>JBBGZY010000212.1:585000-1293051 GCA_037952925.1 Lithobates clamitans | reverse complement strand
GCAGCTGCAGTATTTACAGTTAGTGTACTGTGTCCTCTGCACAGTGTGCACCTAAAGCTACCTGAAGAAATTTGGAGGTGTTCTTCTGATCCTATTAGTACCACAGGCAGCTGCAGTATTTACAGTTAGTGTACTGCGTCCTCTGCACAGTGTGCACCTAAAGCTACCTGAAGACAATTGCTGTTGTTCTGATCCTATTAATACCATAGGCAGGCAGCTGCAGTATTTACAGTTAGTGTACTGTGTCCTCTGCACAGTGTGCACCTAAAGATACCTGAAGACAATTGCTGCTGTTCTGATCCTATTAGTACCACAGGCAATCAGCTGCCGTATTTACAGTTAGTGTAGTGCTTCCACTGCACAGTGTGCACCTAAAGCTACCAGGGCCGGACTGGGAATAAAAACCAGCCCTGGAAATAATTTCATACCAGCCCCATAGCATTTTTATACCAGCCCAACTGCATAACGTCGTTATTTTTTTGTTCACAAAAGGGAAAACCATGCATTTTAAAGCACATTTGAAGAGTGTATTATCTATAGATAAGAGAGACATGGAATTTACAAACAGCAGCAATTTTTTATTTTTTTACTGGCAAAAATCATGGCATTTACTGGCACATTTTTTACTGATACTGCAAAAAAAAGGTGCCGTAAATGGCAGGTTTCAGTGCAAATATCAATATTTAAGCTATAAACTGCTATTAGCAATGTGTTAAATTAAACAAAAGTCAAACACCATATTTATCCTCTTACATGAAGGTCAGATTAATATAACCCAGCACAGAGTTCCCCCCATACATCAGGAGGATTCCCCTTTACAGTGCAAGGGAACTCTGACATAAAGGGAAACATTGCAGATCATGATCTAAGCGGGAACTCTGATATAAAAGGGGGCACTGGTGACCAGAGACCCCACTTATATCAGAGTCCATTGCTTTCCCCTTTACATCAGAGTTCTCACTTACATCAGGGTCTGCAGCATTGTCCTTTACATCAGAGTTCTCACTTACATCAGGGTCTGCAGAATTGCCCTTTACATCAGAGTTCCCCCTTGCACTGTAAGGTGGAATCCTGCAGACTATGATGTAAAGGGGAACTCTGGGAATGTGGGGAGGACTCTGGTGACCAGAGACCACCTTCTGCAGAAAGAAAACACTAAGGTACGGGGGTTTACTGATATAGGGGGAAACCTATATATCAGTGCCCCCTTACAATATTGTATTGACTCCCCCCCCCTCTCAGGTAGGCCTGGCGGCGCTGTCACTGACCTCCTCTCAGGTGCACCGTACAGGGCTCAGTCAGTCGGCTCCAGCTCGGTGGCTCTGGTTTTATCCCATAGTTTCCTCTCCATAGTCTATACATGTCTGACTTCTCCCATGACCCCCATCCCTGAGGCACTCCCACTGTTGACTCCGCTCCAGACTGCAGACGTGATATAAGACAGGAGATGGTCAGAGGCTGCGGATGGTACAGGGGAGGTCAGAGGCTGCGGATGGTACAGGGGAGGTCAGAGGCTGCAGATGGTACAGGGGAGGTCAGAGGCTGCGGATGATGCAGGGGAGGTCAGAGGCTGCAGATGATGCAGGGGAGGTCAGAGGCTGCGGATGATGCAGGGGAGGTCAGAGGCTGCGGATGATGCAGGGGAGGTCAGAGGCTGCGGATGATGCAGGGGAGGTCAGAAGCTGCGGATGATGCAGGGGTGGTCAGAGGCTGCGGAGGGGACCGCAGGGGTGGTCAGAGGCTGCGGAGGGGACCGCAGAGGAGGTCAGAGGCTGAGGAGGGGACCGCAGAAGAGGTCAGAGGCTGAGGAGGGGACGACAGGAGGTCAGAGGCTGAGGAGGGAACGACAGGAGGTCAGAGGCTGAGGAGGGGACGACAGGAGGTCAGAGGCTGAGGAGGGGACGACAGGAGGTCAGAGGCTGAGGAGGGGACGACAGGAGGTCAGAGGCTGAGGAGGGGACGACAGGAGGTCAGAGGCTGAGGAGGGGACGACAGGAGGTCAGAGGCTGAGGAGGGGACAACAGGAGTTCAGAGGCTGAGGAGGGGACGACAGGAGGTCAGAGGCTGAGGAGGGGACGAGAAGAGGTCAGAGGCTGAGGAGGGGACGAGAAGAGGTCAGAGGCTGAGGAGGGGACGATAAGAGGTCAGAGGCTGAGGAGGGGACGAGAAGAGGTCAGAGGCTGAGGAGGGGACGAGAAGAGGTCAGAGGCTGAGGAGGGGATGACAGGAGGTCAGAGGCTGCAGGGGGGTGCGAACAGGAGGTCAGAGGCTGCAGGGGGGACAGGTGGTCAGAGGCTGCAGGGGGGACAGGTGGTCCGAGGCTGCAGGGGGGACAGGTGGTCAGAGGCTGCAGGGGGGACAGGTGGTCAGAGGCTGCAGGGGGGACAGGTGGTCAGAGGCTGCAGGGGGGACAGGTGGTCAGAGGCTGCAGGGGGGACAGGAGGTCAGAGGCTGCAGGGGGGACAGGAGGTCAGAGGCTGCAGGGGGGACAGGAGGTCAGAGGCTGCAGGGGGGACAGGAGGTCAGAGACTGCGGATGATGCAGGGGAGGTCAGAGGCTGCGGATGATGCAGGGGAGGTCAGAGGCTGCGGATGATGCAGGGGTGGTCAGAGGCTGCGGAGGGGACCACAGAAGAGGTCAGAGGCTGAGGCGGGGATGACAGGAGGTCAGAAGCTGAGGAGGGGACGACAGGAGGTCAGAGGCTGAGGAGGGGACGACAGGAGGTCAGAGGCTGAGGAGGGGACGACAGGAGGTCAGAGGCTGAGGAGGGGACGACAGGAGGTCAGAGGCTGAGGAGGGGACGACAGGAGGTCAGAGGCTGAGGAGGGGACGACAGAAGGTCAGAGGCTGAGGAGGGGACGACAGGAGGTCAGAGGCTGAGGAGGGGATGACAGGAGGTCAGAGGCTGAGGAGGGGACGACAGGAGGTCAGAGGCTGAGGAGGGGACGACAGGTGGTCAGAGGCTGAGGAGGGGACGACAGGAGGTCAGAGGCTGAGGAGGGGACGACAGGAGGTCAGGGGCTGAGGAGGGGACGACAGGAGGTCAGGGGCTGAGGAGGGGACGATAGGAGGTCAGGGGCTGAGGAGGGGATGACAGGAGGTCAGAGACTGAGGAGGGGACGACAGGAGGTCAGAGGCTGAGGAGGGGACGACAGGAGGTCAGAGGCTGAGGAGGGGACGAGAAGAGGTCAGATCCTGAGGAGGGGACGAGAAGAGGTCAGAGGCTGAGGAGGGGACGAGAAGAGGTCAGAGGCTGAGGAGGGGATGACAGGAGGTCAGAGGCTGCAGGGGGGTGCGAACAGGAGGTCAGAGGCTGCAGGGGGGACAGGTGGTCAGAGGCTGCAGGGGGGACAGGTGGTCAGAGGCTGCAGGGGGGACAGGAGGTCAGAGGCTGCAGGGGGGACAGGAGGTCAGAGGCTGCAGGGGGGACAGGAGGTCAGAGACTGCGGATGATGCAGGGGAGGTCAGAGGCTGCGGATGGTGCAGGGGAGGTCAGAGGCTGCGGAGGGGACCACAGGAGAGGTCAGAGGCTGAGGAGGGGACGAGAAGAGGTCAGAGGCTGAGGAGGGGACGAGAAGAGGTCAGAGGCTGTGGAGGGGACGAGAAGAGGTCAGAGGCTGAGGAGGGGACGAGAAGAGGTCAGAGGCTGCAGGGGGGACAGGTGGTCAGAGGCTGCAGGGGGGGACAGGTGGTCAGAGGCTGCAGGGGGGACAGGTGGTAAGAGGCTGCAGGGGGGGGACAGGTGGTCAGAGGCTGCAGGGGGGGACAGGTGGTCAGAGGCTGCAGGGGGGGGACAGGTGGTCAGAGGCTGCAGGGGGGGGACAGGTGGTCAGAGGCTGCAGGGGGGGACAGGTGATCAGAGGCTGCAGGGGGGGTAGGAGGTCAGAGGCTGCGGGGGGGGACAGGAGGTCAGAGGCTGCGGGGGGGACAGAAGGTCAGAGGCTGCGGGGGGGGACTGCAGGGGGGGCAGGAGGTCAGAGGCTGCAGGGGGGAGACAGGAAGTCAGAGGCTGCAGGGGGAGACAGGAAGTCAGAGGCTGCAGGGGGGAGACAGGAGGTCAGAGGCTGCAGGGGGGAGACAGGAGGTCAGAGGCTGCAGGGGGGAGACAGGAGGTCAGAGGCTGCAGGGGGGGGCAGGAGGTCAGAGGCTGGGGGGGACAATGAGGTCAGAGGCTGCAGGGGGGGACAGGAGGTCAGAGGCTGCAGGGGGGGCAGGAGGTCAGAGGCTGGGGGGGACAATGAGGTCAGAGGCTGCAGGGGGGGGACAGGAGGTCAGAGGCTGCAGGGGGGGACAGGTGGTCAGAGGCTGCAGGGGGGGACAGGTGGTCAGAGGCTGCAGGGGAGGGGACAGGTGGTCAGAGGCTGCAGGGGGGGACAGGTGGTCAGAGGCTGCAGGGGGGGGACAGGTGGTCAGAGGCTGCAGGGGGGGGACAGGTGGTCAGAGGCTGTAGGGGGGGGACAGGTGATCAGAGGCTGCAGGGGGGGTAGGAGGTCAGAGGCTGCGGGGGGGGACAGGAGGTCAGAGGCTGCGGGGGGGGACAGAAGGTCAGAGGCTGCGGGGGGGGACTGCAGGGGGGGCAGGAGGTCAGAGGCTGCAGGGGGGAGACAGGAAGTCAGAGGCTGCAGGGGGAGACAGGAAGTCAGAGGCTGCAGGGGGGAGACAGGAGGTCAGAGGCTGCAGGGGGGAGACAGGAGGTCAGAGGCTGCAGGGGGGAGACAGGAGGTCAGAGGCTGCAGGGGGGGGCAGGAGGTCAGAGGCTGGGGGGGACAATGAGGTCAGAGGCTGCAGGGGGGGACAGGAGGTCAGAGGCTGCAGGGGGGGACAGGAGGTCAGAGGCTGCAAGGGGGGACAGGTGGTCAGAGGCTGCAGGGGGGGACAGGTGGTCAGAGGCTGCAGGGGGGGGGGCAGGTGGTCAGAGGCTGCAGGGGGGGGACAGGTGGTCAGAGGCTGCAGGGGGGGGACAGGTGGTCAGAGGCTGTAGGGGGGGACAGGAGGTCAGAGGCTGGGGGGGACAGGAGGTCAGAGGCTGGGGGGACAATGAGGTCAGAGGCTGCGGGGGGGGACAGGAGGTCAGGGGCTGCAGGGGGGGGACAGGTGATCAGAGGCTGCAGGGGGGGACAGGTGATCAGAGGCTGCAGGGGGGGACAGGTGATCAGAGGCTGCAGGGGGGGGACAGGTGATCAGAGGCTGCAGGGGGGGCGGGCAGGAGGTCAGAGGCTGTGGGGGAACGCAGGAAGAGGCACAGGCCAACAGACGCCAGACACTGAGCGCTGCAACCGCTTTACCTTTAAAAATGGCACCGCTCGGCGCCATCGTGTCACTGCGCATGCGCCCGCACTTCCGAAAATTGCCGAGCGTGTACGGGTTTTCCCGAGCACGTCCAACCTCGGAACAGTGCTGGCGCCTGCGCAGTTGCACGTCGGCCCGGCCCCCGCAGCCATTTTTCTTTCAGGCGCCGCTGCCCTCACAGTGGCCGGCGGCCGCAGGGGTAGCCAGACCACCGGCCCACCGGGGAATTTCCCGGTATCCCGGTTGGCCAGTCCGGCCCTGGTCAGAGACTGCAGGGGGGACAGGAGGTCAGAGGCTGCAGGGGGGGGACAGGTGATCAGAGGCTGCAGGGGGGGTAGGAGGTCAGAGGCTGCGGGGGGGGACAGGAGGTCAGAGGCTGCGGGGGGGGACAGAAGGTCAGAGGCTGCGGGGGGGGACTGCAGGGGGGGCAGGAGGTCAGAGGCTGCAGGGGGGAGACAGGAAGTCAGAGGCTGCAGGGGGAGACAGGAAATCAGAGGCTGCAGGGGGGAGACAGGAGGTCAGAGGCTGCAGGGGGGAGACAGGAGGTCAGAGGCTGCAGGGGGGGCAGGAGGTCAGAGGCTGGGGGGACAATGAGGTCAGAGGCTGCAGGGGGGGACAGGAGGTCAGAGGCTGCAGGGGGGGACAGGAGGTCAGAGGCTGCAAGGGGGGACAGGTGGTCAGAGGCTGCAGGGGGGGACAGGTGGTCAGAGGCTGCAGGGGGGGGGACAGGTGGTCAGAGGCTGCAGGGGGGGGGACAGGTGGTCAGAGGCTGCAGGGGGGGGACAGGTGGTCAGAGGCTGTAGGGGGGGACAGGAGGTCAGAGGCTGGGGGGGGACAGGAGGTCAGAGGCTGGGGGGGACAATGAGGTCAGAGGCTGCGGGGGGGGACAGGAGGTCAGAGGCTGCAGGGGGGGACAGGTGATCAGAGGCTGCAGGGGGGGACAGGTGATCAGAGGCTGCAGGGGGGGACAGGTGATCAGAGGCTGCAGGGGGGGGACAGGTGATCAGAGGCTGCAGGGGGGGCGGGCAGGAAGTCAGAGGCTGTGGGAGGACGCAGGAAGAGGCACAGGCCAACAGACGCCAGACACTGAGCGCTGCAACCGCTTTACCTTTAAAAATGGCGCCGCTCGGCGCCACCGTGTCACTGCGCATGCGCCGGCACTTCCGAAAATTGCCGAGCGTGTACGGGTTTTCCCGAGCACGCCCAACCTCGGAACAGTGCTGGCGCCTGCGCAGTTGCACGTCGGCCCGGCCCCCGCAGCCATTTTTCTTTCAGGCGCCGCTGCCCTCACAGCGGCCGGCGGCCGCAGGGGTAGCCAGACCACTGGCCCACCGGGGGATTTCCCGGTATCCCGGTTGGCCAGTCCGGCCCTGAAAGCTACCTAAAGACAATTGCTGTTGTTCTGATCCTATTAATACCACAGGCAGGCAGCTGCAGTATTTACAATTAGTGTACTGTGTCCTCTGCACAGTGTGCACCTAAAGCTACCTGAAGAAAATTGGTGGTGTTCTTTTGATCCCATTAGTACCACAGGCAGGCAGCTGCAGTATTTACAGTTAGTGTACTGTGTCCTCTGCACAGTGTGCACCTAAAGCTACCTGAAGACAATTGGTGGTATTCTTCTGATCCTATTAGTACCACAGGCAGACAGCTGCAGTATTTACAGTTAGTGTACTGTGTCCTCTGCACAGTGTGCACCTAAAGCTACCTAAAGACAATTACTGTTGTTCTGATCCTATTAATACCACAGGCAGGCAGCTGCAATATTTACAGTTAGTGTAATGTCTCTTCTGCACAGTGTGCACCTAAAGCTACCTGAAAAAAAATTGCTGGTGTTCTTCCGATCCTATTAGTACCACAGGCAGGCAGCTGCAGTATTTACAGTTAGTGTACTGTGTCCTCTGCACAGTGTGCACCTAAAGCTACCTGAAGAAATTTGGAGGTGTTCTTCTGATCCTATTACCGGTAGTACCACAGGCAGCTGCAGTATTTACAGTTAGTGTACTGCGTCCTCTGCACAGTGTGCACCTAAAGCTACCTGAAGACAATTGCTGTTGTTCTGATCCTATTAATACCATAGGCAGGCAGCTGCAGTATTTACAGTTAGTGTACTGTGTCCTCTGCACAGTGTGCACCTAAAGATACCTGAAGACAATTGCTGCTGTTCTGATCCTATTAGTACCACAGGCAATCAGCTGCCGTATTTACAGTTAGTGTAGTGCTTCCACTGCACAGTGTGCACCTAAAGCTACCTAAAGACAATTGCTGTTGTTCTGATCCTATTAATACCACAGGCAGGCAGCTGCAGTATTTACAATTAGTGTACTGTGTCCTCTGCACAGTGTGCACCTAAAGCTACCTGAAGAAAATTGGTGGTGTTCTTTTGATCCCATTAGTACCACAGGCAGGCAGCTGCAGTATTTACAGTTAGTGTACTGTGTCCTCTGCACAGTGTGCACATAAAGCTACCTGAAGACAATTGCTGTTTTTCTGATCGTATTAATACCACAGGCAGGCAGCTGCAGTATTTACAGTTATTGTACCGTGTCCTCTGCACACTGTGCACCTAAAGCTACCTGAAGACAATTGCTTTTGTTCTGATCCTATGAAGACCACAGGCAGGCAGCTGCAGTATTTACAGTTAGTGTACTGTGTTCTTTGCACAGTGTGCACCTAAAGCTACCTGAAGACAATTACTCTTGTTCTGATCCTATTAGTAACACAGGCAAGCAGCTGCAGTATGTACAGTTAGTGTAGTGTGTTCTCTGCACAGTGTGCACCTAAATCTACCTGAAGATAATTGCTGTTGTTCTGATCCTATAATTACCACAGGCAGTCAGCTGCAGTATTTGCAGTTAGTCTACTGTGTCCTCTGCACATTGTGCACCTAAAGCTACCTAAAGAAAATTGGCGGTGTTCTTCTGATCCTATTAGTACCACAGGCAGGCAGCTGCAGTATTTACAGTTAATGTACTGTGTCCTCTGCACAGTGTACACCTAAAGCTACCTGAAGATAATTGCTGTTGTTCTGATCCTATTATTACCACAGGTAGGCAGCTGCAGTGTTTACAGTTAGTGTACTGTGTCCTCTGCTCAGTGTGCACCTAAAGCTACCTGAAGAAAATTGGTGGTGTTCTTCTGATCCTATTAGTACCACAAGCAGGCAGCTGCAGTATTTACAGTTAGTGTACTGTGTTCTCTGCACAGTGTGCACCTAAAGCTACTGGAAGAAAATTGGTGGTGTTCTTCTGATCCTAATAATGCCACAGGCAGGCAGCTGCAGTATTTACAGTTAGTGTACTTTCTTTCCTCTGCACAGTGTATACATAAAGCTACCTGAAGACAATTGCTGTTATTCTGATCCAATTAATACCACAGACAGGCAGCTGCAATATTTACAGTTAGTGTACTGTGTCCTCTGCACAGTGTGCACCTAAAGCTACCTGATGACAATTGCTGTTGTTCTGATCCTATTAGTACCACAGGCAGCCAGCTGCAGTATTTACAGTTAGTGTAGTTCATCCTCTTCACAGTGTGCACCTAAAGCTACCTGAAGACAAGTGCTGTTCTGATCTTATTAATACCACAGGCAGGCAGCTGCAGTATTTCCAGTTAGTGTAAAGTGTCCTCTGCACAGTGTGCACCTAAAGCTACCTAAAGACAATTGCTGTTGTTCTGATCCTATTAATACCAGAGGTAGGCAGCTGCAGTATTTACAGTTAGTGTACTGTGTCCTCTGCACAGTGTGCACCTAAAGCTACCTGAAGACAATTGGTGGTATTCTTCTGATCCTATTAGTACCACAGACAGGCAGCTGCAGTATTTACAGTTAGTGTACTGTGTCCTCTGCACAGTGTGCACCTAAAGCTACCTGAAGACAATTGCTGTTGTTCTGATCCTATTAATACCACAGGCAGGCAGCTGCAATATTTACAGTTAGTGTAATGTCTCTTCTGCACAGTGTGCACCTAAAGCTACCTGAAGAAAATTGCTGGTGTTTTTCCGATCCTAATAGTACCACAGGCAGGCAGCTGCAGTATTTACAGTTAGTGTACTGTGTCCTCTGCACAGTGTGCACCTAAAGCTACCTGAAGAAAATTGGTGGTATTCTTCTGATCCTATTAGTACCACAGGCAAGCAGCTGCAGTATTTACAGTTAGTGTACTGTGTCCTCTGCACAGTGTGCACCTAAAGCTACCTGAAGAAATTTGGAGGTGTTCTTCTGATCCTATTAGTACCACAGGCAGCTGCAGTATTTACAGTTAGTGTACTGCGTCCTCTGCACAGTGTGCACCTAAAGCTACCTGAAGACAATTGCTGTTGTTCTGATCCTATTAATACCATAGGCAGGCAGCTGCAGTATTTACAGTTAGTGTACTGTGTCCTCTGCACAGTGTGCACCTAAAGATACCTTAAGACAATTGCTGCTGTTCTGATCCTATTAGTACCACAGGCAATCAGCTGCCGTATTTACAGTTAGTGTAGTGCTTCCACTGCACAGTGTGCACCTAAAGCTACCTAAAGACAATTGCTGTTGTTCTGATCCTATTAATACCACAGGCAGGCAGCTGCAGTATTTACAATTAGTGTACTGTGTCCTCTGCACAGTGTGCACCTAAAGCTACCTGAAGAAAATTGGTGGTGTTCTTTTGATCCCATTAGTACCACAGGCAGGCAGCTGTAGTATTTACAGTTAGTGTACTGTGTCTTCTGCACAGTGTGCACATAAAGCTACCTGAAGACAATTGCTGTTGTTCTGATCGTATTAATACCACAGGCAGGCAGCTGCAGTATTTACAGTTATTGTACTGTGTCCTCTGCACACTGTGCACCTAAAGCTACCTGAAGACAATTGCTTTTGTTCTGATCCTATGAAGACCATCGGCAGGCAGCTGCAGTATTTACAGTTAGTGTACTGTGTTTTTTGCACAGTGTGCACCTAAAGCTACCTGAAGACAATTACTCTTGTTCTGATCCTATTAGTAACACAGGCAAGCAGCTGCAGTATATACAGTTAGTGTAGTGTGTTCTCTGCACAGTGTGCACCTAAATCTACCTGAAGATAATTGCTGTTGTTCTGATCCTATAATTACCACAGGCAGTCAGCTGCAGTATTTGCAGTTAGTCTACTGTGTCCTCTGCACATTGTGCACCTAAAGCTACCTAAAGAAAATTGGTGGTGTTCTTCTGATCCTATTAGTACCACAGGCAGGCAGCTGCAGTATTTACAGTTAATGTACTGTGTCCTCTGCACAGTGTACACCTAAAGCTACCTGAAGATAATTGCTGTTGTTCTGATCCTATTATTACCACAGGTAGGCAGCTGCAGTGTTTACAGTTAGTGTACTGTGTCCTCTGCTCAGTGTGCACCTAAAGCTACCTGAAGAAATTTGGTGGTGTTCTTCTGATCCTATTAGTACCACAAGCAGGCAGCTGCAGTATTTACAGTTAGTGTACTGTGTTCTCTGCACAGTGTGCACCTAAAGCTACCGGAAGAAAATTGGTGGTGTTCTTCTGATCCTAATAATGCCACAGGCAGGCAGCTGCAGTATTTACAGTTAGTGTACTTTCTTTCCTCTGCACAGTGTATACATAAAGCTACCTGAAGACAATTGCTGTTATTCTGATCCTATTAATACCACAGACAGGCAGCTGCCGTATTTACAGTTAGTGTAGTGCTTCCACTGCACAGTGTGCACCTAAAGCTACCTAAAGACAATTGCTGTTGTTCTGATCCTATTAATACCACAGGCAGGCAGCTGCAGTATTTACAATTAGTGTACTGTGTCCTCTGCACAGTGTGCACCTAAAGCTACCTGAAGAAAATTGGTGGTGTTCTTTTGATCCCATTAGTACCACAGGCAGGCAGCTGTAGTATTTACAGTTAGTGTACTGTGTCCTCTGCACAGTGTGCACATAAAGCTACCTGAAGACAATTGCTGTTGTTCTGATCGTATTAATACCACAGGCAGGCAGCTGCAGTATTTACAGTTATTGTACTGTGTCCTCTGCACACTGTGCACCTAAAGCTACCTGAAGACAATTGCTTTTGTTCTGATCCTATGAAGACCATCGGCAGGCAGCTGCAGTATTTACAGTTAGTGTACTGTGTTTTTTGCACAGTGTGCACCTAAAGCTACCTGAAGACAATTACTCTTGTTCTGATCCTATTAGTAACACAGGCAAGCAGCTGCAGTATATACAGTTAGTGTAGTGTGTTCTCTGCACAGTGTGCACCTAAATCTACCTGAAGATAATTGCTGTTGTTCTGATCCTATAATTACCACAGGCAGTCAGCTGCAGTATTTGCAGTTAGTCTACTGTGTCCTCTGCACATTGTGCACCTAAAGCTACCTAAAGAAAATTGGTGGTGTTCTTCTGATCCTATTAGTACCACAGGCAGGCAGCTGCAGTATTTACAGTTAATGTACTGTGTCCTCTGCACAGTGTACACCTAAAGCTACCTGAAGATAATTGCTGTTGTTCTGATCCTATTATTACCACAGGTAGGCAGCTGCAGTGTTTACAGTTAGTGTACTGTGTCCTCTGCTCAGTGTGCACCTAAAGCTACCTGAAGAAATTTGGTGGTGTTCTTCTGATCCTATTAGTACCACAAGCAGGCAGCTGCAGTATTTATAGTTAGTGTACTGTGTTCTCTGCACAGTGTGCACCTAAAGCTACCGGAAGAAAATTGGTGGTGTTCTTCTGATCCTAATAATGCCACAGGCAGGCAGCTGCAGTATTTACAGTTAGTGTACTTTCTTTCCTCTGCACAGTGTATACATAAAGCTACCTGAAGACAATTGCTGTTATTCTGATCCTATTAATACCACAGACAGGCAGCTGCAATATTTACAGTTAGTGTACTGTGTCCTCTGCACAGTGTGCACCTAAAGCTACCTGATGACAATTGCTGTTGTTCTGATCCTATTAGTACCACAGGCAGCCAGCTGCAGTATTTACAGTTAGTGTAGTTCATCCTCTTCACAGTGTGCACCTAAAGCTACCTGAAGACAGTTGCTGTTCTGATCTTATTAATACCACAGGCAGCCAGCTGCAGTATTTCCAGTTAGTGTAAAATGTCCTCTGCACAGTGTGCACCTAAAGCTACCTAAAGACAATTGCTGTTGTTCTGATCCTATTAATACCAGAGGTAGGCAGCTGCAGTATTTACAGTTAGTGTACTGTGTCCCCTGCACAGTGTGCACCTAAAACTACCTGAAGACAATTGCTGTTGTTCTGATCCTATTAATACCACAGGCAGGAAGCTGCAGTATTTAAAGTTAGTGTACTGTGTCCTCTGCACAGTGTGCACCTAAAGCTACTTGAAGAAAATTGCTGGTGTTCTTCTGATCCTATTAGTACCAGAGGCAAGCAGCTGCAGTATTTACAGTTAATGTACTGTGTCCCCTGCACAGTGTGCACCTAAAGCTACCTGAAGAAATTTGGTGGTGTTCTTCATATCCTATTAGTACCACAGGCAAGCAGCTGCAGTATTTACAGTTATTTTACTGTGTCCTCTGCACAATGTGCACCTAAAGCTACCTTAAGACAATTGCTGTTGTCCGGATCCTATTAATGCCACAGGCAAGCAGCTGCAGTATTTACAGTTAATGTACTGTGTCCTCAGCACAGTGTGCACCTAAAGCTATCTGAAGAAAATTGGAGGTGTTCTTCTGATCCTATTAGTACCACATGCAGGCAGCTGCAGTATTTACAGTTAGTGTACTGTGTCCTCTGCACAGTGTGCACCTAAAGATACCTGAAGACAATTGCTGCTGTTCTGATCCTATTAGTACCACAGGCAAGCAGCTGCAGTATTTACAGTTAGTGTAGTGTGTCCACTGCACAGTGTGCACCTAAAGCTACCTAAAGACAATTGTTGTTCTGATCCTATTAATACCACAGGCAGGCAGCTGCAGTATTTACAGTTAGTGTACTGTGTCCTCTGCACACTGTGCACCTAAAGCTACCTGAAGACAATTACTCTTGTTCTGATCCTATTAGTAACACAGGCAAGCAGCTGCAGTATATACAGTTAATGTAGTGCGTCCTCTGCACAGTGTGCACCTAAATCTACCTGAAGACAATTGCTGTTGTTCTGATCCTATTATTACCACAGGCCGGCAGCTGCAGTATTTGCAGTTAATCTACTGTGTCCTCTGCACATTGTGCACCTAAAGCTACCCAAAGAAATGTATTTTGGGGTGCAATTCCACATATGCCCATGGCATGTATGAGCAATATATCATTTAGTGACAATTTTGTGCAAAAAAAAAAAAAAGTTTGCCATATTCCTGCACCTTGTGGCAAAATATAAAATATTCCATGGACTCAACATGCCTCTCAGCAAATAGCTTGGGGTGTCTACTTTCCAAAATGGGGTCATTTGGCTGGGTTTTGTGCCATCTTGGCATTTTATGGCCTTCAAAACTGTGATAGGTAGTTAGGAGTGAAATAAAAAATTTACGCCCTTAGAAATCCTGAAGGCAATGCTTGGTTTTCGGGGCCCCGTACGTGGCTAGGCTCCCAAAAAGTCCCAAACATGTGGCATCCCCGTCTCAACATGCCTTTTAGAAATTTCTTTAGGGTTTCTACTTTCCAAAATGGGGTCATTTGGGGGGGGGGGGGGGTTGTACTGCCCTGGCATTTTAGCATCTCAAGAAATGAGATAGGCAGTCATAAACTAAAAGCTGCGTAAATTGCAGAAAATGTACCCTAGTTTGTAGATGCTTATTATAAATATATGCTTATTGACATTTTTTTTACCAAAAACATGTAGCTGAATACATTTTGGCCTAAATGTATGACTAAAATTGAGTTTATTGGATTTATCTTATAACAAAAAGTAGAAAATATCATGTTTTCAAAAGTTTTGGTCTTTTTCCGTTTATATCGCAAAAAAAAAAAATTGCAGAGGCAATCAAATACCATCAAAAGAAAGCTCTATTTTTGGGAAAAAAAGGACGCAAATTTTGTTTGGGTACAACATTGCATGACCGCGCAATTACCAGTTAAACCAGCGCAGTGCCAAATTGTAAAAAGTCCTCCAATCATTGAGCTGCCAAATGGGCTGAAGTGGTTAAAATATGTCACTAAGTTCACCATTTAAAGCGGTAGTAAACCCACCCACATCAATACTATATTCATAATATTCTGAACGGCAAATAAATTATGAATCGAATGGCCACTCCATATATATAAAAAAATGTTAGCTTACTGCATACTTTCTTAATCATCCAAAGATTATTTCAGCATATTCGCCGGCGCCATCTTCACTGTGGTCTTCCGTGTCTGAATCGCTCTGTATTTCCGCCCACAGAACGTCCTTGTCTCTATAATCCCGCGCATGCGCACTAGTAAAGATATTCAAGCCTCTTCTTCATTCTCGGTTACTACAGAAATGGATAGAAACTAATGACAGCGTGCTTCATAAAGGAGTGACCATACTTCCTGGAGCACGCTGCATAGGAATTCTGATGAAGCATCACGGGATGTCAGAGCTGACGTCTAAAACAGGAAATGACGCAGCCCCGACATGGACACTGAATCTTTCCGGCAGGGTCTCGGCTTGCCGAAACAAAGGAGGATACGGCGCATGGGCGATATACGTAATGACTCAAGAACATAACGATAACACGGACAGGAGGCAGGTACAGTAAAAATTACTCATGGCAATTCATTCTTAATAATAAAACTACTAAATGATATACAAAGACAAAATTTTGGGTTTACTACCGCTTTAATAATGCAAGTGATACCGAAGCACAGTGGGAATGAAGATTCCATAACAGATGTATTTATAGAGTTATTTACCAAGAGTCACAATATTTTGAATATAGTGACAAGTTCGACTAGCCATCATGGCAGGTTTCACACTCCAGTTCAGTGCTATGCACTCTAACTAGCTCCTTTTCTATATATTCACTTTTATAAAACCTAGATCTTTGAAATCATGAAGGGATCAACTCCCCTGCTTATTACTATTGCTTCCTAGCAACAAGAATAATGAAATGTTGAAATGCGTGTAAGAGAAAAACAAGCTTACTGAAAGGAAGGTTAAAGGGAGTTTGAAGTGAAGTGTTTAAATGCAACTGAAAGAGATTTATTTTATATTTTTAGTAAATTATGAAGAAAGAATTGTGCCTGTCTAAGCTTTGCTTCACTGCAGTTATTCTTAGCCTGCTCAGATGCTTGCACTATTAATTAAATGTGGTATTTCAGGATATATTGGCACATTGAGCACATTTTTAATAGGTAGTATATTTTACAAAGTATTCTTCATGAGTTAAACCCCACAGATACAGGAATCTGCCATGACAAAAAAACAGTTTGTTTAATTTTTTTTAGAAACAATGTTTAATTCAAAACACCCTAGTTAATTTTGAATAGCAGCTTGGTTTACTTGCATCCGTGTTTACATATTTTAGCTAGGCTCATTTTGCAACTACAAAGTGAGCTACTGCACTCTGTGCTTAATAAAGAGCAGGGCAAGTGTTTAAAACAAATAGCTTGGTGTGTCCATGCACCAGAATAATATATTTAAATGCCTGGTATTAACTTTAGCTCTAAACTTCTGTAACAAAAGATTCAGTGGAATTAAGGAAAGTGTGCGCAGCATTAAGTGTACTATGCAGCTACATTTAAAAATGATGTAATTTTACAACACCCTATGGCTTGCAACGATCATGCTTCTATGAATTCTCTTTCCTCTAATTCCGCATATCTTCTTCTTCATCCTTTTTTCCATCTTTCCTATCATTTAACTATTTCTAGAAAACTACATGTGTGCTATTTTTTTATTGTTAGCAGTTTAAATAGTGGTTGTTGATAAGTACAAGGTTAGATTTAGCATGGCTAATTGTTTAGCTGAAAAAATTGCACAACAAGAATATTTGATTTTCTTTGTTTCATTAGTATCTCAGAAGTTGATTTTTCCCTTACATATTCACTAATATCCATTATTTTTCCTGTGTAGTTTTAATTTTATGAGTGTAATATTTGTTCAATTTAAAGGCTAAGCTCACCTTTGTTCACCTTTTTTTTTACTAAATTCCAGCTCTCCTATGTACAAATATAGCATTAATGTACTTCTTTTGCAAAAATAAAGCAGCTAGTAATAATGAAACAAAGTCTGTCTTCCTTATATTGGTATTAGTGAAGAAAGATTTACTTTAAATTTTGCTAATTTTTGCATTTAAATTACCTTTTTTACCTTGGCCTTTTATCAAAGATAATATTTTTTTTTTTTTAACATAAAGTTTATTTATTTGTTCTGAACAAACAGAAATAAAAAAAAAACAAGTTACATTAGTTCAAGACAGATAATGTACAATTATCGCTTATACCATGTCAAGTCAATAAGTACAGTGAAAATAATACAAGTCAATGTCACACATAGTGGCAGAAGTATACTATTAAGTCTCCAAAACATAAACATCTTATAAGACCCTTGAGAGGGGGGGGGGGGTGAGGCCCGGGGAGGAGGGGGAAGCCCGACAGGGTTCCCCCAACCTTAGTTATATAGTAGCAGTGTATCGGCCAGGCCATGTCCGGGGCAAAGTTACAGAGAGTAGGGATGTGTGGGTAGCCAATGGGCCAAGGCAGGGTAAAGATAATATTTTTAACCCTAAAACAATTCATCACCAAATCTACATGAATGTTTACAAATGCCTTTTTTCTCAAATGCCGATGGGGAAGTTTGTGATACAATGGCAGAACTACCAGGGTCACAAAAGATCGCACTTGCAACCGGGCCCTGGCATTCCGGTTGGGGGGTGTTCATGGTTGGGTCCCAAGAGGGCAGGAAGGGGTCCCACTGCAGAACATGTGAAAGGGCGAGGGACCATAATAAAAGGCCCTGGGATCAGTGGGAATGTGTCACAGTTCCTACCAAGCCATGCAGACGGCCAGGCCCCAAGTGACTCAAGGAGGTATTGAACCCATGCCTTTCTGTTTACTGCTCTTGTTGCTTTGTCTCTGAGCAGGGCCAGTGCTACCACTAGGTGGAGTAGGCAGCCGCCTAGGGCACACCAACACTTAGGGGCGCAGCCAAAGCTCCTGGGTCTCCTCCAGAGGATTGGTTCCCCCCTGCCTGTTGGTTGCGTGGTGTGGAGTGTAGTAGGAGGAGCAGGAGGTGGCTCCCGCGGCTCCATCTGCCTGGCTGCTGGTGCAGAGTTGCTGGGCGGGGAGAAGGAGCAGGCAGACCCCCCCCTCCTCCCCTGGAGCCGCGCCAGGTTTGTGCTTAGTCCTCCACTTGGGTCACAAAGGGGTCTGGCAGGAGCAGCCTCTTACTCTGTCTTCAGCTGCAGCACCTGCCGATCCGCCTCGTATGGCAGGCAGCCTGTGAGGACTCTCTCTGAAGCCTGTGGATTCTCTCGGGGCTGATCGAGATGGTGGGCGGGGCGGGGATGTGGCTGACTCCCACATACATTGGTGTCCTCTCTGGCTGAAAATGCACTGGGAGGAGGAGCCGAGATGGCAGCCCCAGGTATCTTCACCTGTAGCCATGAGGTGAGTGACTGAAGTTTTCTCCTGCAGGAGTTCCTTCTGTCCATAAGGATTAATCTGCACACAAGCAGCAGGGAACTGATCTCAGGGGTGCAACTTCATATTGCCCCCACCACATACTGCCCCCCACCACATGCTGCTCCACACCGCATACTGCCCCCTACCATATACTGCCCCCCACCGCATACTGCCCCCTACCGCATACTGCCCCCTACCACATACTGCCCCCCACTGCATACTGCCCCCCACGCATACTGCCCCCTACCATATACAGCCCATAGCGTATACTGCCCCCACCACATACTGCCCCCCACGCATACTGCCTCCGCTTCATACTGCCCCCACCACATACTGCCCCCCACCGCATACTGCCCCACCACATACTGCCCCCACCACATACTGCCCCCTAACGCATACTGCCCCACCACATACTGCCCCCACCACATACTGCCCCCACCACTTACTGCCCCCACCACTTACTTCCCCCACCACATACTGCTCCCCAACACATACTGCCCCAGTACATACTGCCCCACCACATACTGCCCCATCGCATACTGCCCCCCACCACATATTGCCCCCACCGCATACTGCCCCCACCGCATACTGCCCCCAGGGCATACTGCCCCCAGTGCATACTGCCGCTTACCATATACTGCCCCCCACCGCATACTGCCCCCACCACATACTGCCCCCCACCGCTTACTGCCCGCCACTGCATACTGCCCCCCACCGCATACTGCTCCCTACCACATACTCCCCCATCCACATACTGCCCCCACCACATACTGCCAACTAACGCATACTGCCCCACCACATACTGTCCCCTGCACCGCATACTGCCCCACCACTTACTGCCCCTCAACACATACTGCCCCAGTACATACTGCACCCACCACATACTGCCCCATCGCATACTGACCCCAGCGCATACTGCCCCATACCATATACTGCCCCCCACCACATACTGCCCACCACCACATACTGCCCCCACCGCATACTGCCCCCCACCGCATACTGCTCCCTACCACATACTCCCCCATCCACATACTGCCCCCACCACATACTGCCAACTAACGCATACTGCCCCCACCGCATACTGCCCCCCGCACCGCATACTGCCCCACCACTTACTGCCCCTCAACACATACTGCCCCAGTACATACTGCCCCCACCGCATACTGCCCCCCACCACATACTACCCCCACCGCATACTGCCTCTACCACATACTGCCCCCACCACATACTGCCCCCTAACACATACTGCCCCCACCGCATACTGCCCCCCGCAACGCATACTGCCCCCACCACATACTGCCCCCACCACATACTGCCCCCTAACGCATACTGCCCCCACCACATACTGCCCCCACCACATACTGCCCCCCACCGCATACTGCCCCATCACATACTGCCCCCACCACATACTGCCCCCTAACGCATACTGCCCCACCACATACTGCCCCCTAACGCATACTGCCCCCACCACATACTGCCCCCACCACATACTGCCCCCTAACGCATACTGCCCCCACCACATACTTCCCCCTAATGCATACTGCCCCCACCACTTACTTCCCCCACCAAATACTGCTCCCCAACACATACTACCCCAGTACATACTGCCCCACCACATACTGCCCCATCGCATACTGCCCCCCACCACATATTGCCCCCACCGCATACTGCCCCCACCGCATACTGCCCCCAGTGCATACTGCTGCTTACCATATACTGCCCCCCACCGCATACTGCCCCCACCACATACTGACCCCCACCACTTACTGCCCGCCACTGCATACTGCCCCCCACCGCATACTGCTCCCTACCACATACTCCCCCATCCACATACTGCCCCCACCACATACTGCCAACTAACGCATACTGCCCCCAACGCATACTGCCCCCAGCACCGCATACTGCCCCACCACTTACTGCCCCTCAACACATACTGCCCCAGTACATACTGCCCCCACCACATACTGCCCCATTGCATACTGACCCCCACCACATACTGCCCCCACCGCATACTGCCCCGCACTCCATACTGCCCCCACCGCATACTGCCCCCCACTCCATACTGACCCCCACCGCATACTGCCCACACCGCATACTGCCCCCAGCGCATACTGCCCCATACCATATACTGCCCCCACCACATACTGCCCATCACCACATACTGCCCCCACCGCATACTGCCCCCCACCGCATACTGCCCCCACCACATACTGTCCCCACCACATACTGCCCCCACTGCATACTGCCCCCCACTGCATACTGCCTCTACCACATACTGCCCCCTAACACATACTGCCCCCACCGCATACTGCCCCCCGCAATGCATACTGCCCCCACCACATACTGCCCCCACCACATACTGCCCCCCGCAATGCATACTGCCCCCACCACATACTGCCCCCACCACATACTGCCCCCCGCAACGCATACTGCCCCCACCACATACTGCCCCCACCACATACTGCCCCCTAACGCATACTGCCCCCATCGCGCATACTACCCCCACCACATACTGCCCCCACCACATACTGCCCCATCACATACTGCCCCCACCA
Source organism: Lithobates clamitans (assembly GCA_037952925.1). Lineage (NCBI taxonomy): Eukaryota > Metazoa > Chordata > Amphibia > Anura > Ranidae > Lithobates > Lithobates clamitans. Next base: position 1,272,679 of record JBBGZY010000212.1, on the reverse strand, counting down.
CATACTGCCCCCTAATGCATACTGCCCCATAGCATCCTGCCCCCCGCAACGCATACGTCCCCCCCCCACCGCATACTGCTCCCTACCACATACTCCCCCATCCACATACTGCCCCCACCACATACTGCCAACTAATGCATACTGCCCCCAGGCGCATACTGCCCCCTGCACCGCATACTGCCCCACCACTTACTGCCCCTCAACACATACTGCTCCAGTACATACTGCCCCCACCACATACTGCCCCATCGCATACTGACCCCCACCACATACTGCCCCCACCGCATACTGCCCCCCACTCCATACTGCCCCCACCGCATACTGCCCCCCACTCCATACTGCCCCCCACCGCATACTGCCCGCACCGCATACTGCCCCCAGCGCATACTGCCCCATACCATATACTGCCCCCCACCACATACTGCCCATCACCACATACTGCCCCCACCACATACTGCCCCCACTGCATACTGCCCCCCACCGCATACTGCCTCTACCACATACTGCCCTCACCACATACTGCCCCCTAACACATTTTGCCCCCACCGCATACTGCCCCCCGCAACGCATACTGCCCCCACCACATACTGCCCCCACCGCATACTGCCCCCCGCAACGCATACTGCCCCCACCACATACTGCCCCCTAACGCATACTGCCCCATCATGCATATTTCCCCCACCACATACTGCCCCCACCACATACTGCCCCCACCACATACTGCCCCCCACCGCATACTGCCCCATCACATACTGCCCCCACCATATACTGCCCCCTAACGCATACTGCCCCATAGCATACTGCCCCCCGCACCGCATACGTCCCCCACCACTTACTTCCCCCATCACATTCTGCCCCCCAACACATACTGCCCCAGTACATACTGCCCCCACCACATACTGCCCCATTGCATACTACCCCCCACCACATACTGCCCCCCACTCCATACTGCCCCTACCGCATACTGCCCCCCACTCCATACTGCCCCCACCGCATACTGCCCTCTAACGCATACTGCCCCCACCACTTACTTCCCCCACCACATACTGCCCCCCAACACATACTACCCCAGTACATACTGCCCCCACCACATACTGCCCCCCACCACAAACTGCCCCCACTGCATACTGCCCCCACTCCATACTGCCCCCACCGCATACTGCCCCCCACTCCATACTGCCCCCAGCGCATACTGCCCCCACCGCATACTGCCCCCACCGCATACTGCCCCCCACCACATACTGCCCCCACTGCATACTGCCCCACCACCGCATACTGCTCCCCACGGTATACTGCCCCCCGCACCGCATACTGCCCCCACCACTTACTGACCCCCACCGCATACTGCCCCCACCACTTACTGCCCCTCAACATATACTGCCCCAGTACATACTGCCCCCACCACATATTGCCCAATCGCATACTGACCCCCACCACATACTGCCCCCACCGCATACTGCCCCTCACTCCATACTGCCCCCACCGCATACTGCCCCCCACTCCATACTGCCCCCACCGCATACTGCCCCCCACTCCATACTGCCCCCACCAAATACTGCCCGCACTACATACTGCCACCAGCGCATACTGCCCCATACCATATACTGCCCCCCACCACATACTGCCCACCACCACATACTGCCCCCCACTGCATACTGCCCCCCACTACATACTGCCCCCCACCACATACTGCCCCCACCACATACTGCCCCCACTGTATACTGCCCCCCACCGCATACTGCCTCCACCACATACTGCCCCCTAACACATACTGCCCCCACCGCATACTGCCCCCCGCAACGCATACTGCCCCCACCACATACTGCCCCACCACATACTGCCCCCTAATGCATACTGCCTACACCACATACTGCCCCCACCACATACTGCCCCCACCACATACTGCCCCCCACCACATACTGCCCCCCACCGCATACTGCCCCCATCACATACTGCCCCCACCACATACTGCCCCCCACCACATACTGCCCCCCACTCCATACTGCCCCCACTCCATACTGCCCCCACCGCATACTGCCCCCTAACGCATACTGCCCCCACCACTTACTTCCCCCACCACATACTGCCCCCCAACACATACTACCCCAGTACATACTGCCCCCACCACATACTGCCCCCCACCACAAACTGCCCCCACTGCATACTGCCCCCACTCCATACTGCCCCCACCGCATACTGCCCCCCACTCCATACTGCCCCCAGCGCATACTGCCCCCAGCGCATACTGCCCCCACCACATACTGCCCCCACCACATACTGCCCCCACCACATACTGCCCACACCGCATACTACCCCCACCGCATACTGCCCCCCACCACATACTGCCCCCACTGCATACTGCCCCACCACCGCATACTGCCCCCCACCGTATACTGCCCCCCGCACCGCATACTGCCCCCACCACTTACTGACCCCCACCGCATACTGCCCCCACCACTTACTGCCCCTCAGCACATACTGCCCCAGTACATACTGCCCCCACCACATATTGCCCCATCGCATACTGACCCCCACCACATACTGCCCCCACCACATACTGCCCCTCACTCCATACTGCCCCCACCGCATACTGCCCCCCACTCCATACTGCCCCCACCGCATACTGCCCGCACTGCATACTGCCACCAGCGCATACTGCCCCATACCATATACTGCCCCCCACCACATACTGCCCACCACCACATACTGCCCCCCACTGCATACTGCCCCCCACCACATACTGCCCCCCACCACATACTGCCCCCACTGCATACTGCCCCCCACCACATACTGCCTCTACCACATACTGCCCCCACTGCATACTGCCCCACCACAGCATACTGCCCCCCACCGCATACTGCCCCCGCACCGCATACTGCCCCCACCACTTACTGCCCCCCAACACATACTGCCCCAGTACATACTGCCTCCACCACATACTGCCACTGCCCCCCACTCCATACTGCCCACACCACATACTGTCCCCCACTCCATACTGCCCCCACCGCATACTGCCCTCACTAATGGAGTTAACTTTGGCAAGGAGGTGAGAAAGCATCCCTGTACAGGCGGCCAGCACTGCACCCCCAACCCCCACCTGTCATCTCTTACATGGCTTCCCCTGCCAATCAAAAACTTGCCGATCAATATCACCAATCCTAAAATCTCATCACCGCCATCAAAATTATTTCTGAAAATCTCTAAGACTTTGATTGTAGTGCTGGAGGACACAGGCTGTAGACACCACCCCTTACCATCACTCTTATCTACATTTTAAATCTGTCAGGATCGGTCATCTTGGCGTTGTCCGCGTTCACAAAATTATCTGATTATCAAGAATGTTTATTGAATGTCATATCTGCAAAGAATCTGCACCTCTGTGTCTGGAAGCTGAATTGTCTGTGTTGCGCAGAATGATTGTGTTTGCTGTAGAGGGGTTGATGATTATTATTTCTATATTATATTATTAGTGATCTGCTTTAATATACCTTAAAAAAGACGATATGTGACACAAGGGGCATATGTGTATGGTAGTATAAAATGCACACAGGATTGCGCTGTCAGCAGTAAATGGTCTGTACTGTGTCTGAACTCACACTAGACCTAAATGCACTTATGTCTGTATGAGCTAAGGTATGTAGATTCCACACTGCAACTGATGATTATACATTGTCGGTGTTTATATTTCCCTGGAGTGTGGGCATGCGGACCGTGGCTGAAAAAAAAAAAGTGGAGAGGTGCCGCAAAAGTCTCCACCCATACATGGGCAGGGCAAAGGGGGGCAGCAAAATTAGGTTTCGCCTAGGGTGTCAAAAATCCTTGCACCAGCCCTGCCTCTGAGCCACACCTCAGTTCATTATTCAGCCTGCTTTCTAGCTATTTCTAGTTCTGCATGAAGTACTGAGGGCTATACTCTGGATCTTGTTTTGCAATTAGTACCTGTCACTCCTGGTTCAGCTGAGGCAATTTATCTAATCAGCCAGGTATAAAACATTGCCTCACTCTGAGGGCTTGGTCAGTTCATTGTCTCTTGTATTGCCAAAGGTTCCTGTGTTCCAAGACTGACCCCGGCTTCTGACCCTGGCTCTGTTCATCGTTAACTCTGACTTTTGGAATCTCTGATTACAGCTTTACCTCGACTATCCTTTGGTTAATTCCCATCAAGCCCTTGTGTACAGATTCACAGCCCAGGTAGCTTTTTACCTTGTTACCATGGGCTGTGTGTATTTGCAAGAGTGAGCATACACCTATACACTATGGACTCCAACCAAGGTAAGCCCTTACAGAATGACCCTGGACTCGGAAGGAAGGGCCCTGGCCAGGGTTCAGGGGGGCCCTTCATGGTTTCTTGAACCGGTGCTCTGAAGTTTCTAATTATGCCTTTCCTGTGATAGAATGTTTTCATTGACAGACACTACTAGAAAAATATTTTTACATTCGGTGGCCAAATGTATATGTGATATTTCAAATTAACCAATTTAGCTAGTTGGACATACTATGTACATCCAAAGAGTAAACCTCTCTTCACAAGCTGATGGCTGCTACTGCAGCCATCAGCTTGTATGGGATTTGTTTAGCCAACTTTGTTTAGCTGGCTTGAAAGTGAAAGTGATGCGGCAGGTTCTTAGCTGCTGATCACTTTAACAGAGCTGGCAGCACGGTGCCTCCCCCCTCCCACCAGTGGCCCCCCTCCTCCTGTGGTTCCCAGGCTCTCCCACTATTACCGGAGCCCGGGAACACAACCCCTGGCTAGGGGAGAGAGATTGCTGTAAGACGGAGGCAAATCCATGCCTCGATCTCACATGCGAACAATGAAACAGAAAGTGATGTCACTTCCTGTTTCAGATCCACCATTTCCTGGCCAGTACAGCCAGGGGACACATCTAACCAAGCCAATCTGTGCTTGGTTAGATGGTGTGAAGGGCAGGAGAGACATTGGGATCTATTAGACCCCTAATATCTCCATAAAGAGTACCTTTAACCTGCCAATGCTATCACATATGGGTTTAATAACCCCTTGTGATAGAAATCAAGTAAAAATTAAAAAAATGTATAACAAATGAATATATATATATTTTTTAAACAAAATTGCCATAACCCCTGTTGCCCTGCACACCTGTGTAAACGCAAACACAAGCCCAGGGTGTGCATGCATATGTAAACCATGGTCGCACCACACTAATGACATTTCGCCACAAACGTCAGAGTGAGAACAATAATTCTAGCATGAGAGCCCCTAGTTAACTCTAAACTAATGAGCTGTAAAGGCTTTTAAAGTGTTACCTATGGTGATTTTTGGGCACCATCGTTTTTGGTGATACTGCGGGTGCACGCAATTTTTAGACATGAAATAGTTGCACAAATATCAGTTTTGCAAATATCATGTGACATAAAAATAACCTTTCTATTCTACAAGGCCTCTGCTTTCAGAAAATATATAATGTTCTGGGGGTTTAAGTAATTTTATTGTGGCAGATAAAAAAAATTGCTCTGGCACCAAAATGGTTAAAGAAGAATTCTAGGTGTGGATATTTTTACATATTACGTTAGTCAAGCTTGTACCAATGTGACTATGCATATACCATACTTCTGGAATCCTTCTAGAAGCTGAAAATCACTGTAGTAGGCACCCCTAGTAAAATGATCTCCACTAGGGATGAGCTTCGTGTTCGAGTCGAACCCATGTTCGACTCGAACATCGGCTGTTCGACCGTCCGTCGAATTGCGAACGATATGGGCCGTTCGCGCCAAATTCGTGTGGCGCGTCACGGCCCATAATTCACTGCGGCATCGCAGTGCATTGCTGGCTGATGATTGGCCAAGCATGCACTATGACCCGCATGCTTGGCCAATCACAGCGCCGTCAGTAGAGAGAGCTGTAATTGGCCAAAGCCAGGGTGGCTTTGGCCAATTATGGCTCAGGGGATTTAGTACACACCCCACACTATATAAGGCCGCCTGCACGGCGGCCCTGTGTAGTGTGTGTTCCGGTGTGCTGAGAGAGAGAGAGAGAGAGAGAGACAGTGTGATTTGAGTTAGATAGATTAGGCAGAACAGTCAGTCAGTTAGCTGCACTTACAGTGTATTGTGTGTGTATATATATATATATATATATATATATATATATATATATATATATATATATATATATATATATATATATATATATATATATCCCAGGTGTTGCATGTGTATATATGTGTATATATATATATATATATATATATATATATATATATATATATATATATATACACATACACATACACTGTATTCAGTTTAGCTAGATCCGTTCCTGTTATCTTCTATCTAGACTATTTACATTTAGTGCAGTGCGTCCTGCTCAGTGTTCAGCTAGATCCGTTCCTGTTATCTTCTAGACTATTTACATTTAGTGCAGTGCATCCTGCTCACAGTGTTCAGCTAGATCCATTCCTGCTATTTACATTTAGTGCAGTGCGTCCTGCTCACAGTGTTCAGCTAGATCCGTTCCTGCTATTTACATTTAGTGCAGTGCGTCCTGCTCACAGTGTTCAGCTAGATCCGTTCCTGCTATTTACATTTAGTGCAGTGCGTCCAGCTCACAGTGTTCAGCTAGATCCGTTCCTGCTATTTACATTTAGTGCAGTGCGTCCAGCTCACAGTGTTCAGCTAGATCCGTTCCTGCTATTTACATTTAGTGCAGTGCGTCCTGCTCACAGTGTTCAGCTAGATCCGTTCCTGTTATCTTCTAGACTATTTACATTTAGTGCAGTGCATCCTGCTCACAGTGTTCAGCTAGATCCATTCCTGCTATTTACATTTAGTGCAGTGCGTCCTGCTCACAGTGTTCAGCTAGATCCGTTCCTGCTATTTACATTTAGTGCAGTGCGTCCTGCTCAGTGTTCAGCTAGATCCGTTCCTGCTATTTACATTTAGTGCAGTGCGTCCAGCTCAGTGTTCAGCTAGATCCGTTCCTGCTATTTACATTTAGTGCAGTGCGTCCAGCTCACAGTGTTCAGCTAGATCCGTTCCTGCTATTTACATTTAGTGCAGTGCGTCCTGCTCACAGTGTTCAGCTAGATCCGTTCCTGTTATCTTCTAGACTATTTACATTTAGTGCAGTGCGTCCTGCTCACAGTGTTCAGCTAGATCCGTTTCTGCTATTTACATTTAGTGCAGTGTGTCCTGCTCACAGTGTTCAGCTAGATCCGTTCCTGCTATTTACATTTAGTGCAGTGCGTCCTGCTCAGTGTTCAGCTAGATCCGTTCCTGTTATCTTCTAGACTATTTACATTTAGTGCAGTGCGTCCTGCTCAGTGTTCAGCTAGATCCGTTCCTGTTATCTTCCTACTGACAGGCAGGCTTGTCTGGTTACAATATATAAAGCTACCTGAAGAAAATTACAGGTGTTCTATTTGATCCTATTAGTACCACGGTCAGGCAGCTAGACTATTTACATTTAGTACAGTGCGTCCTGCTCACAGTGTTCAGCTAGATCCGTTCCTGTTATCTTCCTACTGACAGGCAGGCTTGTCTGGTTACAGTATATAAAGCTACCTGAAGAAAATTACAGGTGTTCTATTTGATCCTATTAATACCACGGTCAGGCAGCTAGACTATTTACATTTAGTACAGTGCGTCCTGCTCACAGTGTTCAGCTAGATCCGTTCCTGCTATTTACATTTAGTGCAGTGCGACCTGCTCACAGTGTTCAGCTAGATCCGTTCCTGCTATTTACATTTAGTGCAGTGCGTCCAGCTCACAGTTTTCAGCTAGATCCGTTCCTGCTATTTACATTTAGTGCAGTGCGTCCTGCTCAGTGTTCAGCTAGATCCGTTCCTGCTATTTACATTTAGTGCAGTGCGTCCTGCTCAGTGTTCAGCTAGATCCGTTCCTGCTATTTACATTTAGTGCAGTGCGTCCAGCTCAGTGTTCAGCTAGATCCGTTCCTGCTATTTACATTTAGTGCAGTGCGTCCTGCTCAGTGTTCAGCTAGATCCGTTCCTGCTATTTACATTTAGTGCAGTGCGTCCAGCTCACAGTGTTCAGCTAGATCCGTTCCTGCTATCTTCCTACTGACAGGCAGGCTTGTCTGGTTACAGTATATAAAGCTACCTGAAGAAAATTACAGGTGTTCTATCCCAGCTTAGTGCAGCTACAGGCCATTAGTATGTCTGGAAGGCCAAGAAGGAGAGGCAGACAATCACAAGCCAATAAGAGAGGGCAAGCAGGCTCTGTGTCTAGTGCTGGTCGTGGAGACGGTGCATCCTCATCAGCACGTGGCCATGGGACACGCTTGGCCTTTTTTTCGGCAGCTGGCCGTGTTGAGCCGCAACATGCGGAAGACTTGGTCGAGTGGATGACCAAGCCGTCCTCATCCTCCTCATCCTCTCTCACCCATGCCCAGGGTGCTTTGTCTGGTAAAGCAGCGGCCTCTTCCCTCAGCTCAATGTCATCAGTGACTCCTTCCCTAGCTCCACCATGTCCTCATGAGGATTCCCTCGAACTGTTTGACCACAGTGTTGGGTACATGCTCCAGGAGGATGCCCAGCGTTTGGAAGGCTCTGATGATGATACTGAGCTCGATGAAGGCAGGAACATGAGCACGGACAGAGGGGGTGCCCAAGAAGGACAGCAATCTGGCAGTCATGCTCCCCCTGCTGCAGCATACTGCCAGGTTTGCTCCAGTGATGAGGAGGGAGGGGATGATGAGGTCACTGACTCAACGTGGGTGCCTGATAGGAGAGAGGAGGAGGAGGAGGTGGCACATCACCAACGAGGCAGGATGCCCTCCAGGGGCCAGCCTAAGGGCAGCACATTGACTGCATCACACCCCAAAGCTCCACATGTGCAGGGCGCTGCAGTCTCTGCGCGTTATTCAAAAAGTTCTTTGGTGTGGGCCTTTTTTGAGACGAGTGCATTAGATCGCACCGCTGCTATTTGCAACATATGTCTCAAGCGTATCTCGCGTGGCCAAAACATCTCCCGCTTGGGTACCACATGCTTGACCAGACATATGTTGACCTGCCATGCAGTTCGTTGGCAAGCATATCTAAAAGACCCACACCAAAGAACAAAGAGGATCTCTCCTTGCTCCTCATCAGCTGAGATTTCCAACCCCACTAGATGAAGGTGTAGAATTAGGTGTGTCACAGCCAAGTACTTGTGGGCAATCTGCTTTTGGTACACCGACGTCAGATTGTACCAGGCAAATTTCCCTGCCCCAGCTGCTGCACCGCCGAAAGAAGTTTGCTCCCAGCCATCCACATGCCCAGCGGTTGAATGCTAGCTTGGCAAAATTGCTAGCACTTCAACTGCTGCCTTTTCAGTTGGTAGACTCTGCCCCCTTCCGTGAGTTTGTGGAATGTGCAGTTCCTCAGTGGCAGGTACCCAAACGCCACTTTTTCTCACGGAAGGCGATTCCGGCTCTCTACCGGCATGTGGAAGGCAATGTCCATGCCTCGCTGGACAGGGCGGTCAGCGGTAAGGTGCATATTACCGCTGACTCATGGTCCAGCAGGCATGGACAGGGACATTACCTAAGTTTCACGGCGCATTGGGTGACTCTGCTGGCAGCTGGGAAGGATGCAGGACAAGGTGCAGTAGTGTTGGAGGTTGTTCCGCCACCACGCCTCCAAAATGCTGATTGTGACACACCTCTCTCCTCCACCCCCTCTTCTTCTTCCTCCATGGCCTCTTCCTCGGAACCAGCGGTGCTCCGTAGGCGTTCAAGGGGCTACGCAAGTACGCAGGCCAAAAGATGCCATGCGGTGCTTGAGCTGGTGTGCTTGGGGGACAGGAGCCACACTGGGGCAGAGGTTCTGTCAGCTCTGCAGGGGCAGGTTCAGAGGTGGTTGACGCCACGCCAACTTAAGGCAGGAATGGTGGTTTGCGACAATGGCACCAACCTCCTCTCTGCCCTCCGACAGGGACAAATGACCCATGTGCCCTGTTTGGCTCACGTCCTTAACTTGGTGGTGCAGCGGTTCTTGGGCAGGTACCCGGGCTTACAGGATGTCCTGAGGCAGGCCAGGAAAGTCTGTGCATTTCCGCCGGTCATATAATGCCAGTGCTCGGCTGACGGACCTCCAAAAGGAGTTTAACCTGCCCAAGAACCGCCTAATCTGTGACATGCCCACCAGGTGGAACTCAACGTTGGCCATGCTGCAGCAGCTGCACACGCAGCAGAGGGCCATCAATGAGTACCTGTGTGACTATGGCACCAGGACAGGATCAGGGGAGCTTGGTTTTTTTTTCCCCACGCCAGTGGGCCATGATCAGGGATGCATGCACTGTCCTGTCACCATTCGAGGAGGCCACGAGGATGGTGAGCAGTGACAGTGCATGCATCAGTGACACTGTCCCCCTTGTCCACCTGTTGGAGCACACGCTGCGTGGAATAATGGACAGGGCACTTGAGGCAGAACAGAGGCAGGAAGAGGAGGACTTCCTTAGCTCTCAAGGCCCCCTTTATCCAGACAGTGTTCCTGCGTGCCCGCCAATCACACAGGAAGAGGACGAGGAGGAGGAGGAGGAGGAAGATTGTGTCAGTATGGAGGTGGAGCCTGGCACTCAGCATCAGCAGCAGTCTTTAAGGGATCAGTCCGAAGGAACACATGGACTTGTAGGTGGCTGGGAGGAGGTGGCTGCGGACGTTGTTGTCCTTAGTGACCCAGAGGACTCCGGACCGAATGCCTCAGCAAACCTACGCTGCTTGGCCTCCCTGATCCTGCAAAGCCTGCATAAGGATCCTCGTATTCGTGGTATCAAGGAGAAGGACCAATACTGGCTGGCAACCCTCCTTGATCCACGTTACAAGGGTAAGGTTGCGGACCTTATCTTGCCATCGCAGAGGGAGCAGAGGATGAAACATCTTCGGGAGGCCTTTCAGAAAGGTCTGTGCAACGCGTTCCCAGAGACTGGGAGGTTACAAACTCCTGTTTCTGGACAACGTGTTGCTGAGGCTTCGGTCAGTCAAAGAAGGAGCGGTGGAGAAGGTGGCCGTCTGACCGATGCGTTCAGACAATTTTTTTGGTCCGCAGCCCCAAGGTATGATCGGTTCCAGCAACCATCGCCAGCGTCTGTTTTACATGGTGCAGGAATACCTAGGGGCAAGATCTGACTTGGACACCTTTCCCACCGAAAATCCTCTGGGTTACTGGGTCTTGAGGATGGATCACTGGCCAGAGCTTGCACAGTATGCAATTGAGCTACTGGCCTGTCCTGCATCCAGCGTTCTTTCGGAACGCACATTCAGTGCTGCTGGAGGCGTGGTAACTGATCACAGGGTGCGTCTGTCCACCGACTCGGTCGATCGGCTGACCTTCATAAAAATGAATCAGTCTTGGATCACCACCAGCTACCAAGCACCTGATGCTGATGTAACCAAATAATTTTTTTTGAAATTTCAGATCCCTTCAAAGACTGCCTATGCTGATGCTGAGTGACTATCCCTGAGTAATTATCCTCTTCCTCCTCAATCATCACGCTGATAGCTTGTAAGAACATTTTTGGTTCTGGGCGCCACCACCAGTGCCTAAGGCACAATTTTTCAGCCCCTGTTTAACAGGGGCGTGTAATTACAATTTTTGATGCAATACTTTGCAGCAGGGCTCGTTCCTGCATTCCAACTAGAGTGTCTGTGAGGGGTTGCAGTGTTGTGGCACCAGCACCAGTGCCTAAGGCCTAATTTTTCAGCTCCTGTTCAACAGGGGCATGTAATTACAATTCTTGATCTAATATTTCACAGCAGGGCCCTGTGAGGGCTTACAGTGTTGTGGCCACAGCAACACCTAAGGCCCAAATTTCTGCTGAGTATATAGGGCAGGACCCTACTTTCAAACATCTAACTTACAAACGACTCCTACTTGCAAACGGAAGGAGACAACAGGAAGTGAGATGAAATCTACCCCTAGGAAGGGAAATTCTCTCCTGTAAGAGTTAATATGGGAAAACAATTTCTCCTTTCCACTGATGCTTTCCAATCCTTGTTCCACAAAAAAACCCAAATTTTCAAAAAACATTTTTCATTGGGACAAAAAAGTGAGGTGAAATCTTCTGAAGAGGAGGAAAGACAGCAAAACAAATGTCACAGGGGTGATAACCCTTCCCTATGTTTTCCAAAAAGCTTAGAAAAGATTTTTTGGCTGGAGCTAAACACGTTAAAAATGTTCAAAATTACAAACAGATTCTACTTAACAACAAAACTACAGTCCCTGTCTTGTTTGCACCGCCTGTATACTGCTGTTCAGAGTATATAGGGCCTGGTGGCCCCACACCTTTCCTTATTTTAATTTTGGTGCGGGGTTCCCCTTAATATCCATACAAGACCCAAAGGGCCTGGTAATGGACTGGGGGGTACCCATGCCGTTTGTCTCACTGATTTTCATCCATATTGCCATGACCCGACATGACATTAAACCCGCAAGCAGTTTTAAATGAGATTTTTTCCTTTAAAAATGACATTTGGTGCAGGGACTGTTCTAAACATGGGAAACACGCGTCACTTTACAGGCATACTATAGACACCCCCCAGGTACGATATTTAAAGGAATATTTCACTTTTTTTTTTTTACTTTAAGCATCATTAACCACTTAAGGACCGCCTCACGCTGATGTACGTCGGCAAGGCGGCACGGGCAGGCAAAATCACGTACATGTACGTGATTTGCCTCCCGCGGGTGGGGAGTCCGATCGGACCCCCCCCCGCCGCCCGAGGCGGTCCCGTTCTGTCCCCCGGCGATCAGAGACGAGGGGGAGGCCATCCGTTCGTGGCCCCCCCCTCGCGATCGCCGCCGGCCAATGAGAACACTCCTTTGCTGCTGTATGCTAAACAGCAGCAAAGGAAGTGATGTCATCTCCCCTCGGCTCGGTATTTTCCGTTCCGGTGTTCTGCCGAATAAGTTCCGCCCGGCGGATAAGTTCCTCACTGTACTGCGCATGCGCAGTACGATCCGGCGGAAATAGCCGAAGTGGAACAGCTGAAAATCAGCTGTACACGGCGCCTGGAAGAGGGCCCCTTGCGGGCTCGCTTCGCTCGCCACGCTTCGGGCACGGCCTCGCTGCGCTCGGCACTTTTAGATTCCCCCTCCAGGTCCACTTGGATGGTGGGGAAGGAATCTGGACCCAGAGCGCAGGCGCCGTGTACAGCCGATTGTGGATTTTGAGCTTCGGCTATCTCCTCCGGCTGACAGCAGTTGGTACTGCGCAGGCGCTGCGCCTGCGCAGTACAGGGGAGGAACTTATCCGCCGAGGGAACTTTCTCGGCAAGACACCGGCCCGAGGAGAGAAGACATCTATGTGAGTGCACCAACACACACACAGTAGAACATGCCAGGCATACAAAACACCCCGATCACCCCCCCCCCCCCTGTCACAAACTGACACCAGCAGGTTTTTTTTTTTTTTTTTTTCTAATTACTGCTAGGTGTCAGTTTGTGACAGTTACTGTGTTAGCACAGTTACTGTTACCCGCCCCCTGTAGGTCTAGGGTACCCCCCCTAACCCCCCCTAATAAAGTTTTAACCCCTTGATCACCCCCCCGTCACCAGTGTTGCTAAGCGATCATTTTTCTGATCGCTGTATTAGTGTCGCTGGTGACGCTAGTTAGTGAGGTAAATATTTAGGTTCGCCGTCAGCGTTTTATAGCGTCAGGGACCCCCATACACTACCTAATAAATGTTTTAACCCCTTGATTGCCCCTAGTTAACCCTTTCACCACTGATCACCATATAACCGTTACGGTTGACGCTGGTTAGTTCGTTTATTTTTTATAGTGTCAGGGGACCCGCCGTTTATTACCGAATAAAGGTTTAGCCCCCCGATCGCCTGGCGGTGATATGCGTCGCCCCAGGCAGCGTCAGATTAGCGCCAGTACCGCTAACACCCACGCACGCAGCATACGCCTCCCTTAGTGGTATAGTATCTGATCGCATCAATATCTGATCAGATCTATACTAGCGTCCCCAGCAGTTTAGGGTTCCCAAAAACGCAGTGTTAGCGAGATCAGCCCAGATACCCGCTAGCACCTGCGTTTTGCGCCTCCGCCCAGCCCACCCAAGTGCAGTATCGATCGATCACTGTCACTTACAAAACACTAAACGCATAACTGCAGCGTTCGCAGAGTCAGGCCTGATCCCTGCGATCGCTAACAGTTTTTTTGGTAGCATTTTGGTGAACTGGCAAGCACCAGCCCCAGGCAGCGTCAGGTTAGCGCCAGTACCGCTAACACCCACGCACGCAGCATACACCTCCCTTAGTGGTATAGTATCTGATCGCATCAATATCTGATCCGATCTGATCTATACTAGCGTCCCCAGCAGTTTAGGGTTCCCAAAAACGCAGTGTTAGCGGGATCAGCCCAGATACCTGCTAGCACCTGCGTTTTGCCCCTCCGCCTGGCCCAGCCCAGCCCACCCAAGTGCAGTATCGATCGATCACTGTCACTTACAAAACTCTAAACGCATAACTGCAGCGTTCGCAGAATCAGGCCTGATCCCTGCGATCGCTAACAGTTTTTTTGGTAGCGTTTTGGGGAACTGGCAAGCACCAGCGGCGTAGTACACCCCGGTCATAGTCAAACCAGCACTGCAGTAACACTTGGTGACGTGGCGAGTCCCATAAGTGCAGTTCAAGCTGGTGAGGTGGCAAGCACAAGTAGTGTCCCGCTGCCACCAAAAAGACAAACACAGGCCCGTCGTGCCCATAGTGCCCTTCCTGCTGCATTCGCCAATCCTAATTGGGAGCCCACCGCTTCTGCAGCGCCCGTACTTCCCCCATTCACATCCCCAACCAAATGCAGTCGGCTGCATGAGAGGCATTTTTATGTCCTCCCGAGTACCCCTACCCAACGAACCCCCCCCAAAAAAGAGGTAGTGTCTGCAGCAAGCGCGGATATAGGCGTGACACCCACTATTATTGTCCCTCCTGTCCTGACAATCCTGGTCTTTGCATTGGTGAATGTTTTGAACGCTACCATACACTAGTTGAGTATTAGCGTAGGGTACAGCATTCCACAGACTAGGCGCACTTTCACAGGGTCTCCCAAGATGCCATCGCATTTTGAGAGACCCGAACCTGGAACCGGTTACAGTTATAAAAGTTAGTTACAAAAAAAGTGTAAAAAAAAAAAAAATATATGAAATAAAAAAAAAATAGTTGTCGTTTTATTCTCTCTCTCTCTATTCTCTCTCTCTATTGTTCTGCTCTTTTTTACTGTATTCTATTCTGCAATGTTTTATTGTTATTGTTATTGTTGTTATTATGTTTTATCATGTTTGTTTTTCAGGTATGTAATTATTTATACTTTACTGTTTACTGTGCTTTATTGTTAACCATTGTTAACCATTTTTTTGTCTTCAGGTAAGCCATTCACGACTTTGAGTGGTTATACCAGAATGATGCCTGCAGGTTTAGGTATCATCTTGGTATCATTCTTTTCAGCCAGCGGTCGGCTTTCATGTAAAAGCAATCCTAGCGGCTAATTAGCCTCTAGACTGCTTTTACAAGCCGTGGGAGGGAATGCCCCCCACCGTCTTCCGTGTTTTTCTCTGGCTCTCCTGTCTCAACAGGGAACCTGAGAATGCAGCCGGTGATTCAGCCAGCTGACCATAGAGCTGATCAGAGACCAGAGTGGCTCCAAACATCTCTATGGCCTAAGAAACCGGAAGCTACGAGCATTTTATGACTTAGATTTCGCCGGATGTAAATAGCGCCATTGGGAAATTGGGGAAGCATTTTATCACACCGATCTTGGTGTGGTCAGATGCTTTGAGGGCAGAGGAGAGATCTAGGGTCTAATAGACCACAATTTTTTCAAAAAAGAGTACCTGTCACTATCTATTGCTATCATAGGGGATATTTACATTCCCCGAGATAACAATAAAAATGATTAAAAAAAAATATGAAAGGAACAGTTTAAAAGTAAGATTAAAAAAGCAAAAAAATAATAAAGAAAAAAAAGCAAAAAAAAAAGCACCCCTGTCGCCCCCTGCTCTCGCGCTAAGGTGAACGCAAGCGGCGGTCTGTCGTCAAACGTAAACAGCAATTGCACCATGCATGTGAGGTATCACCGCGAAGGCCAGATCGAGGGCAGTAATTTTTCCAGTAGACCTCCTCTGTAAATCTAAAGTGGTAACCTGTAAAGGCTTTTGAAGGATTTTAAACATGTATTTATTTTGTTGCCACTGCACGTTTGTGCGCAATTGTAAAGCATGTCATGTTTGGTATCCATGTACTCGGCCTAAGATCATCTTTTTTATTTCATCAAACATTTGGGCAATATAGTGTGTTTTAGTGCATTACAATTTAAAAAAGTGCGTTTGAAAAATCGCTGCGCAATTACTGTGTGAAAAAAAAAAATGAAACACCCACCATTTTAATCTGTAGGGCATTTGCTTTAAAAAAATATATAATGTTTGGGGGTTCAAAGTAATTTTTTTGCAAAAAAAAAAAAACTTTTTCATGTAAACAATAAGTGTCAGAAAGGGCTTTGTCTTCAAGTGGTTAGAGTGGGTGATGTGTGACATAAGCTTCTAAATGTTGTGCATAAAATGCCAGGACAGTTCAAAACCCCCCCCCAAATGACCCCATTTTGGAAAGTAGACACCCCAAGCTATTTGCTGAGAGGCATGTCGAGTCCATGGAATATTTTATATTGCGACACAAGTTGCGGGAAAGAGACAAATTTTTTTTTTTTTTTTTTTTTTTTTTTTTGCACAAAGTTGTCACTAAATGATATATTGCTCAAACATGCCATGGAAATATGTGAAATTACACCCCAAAATACATTCTGCTGCTTCTCCTGAGTACGGGGATACCACATGTGTGAGACTTTTTGGGAGCCTAGCCGCGTACGGGACCCCGAAAACCAAGCACCGCCTTCAGGCTTTCTAAGGGCGTGAATTTTTGATTTCACTCTTCACTGCCTATCACAGTTTGGCCATGGAATGCCCAGGTGGCATAAAACCCCCCCCAAATGACCCCATTTTGGAAAGTAGACACCCCAAGCTATTTGCTGAGAGGTATAGTGAGTATTTTGCAGACCTCACTTTTTTTGTCACAAAGTTTTGAAAATTAAAAAAGAAAAAAAAAATGTTTTTTCTTGTCTTTCTTCATTTTCAAAAACAAATGAGAGCTGCAAAATACTCACCATGCCTCTCAGCAAATAGCTTGGGGTGTCTACTTTCCAAAATGGGGTCATTTTGGGGGGGTTTTGTGCCACCTGGGCATTCCATGGCCTCCGAAACTGTGATAGGCAGTGAAGAGTGAAATCAAAAATTTACACCCTTAGAAATCCTGAAGGCGGTGATTGGTTTTCGGGGCCCCGTACGCGGCTAGGCTCCCAAAAAGTCCCACACATGTGGTATCCCCATACTCAGGAGAAGCAGCTGAATGTATTTTGGGGTGCAATTACACATAGGCCCATGGCCTGTGTGAGCAATATATCATTTAGTGACAACTTTTTGTAAATTTTTTTTTTTTTTTGTCATTTTTCAATCACTTGGGACAAAAAAAATAAATATTCAATGGGTTCAACATGCCTCTCAGCTATTTCCTTGGGGTGTCTACTTTCCAAAATGGGGTCATTTGGGGGGGGTTTGTACTGCCCTGCCATTTTAGCACCTCAAGAAATGACATAGGCAGTCATAAACTAAAAGCTGTGTAAATTCCAGAAAATGTACCCTAGTTTGTAGACGCTATAACTTTTGCGCAAACCAATAAATATACGCTTATTGACATTTTTTTTACCAAAGACGTGTGGCCGAATACATTTTGGCCTAAATGTATGACTAAAATTTAGTTTATTGGATTTTTTTTATAACAAAAAGTAGAAAATATCATTTTTTTTCAAAATTTTCGGTCTTTTTCCGTTTATAGCGCAAAAAATAAAAAACGCAGTGGTGATCAAATACCATCAAAAGAAAGCTCTATTTGTGGGAAGAAAAGGACGCAAATTTCGTTTGGGTACAGCATTGCATGACCGCGCAATTAGCAGTTAAAGCGACGCAGTGCCAAATTGGAAAAAGACCTCTGGTCCTTAGGCAGCATAATGGTCCGGGGCTCAAGTGGTTAAAATCACTGCTCCCGAAAAAACGGCCGTTTTTAAAAGTTTTTTTTGCATTGATACATGTCCCCTGGGGTAGGACCCGGGTCCCCAAACCCTTTTTAGGACAATACCATGCAAATTAGCCTTTAAAATGAGCACTTTTGATTTCGAACGTTCGAGTCCCATAGACGTCAATGGGGTTCTAACGTTCGTGCGAACTTTCGGTCCGTTCGCGGGTTCTGGTGCGAACCGAACCGGGGGGTGTTCGGCTCATCCCTAATCTCCACTAGTTTCTGGGTCCCATGCTGAGAAGCTGCTCTGATGCATTGTGAACACAGGAGGACCACTGCTGGGCTTGGGCTCCACTCAATGCATTTTCTGATTTGATGAGGTGGAGAGCATGACATCACCACTCTTCCTTTTCATCTAAATCAATCAGACAATGCTTCACATTCATAGAGCAGCTGACCTCCTGTGTTCTAAATCTAAATACAGCAGGGCAGTCTCTCGACATGGGGCACAGAAGCTAGGGGAGATCACTGTAGTGTTGTTTACTACAGTGATTTCCAGCTGCTAGAGGGATCCCACAGGTATAGTATAGGCAAAGTTACATTGGTCAGAGCCGTGTAAAAGTATACATACCTGGAATTCTTGTTTAAGACAACATGGTACACATTTGTTTAATACAAATTTGAAAGATTTTTAGATGGCAGGATTGCATGTTGTTTCATTGTATTTATATAAGGGTTTGTGTCATATGGCTTTGGAACAAAGGCACAGTTCAGATGACATCAAGGCACCGTGGGAGATCCATTTATATTCAATTTTCTGAAATAGATTTTCTGCAAATTGCTAATTTTTTTCAAATCTTAACTTTTAGGCTACTTTCACAATGAGGCGCTATAGGTCTAAAAATAGCACCTGCATAGTGCCTGTAAAGAGTCTCTCCTGTGTCTCCAGTGTAAAAGCCCGAGTGCTTTCACACTGGAGCGGTGCGCTTGAAGGACAGTAAAAAAAGTCCTGCAAGCAGCATCTTTGCAACGCTGTAGGAGCGGTGTATACACCATTCCTAAAGCGCCCCTACCCATTGAAATCAATGGGGCAGAACCGCCAAACCCGGTTTTAACCCTTTTTTGGCCGCTAGCAGGGGTTAAAACCATCCCGCTAGCAGCCAAATAGCGCCGCTAAAATGACGGTAAAGCGGCGCTAAATTATGGGCTGCAATAGTTTTATGTTTTTACATAGTTGGTGAGGTTGAAAAAATACACAAGTCCACCAGTCCAGCCTGTGTGTGCTATTATGTTAATAGTACATTGTATACCATTGTATGTTGCGGCCGTTAAGGTACCCATCTAATAGTTTTTTTAATTATCGATGCTCCCCGCTAATATGACTGCTTGTGGAAGAGTATTTCACATTTTTACCGCTCTGACAGTAAAGAACCCACTTTGCAGTTTAAGTTTAAACTGCTTATCTTCCAATTTTAGTGAATGGCCATGTGTCTTTTTAAATTCCCTTTCACTGAAAAGTTTTTTCCCTATACTAGGGTCACCATTACGATATTTGTACAATGAGATCATATCCCCTCTCAAGCATCTCCTCTCCACAGAGAAAACATTCAATGCTTGTAGTCTTTCCCCATAGCTGAGATCCTCCAGTCCCTTAATTCGATTTGTTGCCTTTCTCTGGGCTCTCTCCAGTTCCAGCACATCCCTCCTGAGGACTGGCACCCAGAACTGGATGCCATACTCCAGGTGCAGCCGGACCAGAGTCTTGTAAAGTGGAAGAATTATCGTTTTATCTCTGGAGTGAATCCCCTTTTTAACCCCTTTTGGGACCAGGCATCGCCGCTATACTGAGGTAGGTTGGCTCCCCTGTGTGAGCCTTCGTAGCTGTACGTCGGCTCTTTAAGACGCTTTGGCAGGCACCCCCGCAGTGTGTCCCTAGAGCTGATACGCACGCCCAGCGGGTGCGATAACCGCCAGGCACCCACGATCGCTTGTACGACCACGCAATTGTTAGTTAAAGCAACACAGTGCCGTATCTCAAAAAATGGCCTGGTCAGGAAGGGGGCAAATCCTTCCGGGGCTGAAGTGGTTAATGCATGCCAGTATTCTAAACTGATGGTCAACAAATTCAACCCGCCCACACTTGAAGTCCCACCACTGCACTCCTGGATAAGTCAACTCTGATACATAGAGCTGCCACTTGGAATAATAAAGTATGTGAATAGTATTTTAACCCTCTATTAAAACTGAAATAGTGAGAAAAAATAGTGGCGCTTAAAATTAAAATGCTAAGTGAAACAGAGACTATCTATATCAATAAAAATAATTAATGTGCTATAAATATTTCTTAACCAATAGTGAGCAACAGTTAATGTGCTTAATCTATTATTTATCACCCTGTGACAAGTGAAACAAAACTTTATATAGCTATTACAATCTCACCCACACCTCAGACTCGAGCTTCCACTTCCTGGTGCTGCGTAACGTGTCACACATTGATGATTTCCGTACAGCCACACCCCGACATGTTTCATCACACAGACTTAATCATGGGATTGGCTGTACGGCATAGCAATCAGTCCTTTTATACACTTCACACCAATTATGGGCAGAAGTGTATACCCTGCGCGGGCGCATTCCTTGTGTCCCCATTCCCGCAATACACCGACATTACATCGTTATCAAGCGGTTACAGACACAGTATATATAAACCAGCGCAAGTGTAAAACTTTTTTACACACTATACATACTTTGTACTCGCTATAGCAAACCAGCGGTTTGAAAAACATGCCATATATCACCCTTTATAGGTGCACATTTCCAAAATATCGCTGGGTATGCCAAAAAATGCTAAAATGCAACTCTCCTAAAATAAATTTCATCGAATGGCTGAAATCAAACCTGACCCTTAATAAAAACACTTATGCCCTGTACACACGGTCGGACATTGATCAGACATTCCGACAACAAAATCCATGGATTTTTCCGACAGATGTTGGCTCGAACTTGTCTTGCATACACACGGTCAAACAAAGTTGTCGGAAAATCCGATCGTTCTGAACGTGGTGACGTAAAACACGTACATCGGGACTATAAACGGGGCAGTAGCCAATAGCTTTAGTTTCTTAATTTATTCTGAGCATGCGTGGCACTTTGTGTGCCGGATTTGTGTACACACGAATTTTGTTGTCGGAAAATTTTATAGCAAGCTCTCAAACTTTGTGTATCGGAAATTCCTATGGAAAATGTGTGATGGAGCCTACACACGGTCAGAATTTCCGATAACAAGGTCCTATCACACATTTTCCATCGGAAAATCCTGTCGTGTGTACAGGGCATTACAATAATTATCATCTATATCTATGAAATATCTATATCTATGAAATATCTATATCTATGAAATATCTATATCTATGAAATATCTATATCTATATCTATGAAATATCTATATCTATGAAATATCACTAGTAAGTATCCACTGGTAGGCACTAACAGTGATCACTCCCATCTCACTCCTCATTCTACCCATATCTCGCATAAATTAATACATTTCTAAAAATATCTGCTCTCTACAGACTCCAAGTGTAAGATGCAGCATATATCAAATCAAAAATAAAGAACTTCAGTAATCCTATCTATTAAATTGGATCTAATCCATAATTTTCTGAATCACTTGAGTAGTATCAAAAATGATGTACAGTCAAAAGTTATTAATAAAACAATTGAGATCTACTTCAATGTTCAACCCTCTGGGAAAGAGACATTTGAGCAGAAAAATCCACCAGGTCTCTCTTTGGGATAAATCCCGCACCTGGGGAGGAAAGGTGGGGGGAAGCAAAACACCATTACATTGACCAAAGAAGAGAGAGAGAATTAGCAAGAAATGAAGAAGGAAAAAGCCTCTAGGGCTGGGTTCCATGTATGGGCTATGTGCCCTCATGAGAAGTGGAATTGGTTGAAGTAGACGAATGTGAGAGAGGGTGGTCATGTTGGATGACAGTGAGAGCATTTGGTACCACATGCATGGGGCTAAAGGTATAAGAAACTTCCTCCTCAGAGTGGTCGTGGGAGACTCATGGTAGGAGAATGAAGAATTTTCGAAATTCTGCAGTTCCTCTTGTGACAAGGTCAATTGCATGAAAGCCCACCATCTGGAGTAGCAACGTGCATAGGAGTTTTCTTGTGTAAAATCAGTGCTGATTTTGTCCTTGTAGAGCAGGTTTAGAAGCTCCCATTTGAGTTGTAAGATCTGAGGGCAGTGCGAAGAGGTCCAGTTTTTTAGAATTAGTCTCCTGGCTAGTAAGACTGATCAAAACCCAGTCCTTATAGAAGGGGTGAGTGGTTGGGGACCACGGTAACAGTTGGGCGTCCCAGTATCCGAAGATGAGGAGTAAGGTATTTAGGTATTTTTAGCAGTGTTATATCGAAGATGTAGGAGATGACTTGGTTCCAGAACGAGGATATAGAGGTGCATGCCCAAAACCGGTGGGAAAGGGAAGGTTTCAGCTGGTGACACATGGGGCAGCAGGCCGCACCTTGGGCAGTCTTTTCTAAGAGGAAAGGTATGTAGGCGCGGTGTAGGATCTTTAGTTGAGTTTCCCTCCAGATCTCGTTGGGGATCAGCTGTTGAGTTTTGTTGTATCCTTGAAGGATCTTTTCTACTTTGTCAGGAAAAACTTTACCCCAGTTGGCAACCGATGAGGAAGCAAGTGAGGGAGTAGTTTTTAACAAAGGTTTATATATGTTTGAGATTTTATAAGAGTCACCTTGTAATAGCAGGTCTGCAAAGGATGTCTGAAACCTCTAACTTTCTTCTCTGCATGAATCCCATTGGAAACTGATGCATTGCGCATAGTGTAAGGCATGGGATTGAGGGAGGGAGAATGCTTCTGTAATGAAAGAGAATTTATGAGGTCGTCCTGATTCCATGTTGCATAGGGTGGAAAAGTTTGTAGGGTCTTTTTGTCGCCAGATAGAAAAAGGTTTGTATTCCAGCCCCGGTGGGAAGCTAGGGTTTCCTTGAATCGGGAGATACCTGGACACAAAGGGTGATAGTTTTAGCGCTTTTCTGATTTCTCGCCAAGCTATGGCCGTATCTCTGAGAAGGAGATTGTGTTGTATGGGTGGAGGAGTAGATTTCCATCTGCAGTGAAGAAGGGCCACCAAGGAGTAGGGGTGGACCATCGAGGATTCCAGGGAATAGTTAGAGTATTGAGAGAATTGCGATATCCAGTCTAAACCTACCCTCAATAGGCAAGAAAGGTTATATGCTCTAATATTCGGCAGGCTAATACCTCCTTCATGTCTGGGAAGATAGAGTTTTGCAAAGGCTATACGCGGCCTCTTGTTGTGCAACAGAAATTTGGAGATGGCTTTGTTTAGGGTTGAGGTATCTTTGTGTTTCAGAAGCAGGGGGATCGTTTGGAGCGGATATAGTAATAGAGCAAAACTGACCATCTTTACTAGGTGACATCTTCCCAGGAGCAAAAGAGGCAGATCCATCCAGTTACCCAATTCTTGAGTTATTTTCTTGATCAGTGGTGGATAGTTAAGGTGATAGATGGAAGAAGGCAATTTCCCTATCTTAATACCAAGATATGTTATGTAGGAGTTGGCTACCGAGAAAGGAGTGATGAGCCCATATGGGGAGGATTTCTTGCTGTGGTTAATGCGAAGGCCTGAACAGAATCTTAATTTGTCAAAAACTGTTTTGATGGTGGACATGTCAGAGGAGGGGTTGGCAAAAAAAATGAAGACGTCATCGGCGAAGAGCGATGTGCGGAGTTCTTGTGTGCCTATTTTGATTCCGTGTAGTGGGGCTTTTTGTGTGAGATATCGAGAGGGGTTAAAATGAGATATTGGAGAGGGGATAGAGGGCAGCCCTGCCTTGTGCCTTTATGCAGTTCATCCAAGAGGAGGCCAGCCACCACCAACCTGGCCGCGGGGAGGCGTACATGGCATGTGCCAGTATGTATTGATTGGTTTTTTCTTGTGCTTGTTCGGTGGCTTGCGCCTGATAGACTTCTTCCTCCAGGATTGATAAGGGGTGTTCCACCTCGTTGAGTCTGGTGGAATGTTCCCCCAATTGTGTCTTGATTTGCCTCATCCCCCGCATCTACCGCCTTTTCCACTGAGGCAGTTATCATGGGGGACATGGGAGCTGCTACATCCTGGGCTATATGGTCAGTGTTACTGTCCCCCAGGTATGGGAGGAGGAGGCAGAGTGTGGGGAGAGAGAGGTCTGGAGTGAGAAGGAAGGTGTAGTGTGAGCGCTCACCTACATGGCAGGGTTGTCCACTGTGTCATCCGGGGAGGCCGAGACCAGGGCCTCAATTTGGGACTGGGCCGGATGGCTCGTGGCGGTCACGTGTGAGCACTCACCGGTTTTCTCCACAAAGCGGTCCATAGGTGAGTGGATGGCCTCCAAGGAGGATACTGACTGCTGGGAGAGGGAGGCAGGCCTGTGTGTGGAAGCCCTGTTGTGGATCGTGCTGTCTGTGTAGGCCGTGACCGGGGCCTCAATTTTCGGCTATGCTGGATGGAGGCCGTGTGGGATCAGGTGCCAATTCTTGGGCCCAGATCAGACCGTGGGAGAGTGGGAGGGCACCCGATGGGGCTGCAGGCAGCAGAAGAGAGTCGGGCCGGTGGTATCAAGGCCCTAATCCGGATCACGATGTCCGTGTAGGCCGAAGCCAGGGCCTCAATTTGTGGCTAGGCCAGGAGGTTCGTTGTGGCCGAGTATAGGCCCGTTTTCATTTAAAGGCCGGTTAACAGGAGGTCGGGGGACACCCGCGGATGATGCAGGCGGCAAGAGGGGGATAGGCAGGTATTTCTAGGCAGATTTAGGGATCGTGCTGGGGGAGCCGAGGGAGAACACAACTACTCCATGCGGCGCTGGGACCGGAAGTCACTATGGTATTTAAAATCCTTTTTTATATTTGCTAAATGTTCTGCAATCCGTACCTTTAAAAGTCTTTTGGTACGTCCCACATAAAATAATCCACAGAGGCACCAGAAAAGGTACACTACATGTGAAGAATTGCATGTGATAAATTCCTTTATTTCAAAGGTTTCATGGTCAATATTCGTGATTTTGGTCATGCCTCTGTTGCTCACCTTTACCGTTCTGCGACAAATGCATTTCCTACAAAAATAAAATCCTTTTAGATCAGGCCAGGTTGGTCCAAAATCTTTCTCACCACCCAGTCACCAAAATTCGGTGCTCTTCTGTAAATGAACTAAAAAATAATTTCAATTTTACTGTATTGACAATGAAAACTTGATATAAATCCCCATTGGTATTGGTCATTTGGTATTAAATCTTCTTTTTTCTTTAGGCATTGATCTCTTGGAATGTTAGCTACCTCCTGAATTATTTCCTTCAAAGTACTTTCTTTATATCCCTTTTGTATAAATTTCTCTTTGAGTACATTTGATTGTATGAAATAATCCTCCTGTTCTGTACAAATACGATGGACCCTAAGCATCTGTCACTTTGGGATATTTTTAATCCAGGCAGGGTGCTGCCCACTCCTGATGGACAAATAACTATTCCGATCCATTGGTTTAAAGTACACTCTGGTGCTTAACACATTCCTACTCTTCTCAATGGTCACATCCAGAAAATTTACACTTTTGTCACTAATCTGATAATCTAGTCTAATGTGGTTGTATTTTTGTTCAGATACTCCAAAAAATCCCACCACAGATTCCTCAGACCCCTCCCAAATGAACAGGAGGTCGTCTATGAATTTGCGGTAGAATTTTAATTGGGGCATCTGTTTACTAAACACGTGTCTGTCCTCCCATTCAGCCATAAACACTTTGGCTAGGCTGGGAGCATAATTGGCTCCCATAGCCACGCCAACCTGCTGTGAAAAAAATTGGCCATTGAACCAGTAATTATGTGACATGCAGAAATTCAATGCCTGTCCCAAAAAACATTTCTGCATATGTGGAATATAATCCCTTCTACTTAGCGCTCATTTTAGTGCCAATGCAGCATCCTCGTGCTGAGTGATTGTATATAACAAGGCCACATCAGCAGTCACCAAATAGGTGGCAGAGGAGGGATTTAACTCAACCCCTTCTAATAACTGTAATAGGTCTGCCGTGTCCTTCAAATACACCCTAGTGACCTTCACACTAGGCTGGAGGAACTTATCCAAAAATTCCCCCAATCTAGCTGTTATTGACCCTATGCCATTAACGATTGGTCGTGCTGGCGGGAGTTGTGCATCCTTATGGATTTTCGGTAACGTGTAGATTACCGGAATTCTGCATGCACTGGGGACCAGATAGCTCTTCTTTTTAAGATTTAGGGCATTGATTTCATAACCCCATTCTACCAGTGAGTTTTATTGTGTTTTGTAAACATCTGTAGGATCAGACACAAGCCTCCTATATGTAGATTGGTCCCCCAATAACTTCATCAACTGATTATGATAAAAAGATTTGTCCATGACCACTAACCCCCTCCTTTATCCGCAGGGTGGATGATTATATTTTTTCTGTCCTCCAAAGATTTAATGCCTTCTTTAATTGGGGTTGACTCTTTTTTTTGGGGTCAATTCTTCTATATCCCTCAAGACCATATTTTTAAAAACCTCAATAAAATGATTGTTTGAATTCTGGGGATTAAATAATTTGTTTTTTAAACCACTATCAATTCCAACTGAAGCATTGATGGTTCTATTTCTAGGACCAGCAGGGTGACTCAAAAAATCATTTTTCATATTTAGGGACCGTATGAATTTGTGTATCAATATACACCTCAAATTTGTTCTTTTTTTTTTTTTTTTTTTTAGGTGCACATTTTCAATATATTGAGCTCTTTTTGATTGAGTTCAACCTCACTCAAATTATAGATCCCTGTGTTTATGTGTCCCTCATTCTTTTTCTTGGATTGTTTGTATCTCCCTGCTCTACAACCCCCCTTCTTCTCTTTGGAACAGTATCAGATCCCTGTTCGGGTACTGTTGTGATCCATTCCTTCCTCCTCCTTTGTTGTCCACTGGGCGAGTGTTTCCTCTCGCTGACCCCCACCCCTCCCTCCCTCCCCCATTGTCCTAAAAAAGAGGATGAGTCCTGTTGGCAATGTCCATTATACTCATCCTCTGCTAAAGATTGATGCCTATTGTATGATGGTATTTGGTTTCTCGAGTCGAGGTGATAGTTGGGAGGGGGGCATTGATACCACTGTTGATTATACTGTTGGGGATTATAGTTTGGTGGATAATTTCCTCTATATTGTTGGAACAGTCACGGTGAATTCTGATTTTAATTCTGTTGATACCCCCTCTGTTATGTTGAGATGGTCTTGGTGAGTAGTGACTATCATTATACTGATTACCTCGATTCTGTTGAGGCCCACTATTCCGTACCTGTCCTGATATTATCTGTTCTCCTCTACTTACTCCACCTTTTAACTCCAATAGTTTTCACCTGATCGTTTTTTGGTAGAGTATTGTTTTTTTTTTCTTTATTCTCTTAAGGGTCTCATTATTTAATGTGTTTAGGCTCTGCCAAACATACATTTTATCGGTTTTAAAATCAACGGAGTCTCTATTATATTTTCTCGCCTTCTTTTTTTGTGTGCCTCATCTATTTTTTCCAATTTTTTCTTCAATTTGCTATTAAACTCCTTAACCTGATTATAGTCGCTATTGGTTCCAATTGACTCTGTATTGCATTAATCTGCTCATTTAATCTACCCAATTTAATTTGTTTTCTTTTCCAAACAAGATTTTGAAGTTCTCTTCCTACTTTAATAAAAAATTCCAACCATTCATCCATAAAAATTTGGTCATTCAGACCATCCTGAGGGGCAACTTCCCATCTCAGACTCCTAAAAATAAGATTTTCCTTTTGAGAATGCTCAAAAGTAAACATATCCCACAGGTTTTAACCTGTTTTTCAAGCAGATTTTCCAAAGTTCTCCGAAAAATTTTCATCACACTCAGCCATCACCTGATTGGTTGAAAAGATATATTTGGGATTTATTTGTCTATTCAACAAATAGTTGATAGCTTCCATGGCTGCAAGTGGTTAAATCTATAATAAATGTTCTAAACTGATGGTCAACAAGTTCATCCCGCCCACACTTGAAGTCCCACCACTGCGCTCCTGGATAAGTTAACTCTGATACATACAGCTGCCACTTTGAATAATAAAGTATGTGAATAGTATTTTAACCCTCTATTAAAACTGAAATAGTTAGAAAAAAATACACAGTAAGCAGACCGGGAATCAAAGCAACAAGTCCAGGTACAGGAGACAGAGGAATGCGGAGTCCGTTTAGCCAAGCCGGGGTCAGATGCAGGAAGCAGGCAGGAAAAGTCAGAAGCAAGCCGGTGGGTAAGTCAGGAGGTCCAGAGGAGTCGATAACAAGCCGGGTCGGTACACAGGAAGTCAGGACAACAGGAATAACAATCACAGGAACACAGGAAGAGCTGACGATAATCCAGCAATGTGGCACTGTCAGTGGGACGTTTAAATAGACAAGGCGCAGTATCACGTCGTACCCACACCGTTCCATTCGTACCATCGTGACGTTGCTACGCATGCGCATTCGTCCGAATGTGGCGCCAAGCGTCCGCCTAGTAGAAACATTTCACACCTGTGGGCGTTGATGCGTGTTAGCGCGACCTTGCCTGTGCTGGTTTGCTAGCCTATTTCCCTGACGGGGCTTATCAGAATCTGGAAGCCCCCTTTAACAAGGGGACCCCCAGATCCCGGCCCTCCCCCCTGTGTGAAATGGTAAGGGGGTACAAAAGTACCCCTACCATTTCACAAAAAACTGTCAAAAATGTTAAAAATGGCGAGACAGTTTTTGACAATTCCTTTATTTAAATGCTTCTTCTTTCTTCTATCTTCTTTCTTCTATCATCTTTCTTCTTTTTTCTATCTTCCTTCGGTTTCTTCCTTCTTCTTCTTCTTGATCTTCCTCCGGTGTTCTCGGCCGGCATCTTCCTCTGCGGCACCGGCATCTTCTTCCCTTCGTCTTCTGGGCCGCTCCGCATCCAGCATGATGGGATGGGAGGCTCCCACTGTGTGACGCTTCTCCTCTTCTGACGGTTCTTAAATAACGGAGGGCGGTGCCACCCGGTGACCCCGCCCTCTGTTATTTATGAACCATCAGAAGAGGAGAAGCGTCACACAGCGGGAGCCTCCCATCCCATCATGCTGGATGCAGAGCGGGCCAGAAGATGAAGGGAAGAAGACGCCGGCGCCGCGGAGGAAGATGCCGGACGAGAACACCGGAGGAAGAACCAGAAGAAGAAGATGGAGGAAGAAACCGAAGGAAGATAGAAGATAGAAGAAGCATTTAAATAAAGTATATAAACTAAAAATTGTGCGCTAGCATAACACGTAATGAGGTTTTACGATTAGAAGACTCCTTGAGGTAATATCCGGAGCTACAATATGTTTAAATCCCAATGCAAGGAAATAACAAAACAACAAATTAAGGTTGTAAATTATAACATATCTCCATAAAAAAATTAATAGAAAAAGAAATGAAAGTTCTGAAGATGTGATTGAATGCTCAATCGTTTAAAAGACACCAGATTCAGTCCATAAAAAACAAGATAGCAAAAACAAAATATGTGAGGAAGAAAAGCCGTTCCTTTGATGTGTCACATCAGGGTAGAAAGGTGAAAAGGGTGCAGAAACACTTCCGAGCCACCATTAGTTGCGGGAGAGGAGTAATGGATGTGCCCTTACCCCATTTGTTGGACCTCCTCTGTGGCGAGGTCATACGAACTTGCAGATATAACCCTCTGCAGGGACAGATGAGATATAGATGTCCGGGTCTTGCTTACGAGTATCACCAACTCAGAGCTGATCTTACTGCTGCAGTGTCAGGAGGGAGACTCGTGGTTCGGAGGATCCATGAATAAGAAAAAAAGGGGAAAAAACTCCAATGGTGTAGTAATAATAGTAAGGAATTTATTGCTTAAAAAAACCGAAGGTATGAATACAGAAATTCAAGTATAAAAATCATTGGATTTAAAAAGCCGGCATAAAACAAAGGCTGAACGCCCGTGCAAACATGGAACACGTGATGGCAAGCACTGCGAGGCCACGCCCTACATGTTTCGTCATACGTAACGTCTTCTACGGGGCACGGGCGACACAATGAACCATCACCTTTTATAAAAACAAAGTACAACCAAGCCTCGTTTCCGCGCAAGCCCGTCGTACGACTGGGCATGCGCAGAGACTCGATCTGGCCATCTTTAAAAACCTCCTGTAGGGGCGGAACATAGCACATGAACAGGAAATGCTCAAAAGACAAAAAACAAATTACAACCAAGCCTCATTTCCGCGCAAGCCCGTCACTCGACTGGGCATGCGCAAGGGCATACCAAGCCTCGATCTGGCTGTCATTGGAAGCCTCCTATAGAAGCAGAACATAACTGTGAACAGGAAATGCTCTAACGTGTGACTCCAAGTCCAGATATAGAGTAACGAAGTCTAATGGGCAAGAACATCCGGTGTCCTATAGATAAAAATTCATACTTAAAAAAGCATCTCAGCGCCAGTAGGGAACCGCTCCACAGTACATATGATATGCTCAAAAATTATGTAATGCGCTGTACATTTAATACAACAAGCAAAATTGAAATAATGAAAAATTGAAAATATAAATATACATAGTGAAAGTATAAATAATAAGCTAAAATAATAAAATGAAAAAATGAATAAAAAGGAGAAATATTTTTGAAGATTTTTTTGAAAATAAAAAATGAAAATAAAAAATGAAAATTGAAAAAAATATGGAAAATAAAAAAATGAAATGAAAAACTGGCCCGATCTGTTCAATAGGAGCCTAAAAACTGAAAATATCCAAATTTACCAGAGAAATTATATGAGGTTTGGACAAATAATATTAAAGTTTGAGCTTAGTGTATTTTAGAGTTCAAACATATTAAATTTAAATTTGGACATGACAGCCAGGTCAAGCCCTAGCATCCCCCTTTACAGTCATCAACCTAAGGGATGGACACTAGAATCTGTTAGACATAAGAAGCCCATAGCATAAACCCAAGGGTGAACACATATCCAGACTTTAAAATAATCAATATTCCCTCTTAGACAAAAGTTGAATCACCAATGGATGATTGATTGTAACCATATTTTATTTAGAACCACAATAGTTGTTATGTCTGAAATTTCCATCATGCGTTATCAATAAACGCATTGATTTCAATATCGACATTAAGCCCTCGTGGTTTGAGACATCTGATTTTATATATCCATCCCATTTCTAGCTTGGATATAGCTCGTCTTTTGGGCCCTCCCCTCCATGGTACTTTCAATCAATACCTATGAATTGAGTGCCCTTGGGATTTTTGTCATGTACATTAAGATAGTGTTTGGATACCGGGTGGCCTATAAAGCCTCTCCGAATATTACCGATGTGCTCATTTAACCTGACCTAAAGCGTGCGTCCCACATATTGGAACCTGCATGGACAGGTCAAAAGGTACATTACATGGGTGGTGGAACATGTGATAAACAATTTTATTGGGAAAGTTTGTGAGGTACTAGTAGAGTGAAAATGGGTCACCTTCCAGTCATTAATGACATTAACGGTGCAGACCGCACATTTTCTGCATCTATAGTACCCCACTAAATTCTGAAAGAACATTATTATTATTATTATTATTATTATTATTATACAGTATTTATATAGCGCCAGCAGTTTACGTAGCGCTTTACAACTTGAGGGTAGACAGTACAAATACAATACAATTTGATACAGTAGGAATCAGAGGGCCCTGCTCCTTAGAGCTTACAATCTAAGAGGGAAGGTCAAGAGATACAAGAGGTAATAACTGTGGGTGATGTGCTGATTGAGAAAATAAATGTACAGTTGTTAGGTGGGGGCCAGATAGGCTTCTCTGAAGAGATGAGTTTTCAGGGATCGTCTGAAAGCGGATAAAGTAGGAGAAAATCGGATGGATTGGGGTAGAGCATTTCAGAGGATGGGGGAGGCTCTGGAGAAGTCCTGAAGGCGAGCATGGGATGAGGTGACAAGGGAGTTTGAGAGCAGGAGGTCTTGGGAGGAGCGAAGAGAACGATTAGGTTGGTATTTTGTGACTAGGTTAGAGATGTAGCTAGGGGCCAAGTTGTGGATGGCTTTGTAAGTTATAGTTAGTATCTTGAATTTAATTCGGTGACTGAGTGGCAGCCAATGGAGGGATTGGCAGAGGGGTGTAGCAGACCCTGAGCGGTTTGTGTGGTGGATGAGCCTGGCCGCAGCGTTCATGATGGACTGAAGTGGGGATAGCCTATTTAGAGGTAAACCAATGAGGAGGGAGTTGCAGTAGTCAAGGCGGGAGATGACCAGGGAGTGGATTAGAAGCTTTGTGGTGTCATTGGTTAGGAAGGGGCGTATCTTGGAGATGTTGTGAAGACAGAGGCGGCAAGCTTTGGATAGTGATAGAATGTGGGGTCGAAAGGTTAGTTCAGAGTCCAGGATTACACCTAGGACCTTGGGTTGATAGTTGAGCCGTTGATCTTGACAGGGAGATCAGGGGAAGTGGCAACTGAGGGAGGAAATATCATGAGCTCGGTTTTGGATAGGTTGAGTTTGAGAAAGTGATGTGACATCCAGGCTGATATGTCTGCTAATAAGTTGGTAATGCGTGAGGAGACAGATGGAGAGAGCTGGGGGGTGGAGAGATAGATTTGGGTGTCATCAGCGTAGAGATGATATTTAAAGCCGTGGGAGGCAATCAACTGACCCAAGGAGGTTGTGTAGATTGAGAAAAGGAGAGGTCCGAGAACAGAACCTTGGGGGACCCCAACGGAAAAAGGAAGAGGAGAGGAGGAAGTAGAGTTGTAAGTGACACTGAAGGAGCGGTGGGATAGGTAGGATGAGAACCAGCGAAGAGTACAGTCACGGAGACCAAAGGAGTGGAGTTTTTTGAGGAGGAGGGGGTGGTCCACTGTGTCAAAGGCAGCAGAGAGATCCAGGAGAAGTAGTACAGAATAGTGTCCATTAGCTTTAGCCATTAGTAGGTCATTTGAGAGTTTAAGGAGAGCAGTTTCCGTAGAGTGTTGAGGGCGAAAACCGGACTGAAGGGGATCAAGAAGTTTATTCATGGTCAGATGGTCGCTTAATCGGTTGTAGACCAGTCTTTCAAGAAGTTTGGAGGAGAAGGAGAGCAAGGAGATGGGACGTAAGTTGTTGAGATTGGTGGGATCCAGTGAGGGCTTTTTTAGTATGGGGGTGACTAGCGCATGTTTTAGAGAGTTTGGGAAGATGCCACAAGAGAGGGAGAGGTTGAAAATGTGAGTTAGAGAGCGTAGAATCAAGTCAGAGGGTGAGCGTAGCATTTGCGAGGGAACAGGATCCAGGGGGCAAGTGGTTAGATGAGTGCTAGATAAAAGTTTAGCAACCTCAGTAGTAGTAGCAGGGTTGAATGAGGGAAGTAATGACTGTATCTGTGGACATGGGGTGTTGCATGGGGGAGGTTTTTGCGCATTGGCGATCTCCTCATGAATTGTATCAATCTTAGTTTTGAAGTGATTGGCAATCTCCTGGGCAGTGAGTGAGTTGGTGGGTGGAGGCAGTGGAGGACAGAGTAGAGTGTTGAAGGTAGAGAAGAGTTGACGTGGACTGGATGAGAAGGTGTTGATGAGTGTGATAAAGTAGGTCTGTTTGGCAGTGTGAAGGCAGGAGTAGTATTTTAGGAGGGCAGATTTATATTGTGTGAAGTCTTCCTGGGTCTTAGTCTTATGCCACAGGCGCTCAAGAGCGCGGCTACATTTCCTGAGACTTCTGGTGTCATCTGTTTGCCAGGGTTGTAGCAGTCGGGGCCTAATTCTGCGTGTAGTGAGGGGGGCCAGCTTGTCTAGGGAGGAAGACAGTGAGCTGTTGTAGATGAAAGTAGCTAGGTTGGGGCAGGACAGGGGGGAGATTTTGTCATGGAGGTGATCAGTAGCAGAGTAGAGAAGAGAAGGGTTGAGGTGGCGAAGGTTTCTGCGTGTAACTGTTGGGCGGTTGGAAGGAGAAGAGGTGGAAGACAAAGAGAGAGCAAAACTAATAAGGTGGTGATCAGAGAGTGGGAGTGGAATGTTGGAAAGGTTGCACGGAGTGCACAGATAGGAGAAGGCAAGGTCAAGGGTGTTGCCGTTGGAGTGGGTAGGAGCCTGTATCCATTGCTTCAGGTCAAGCGATGAGGTTAGACTGAGAAGTTTAGAAGTAATAGTAGTGTTAGTGTTGACAGGGATGTTGAAGTCCCCAAGAATAATTGTGGGGATTTCAGAAGAGAGAAAGTAGGGTAGCCAGGCAGAGAAGTCATCAAGAAAGGCTGATACCGGTCCAGGGGGCCGGTAGATGACAGCAATCCTTAGAGAAATGGGAGAGAAAAGACGAATGCAATGTGCCTCAAAAGAGGAGAGTGTCAGAGAGGGAGGTGGGTGAAGAACCTGATAGGTGCTGCATGGGGCTAGAAGGATTCCCACTCCACCTCCCTTCCGTCCACTTGGTCTGGGGGAGTGAGTCCAGAGAAGGCCCCCATGGGAGAGGGAAGCAGGAGAAATAGTATCCGATTCATGAAGCCAGGTTTCAGTAATGGCAAGTAGGTTAAAGGAATTTGTGATGAAGAGGTCGTGGAGGGCGGTGAGTTTGTTGCAGACAGAACATGCATTCCACAGGGCACAGGAAAAGGGGGGGCCGGTTTTGGAAAGAGGAATAGAGACCAAGTTCTGTGGGTTGCGGCTCCTGCCAGAGGGTGTAGGGGGATGGGAGCGTTGGGCAAAGACAGATGATGGTGGCCCAGGGTTTGGGGATATGTCACCAGAGATTAGGAGAAGCAGGAGGGTGAGGGAGGTAATGTGGGACTGTGATTTATGTGAAGGGGCATGTCTCAGAGTACTGGAGGTTTTATCAGTGTATGGATGCAGAATGAGCGAGAGTTGGTAAGAGCAGTAGTAGGGGGAAGACAGAAGGCAGGGTGATATGTATAAGCAGGTGGGTGGAGAGGGGGGGGTGAAGGTAAGAGAGTTTGAGGAGAGAGGACAGGAGTGTCAGAAGCAATGGTAGAGAGTG
This sequence comes from Lithobates clamitans, assembly GCA_037952925.1. Taxonomy (NCBI): domain Eukaryota; kingdom Metazoa; phylum Chordata; class Amphibia; order Anura; family Ranidae; genus Lithobates; species Lithobates clamitans. Next base: position 1,237,578 of record JBBGZY010000212.1, on the reverse strand, counting down.
CATGTTACAGAGCGGAAGGAGAGCCTATTAGAGAGACAGGGTCACCTGCAGTCTGTTAGCTGCTTTCCAGTGCAGATTGCTGTATTTGTTTGCTTCGTGCAATCGCTGAAGTGCAGAGAAGTAAGTGCATATCACTTGTAGAAAGAATCACTTAGAGATAGAAGCCTTAAGGATAGAAGCCCCTGCAATGTGCTCCCCCAGCAATGTGCTGCCCCCTTAAGGGTGCTCAAATATATACTGTTATAAGGGTGGGGTTGAAGTTCGTTAATTAATCATGAGTGACTATAAGAGTGCCTAGCAATCAAAGTGAACTTTTTGCTTCAAAAGTCAGAATAGCAAGAGGCCAAGACAAGATCAACTCATAAAACTTAGGTAAGACAGACCAGAAAAACAAATAATGTCATGGTTGCTCGCACAGGGCAACAGATAGAGAAGGACACATACCACACACACACAGAGACAGCAGGCAGATCCCAGTTTCAGTTAACGGTGGAAGATGTGGATGAGCTGACACATACCAAAGACACACACACACAGAACATTGGTTTCCTTATCGGAGGGTCACATACACTGGGAGCCACGGATGTTCTAATAGATGACAACCCCTTGAACACGACCTGAGGCCTCTCAGGAAGTAGGGAACCAAGTATATTATCGTTTTTCACAATATGCCAATGTTTGTGTATCAACTTTCTAATCGAAAAATGTTGGTGAGAGTAACGAGTTATGAACGGGCAGGTAAAATCTTTCTTTGTAGTATTCCCTGTTTCCATTTGATCTCTTAATAGGGATTCTCTGTCTAACTTCTCTACCTCTTCAACTCGCTCTCTTAAAAAGGAGGCATCGTAGCCTTTTTCAATGAATCGGTCAGTAAGGACCTGAGACTGAATCCTGAAGTCACTAATAGAAGAACAGTTGTGTCTGATCCTGACATATTGGCTTTTCGGGACTGAATCCAGCCAGGCTTTGTGATGGCAACTATCTCGTGATATAAACGCATTTTGATCCGTGGTCTTAAAATAGGTAGAAGTCAGTATCGTATCGCCTTCTCCCCATATTTTAAGATCCAAAAAATTCACAGTACTTAAACTAGCTTCATAATTAAAATGAATTCCCCTGTCATTTTCATTCAAATCCTCCATGAATCTACATAAAGAGTCATGGGTACCATTCCATAGGAGGAGGTCGTCATCAATATACCTTGCCCACAGGACTAATTCAGGCCTGCGTTGGGCATAGATGACGTCCTCCTCCCATTTACCCATGAATAAATTAGCCAAGCTGGGGGCAAACTTCGCCCCCATGGCTACCCCCTTCTTCTGTAGGAAGAAGAGATTCCTATGCCAGAAAAAATTGTGAGTAGTGGCATACTCCAGCAGGTCCATTATGAACCTCAATAATGTCATGTCCTTAGATAGTATTTCACTGAGGATATACCCCAAGCATGGGGGATCGCCGTGTATAAAGACGTGACATCAGCGGTAACGAGCCAATATCCATTCTTATACCCACAGTCCCTAAGCAGATTGATGGCATGTCTATTATCTTTAATGTAAGCAGGTAATGATCGAACCAAAGGCTGGAGGAAATTATCAATATACTTGCCAGCCCTCGAGGTGATTGAATCGATGCCGCTGATTATTGGGCGGCCGGGCGGGTGGACAGGGTCCTTATGGACCTTTGGCAAGTAGTATATGATCGGTATCCGTGACGACATAATAACTTTTACTTTATGGATATTTGAAGTATTTTGTTGCAGCTGCATTTTGTGAATTGAAACATTTTTTTGTCTTGCTCATTAGCGCAGGTTTTTCCACCATTTTTTTTAGTTCCATTTAAATAAAGGAATTGTCAAACTGTCTCTTGTCATTAACATTTTTGACACTTTTTTTGTGAAATGGTAGGGGTACTTTTGTACCCCCTTACCATTTCACACAGGGGGGAGGGCCGGGATCTGGGGGTCCCCTTGTTAAAGGGGGCTTCCAGAATCCAATAAGCCCCCCGCCCGCAGACCCCCACAACCACCGGACAAGGGTTGTGGAGATGAGGCCCTTGTCCCCATCAACATGGGGACAAGGTGTTTTGGGGGGCTACCCCAAAGCACCCTCCCAATGTTGAGGGCATGTGGCCTGGTACGGTTCAGGAGGGGGTACTCTCTTGTCCCCCCTCTTTTCCTGCGGCCTGCCAGGTTGCATGCTCGGATAAGGGTCTTGTATGGATTTTTGAGGAGACCCCACGCCATTTTTGTTTTTTTTTTTAATTTTGGCGCGGGGTTTCCCTTAAAATCCATAACAGACCTGAAGGGTCTGGTATAGATTTTGAGGGGGACCCCACGCCATTTTTTAAAAAAATTTTGGCGGGGGTTCCCATTAATATCCATACCAGATCTGAAGGGCCTGGTATGGAATTTTTAGAGGGACCCCCACGTAATTTTTTTTAAATTTTGGTTTGGGGTTCCCCTGTGGGGAATTCCCATGCCGTTTTTATCAATAAACTTTTATGTGTATTGTCGGACCGGCAATTCATTAATAGCCGCGAGTAGTTTTAAATGACTTTTTTTCCTTTGAAATGTCATTTTGCTGTCAGACTGTTCTAAACACGGGAAACATGCGCCCCTTTACAGGCATACTATAGACACCCCCCAGGTATGAAATTTAAAGGGATATTACACTTTTATTGTTTCACTTTAAGCATTATTAAAATCACTGCTCCTGAGAAAACGTTCGTTTTTGAAACTTTTTTTGCATTGATCCATGTTCCCTGGGGCAGGACCCAGGTCCCCAAACACTTTTTATGACAATAACTTGCATATAAGCCTTTAAAATTAGCACTTTTGATTTCTCCCTTAGACTTTTAAAGGGTGTTCTGCGGTGTTCAAATTTGCCGCGAACACCCCAAATTGGTCGCTGTACAGCGAACTGGCGAACAGCCGATGTTCGAGTCGAACATGAGTTCGACTCGAACTCGAAGCTCATCCCTAGTCCCTGTGTCTCTAAGGAGGAATGGTTTGCCTCTGGGAATACCTGCCCTTAATTTATATATTGTTATATATGCTCCAATATGGACACTATCAAAGATTTGTGTTAGGACAGCACTTTACAGAGGGGCCTTGACAAGGCAGTAGGGTTTCCACTAGCAGGGACTGAAATGTGCTTTTCTTTAATGCAAATTGTTAGCCAGTGTAATTTTGCTTTTTTTTGTTTTTGTTTTTTTTGTTTTTTTGCAGGTCACTGGTAGCTGTGTTGGAAAAACACTTGTTTGTTTGTACTATGCAAGGTCTTTTCATATGCACCTTTTTTTAAAAGCTGGTTACAAATTATGGTGGCTAACATTTTTGTTTAGCTTAGAAGTCTGGCAACCTGTCTGGAATTGCTTAGTGCAGGGCTGTCTTTAATATTGATTGGACCCTGGGCAAATATTTTCTTTGGGCCCCCCAATGCAATTTTTCTTTCCACCTGCTTTGAAACATATAGTACATAGCAGCTAAACCAAATCCGTTTAGTGCAGCAGATCAGGCAGCAATTGTGATTGGTTGCCAGAGGTTAAAGCATAATATTACTGTTCACTGATTAGTTGCTAGAGGTTACAGCACATAATTTATGCTTACCCATTGGTTGCTGGGGCTGGGGGGGTGTGGACAGTGGTTGTGGTGAGGGGTGGGGGGGATTGGAGTGTGTGATCAGTGGAAGTGCTGGGGGGTTGATGGGATCAGTGGCAGTGCTGCAGGTGGTGGGGTGAGTGAAGACAGTGCTGGTGGGGATGGGATGAGTGGCAGTGCTTGGGGGGGCAGGATGGAATCAGTAGCAGTGCTTTGGGGGGAGGGGGGTGGGGTCAGTGGCAATGGAGAGGGAGAGAAAGACCAACCTTAGCCCTGGCTGTAGTCCCTTCTGTGCACCCACTGTCCCAGTTTGTGTATTGGTGTATGATGCCTGGTACCTCCTTCCAAAGGACGTTCACACTGGCCAGCAGTGGGCAGGGCCCTTCTCCTTCGGGGTGATGAGGATGGGGTGCTCTGCTCCTTCCAGCAGATCCTTCTTAGAACACAGACTGTCCCAGGTAGCAGTCCCTGGTTGCATGCACCCCCTGCCGGCCCTCGGGGGGGCCCGGATTCACCTGTCCTCAAGGCCGCTATTGGAGCTTGGAGTTGAGAGCAGGGTAGCAGTCCCTGGCTGTATGCACCTCCTGACGGTCCTTGTGGTCCCCCGATCCGCCTGTCTCCAGGCCTCTGTCAGAGCTTGGAGTGGAGGGGAGGGCGGGGTGGCAGTGCCTGGCTGCATGCACGTCCTGGGGGCCCCCAATCTGCCAGTCCCTGGGCCACTGTTGGAGCTTGGAATGGAGGGGGCAGTGGGGTAGCAGTACCTGGCTGCATGCACCTCCTGCCTGTCCTCCGGGGCCCCCAATCTGGCTGTCTCCAGGCCGCTGTCAGAGCTTGGAGAGGAGGATGGAGGAATCCAGCCTCTGGGTGCCACTGCCGCATCAGGGTTGCGCCTGCCGCTCCTCACCTCTCGGTGAACAGTGTAGGAATTACAACAGTTTATATATGTGCCTCCCACTTTTTAAGGGACCAAAAGTAATGGGAAAGATTAACAATCATCCATCAAACTTTCACTTTTTAATACTTGGTTGCAAATCCTTTGCAGTCAATTACAGCCTGAAGTCTGGAATGCATAGACATCACCAGACGCTGGGTTTCATCCCTGTTGATGCTCCGCCAGACCTCTACTGCAACGGTCTTCAGTTCCTTGTACAAAAACCAAAAAAGGGGGGGACTTTTGGACTTTATAGGCACAACTTCAAAACAAATAGTTATATAAAATATTATTTGTTTTGAAGTTGTGCCTATAAAGTCCAAAAGTCCCCCCCTTTTTTTGGTTTTTGTACACGAATCTGCTAGGACGCGACACAGTTTTACTTTACGTGTATCCACGGTGCCACTCCGTGTGACGATACACTTCCATTTTTTTCAAAAGGTCTTCAGTTCCTGCTTGTTCTTGGGGCATTTTCCCTTCAGTTTTGTCTCCAACAAGTGAAATGCACGCTCAATTGGATTCAGGTCAGGTGATTGACTTGGCCATTGCATAACATTCCACTTCTTTCCTTTAAAAAACTCTTTGGTTGCTTTCACAGTATGCTTCGGATCATTGTCCATCTGCACTGTGAAGCGCCGTCCAATGAGTTCTAAAGCATTTTGCTGAATATGAGCAGATAATATTGCTCGAAACACTTCAAAATTCATTCTGCTGCTTTTGTCAGCAGTCAAATCATCAATAAATACAAAAGAACCAGTTCCATTGGCAGCCATACATGCCCACGCCATGACACTACCACCACCATACTTCTCTGATGAGGTGGTATGCTTTGGATCATGAGCAGTTCCTTTCCTTCTCCATGCTCTTCTCTTCATATCACTCTGGTACAGGTTGATCTTGGTCTCATCTGTCCATAGGATGTTGTTCCAGAACTGTGAAGTAGGGATGAGCCAAACCCCCCCGGTTCGGTTCGCACCAGAACCTGGGAATGGACCGAAAATTTGCACGAACGTTAGAACCCAATTGACGTCTATGGGACTCGAACATTCAGAAATCAAAAGTGCTCATTTTAAAGGCTAATTTGCATGGTATTGTCCTAAAAAGGGTTTGGGGACCTGGTCCTGCCCCAGGGGACATGTATCACTGCAAAAAAAACTTTTAAGAACGGCCATTTTTTCGGGAGCAGTGATTTTAATGATGCTTGAAGTAAAAAAAAGTGAAATATTCCTTTAAATCGTACCGGGGGGGTGTCTATAGTATGCCTGTAAAGTGGTGCATGTTTCCCGTGCTTAGAACAGTCCCTGCACAAAATGACATTTTTAAAGGAAAAAATCTCATTTAAAACTGCTTGCGGGTTTAATGTAATGTCGGGTCCTGGCAATATGGATGAAAATCAGTGAGACAAACAGCATGGGTACCCCCCAGTCCATTACCAGGCCCTTTGGGTCTTGTATGGATATTAAGGGGAACCCTGCACCCAAATTAAAATAATAAAAAGGTGTGGGGCCACCAGGCCCTATATACTCTGAACAGCAGTATACAGGCGGTGCAAACAGGACAGGGACTGTAGGTTTGTTGTTAAGTAGAATCTGTTTGTAATTTTGAATGGGTACATTTTTAACGTGTTTAGCTCCAGCCAAAAAATCTTTTTTAAGCTTTTTGGAAAACATAGGGAAGGGTTAACACCCCTGTGACATTTGTTTTGCTGTCTTCCCTCCTCTTCAGAAGATTTCACCTCACTTTTTGTCCCAATGACAAATGTTTTTTGAAAATTTTGGGTTTTTTGTGGAGCAAGGATTGGAAAGCATCAGTGGAAAGGAGAAATGTTTTTCCCATATTAACTCTTACAGGAGAGAATTTCCCTTCCTAGGGGTAGATTTCATCTCACTTCCTGTTGTCTCCTTCCGTTTGCAAGTAGGAGTCATTTGTAAGTTAGATGTTTGAAAGTAGGGGCCTGCCCTATATACTCAGCAGAAATTTGGGCCTTAGGTGTTGTGGCCACAACACTGTAAGCCCTCACAGGGCCCTGCTGTGAAATATTAGATCAAGAATTGTAATTACATGCCCCTGTTGAACAAGGGCAGAAAAATTGGGCATTTGGTGGTGGTGGTGCTGGTGCCACAACACTGTGTCCTCACTCACTCTTGATGGGTGCAGAAATGGGCCCGGCTGTGAAATATTAGATCAAGAATTGTAATTACATGCCCCTGTTAAACAAGGGCTGAAAAATTGGGCCTTAGGCACTGGTGCTGGTGCCACAACACTGCAACCCCTAACAGACACTCTAGTTGGAACGCAGGAACGAGCCCTGCTGCAAAGTATTGCATCAAAAATTGTAATTACACGCCCCTGTTAAACAGGGGCTGAAAAATTGTGCCTTAGGCACTGGTGGTGGCGCCCAGAACCAAAAATGTTCTTACAAGCTATCAGCGTGATCATTGAGGAGGAAGAGGATAATTACTCAGGGATAGTCACTCAGCATCAGCATAGGCAGTCTTTGAAGGGATCTGAGATTTCAAAAAAAATTATTCGGTTACATCAGCATCAGGTGCTTGGTAGCTGGTGGTGATCCAAGACTGATTAATTTTTATGAAGGTCAGTCGATCGACCGAGTCGGTGGACAGACGCACCCTGTGATTGGTTCCCACGCCTCCAGCAGCACTGAATGTGCGTTCCGAAAGAACGCTGGATGCAGGACAGGCCAGTAGCTCAATTGCATACCGTGCAAGCTCTGGCCAGTGATCCATCCTCAAGACCCAGTAACCCAGAGGATTTTCGGTGGGAAAGGTGTCCAAGTCTGATCTTGCCCCTAGGTATTCCTGCACCATGTAAAACAGACGCTGGCGATGGTTGCTGGAACCGATCATATCTTGGGGCTGTGGACTAAAAAATTGTCTGAATGCATCTGTCAGATGGTCTCCTTCTCCACCGCTCCTTCTTTGGCTGACTGAAGCCTCAGCAACACGTTGTCCAGAAACAGGAGTATGTAACCTCCCAGTCTCTGGGAACACGTTGCACAGACCTTTCTGCAAGGCCTCCCGAAGATGTTTCATCCTCTGCTCCCTCTACGATGGCAAGATAAGGTCCTCAACCTTACCCTTGTAACGTGGATCAAGGAGGGTTGCCAGCCAGTATTGGTCCTTCTCCTTGATACCACGAATAAGAGGATCCTTACGCAGGCTTTGCAGGATCAGGGAGGCCATGCAGCGTAGGTTTGCTGAGGCATTCGGTCAGGAGTCCTCTGGGTCACTAAGGATGACATGGTCCACAGCCACCTCCTCCCAGCCACGTACAAGTCAATGTGTTTCTTAGGACTGATCCCTTAAAAACTGCTGATGATGCTGAGTGCCAGGCTCCACCTCCATACTGACACAGTCCTCCTCATCCTCTTCCTGTCTGATCGGCGGGCACGAAGAAACACTGGATAAAGGGGGCCTTGAGAGCTAAGGAAGTCCTCCTCTTCCTGCCTCTGTTCTGCCTCAAGTGCCCTGTCCATTATTGCACGCAGCATGTGCTCCAACAGGTGGACAAGGGGGACAGTATCATTGATGCATGCACTGTCACTGCTCACCATCCTCATGGCATCTTCAAATGGTGACAGGACAGTGCATGCATCCCTGATCATGGCCCACTGGCATGGGGAAAAAAAAACAAGCTCCCCTGACCCTATCCTGGTGCCATAGTCACACAGGTACTCATTGATGGCCCTCTGCTGCGTGTGCAGCCACTGCAGCATGGCCAACGTTGAGTTCCACCTGGTGGGCATGTCGCAGATTAGGCAGTTCTTGGGAAGGTTAAACTCCTTTTGGAGGTCTGCCAGCCGAGCACTGGCATTACATGACCAGCAGAAATGCACACAGACTTTCCTGGCCTGCCTCAGGACATCCTGTAAGCCCGGGTACCTGCCCAAGAACCGCTGCACCACCAAGTTAAGGACGTGATCCAAACAGGGCACATGGGTCAGTTGTCCCTGTTGGAGGGCGGAGAGGAGGTTGGTGCCATTGTTGCAAACCACCATTCCTGCCTTAAGTTGGCGTGGCGTCAACCACCTCTGAACCTGCCCCTTCATAGCTGACAGAACCTCTGCCCCAGTGTGGCTCCTGTCCCCCAAGCACACCAGCTCAAGCACCGCATGGCATCTTTTGGCCTGCATACTTGCGTAGCCCCTTGAACGCCTACGGAGCACCACTGGTTCCGAGGACAAAGCACAGGAAGAGGCCATGGAGGAAGAAGAGGAGGGGGTGAAGGGCAGAGGTGTGTCAGAATCATTAGTAATGGCATTTTGGAGGCGTGGTGGTGGAACAACCTCCAACACTACTGCACCTTGTCCTGCATCCTTCCCAGCTGCCAGCAGAGTCAACCAATGCACAGTGAAACTTGGGTAACGTCCCTGTCCTTGCCTGCTGGACCATGAGTCAGTGGTAATATGCACCTTACTGCTGACCGCCCTGTCCAGCGAGGCATGGACATTGCCTTCCACATGCCGGTAGAGAGCCGGAATCGGCTTCCGTGAGAAAAAGTGGCATTTGGGTACCTGCCACTGAGGAACCGCACATTTCACAAACTCACGGAAGGGGGCAGAGTCTACCAACTGAAAAGGTAGCAGTTGAAGTGCTAGCAATTTTGCCAAGCTGACATTCAACCGCTGGGCATGTGGATGGCTGGGAGCGAACTTCTTTCGGCGGTGCAGCAGCTGGGGCAGGGAAATTTGCCTGGTACAATCCGACGTCGGTGTACCGAAAGCAGATTGCCCACAAGTACTTGCTTGTGACACACCTAATTCTACACCTTCATTCCTCTCAGTGCAGGTCTCAGAGAAGACTGAAGGTATAGTGGGGTTGGAAATCTCAGCTGATGAGGAGCAAGGAGACGTCCTCTTTGTTCTTTGGTGTGGGTCTTTTAGATACGCTTAGCAACAAACTGCATGGCAGGTCAACATATGTCTGGTCAAACATGTGGTGCCCAAGCGGGAGATGTTTTGGCCACGCGAGATACGCTTGAGACATATTGTCAGGTACTCACCAAGGCCGGAATGCTGAGAGCGGCTCCCCTAGCAACTAGGTGCGAGATACCCCTGAAGGTGGTACAGAGGGAATCAGGCACGGAGAGGCACGGGTTGCCAGCAGGTGTGCAGGTCACCAAGGTTTCACCAGATGTTTAGAACCCGTGTAGCATGGACTGGTTGCTAAGCTGGAGAGAAGACTGGCAGGGACTCCAACACTTGACCTGGAACCAGGAACAGAGCTGAGGAGAAGCACAGGGTTAAGCAGAACAAGTCTGTTAAGCAGGCCGAGGGTCAAACACTGGGAAGCGTGGTCGCAAGCACAGGTTGAGGCAAGGCAAGTCTGTTGAGCAGGCAGAGGGTCAAACACCAGGTAATCGTAGTACAGGTTTAAACAAGACAAGTCCGTTTAGCAGGCCAAGGGTCAAACACTGGAGAGAGGATCAGTAGAAGAGTCGTAATCAAGCTGGGGGTCAAACACTGGAGAGAAGATAAGCAGAGAAGTCCTTAATCAAGCCGATGGTCAAACACTTGAGAGAGGATAAGCAAGGTAGTCAAACTGTCCGGGTCACAACAGGCAGGAACAGGTATGCAGAGGATAAACGGAACACTGGAAGCTGAGAAGACAAACCAGCAATGAGCACAAGGCATAGCTGCCTTTATATAGGCCCGCCAAGGGGACGTCCCGCTGTACGTGCATGCGTTCGTGTGCCCACATGTGCTAACCCGTTCGGATCATTCGCTCGTACCCGCCGATCGTGTGCCCGTACGTGCTGATGTGAGGCTCTACCGTGCAGGCGCACCGGGACGCGCCGATACTGACAGGCTCTGACTGTGTTAACCCTCTGACAGTGCCCCCTCCCAAGGGGCAGCCTCCGGATGCCAAATCTGGGCAAGATTCCAGGTTGTCTTCTGTGGAAATTACGCACTAAACGAGGGGCGTGTAAGTTGCTGGATGGTTCCCAGGAGTTATCTTCTGGAGGGTATCCTTTCCATTTAACAAGATATTGGATCTGTCCCCCCCTTTTTCTACAGTCCATTATTGCCTCCACTTCATATTCTATTTCACCTTCAATTTCAGTTGGAGGAGGTGGTGGTTCCTGTCTTCCAGAAAAAGGGCTAGGGACCACTGGCTTCAATAAAGATGCATGAAATACCGGATGTATCTTGTATGTGACCGGAAGGGCTAATTCGAAAGCCACGGGGTTCACCACTTTCTTAATTTCAAAAGGGCCAATGAACCTTGGACCTAACTTGCGGGATGGACATGGCAGTCTAAGATTAATAGCAGATAGCCATACCTTGTCCCCGATCTTGAAATTTGGGTTTGGTCTTCTCCCTCTATTATAGTATTTCTCGTAACTGTCTTGAGCCTTTTTCATGGTTTCCTGGATCTGTAAAAAATTGGTTTGGATAAAGTTAATCCGGTCTTGTACTGCAGGGGTTGACACTTCAGGAAAAGAATCTGGCAAGAAGGAGGGAAGGAAGCCGTATTTAGCCCAAAAAGGTGTTTGGTTGATGGTGGAATGAGTGGAATTGTTGTAAGCAAATTCCGCACACGGAAGGAGGGTGGACCAGTTATCTTGGGAACCAGAGCAGAAACAACGGAGATATTGTTCCAGAGTTTGATTTGTTCTTTCTGTTTGACCGTTGCTTTGCGGATGGTATGCTGAGGAGAGCAAGGTCTTTATTTCAAGGGATCTGCAGAGGTCCTTCCAAAATTTTGAGGTAAATTAGATACCTCTGTCTGATACGATGTTGTGGGGAACACCATGAAGCCTCACGATTTCTTTGATAAAAATGTTTTCTGTAGCCAGAGCAGAAGGGGTGCCCATCATGGGCAGGAAGTGTGCCATCTTAGAGAGGCGGTCAACCACCACTAAGATGGTAGTGAATTTTTCAGAGGGGGGAAGTTCTACAATGAAGTCCATAGAGACCTCCTTCCATGGACGTTCAGGGACAGGCAAGGGTCTCAGGAGCCCCCAAGCCTTAGTGTTCGACCCTTTGTTACGTTGACACGTAATACAGGATTGGACATAGTTTTTACAGTCCTGACTCCAACCCGGCCACCAGTAGGAGCGATGAACTAATTCTGAGGTTTTCCGGATTCCAAAGTGCCCTGCCAACTTATGATCATGGAATTTCTGTAATACTTGCAGTCTTACTGGAGAAGGAACAAATATTTTATTTTGGGCCCACAGTAAGCCATCCCTCTTCCTTAATGAGGGTACTTCAGGTTCTGTGCATTGGCTGGATGCCTCTTTAATGGCAGTCTTGAGATCAGGCTGGATAAGAAGGAAGTTATGTGGGGATAAGATAGTTCCAGGCTCAGTTGCTTCATTGACTTCTGGAAACATTCGGGAGAGTGCATCCGCTTTTCCGTTCTTGGAACCCGGTCGGTAGGAGATGTGAAAATTAAATCTGGAGAAAAATAATGCCCATCGGGCTTGTCGGGGTCGGAGTCGCTTGGCGGTTCGGAGATATTCCAGATTCCGATGATCGGTAAAGATCATTATGGGTTGGGACGCACGCTCCAGCAAGTACCTCCACTCCTCCAGAGCGAATTTTATAGCTAGTAGTTCTCGGTCACCGACGTCATAGTTCCTTTCAGGTGGGCTTAATTTGTGAGAAGCAAAGGCAACTGGATGAAGAAGGGCCTTTGGACCGCTCCGTTGGGACAGGATTGCACCTGTCGCTGATTCGGAGGCATCTACTTCTAGTACATATGATAAGGCTGGATCTGGGTGTTGTAGAATAGGAGCCGATGTAAAAAGATCTTTCAATTTATTAAAGGCTTCCTGTGCTTCTTGGGGCCATTGAAACTTAGCTTGCTGGCGGGTGAGTCGAGTAATGGGAGAAATAATTGAAGAGAATCCTCTAATGAACCTGCGGTAAAAATTGGCAAAGCCAACAAACCGCTGGATTCCCTTTTTGTCTGAAGGAGCTGGCCACACCTGGATGGTTCTAACCTTTTGTGGGTCCATTGCAACCCCTTCTGTGGAGATGATGAACCCAAGGAACTGGATGGTGGTCTTTTCAAATTCACATTTCTCCCATTTAAGAATAGACCATGTTTCCTGAGAACCGAGAGTACCTTTTTTACATGGGTGCGATGTACTTCTAGTGAGGTGGAGAAAATCAAAATATCATCCAGATATACAATCACAAAGTTATCAAGGTACTCACGGAAAATGTCGTTGACTAGGTGTTGGAACGTGGCCGGGGCATTGCAGAGTCCAAAAGGCATCACAAGATATTCAAAGTGCCCAAACCTGGATCTAAAGGCTGTTTTCCACTCATCCCCGGCACGTATCAGAACGAGATTGTATGCTCCCCGTAGGTCTAGTTTGGTAAACACTTGGGCAGTTCTGAAGCACTGGAATAGTTCAGAGATGAGAGGCAACGGGTATCTATTCTTCACAGTGATCTTATTAAGTTCTCTATAGTCCACACAGGGCCTTAAAGATCCATCCTTCTTTTCGACAAAGAAGTTACCCGCCCCAGCTGGAGAAGAGGAAGGGCGGATGAACTTCTTCTACAGGTTTTCGTCAATATAGGAACGAAGCGCTTCTAACTCAGTCTCAGATAGTGGAAATATGCGACCAAAGGGAATCTCGGATCCAGGTAAAAGGTCAATGGGACAATCATAGGAGCGATGAGGTGGTAAGCTGTCGGCCTTTTTTTTATCAAAAATATCCAGAAATTCATGGTATACTGCAGGGACATGCTGAAGATTATCTGGTATTGACTGAAGGGTCAAACAAGAGGCCGGTGTGCTGGTGGTAGGCACGAAACAATGTTGAGAGCAGTACATAGATGAGAAGAGGATTTCTTTCTTGGACCAACTGATTTGAGGGTCATGAACTTGTAACCAGGGGAAACCCAGGATAACAGGGAACATAGGTGAACTGATGATGTAAAGCAAAGGAATTCTTGGTGGCCAGAGTCTGTGGAGGTGAGAATAGGTTTGGTTTCTTGAGTAACAAGTCCAGAACATGGTAGGGATCCATCGGCTAGGTGTATCTGCAGAGGTTGCTTCTTATCTTGGAGGGGGATATGCAGGGTGTGAGCCAGAGATGCATCCAGGAAACAACTGCATGCTCCGGAGTCAATGATGGCCAGCAGCCGAGCCTCCTCTTCCGCCACCTGTAATGAGACCGGAAGGACAAAGTGAGATTGGGTAGAGCCGGTAACTTGAAAGTTCAGTGTACTGTCGCTGGCACTTACTGGGTCTCACGGGGCAGTTGCATAAGAAATGACCGGCCTCCCCACAAAGGCAAAGGTTGGCTTGGCGCCGGCGGAGTCTTTCATCAGGGGTGAGTGGAGAACGTACCAATCCCAACTGCATAGGTTCGTGGTCCGAGGAAGAGGAAGGTACGGCAGAAGGTGCTGGAACAGGAGGAATGCGAGGTAACATCCAGGTGGGTCGTGAGGACTGGAAGCGTTCGGAGCGGCGTTCACGCAGGCGTCTGTCAAGCTTAATTGCTAGTTGTATTAATTCTTCCAGGGAAGAAGGAGTATCCATCCGAGCTAAATTATCTTTTAAATTTTCTGATAGACCTTGGCGATACTGGTACTTTAAAGCGGCCTCATTCCAGTTGGTGTCCCCAGACCATTTCCGGAATTCAACGGTGTAGTCTTCCACTGGTCTCTTTCCCTGGGTCAGGGTGTGTAGGATGGATTCAGCTGTGGCAGTGCGTTGTGGGTCGTCATACAGCTGTGCCATAAAAAGGTTTCTACCGTATCCAACAGGGGGCTTTTCTGTTCTAAGAGGTTATGGGCCTAAGCTTGGGGTTCTTCTGACAAAAGCGAAATGACAAACCCCACCTTTACAGCTTCAGAATGAAAAGTCCTGGGTTGAAGGGCCAAGTAAAGCTGACAAGCGTTTTTGAAGGCTCTGAACTTCTTTCGAATTCCGGAAAACTGTTCTGGACTGGAAACCCTAGGTTCACTGATGGCCATCATGACTGGGTTGACTTGGTTCTGTGAAGAAGAAATCCCACTGGATGAAGCTGACGGTGCTTCCGGGGGAGCAGAGGAAGTTGTTAGATGTTGAAGGCGACCCTCAATTTGGAAATATCCATCCTGCAGTCTCTGGACAGCCTGTGTAAGGGCTGTAACCTGCTGGCAGAGGGCCTCGAGGGGAGAGCCGGCTCTGTCGGCCTCTGACATGGCTGGTTTGTACTGTCAGGTACTCACCAAGGCCGGAATGCTGAGAGCGGCTCCCCTAGCAACTAGGTGCGAGATACCCCTGAAGGTGGTACAGAGGGAATCAGGCACGGAGAGGCACGGGTTGCCAGCAGGTGTGCAGGTCACCAAGGTTTCACCAGATGTTTAGAACCCGTGTAGCATGGACTGGTTGCTAAGCTGGAGAGAAGACTGGCAGGGACTCCAACACTTGACCTGGAACCAGGAACAGAGCTGAGGAGAAGCACAGGGTTAAGCAGAACAAGTCTGTTAAGCAGGCCGAGGGTCAAACACTGGGAAGCGTGGTCGCAAGCACAGGTTGAGGCAAGGCAAGTCTGTTGAGCAGGCAGAGGGTCAAACACCAGGT
Source organism: Lithobates clamitans (assembly GCA_037952925.1). NCBI lineage: Eukaryota > Metazoa > Chordata > Amphibia > Anura > Ranidae > Lithobates > Lithobates clamitans. Next base: position 1,222,493 of record JBBGZY010000212.1, on the reverse strand, counting down.
AATCGTAGTACAGGTTTAAACAAGACAAGTCCGTTTAGCAGGCCAAGGGTCAAACACTGGAGAGAGGATCAGTAGAAGAGTCGTAATCAAGCTGGGGGTCAAACACTGGAGAGAAGATAAGCAGAGAAGTCCTTAATCAAGCCGATGGTCAAACACTTGAGAGAGGATAAGCAAGGTAGTCAAACTGTCCGGGTCACAACAGGCAGGAACAGGTATGCAGAGGATAAACGGAACACTGGAAGCTGAGAAGACAAACCAGCAATGAGCACAAGGCATAGCTGCCTTTATATAGGCCCGCCAAGGGGACGTCCCGCTGTACGTGCATGCGTTTGTGTGCCCACGTGTGCTAACCCGTTCGGATCACGCGCTCGTACCCGCCGATCGTGTGCCCGTACGTGCTGATGTGAGGCTCTACCGCGCAGGCGCACCGGGAACGCGCCGCTACTGACAGGCTCTGACTGTGTTAACCCTCTGACACATATGTTGCAAATAGCAGTGGTGCGATCTGATGCACTAGTCTCAAAAAAGGCCCACACCAAAGAGCTTTTGGAATAACGCGCAGAGACAGCAGTGCCCTGCACATGTGGAGCTTTGCGGTGTGATGCAGTCAGTGTGCTGCCCTTAGGCTGGCCCCTCGTTGGTGATGTGCCTCCTCCTCCTCTCTCCTATCAGGCACCCATGTTGAGTCAGTGACCTCATAATCCCCTTCCTACTTGTCACTGGAGCAAACCTGGCAGTGTGCTGCAGCAGGGGGAGCATGACTGCCAGATTGCTGTCCTTCTTAGGCACCCCCTCTGTCCGTGCTCACGTTACTGCCTTCATCTAGCTCAGTATCATCATCAGAGCCTTCTAAACACTGGCATCCTCCTGGAGCATGTACCAAACACTGTGGTCAAACAGTTCGAGGGACTCCTCAGGAGGACATGGTGGGGCTAGGGAAGGAGTCACTGATGCCATTGAGCCGAGAGAAGAGGCCCCGTCGGCAGCTACTTTGCCAGACAAAGTACCCTGAGCATGAGTGAGAGAGTATGAGGAGGGCTTGGTCATCCACTCGACCAAGTCTTCTGCATGTTGCGGCTCAACACGGCCAGCTGCCGATAAAAAGGCCATGGTGTCCCACGGCCACGTGCTGATGAGGATGCACCGTCTCCACGACCAGCACTGTTGCCTCTAGACACAGAGCCTGCTTGCCCTCTTTTTATTGACTTGTGACTGTCTGCCTCTCCTTGTTGGCCTTCCAGACATACTAATGACCTGTAGCTGCACTAAGCTGGGATATATATATATATATATATTTCATACTGCAGCTAGCAAAATCAACTGCCTGCCTGTAGTATGAGAACACCACCAACCTTCTACAGGTAGCTTAAGCTGAACACTGTGCAGAGGTCGCACTACACTAACTTGTAGCTTATTTAGCTGCCTGTGGTAGTGATAGGATCAGGAAAACCCCACCAACCTTCTACAGGTAGCTTTAGCTGAACACTGTGAAGAGGTCGCACTACACTAACTTGTAGCTTATTTAGCTGCCTGTGGTAGTGATAGGATCAGGAAAATACCACCAACCTTCTACAGGTAGCTTTAACTGAACACTGTGCAGAGGTCGCAAAAAACTAACTTGTAGCCTATTTAGCTGCCTGCGGTAGTGATAGGATCAGGAAAATACCACCAACCTTCTACAGGTAGCTTTAGGTGAACACTGTGCAGGGCTCGCAAAAAACTAACTTGTAGCTTATTTAGCTGCCTGCGGTAGTGATGGGATCAGGAAAACACCACCAACCTTCTAAAGGTAGCTTTAGGTGAACACTGTTCAGAGGTCGCACTACACTAACTTGTAGCTTTAGCTGAACACTGTGAGGACGCACTACACTAACTTGTAGTTTTACCTGAACACTGTGAGGAGGACGCACTACACTAACTTGTAGCTTTAGCTGAACACTCTGAGGAGGACGCACTTCACTAACTGGAAATAGTCTAGCTGCCTGACTGTGGTACTAATAGGATCAAAAAGACACCAGCAATTTTCTTCAGGTAGCTGTAAATACTGTAACAACACAAGCCTGCCTGTCAATAGCAAGATAACAGGAATGGATCTAGCTAAACTGAATACAGTGTGTGTGTGTGTGTGTGTGTATATGTGTAATATATATATATATATATATATATATATATATATATATATATATATATATATACATACATACATACATACATACATACACACACACACACACACACACACACACACACACACACACACACACACACACACACACACACACCTGGGGTGCATACACTGTAAGTGCAGCTGACTGACTGACTGTCCTGCCTTATCTATCTAACTTAAATCCAATGACACTGACTGTCTCTCTCTCTCTATGAACGCCGGCCTGGAACACACTACACAGGGCCACCATGCAGGCGGCCTTATATAGTGTGGGGCGTGTACTAAATCCCTTGAGCCATAATTGGCCAAAGCCTCTTTGGCCAATTACGGCTCTCTGTTCAGACGGCGCTGTGATTGGCCAAGCATGCGGGTTATAGTGCATGCTTGGCCAATCATCAGCCAGCAATGCACTGCGATGCGAACAGACGATGTTCGAGTCGAACATGGATTCGACTCGAACACGAAACTCATCCCTACTGTGAAGGATTTTTTAGATGTTGTTTGGCAAACTCTAATCTGGCCTTCCTGTTTTTGAGGCTCACCAATGGTTTACATCTTGTGATGAACCCTCTGTATTCACTCTGGTGAAGTCTTCTCTTGATTCTTGACTTTGACACACATACACCTACCTCCTGGAGAGTGTTCTTGATCTGGCCAACTGTTGTGAAGGGTGTTTTCTTCACTAGGGAAAGAATTCTTTTGTCATCCACCACAGTTGTTTTCTGTGGTCTTTCGGGTCTTTTGGTGTTGCTGAGCTCACCGGTGCGTTCTTTCTTTTTAAGGATGTTCCAAACAGTTGATTTGGCCGCGCCTAATGTTTTTGCTATGTCTCTGATGGGTTTGTTTTGTTTTTTCAGCTTAATGATGGCTTGCCTCACTGATAGTGACAGCTCTTTGGATCTCATATTGAGAGTTGACAGCAACAAATTCCAAATACAAATAGCACACTTGAAATGAACTCTGGACCTTTTATCTGCTCCTTGTAAATGGGATAATGAGGGAATAACACACACCTGGCCATGGAACAGCTAAGCAGCCAATTGTCCCATTACTTTTGGTCCCTTAAAAAGTGGGAGGCATATATACAAACTGTTGTAATTCCTACACCCTTCACCTGATTTGGATGTAAATACCCTCAAATTAAAGCTGAAAGTCGTCAGTTAAAGCACATCTTGATCATTTCATTTCAAATCCATTGTGGTGGTGTATAGAGTCAAAAAGATTAGAATTGTGCTGATGTCCCAATATTTATGGACCTGACTGTAGGCGTCGCTGCCCGATGCCCTGATCGCCACTGCCGCCCGATGTGTCCGTCGCTGCCCGATATGCCCGCTGCCTAAATTGGGTAAGTGTCGGTGGGCGGGAAGACAGCAAGGGGGGGTTTGAGGTGCTGTGGGGGGGTGGTTGTTTGCCGCCCCCCCTAAACAAAAAACACCAGCCAGCACTGCAGATGTCCATGCTTACTATTATGACATAACTGTTACTACCATAGACCATGCACTTTAAATAATGATTTCATTAAATGATAGTGAAAACATTACTGTATATGTAACATTTTATAACAAATTCTCCGATATTGTCTATGCTTTATTTTTTTTATAATTACATTTCTCTGACAATTGGAAAATCATATAATTTTTTTTTAAATAACAGAATGTCTGCAGCTTGTGTCTGAGCAAATATGTTTCCCACTATGGAAATTATAATAGCATTCAGTGGGTGTAAATCATATACCACTGAATTCCCTTAAAATCTAGATGAGTCACAACATGTTTGTGTTGTAGGAACTAGTCAAGGCCTACAAAGGCAAGATGGTTTTTCGCACATATTGTTGCAGTAACCTCTTCTTTTCCATATGTTCTCTGGGGAAACATGTTAGTGAAGATGTTAAAGCAGACCTTCACCCATGAAAATAAAATCCTCCTTCTCCCTTCACAAATACAGTTTTTTTAATTAAAAAAATAAATATGTTTGGAAGGTAGGGTACCCACCAGCTTTCAGTTTTTTTTTGTCAAAGATTAATTAAACAAGCTGAAGTTAAAAGCTGATTGGCTACTAGACACAGCTGCACCAGATTGTACACTCTCCAGTTTTAGTAAATCAACCCCACTGTAGGTCTCTGCCAGGTCCCATAAACCTGGAAGAGACCTGCGGTATGTCAGTGCATGCATGAGATTCCTATGCATCTACAGACATGCTGCAGGTCTTTGGCAGGCATTCTGAACCTGGTGAAGACCCCCAGAATATCCGCACATGCAAGTGATCTAATTTCAAGATGGGGTAAAGAGGCAGAATGGAGCTAGGAGAATTTTGGCTGAAGGGTAGTTAATGCTGGACTTCATGGACTAGTGAACAGATTTTTTTTTTTTACAGGGACAGTTAATACAGTGTTGGATATTTAATTTTAGCTAGGTGAAGTTCCTCTTTAAGCTAAACACCTAAGTATTAAAACTATATATAAGTGAATGCAAAGAAATCTACAATTCACTCAGGCTAGTTTCATAGTTAAAACGATTGTTTTATCACATACAAGTGTAGTCAACTTTATTTGCCTTTTTATGAGGAGTATATTCATTAATGCTTGGTGAAGACGTCTTTATGAAGAATGTGACTGAAGAGTGTGGGGAGCCCTAAAGAATAACACCTTAAGGCCCCTTTTACACTGATGAACCAATTAGGTCTGCCTGTCAGTTTTTCAGGCGGACCTAATCGAACCTTCCATTGATCTCTATGCAGTGGCGGATGTCAGTGGACATGTGTCAATTTACAACCGCCGGCATCCAATCTGATCTGGGCTGCCATGAACAGACAGATGGGGATCCATTCCCGATCCATCTAGGGGATTTGATGACAGTCAGAAGGAAGTGGACAGGCAATCTTCTTCCACCCGACTACCTCATAGAGGAGAGCGGGCTGTGTCTGTGACCACATTGCATAGTGCCTCTGGCACTGCTAAGTAAGGTTGGCTATGGGGTGTTTTCTAAAAGCAGTAGGCCTGTGTGCAAAATGATAAGTCTCCTAGCTGTAAAAAAGACAGTATGGCGCATGCAGTGCTCCACAGCATATATTGGGTGTGGTTCTCATTGTGCTGAATATTGGCTGTGGCTTAAAAGGACACAAAATTAAGGGGTCAGTAGGGTCTGTAGTAAGTGAGGCAGATTTTATGGATCAGCAGTAAATGGGGGGGGGGGGGGGCATTTTTGAGAATAGTTCTGGTTAAGCAGGAATACCACTTTAATAACAAATGAAAGAAGAGACCAACCACATAGGGCATTGTTTCATGGGTCAGCAGACTAATACACTTCCAGTGTGACAAGCAGGGCAGGTCGAGGCATGTGTAAGGTGCTTTGACTGGGGAGGAAGGTTTAGGTGAGTAAGGCCCCTTTCACACGGACGCACTGTTCAGATCCACCTGTCAGTTTTTTAGGCGGACCTGAACAGATGCTCCATGCAGGTCTATGGAGCGACGGATGTCAGCGGTGACCGTGACATGCTGTCCATTTTCGTCTGATCCCTCCATAGGAATCAGCGGCGCTCTGACGGGCCCCTCCCAGCAGGTGTCTCCCAGCAGCCAGCAGGTTCCAGCGATTAGCTCCACCTGGCCACACCTACTTGGAGGGTACTTAAGTTCCACCTTTGCTACTGCTCCTTGCGTCAGTGTTTTGATTGCCATCCTTGCTTGCCAGACCCCTATGCCTGTGTACCCTGACGCTTACTCCTGCCCCTTGTTCCTGTACACAGTCTTGATTCCCCCCTTCCTTGCATCCCTGGTATTCCCTGTTACCAGTGACCCTCATTTTGTATATACTGTAGTTGGTTGTTAGGTCTCTGTTAGGTTAATTAGGTATTTTATCACTGGGGTTTGTTCATGTTTACTGTTATCTGGTGAGTGATTGTCTTTTTGTTTCACTGTAAAAAAAAAAATCACAAAGATATATACATATAGTATGGTCCCAGTTTCTGTGTGTGGCTACATATATCTGGTCTCTCAGCTGCTGGTTCCTGACAGAAGGTGAGGTGGTATGAGGGGTGGGAAAGGTAGTTTGAGGGGTAGGTGAAGCAGTATGAGGGTCAAGTAAGCCAGTATGGGGGGTAGGTGAGACATTATGGGGGGATAGGTGAAGCAGTATAGGGGGGGATAGGTGAGGCAGTATAGGGGGTGGGTGAGGCAGTATGGAGGGTGGGTAAGGAAGTATGAATGGTGTATGAGGAGTGAGTGAGGCATTATGCTGGGTAGGTGAGGTGGTGGGGGGTTTAAAGACTTTTTTTACAGGTACCAGCAGCAGGATATTCAGCTCTCCTGAGTCCCTCAGTGCCACTGGTCAGCCTGGAACATCTGTGCAGAGCCCACCCTGTCTCCCAGTTTTCCGTCTGCAGTGATGTCACTCTCTGGCCAGGTAGGCCTGATGGAGGAAGTTCCATCCTTGCCCTCCTTCTCTGAATGTCAGGACCTGGGGGTGGGGCAAGTGATTGATTTCTAGGACTGCCGATGTCCCAGCAACCAATCAATGGCTTTCCCCATCCCCAGGCCCCAACTTTCAGAGAAAGAGGACAAGATTGGAGGAGGGGGGAGTCTGAGGACCAGCGCCTCTGCCGCTCAGCCTATATTCTCTGACAGATCTGCTTGCTGAGGCTGAGCTGCGTGGCTCCATGCGGCAGCAGGACTAACTAGGCATTTGGGCAGGGTGCTCTGGGGGGTTCATACCCTCCTAAAACCCCCTCATCTATGTCCCTATGGCAGAGAGTAGGGAAACCAGCGGCCTTGGCTGCGCCCTGGGCAGCAGTGCACCCTAGGTGGCTGCCTATTTCATCTAGCAGTATCACCGGCCCTGCATATATGTATTTTTTATTTTGCTTATAGTTCTTTACTGTAACAACAAAATAAAACATTGTTATAAACTATAAATCATTATTGAAAATATTTTTACATGTCATTAGCGCCCTCTGATTCTTTCTGTATTGAATATTGTATTGTAACTGTACTGTCAGCCCTTATGTTGTAAAGCGCTGAACAAACTGTAGGCACTATATAAATCCTGTATAATAATAATTGACTAACAATTATAATAATTGACTAATTTTACTCTCGATTAAACAACATACATTATTATAAAGCAAGAGATTATTTTTAATACGCTACAAATTAATTCAGATTTTCTGATCTTCTGAATAAAGCAGTTCAAATGAAGGGGTTGTTATAGTTACAAATCTTCAGCTTTTAAAAGACACTAATAACCAAGTCTTCTGTAATGAGACAGAAAAAAATGGTCAAGATATAGTAACTGATAGGAAGAAATCAGCAATGCCCTTTTGTGGTCTTTCCTGTTCCTAATTTGTCAAAAGGAAATTTCATTGACTCGTAAGAGCTACTGTAATTTGAATATATATTTTTTGTTTAGAGTTCTTTTGACAGAAGGAATCATCTCAGTACAGTTTATGGGTTCTAATGGCACTAGCTACTAGTTATATGTTGAAGAATGCAAATAAAGGATGCAAGTAAAAATAATAAAATACTTACCTTGGAATGAAGCCCTCCAGTGCTGTGCTGTCACCGCTGAGAGGGCTGACCTCTTCCCTCGGTCTTTCTTCTGGATTTGCATGCTCTGTCTATGGGATTGGCCAGAGCAATGATGATGTCACCCCTGTGCATGCATGCGGGAGCCCTCGGTTCCGGCATGAAGCTCTGAAGGAGCGCATGTGTCGATGACATAACTGGCTGCATCCAAGGTGAATATCTCCTAAATAGGGATGAGCTTCGTGTTCGAGTCGAACCCATGTTCGACTCGAACATCGGCTGTTCGGTCGTTCGCCGAATTGCGAACTATATGGGCCGTTCGCGCCAAATTCGTGTGGCGCGTCACAGCCCATAATTCACTGCGGCATCGCAGTGCATTGCTTGCTTATGATTGGCCAAGCATGCACTATGACCCGCATGCTTGGCCAATCGCAGCACCACCTTAACAGAGAGCCGTAATTGGCCAAAGCCAAGGAGGCTTTGGCCAATTATGGCTCAGGGGATTTTAGTACACGCCCCACACTATATAAGGCCGCCTGCACGGCGGCCCTGTGCAGTGTGTTCCGGTGTGCTTAGAGAGAGACAGTGTCATTTCATTTGAGTTAGCTAGATTAGGCAGGACAGTCAGTCAGCTGCACTTAAAGTGTATTGTGTGTATATATATGCATCCCAGGTGTTGCATATATATATATATATATATATATATATATATATATATATATATTATACTGTATTCAGTTTAGCTAGATCTGTTCATGTTATCTTCTAGACTATTTACATTTAGTGCAGTGCGTCCTGCTCAGTGTTCAGCTAGATCTGTTCCTGTTATCTTCCTACTGACAGGCAGGCTTGTCTTGTTACAGTATATAAAGCTACCTGAAGAAAATTACTGGTGTTCTTTTGATCCTATTAGTACCACAGTCAGGCAGCTAGACTATTTACATTTAGTGCAGTGCGTCCTGCTCAGTGTTCAGCTAGATCCGTTCCTGTTATCTTCTTACTGACATGCAGGCTTGTCTTGTTACAGTATTTTGAAGAAAATTACTAGTGTTCTTTTGATCCTATTAGTACCACAGTCAGGCAGCTAGACTATTTACATTTAGTGCAGTGCGTCCTGCTCACAGTGTTCTGCAAAACCTACAAGTTAGTGGGGTGCGTCCTGCTCAGTGTTCAGCTAAACCTACAAGTTAGTGGGGTGCGTCCACCTCACAGTGTTCAGCTAAACCTACAAGCTAGTGGGGTGCGTCCTGCTCAGTGTTCAGCTAGATCTGTTTCTGTTATCTTCTTACTGACAGGCAGGCTTGTCTTGTTACAGTAAATACAGCTACCTGAAGAAAATTGCTGGTGTTCTTTTGATCCTATTAGTACCACAGTCAGGCAGCTAGACTATTTACAGTTAGTGCAGTGCGTCCTGCTCACAGTGTTCTGCTAAACCTACAAGTTAGTGGGGTGCGTCCTGCTCAGTGTTCAGCTAAAGCTACCTGTAGAAGGTTGGTGGTGTTCTCATACTACAGGCAGGCAGTTGATTTTGCTAGCTGCAGTATCATATATATCCCAGCTTAGTGCAGCTACAGGCCATTAGTATGTCTGGAAAGCCAAGAAGGAGAGGCAGACAGTCACAAGCCAATAAGAGAGGGCAAGCAGGCTCTGGAGACGGTGCATCCTCATCAGCATGTGGCCATGGGACACGCTTGGCCTTTTTTTCGGCAGCTGGCCATGTTGAGCCGCAACATGCGGAAGACTTGGTCGAGTGGATGACCAAGCCGTCCTCATCCTCCTCATCCTCTCTCACCCATGCCCAAGGTACTTTGTCTGGCAAAGCAGCGGCCTCTTCCCTCGGCTCAATGTCATCAGTGACTCCTTCCCTAGCCCCACCATGTCCTCCTGAGGAGTCCCTCGAACTGTTTGACCACAGTGTTGGGTACATGCTCCAGGAGGATGCCCAGCGTTTGGAAGGCTCTGATGATGATACTGAGCTCGATGAAGGCAGTAACATGAGCAAGGACAGAGGGGGTGCCCAAGAAGGACAGCAATCTGGCAGTCATGCTCCCCCTGCTGCAGCATACTGCCAGGTTTGCTCCAGTGATGAGGAGGGAGGGGATGATGAGGTCACTGACTCAACGTGGGTGCCTGATAGGAGAGAGGAGGAGGGGGAGGCGGCACATCACCAACGAGGTAGGATGCCCTCCAGGGGCCAGCCTAAGGGCAGCACATTGACTGCATCACACCCCAAAGCTCCACATGTGCAGGGCGCTGCAGTCTCTGCGCGTTATTCAAAAAGTTCTTTGGTGTGGGCCTTTTTTGAGATGAGTGCATCAGATCGCACCGCTGCTATTTGCAACATATGTCTCAAGCGTATCTCACGTGGCCAAAACATCTCCCACTTGGGTACCACATGCTTGACCAAACATATGTTGACCTGCCATGCAGTTCGTTGGCAAGCGTATCTAAAAGACCCACACCAAAGAACAAAGAGGACCTCTCCTTGCTCCTCATCAGCTGAGATTTCCAACCCCACTAGACCTTCAGTCCTCTCTGAGACCTGCACTGAGAGGAATGAAGGTGTAAAATTAGGTGTGTCACAGCCAAGTACTTGTGGGCAATCTGCTTTTGGTACACCAACGTCAGATTGTACCAGGCAAATTTCCCTGCCCCAGCTGCTGCACCGCCGAAAGAAGTTTGCTCCCAGCCATCCACATGCCCAGCGGTTGAATGCTAGCTTGGCAAAATTGCTAGCACTTCAACTGCTGCCTTTTCAGTTGGTAGACTCTGCCCCCTTCCGTGAGTTTGTGGAATGTGCGGTTCCTCAGTGGCCGGTACCCAAACGCCACTTTTTCTCACGGAAGGCGATTCCGGCTCTCTACCAGCATGTGGAAGGCAATGTCCATGCCTCGCTGGACAGGGTGGTCAGCGGTAAGGTGCATATTACCGCTGACTCATGGTCCAGCAGGCATGGACAGGGACGTTACCTAAGTTTCACGGCGCATTGGGTGACTCTCCTCTTCTTCTTCCTTCATGGCCTCTTCCTCGGAACCAGCGGTGCTCCGTAGTCATTCAAGGGGCTACGCAAGTACGCAGGCCAAAAGATGCCATGCGGTGCTTGAGCTGGTGTGCTTGGGGGACAGGAGCCACACTGGGGCAGAGGTTCTGTCAGCTCTGCAGGGGCAGGTTCAGAGGTGGTTGACGCCACGCCAACTTAAGGCAGGAATGGTGGTTTACGACAATGGCACCAACCTCCTCTTTGCCCTCCGACAGGGACAAATGACCCATGTGCCCTGTTTGGCTCACGTCCTTAACTTGGTGGTGCAGCGGTTCTTGGGCAGGTACCCGGGCTTACAAGATGTCCTGAGGCAGGCCAGGAAAGTCTGTGTGCATTTCCGCCAGTCATATAATGCCAGTGCTCGGCTGACGGATCTCCAAAAGGAGTTTAACCTGCCCAAGAACCGCCTAATCTGTGACATGCCCACCAGGTGGAACTCAACGTTGGCCATGCTGCAGCGGCTGCACACGCAGCAGAGGGCCATCAATGAGTACCTGTGCGACTATGGCACCAGGACAGGGTCAGGGGAGCTTGTTTTTTTTTTTCCCCACGCCAGTGGGCCATGATCAGGGATACATGCACTGTCCTGTCACCATTTGAGGAGGCCACGAGGATGGTGAGCAGTGACAGTGCATGCATCAGTGACACTGTCCCCCTTGTCCACCTGTTGGAGCACACGCTGCGTGGAATAATGGACAGGGCACTTGAGGCAGAACAGAGGCAGGAAGAGGGGGACTTCCTTGGCTCTCAAGGCCCCCTTTATCCAGACAGTGTTCCTGCGTGCCCGCCGATCACACAGGAAGAGGACGAGGAGGAGGAGGAGGAAGATTGTGTCAGTATGGAGGTGGAGCCTGGCACTCAGCATCAGCAGCAGTCTTTAAGGGATCAGTCCCAAGAAACACATGGACTTGTACGTGGCTGGGAGGAGGTGGCTGCGGACCATGTCGTCCTTAGTGACCCAGAGGACTCCGGACCGAATGCCTCAGCAAACCTACGCTGCATGGCCTCCCTGATCCTGCAAAGCCTGCGTAAGGATCCTCGTATTCGTGGTATCAAGCAGAAGGACCAATACTGGCTGCCAACCCTCCTTGATCCACGTTACAAGGGTAAGGTTGCAGACCTTATCTTGCCATCGCAGAGGGAGCAGAGGATGAAACATCTTCGGGAGGCCTTGCAGAAAGGTCTGTGCAACGCGTTCCCAGAGACTGGGAGGTTACAAACTCCTGTTTCTGGACAACGTGTTGCTGAGGCTTCGGTCAGTCAAAGAAGGAGCGGTGGAGAAGGTGGCCGTCTGACCGATGCGTTCAGATAATTTTTTGGTCCGCAGCCCCAAGGTATGATCGGTTCCAGCAACCATCGCCAGCGTCTGTTTTACATGGTGCAGGAATACCTAGGGGCAAGATCAGACTTGGACACCTTTCCCACCAAAAATCCTCTGGGTTACTGGGTCTTGGGGATGGATCACTGGCCAGAGCTTGCACAGTATGCAATTGAGCTACTGGCCTGTCCTGCATCCAGTGTTCTTTCGGAACGCACATTCAGTGCTGCTGGAGGAGTGGTAACCGATCACAGGGTGCGTCTGTCCACTGACTCGGTCGATCGACTGACCTTCATAAAAATGAATCAGTCTTGGATCACCACCAGCTACCAAGCACCTGATGCTGATGTAACCGAATAATTTTTTTTGAAATCTCAGATCCCTTCAAAGACTGCCTATGCTGATGCTGAGTGACTATCCCTGAGTAATTATCCTCTTCCTCCTCAATCATCACGCTGATAGCTTGTAAGAACATTTTTGGTTCTGGGCGCCACCACCAGTGCCTAAGGCACAATTTTTCAGCCCCTGTTTAACAGGGGCGTGTAATTACAATTTTTGATGTAATACTTTGCAGCAGGGCTCGTTCCTGCATTCCAACTAGAGTGTCTGTGAGGGGTTGCAGTGTTGTGGCACCAGTGCCTAAGGCCTAATTTTTCAGCTCCTGTTCAACAGGGGCATGTAATTACAATTCTTGATCTAATATTTCACAGCAGGGCCCTGTGAGGGCTTACAGTGTTGTGGCCACAGCAACACCTAAGGCCCAAATTTCTGCTGAGTATATAGGGCAGGACCCTACTTTCAAACAACTAACTTACAAACGACTCCTACTTGCAAACGGAAGGAGACAACAGGAAGTGAGATGAAATCTACCCCTAGGAAGGGAAATTCTCTCCTGTAAAAGTTAATATGGGAAAAACATTTTTCCTTTCCACTGATGCTTTCCAATCCTTGTTCCACAAAAAAAAACAAATTTTCAAAAAACATTTTTCATTGGGATAAAAAGTGAGGTGAAATCTTCTGAAGAGGAGGAAAGACAGCAAAACAAATGTCATAGGGGTGTTAACCCTTCCCTATGTTTTCCAAAAAGCTTAAAGATTTTTTGGCTGGAGCTAAACACGTTAAAAATGTACCCGTTCAAAATTACAAAGAGATTCTACTTAACAACAAACCTACAGTCCCTGTCTTGTTTGCACCGCCTGTATACTGCTGTTCAGAGTATATAGGGCCTGGTGGCCCCACACCTTTCCTTATTTTAATTTGGGTGCGGGGTTCCCCTTAATATCCATACAAGACCCAAAGGGCCTGGTAATGGACTGGGGGGTACCCATGCCGTTTGTCTCACTGATTTTCATCCATATTGCCAGGACCCAACATTACATTAAACCTGCAAGCAGTTTTAAATGAGATTTTTCCTTTAAAAATGACATTTGGTGCAGGGACTGTTCTAAACACGGGAAACACGCATCACATTACAGGCATACAATAGACACCCCTCAGGTACGATATTTAAAGGAATATTTCACTTTTTTTTTTCACTTTAAGCATTATTAAAATCACTGCTCCCGAAAAAACGTCCGTTTTTAAAAGTTTTTTTTGCATTGATACATGTCCCCTGGGGTAGGACCCGGGTCCCCAAACCCTTTTTAGGACAATACCATGCAAATTAGCCTTTAAAATGAGCACTTTTGATTTCGAACGTTTGAGTCCCATAGACGTCAATGGGGTTCTAACGTTTGTGCGAACTTTCGGTCCGTTCGCAGGTTCTGGTGCGAACCAAACCGGGGGGTGTTCGGCTCATCCCTACTCCGAAACAGTGCATGTTTAGGAGATATTCATTTTACCTACAAGTAAGCCTTATTATAGCTTTAATATGGATGCAATACGAACAGTGCACTCATAAATTAATAGAAAATTCATATAAAGGTACACGATAAACATAAAAAGTGATAGGTGCTTAAAACATTCTTTATTTCTCCCAATTGATAGTAGTTAATCCACAGTTTACAAGTCCATAATGAAGTGCTATTAGTGCTTCAATATCTGTGTTTTTTTTTTTTTTTTTTTTGACATGCGATGTGCCAGTGTCTCGACTTGTGCTCCCCTCTCTAACTGCACACACCAGATAGCTCCCCCCGTCTTGGGGGAAAACAGCATCCACAGCTCACAGTAGCTGTAACTAAAGTCCCTAGTTCAGGTATCCTATGTTTCCCCTTCTCAGTTTAGTCCTCTTAGCCAGCGATCTCATGTACATGGTAAAATGACAAAAACAAACCCCATAGTGTAATTCCGTAAGGTAATTATTTTAATATAGAGGAATAGGTATATGCAGCGGTGGAAATAAATATAAAAGTTAAAAAGACACTGGTACAAAAGTTCATATCTCTTAGGGAGTTATCCGAGGTGTATATTCAAGCAGACTGAAGTGAGTGGTAATATCCTCCACTGAACATCAACACACCAGGCCTCTTACCCAAAAGTATGGACCACTAGGTTTTAGGTGGTCAAACAAGCACAATGTTTATCCACAGGCTGGTCTCGTCTACTCTAAGGCAACATGCAAATTGATCTTGTATATCCCTCATGGATGCTAGGTCTGGGGCGTTCTGGACGTCAGACGCCAACGACGTTCCTCATTGGATGAAACAAGTAGGGTGGAGCCCTGGGTCTGGTGTCACGTTGCTACATGTGTGGACCGTTGCCATCTTGTGGGTTGGAAACCTCTGCTCTTTTACCTTATGACACGCCTGTTTTACTTGTTTTAAACGTGAGTATTCTGATTTAACTTTTACACTGGTTTTAAATACTGCACCATGAGGAGTTGTTTGCTCTAATTTTGACACATGATTTTGACGCATGATACCTATGGACCTCCCATCCATAAGGGATATACAAGATCCATTTGCATGTTGCCTTAGAGGAGTCGAGACAAGCCTGTGAATAAACACTGTGCTTGTTTGACCTCCTATAACCTAGTGGTCCATACTATCTATGTGACAATATTGGGGGAGGGGGAAAGGGGAAAAGTTCAGTGATTTAGGGGTACTAAGGAACCACATGTTAAATGTAACATACAAAAATGCCCTAATATACATTTAATACTCTGATGGTTAAGAGCATTTCATTGCAGGTCGCATCAGCATTCTGGTTGCCCTTAAAGGGCTGGTTGTACTCTTTATCATATTAAATAATTTCCTCTGCATTTGATTATTATTGGTTTTAGTAATATTATTATTTATTGATTATTATTGGTTTCAGTGACGTACAACAAATACAACCAGCCGAGAAAAATTACGTTTAATAGCCAGTGCGGCTCTTCTGTGTATTGTGTACACACGATCAGAATTTACGACAAAGGATTTTGTTGTCTGAAAATTTGAGATCCAAATCTCAATTTTTGTGTGACGGAAATTCCGATGGAAAATGTCTGAAGCCTACACATGGTCGGAATTTCCGACAACAAGCTCCCATCGAACATTTTCCGACTGTGTGTACAGGGCATTAGTGTCCAGTGATTATTCTCAGTCACATGCTGTGTGAGTGTTCTCCAGCAGGGTGTGCTAGAGATAATACTGTACATTAAAGATATTTAATACTTGGCCAATCAGTAGGCCTGGGGAACTTGCTGTGCCTGCTGGGAGAGCTAATAAATATCTGAGTCACTTCCTGCTCTTTCTCTTTTCCTCCAGGGATTTCCCTTGAGATGATGTCTGTGTGATCCACTTATCTAGGCCTCAGGCCTTAGGGCCTAGAGTTTTGGAGTGTTGAGGGATCTCCTGTCATGGGAGGTGTCCCTAAGCTGCTGGCTGAGATGAAGTGCTACTGCCCGTTTGGGGAAGCAAAGCTGCGGTTGTCCTACCACAGGGATGGTGAGTGACCGACTGAGCTGGGAAGCACCACATGAACCTTCCTACTGCTTTCCTGCCTTGTATCCTAAGACTGAGAATACACAGGAACCTAAGTTCACAAGGAGCCACTATTATGAGATGTATTCCATCCAGCAGAGTTCTGTTACAGAAGGATTGATATTAGTGAGAAGACCATGTATGGGACCAGAGACTGTGTACTGTTAATGGAACCCTCAGGTATCCTGTGTTCCCTCCACCCTTCTTCCCACTCTTCATGCATGTTCATTATTAAAACATATAAAATGTATTCAAAGTGACTGGTGCCCTTAATTAATCCACCACCACCCGGAAAAAGGACTTTGCCTGGGACATTTATCACCAAGTAAGTTGGTCTGGGACATTCACATGTACTTATTGGACATCAGTAGAGCCAAATGTGCCAGGACTGGTTACCGATAGCGTTACATATCCATCTTGTTTTCTTTTGTGAAATTTTGATTCTTTTGTTGTCGTCTCCTCCCCCCCAGTGGCCCTAAATTTTATCTACCCCTAAAAAGTCAGGACTAAGGGGTCTCGTTGGTGGGCTTCTCTGATGTGCCCCAAAAGACTGTTTAATATATCCTTTTTTCATGTTGTTGATGTGTTCTCCGATTCTTACATGAAGTGGTCTAGTTATTCTGCCAATGTATTGAAGCCGGCATCGACATGCAATAATTTAGGTCACATGTGTAATGGTACAGGTGATCAGCTTCTTAAAGGAGTTGTAAAGGCAGAAGTTTTTTTTAGTTTTTATCTTAATGCATTCTATGCATTAAGATAAAAAACCTTCTGTGTGCAGCAGCGCCCCCTAAACACTTACCTGAGCCTCTTCTCTCTGCAGCAATGTCCACTAGTGTCTTGGCTGTCCCAGACACTTCTCCTGTTTGGCTGAGACACAGCAGTGGTGCTATTGGCTCCCGTAGCTGTCAATCAAAATCAGTCAGCCAATCAGGGGAGAGAGGGGCCGGGTCAGGGCTCTGTGTCTGAATGGATGCACGGAGCTCTGAATCGGCTTGGGTGACCCTGTAGCAAGCTGCTGGCTGAGGGGGCACTCACAGTTTATTATTTTTTTTTTTAAACAAGACTTCACAATCACTTTAATCATATAGCCCTTGTCTGTTACCGTAGATCTAAATTAGTATTTTTTCCTGTTTTGTTTTTAACTGTCTCTACATGGTAGACATTTCTGACAGCTATAGAAACCTTTTAGGTTGGAGAAAAGACTGACTTCTTTGGATTGGGGGTCTATTATAATATAGACAAGCTGGTTTCTGAGTGTAGGTGTTCTTTTGTACACAAACTTAGGTCTTAGGGGAAGTATTTTCCCTAAAGTTTTGTCTGTTTTTAGGATAGGCCACTATTTATTCACAATTCCCTCTAATAATTTGTATTGTCTGTTGAAACCAGTAAGGAAGGACATTTCTATGTTGTTGTTTACCTTTTTCTTCTTCTGGTCTGTAAGAAGTGTGTCCCTATCCATATTTTTTCCTTCCTCTTCAGGTTTTCTAGTTCTCTTGCCTTGTAACGTTTTTCTTTACATCTTTGGGTCAGTTTCAATAGTCAGGCATTGTCACTCACTGATCTCGCTGGCTTAGAAAGGACCAGCTATCTCCCAACAGAGACACCCATCTCTACATTTCATAGTGGTGAAGATTCAGGTACATCCAGGGCACATTGGCCAAATTACTCCTCATGATCCTCACACATATTAAGTCAGGCTTCCCACCAGGTGGAATCTCAGGATGGAATCTAAGGCATACATACAGCGGTGCTGTGTGTCCACATTCTTGTGAAAAACTTTATTCAATACCATCTTCAAAAATACAGTCAGGTCCATAAATATTGGGACATCAACACAATTCTAATCTTTTTGGCTCTATACACCACCACAATGGATTTGAAATGCAATGAACAAGATGTGCTTTAACTGCAGACTTTCAGCTTTAATTTGAGGGTATTTACATCCAAATCAGGTGAACGGTATAGGAATTACAACAGTTTGTATATGTGCCTCCCACTTTTTAAGGGACAAAAAGTTATGGGACAGATTAACAATCATCCATCAAACTTTCACTTTTTAATACTTGGTTGCAAATCTTTTGCAGTCAATTACAGCCTGAAGTCTGGAACGCATAGACATCACCAGATGCTGGGTTTCATCCCTGTTGATGCTCTGCCAGACCTCTACTGCAACTGTCTTCAGTTCCTGCTTGTTCTTGGGGCATTTTCCCTTCAGTTTTGTCTCCAGCAAGTGAAATGCATGCTCAATCGGATTCAGGTCAGGTGACTGACTTGGCCATTGCATAACATTCCACTTCTTTCCTTTAAAAACTCTTTGGTTGCTTTCGCAGTATGCTTCGGGTCATTGTCCAACTGCACTGTGAAGCGCGAGCAGATAATATTGCCCGAAACACTTTAAAATTCATCCTGCTGCTTTTGTCAGCCGTCACATCATCAATAAATACAAAAGAACCAGTTCCATTGGCAGCCATACATGCCCACGCCATGACATTATCACCACCATGCTTCACTGATGAGGTGGTATGCTTTGAATCATGAGCAGTTCCTTTCCTTCTCTATACTCTTCTCTTCCCATCACTCTGGTACAAGTTGATCTTGGTCTCATCTGTCCATAGGATGTTCCAGAACTGTGAAGGATTTTTTAGATTATGTTTGGCAAACTTTAATCTGGCCTTCCTGTTGTTTTTGAGGCTCACCAATGGTTTACATCTTGTGATGAACCCTCTGTATTCACTCTGAAGTCTTCTCTTGATTGTTGACTTTGACACACATACACCTATCTCCTGGAGAGTGTTCTTGATCTGGCCAACTGTTGTAAAGGGTGTTTTTTTCACCAGGGAAAGAATTCTTTGGTCATCCACCACAGTTGTTTTCAGTGGTCTTCCGGGATTTTTGGTGTTGCTGAGCTCACCGGTGTGTTATTTCTTAAGAATGTTATAAACAGTTGATTTGGCCACACCTAATGTTTTTGCTATCTCTCTGATGGGTTTGTTTTGTTTTTTCAGCCTAATGATGGCTTGCTTTACTGATAGTGACAGCTCTTAGGATCTCATATTGAGAGTTGACAGCAACAGATTCCAAATACAAATAGCACACTTGAAATGAACTCTGGACCTTTTATCTGCTCCTTGTAAATGGGATAATGAGGGAATAACACACACCTTGCCATGGAATAGCTGAGCAGCCAACTGTCCCATTACTTTTGGTCCCTTAAAAAGTGGGAGGCATATATACAAACTGTTGTAATTCCTACACCGTTCACCTGATTTGGATGTAAATACCCTCAAATTAAAGCTGAAAGTCTGCAGTTAAAGCACATCTTGTTCATTTAATTTCACCATTGTGGTGGTGTATAGAGCCAAAAAGATTAGAATTGTGTTGATGTCCCAATATTTATGGACCTGACTGTATATGCTCAGAAACTGTAGTGTCTCATTGTCTCTTATATTCTAACCATATGGATAACTCCTCCTTTATGACACCCATTCTGGGCAATAGGCCCGATTCCATGAGCCACACAAGGCAGTTATCAGTTAACTCTTTACTTTATCTTTGTTCACACATGTGGCAACTGGTAGTCCTTTTAAAGTGTGGCCCCCAGGGTTTCCACCAAAGACAACACACCTTAGGGAACTCTGAGGGTAGCCCAGTCTGGAAAAGCATACTTCCAAAACTGTTCTTTTTTTACTGCTGGCCCTGCTGAGATTCCCAACATGGATCCATGCTCAAGAGTAACTCCCCATGGCACAGAATAACCAGGCTTTTCCAAAGCAGCAAACAGGCTTTACTGGAGGAAGTCAAACATAAAAAACAGCCCTACAAGATAATGAGGTACCACACTTGAACAAGTTGCAAACATCCTTAATAGGGATGAGCTTCGTGTTCGAGTCGAACCCATGTTCGACTCGAACATCGGCTGTTCGACCGTCCGTCGAATTGCGAACGATATGGGCCGTTCGCGCCAAATTCGTGTGGCGCGTCACGGCCCATAATTCACTGCGGCATCGCAGTGCATTGCTGGCTGATGATTGGCCAAGCATGCACTATGACCCGCATGCTTGGCCAATCACAGCGCCGCCTGAACAGAGAGCCGTAATTGGCCAAAGCCAAGGAGGCTTTGGCCAATTATGGCTCAGGGGATTTAGTACACGCCCCACACTATATAAGGCCGCCTGCACGGCGGCCCTGTGTAGTGTGTGTTCCGGCGTTGAAAGAGATAGACAGAGAGACAGTGTTTGATTTGAGTTAGATAGATTAGGCAGAACAGTCAGTCAGTTAGCTGCACTTACAGTGTATTGTGTATATATATGCATCCCAGGTGTTGCATATATATATATACACTGTATTCAGTTTAGCTAGATCCGTTCCTGTTATCTTCTATCTAGACTATTTACATTCAGTGCAGTGTGTCCTGCTCACAGTGTTCAGCTAGATCCGTTCCTGCTATTTACATTCAGTACAGTGCTTCCTGCTCACAGTGTTCAGCTAGATCCGTTCCTGCTATTTACATTCAGTGCAGTGCGTGCTGCTCACAGTGTTCAGCTAGATCCGTTCCTGCTATTTACATTCAGTGCAGTGCGTGCTGCTCACAGTGTTCAGCTAGATCCGTTCCTGCTATTTACATTCAGTGCAGTGCGTCCTGCTCACAGTGTTCAGCTAGATCCGTTCCTGCTATTTACATTCAGTGCAGTGCGTCCTGCTCACAGTGTTCAGCTAGATCCGTTCCTGCTATTTACATTCAGTGCAGTGCGTGCTGCTCACAGTGTTCAGCTAGATCCGTTCCTGCTATTTACATTCAGTGCAGTGCGTCCTGCTCACAGTGTTCAGCTAGATCCGTTCCTGTTATCTTCCTACTGACAGGCAGGCTTGTCTGGTTACAGTATATAAAGCTACCTGAAGAAAATTACAGGTGTTCTCTTTGATCCTATTAGTACCACGGTCAGGCAGCTAGACTATTTACATTTAGTACAGTGTGTCCTGCTCACAGTGTTCAGCTAGATCCGTTCCTGTTATTTACATTCAGTGCAGTGTGTCCTGCTCACAGTGTTCAGCTAGATCCGTTCCTGCTATTTACATTCAGTACAGTGCGTGCTGCTCACAGTGTTCAGCTAGATCCGTTCCTGCTATATACATTTAGTGCAGTACGTCCTGCTCACAGTGTTCAGCTAGATCCGTTCCTGTTATCTTCCTACTGACAGGCAGGCTTGTCTGGTTACAGTATATAAAGCTACCTGAAGAAAATTACAGGTGTTCTTTTTGATCCTATTAGTACCACGGTCAGGCAGCTAGACTATTTACATTTAGTACAGTGTGTCCTGCTCACAGTGTTCAGCTAGATCCGTTCCTGTTATTTACATTCAGTGCAGTGTGTCCTGCTCACAGTGTTCAGCTAGATCCGTTCCTGCTATTTACATTCAGTACAGTGCGTCCTGCTCACAGTGTTCAGCTAGATCCGTTCCTGCTATTTACATTCAGTGCAGTGCGTGCTGCTCACAGTGTTCAGCTAGATCCGTTCCTGCTATATACATTTAGTGCAGTACGTCCTGCTCACAGTGTTCAGCTAGATCCGTTCCTGTTATCTTCCTACTGACAGGCAGGCTTGTCTGGTTACAGTATATAAAGCTACCTGAAGAAAATTACAGGTGTTCTATCCCAGCTTAGTGCAGCTACAGGCCATTAGTATGTCTGGAAGGCCAAGAAGGAGAGGCAGACAGTCACAAGCCAATAAGAGAGGGCAAGCAGGCTCTGTGTCTAGTGCTGGTCGTGGAGACGGTGCATCCTCATCAGCACGTGGCCATGGGACACGCTTGGCCTTTTTTTCGGCAGCTGGCCGTGTTGAGCCGCAACATGCGGAAGACTTGGTCGAGTGGATGACCAAGCCGTCCTCATCCTCCTCATCCTCTCTCACCCATGCCCAGGGTGCTTTGTCTGGCAAAGCAGCGGCCTCTTCCCTCAGCTCAATGTCATCAGTGACTCCTTCCCTAGCCCCACCATGTCCTCCTGAGGATTCCCTCGAACTGTTTGACCACAGTGTTGGGTACATGCTCCAGGAGGATGCCCAGCGTTTGGAAGGCTCTGATGATGATACTGAGCTCAATGAAGGCAGTAACATGAGCACGGACAGAGGGGGTGCCCAAGAAGGACAGCAATCTGGCAGTCATGCTCCCCCTGCTGCAGCATACTGCCAGGTTTGCTCCAGTGATGAGGAGGGAGGGGATGATGAGGTCACTGACTCAACGTGGGTGCCTGATAGGAGAGAGGAGGAGGAGGAGGAGGAGGAGGAGGAGGTGGCACATCACCAACTAGGCAGGATGCCCTCCAGGGGCCAGCCTAAGGGCAGCACATTGACTGCATCACACCCCAAAGCTCCACATGTGCAGGGCGCTGCAGTCTCTGCGCGTTATTCAAAAAGTTCTTTGGTGTGGGCCTTTTTTGAGACGAGTGCATCAGATCGCACCGCTGCTATTTGCAATATATGTCTCAAGCGTATCTCGCGTGGCCAAAACATCTCCCGCTTGGGTACCACATGCTTGACCAGACATATGTTGACCTGCCATGCAGTTCGTTGGCAAGCGTATCTAAAAGACCCACACCAAAGAACAAAGACGATCTCTCCTTGCTCCTCATCAGCTGAGATTTCCAACCCCACTAGACCTTCAGTCCTCTCTGCGACCTGCAGTGAGAGGAATGAAGGTGTAGAATTAGGTGTGTCACAGCCAAGTACTTATGGGCAATCTGCTTTTGGTACACCGACGTCAGATTGTACCAGGCAAATTTCCCTGCCCCAGCTGCTGCACCGCCGAAAGAAGTTTGCTCCCAGCCATCCACATGCCCAGCGGTTGAATGCTAGCTTGGCAAAATTGCTAGCACTTCAACTGCTGCCTTTTCAGTTGGTAGACTCTGCCCCCTTCCGTGAGTTTGTGGAATGTGCGGTTCCTCAGTGGCAGGTACCCAAACGCCACTTTTTCTCACGGAAGGCGATTCCGGCTCTCTACCGGCATGTGGAAGGCAATGTCCATGCCTCGCTGGACAGGGCGGTCAGCGGTAAGGTGCATATTACCGCTGACTCATGGTCCAGCAGGCATGGACAGGGACGTTACTTAAGTTTCACGGCGCATTGGGTGACTCTGCTGGCAGCTGGGAAGGATGCAGGACAAGGTGCAGTAGTGTTGGAGGTTGTTCCGCCACCACGCCTCCAAAATGCTGATTGTGACACACCTCTCTCCTCCACCCCCTCCTCTTCTTCTTCCTCCATGGCCTCTTCCTCGGAACCAGCGGTGCTCCGTAGGCGTTCAAGGGGCTACGCAAGTACGCAGGCCAAAAGATGCCATGCGGTGCTTGAGCTGGTGTGCTTGGGGGACAGGAGCCACACTGGGGCAGAGGTTCTGTCAGCTCTGCAGGGGCAGGTTCAGAGGTGGTTGACGCCACGCCAACTTAAGGCAGGAATGGTGGTTTGCGACAATGGCACCAACCTCCTCTCTGCCCTCCGACAGGGACAACTGACCCATGTGCCCTGTTTGGCTCACGTCCTTAACTTGGTGGTGCAGCGGTTCTTGGGCAGGTACCCGGGCTTACAGGATGTCCTGAGGCAGGCCAGGAAAGTCTGTGTGCATTTCCGCCGGTCATATAATGCCAGTGCTCGGCTGACGGACCTCCAAAAGGAGTTTAACCTGCCCAAGAACCGCCTAATCTGTGACATGCCCACCAGGTGGAACTCGACGTTGGCCATGCTGCAGCGGCTGCACACGCAGCAGAGGGCCATCAATGAGTACCTGTGCGACTATGGCACCAGGACAGGGTCAGGGGACCTTGGTTTTTTTTCCCCACGCCAGTGGGCCATGATCAGGGATGCATGCACTGTCCTGTCACCATTCGAGGAGGCCACGAGGATGGTGAGCACTGACAGTGCATGCATCAGTGACACTGTCCCCCTTGTCCACCTGTTGGAGCACACGCTGCGTGGGATAATGGACAGGGCACTTGAGGCAGAACAGAGGCAGGAAGAGGAGGACTTCCTTAGCTCTCAAGGCCCCCTTTATCCAGACAGTGTTCCTGCGTGCCCGCCGATCACACAGGAAGAGGACGAGGAGGAGGAGGAGGAGGAGGAGGAAGATTGTGTCAGTATGGAGGTGGAGCCTGGCACTCAGCATCAGCAGTCTTTAAGGGATCAGTCCCAAGGAACACATGGACTTGTACGTGGCTGGGAGGAGGTGGCTGCGGACGTTGTTGTCCTTAGTGACCCAGAGGACTCCGGACCGAATGCCTCAGCAAACCTACGCTGCATGGCCTCCCTGATCCTGCAAAGCCTGCGTAAGGATCCTCGTATTCGTGGTATCAAGGAGAAGGACCAATACTGGCTGGCAACCCTCCTTGATCCACGTTACAAGGGTAAGGTTGCGGACCTTATCTTGCCATCGCAGAGGGAGCAGAGGATGAAACATCTTCGGGAGGCCTTGCAGAAAGGTCTGTGCAACGCGTTCCCAGAGACTGGGAGGTTACAAACTCCTGTTTCTGGACAACGTGTTGCTGAGGCTTCGGTCAGTCAAAGAAGGAGCGGTGGAGAAGGTGGCCGTCTGACCGATGCGTTCAGACAATTTTTTGGTCCGCAGCCCCAAGGTATGATCGGTTCCAGCAACCATCGCCAGCGTCTGTTTTACATGGTGCAGGAATACCTAGGGGCAAGATCAGACTTGGACACCTTTCCCACCGAAAATCCTCTGGGTTACTGGGTCTTGAGGATGGATCACTGGCCAGAGCTTGCACAGTATGCAATTGAGCTACTGGCCTGTCCTGCATCCAGCGTTCTTTCGGAACGCACATTCAGTGCTGCTGGAGGCGTGGTAACCGATCACAGGGTGCGTCTGTCCACCGACTCGGTCGATCGGCTGACCTTCATAAAAATGAATCAGTCTTGGATCACCACCAGCTACCAAGCACCTGATGCAGATGTAACCGAATAATTTTTTTTGAAATCTCAGATCCCTTCAAAGACTGCCTATGCTGATGCTGAGTGACTATCCCTGAGTAATTATCCTCTTCCTCCTCAATCATCACGCTGATAGCTTGTAAGAACATTTTTGGTTCTGGGCGCCACCACCAGTGCCTAAGGCACAATTTTTCAGCCCCTGTTTAACAGGGGCGTGTAATTACAATTTTTGATGTAATACTTTGCAGCAGGGCTCGTTCCTGCATTCCAACTAGAGTGTCTGTGAGGGGTTGCAGTGTTGTGGCACCAGCACCAGTGCCTAAGACCCAATTTTTCTGCCCCTGTCTAACAGGGGCGTGTAATTACAATTTTTGATGCAATACTTTGCAGCAGGGCTTGTTCCTGCATTCCAACTAGAGTGTCTGTGAGGGGTTGCAGTGTTGTGGCACCAGCACCAGTGCCTAAGACCCAATTTTTCAGCCCCTGTCTAACAGGGGCGTGTAATTACAATTTTTGATGCAATACTTTGCAGCAGGGCTTGTTCCTGCGTTTCAACTAGAGTGTCTGTGAGGGGTTGCAGTGTTGTGGCACCAGCACCAGTGCCTAAGACCCAATTTTTCAGCCCCTGTCTAACAGGGGCGTGTAATTACAATTTTTGATGCAATACTTTGCAGCTGGGCTTGTTCCTGCGTTTCAACTAGAGTGTCTGTGAGGGGTTGCAGTGTTGTGGCACCAGCACCAGTGCCTAAGGCCTAATTTTTCAGCTCCTGTTCAACAGGGGCATGTAATTACAATTCTTGATCTAATATTTCACAGCAGGGCCCTGTGAGGGCTTACAGTGTTTTGGCCACAGCAACACCTAAGGCCCAAATTTCTGCTGAGTATATAGGGCAGGACCCTACTTTCAAACATCTAACTTACAAACGACTCCTACTTGCAAACGGAAGGAGACAACAGGAAGTGAGATGAAATCTACCCCTAAGGAAGGGAAATTCTCTCCTGTAAGAGTTAATATGGGAAAACAATTTTTCCTTTCCACTGATGCTTTCCAATCCTTGTTCCACAAAAAAACCCAAATTTTCAAAAAATATTTTTCATTGGGACAAAAAAGTGAGGTGAAATCTTCTGAAGAGGAGGAAAGACGCAAAACAAATGTCACAGGGGTGATAACCCTTCCCTATGTTTTCCAAAAAGCTTAGAAAAGATTTTTTGGCTGGAGCTAAACACATTAAAAATGTTCAAAATTACAAACAGATTCTACTTAACAACAAACCTACAGTCCCTGTCTTGTTTGCACCGCCTGTATACTGCTGTTCAGAGTATATAGGGACCTTTCCTTATTTTAATTTGGGTGCGGGGTTCCCCTTAATATCCATACAAGACCCAAAGGGCCTGGTAATGGACTGGGGGGTACCCATGCCGTTTGTCTCACTGATTTTCATCCATATTGCCATGACCCGACATGACATTAAACCCGCAAGCAGTTTTAAATGAGATTTTTTCCTTTAAAAATGACATTTGGTGCAGGGACTGTTCTAAACATGGGAAACACGCGTCACTTTACAGGCATACTATAGACACCCCCCAGGTACGATATTTAAAGGAATATTTCACTTTTTTTTTTTTACTTTAAGCATCATTAAAATCACTGCTCCCGAAAAAACGGCCGTTTTTAAAAGTTTTTTTTGCATTGATACATGTCCCCTGGGGTAGGACCCGGGTCCCCAAACCCTTTTTAGGACAATACCATGCAAATTAGCCTTTAAAATGAGCACTTTTGATTTCGAACGTTCGAGTCCCATAGACGTCAATGGGGTTCTAACGTTCGTGCGAACTTGCGGTCCGTTCGCGGGTTCTGGTGCGAACCGAACCGGGGGGTGTTCGGCTCATCCCTAATCCTTAATAGAACATAGAGAGGTGTCCAGAGAAGTGAGACCTGCACCCTAGAAATAGGTTACAAATTGCCCTGCCATTATTACAAAGGAAGAATGGAATCAATCTTGCCCCCATGAACATGTTCATATGCTTTCCCATCCTCCCATGAAGGTGAATTTTCACTTTGCAAGGAAAATATTCCTTAGCTTGGTTATCGTGGTGTAAATACACTTTACCAAGAAAACCCAATCACATGCAGGAAAAATATATAAAAGACTGAATTTTGCTTGCACATGACTGGATAATGGATGTCAGCAGAGCTTTAACTCATTGACTAAGCTAAGGGAAAATTCCCTTGCAAAGTAACATTTTTTTTTTTTCACCAAAAGTCTCCAGTATGAACAATCTATTTGCCTTTAGTATATCAACCTCTTTATGTCTAATAACAGTGCTTAGATTACATGTTTGCTAAAGTGCCCCTCAGTGCCCAGAAGTATAAAAGAAATTGGACAGTGGGTTGGCATTATCACACTCTTGGCTAAAAGTTACAAATATGACATAGCATGCTGCAAAGTTTAAATAGAAAACAGTGGTGGCAATTGCCTGGCAATTGACTCTGTATTTAGCTATTTCTCCTTTAGGTCCTCTATAAGTAAAGACATTTGATATTATAAGGAGGGATAGCCGAGGTAAGTGGGAGTGGCTAAATATACACAGTGAAATGAATATGAAGAGGCCCATTCATGCCACCTTGTTGCAGTAATGCTCACACTATCACATGCTGTACCACGATGCATATCAATGCATGTTAAATGCACTGGTGTGATGCACTGCCATTCACCACACAGAACCTTGCAACAAACACGCATGCACCATTTTTTTTAGCAGCATACCAATAACAGTGTGTTGCAGAGTGTTCTGCTGCTATGTATTTCCATTGGTAAGGTGCGTTCGGCTGGCATACAAATAAATGGCACCTCATTTCACCAACACAAGTAAAGCTGTGGTAAAGTGTGCAGTACTGCATTACTGCAACAAGATGGTGTGAACAGGCCTTTACTCATGTAAAATGTTACAGAAGACAGCAGACATGATAACAAGGGGTATCCATTTCATCTGTAAAGGGTAAAGATGAACCAGGATGAGGATGGCAGCTCTGAAGCTTGCACTAGTTAAAACAAGTCAGTACATTCCATATTTCAATTCGTATGGGTTGCCTTTAACTCCTCTACAGCAGTAAATATAAACTGAGTAGGATACATTTCTTTTACATTTCAAAATGCATGTTGTAATTCCATCGCTGTATATTCACATCACATTCTTATGCTAATCCATAATTTATCAATACTTTCTTCCTTAGTGATTTTCAGAACAATATATCACATTTGTGTCAGAGTCCTCCATGTTAACTGGATTTTACATAGCTCAGGATTACAGGATTAGAATGTTTTCATTATGGGATTATGCATTAAGTGGACATTTATATCAGATCTGTTTACTACGTTGGAAGGCTGCACATTCTTTGCAACATATTGAAAAAATCAAGCATACATTTACCCATTTAAATAAGATCCCATCTACATCTGTCCAGATTTCATTTTGCCATTTCCCTAGAAAATAGAGGAAAATTTAGCCTCACAAGGTATTGTAAGTATCAGTAGAGTGTAGTTACCTAACACTAATTGGACAATTGCAACTTTCTGAATTTTAGGAATTATCATTTTATAATACAAATCATAAAATAAAATGAAGATGCAGCCTTATCACAATAAAATACATCATATACCTCACATAAAACACTGTCTTCATTAATTAGTTGCGGGAGCTCGCCCGTGGGTCCGGCGGACTCGATGTCCACCAGCCACCTGTGATCGCGGGAAAGAAAGCCAGAACGGTATCTGTCAATGTAAACAAACAGATCCCCATTCTGACGGGGAGGAGAGAAAGATCTGCTGTTCCTAGTGATCAGGAACAGCGATTTCTCTCTTCTCCAAGGCAGTCCATTCCCTATACAGTTAGAAACACCTCTCAGGGAACACAGTTAACCCCTTGATTGCCCCCTAATGTTAACCTCTTCCCGGCCAGTGTAATTTATACAGTAATCAGTGCATTTTTATAGCACTGATCACTGTATTGGTGTCACTGGTAGGGATGAGCCGAACACCCCCCTCCCCCCGGTTCGGGTCGCAGCAGAATATGCAAACAGGCAAAACATTTGTGCAAACACCATTAAAGTCTATGGTACACGAATGTGAAAAATCT
Organism: Lithobates clamitans; assembly: GCA_037952925.1. Taxonomy (NCBI): domain Eukaryota; kingdom Metazoa; phylum Chordata; class Amphibia; order Anura; family Ranidae; genus Lithobates; species Lithobates clamitans. Next base: position 1,193,485 of record JBBGZY010000212.1, on the reverse strand, counting down.
GATGTGCTCATTTTAAAGGCTTATGGGGACCTGGGTCCTGCCCCAGGGGACATGTATCAATGCAAAAAAAAGTTTTTAAAATGCCCGTTAAAATTGTTCGCGACTGTAATGTATTGTCAGATCCTGGCAGTATAGATAAAAATCATTGAAAAAAAACAGTGTGGGTTCCTCCCCCCCCAGTCCATTACCAGGACCTTTGGGTCTGGTATGGATTTTAAGGGGAACCCCGCACCAAACATTTTTAAAAATGGGTCCCCCCAAAACACCTTGTCCCCATATTGATGGGGACAAGGGCTTTTTTCCCCACAACCCTTGCCTGGTGGTTGTGGGGGTCTGTGGGTGGGGGGCTTATTGGAATTTGGAAGCCCCCTTTAACAGGGGGCCCCCAGATCCCGGCCTCCCCTATGTGAATGGGTATCAGGCACATTGTACCACTACTACTCATTCGCCAAAAAAGTGTCAAAAAAGCAAAAAATGACAGACAGTTTTTGACAAGTCCTTCCTTCTGACGTCATGTGACGTCATGTAATGTCAAAGGGTGGCGGGGTCACCCTTTTACGTCACCGGGTGTCCCCGAATTTGCCTATATAACAGCTGTCACCAGGAAAAGACGGCAGTCGGCGGGACGCCTCCCATGGAGGCAACGTTTTTCCGTTTTTTTGGGACTGTCCGCGCTGAGATTGAAGATGGATGGACATCGCGGGACACTTTATTTTTATTTTTTTTAATTAGGATGTCCAAAACTGTCTCCGGTCATTTTTACCTGGTGACGTAAACCGGTGACCCCGCCTTCCTCTGACATCACGTGGCATCAGAGGGGGCGGGGTCACCCATTTACGTCACCAGGTGGCCCTGCCCTCAGCTTTATAACAGCTGTCATCGAGTAGAAGCGTCACTCAGTGGAAGCCTACCATGGAGGTGGAGCTGTGGTGGCTTTTTTTTTTTCTTTTTTCGGCTCCTCGGGCAGTGTGAGATAAATTAAAAATGTCCCACAATGTAATTTTTTATCTTTTAATAAAGGACTTGTCCCAAAGTGTCTCCTCACTTTTTTTTGCTATTTTTGACTTTTTTTTGTGAAATAGTAGGGGTACAATGTACCCGTTACCAATTCACATTGGGGGGAGGCCGGAATCTGGGGGTCCCCTTGTTAAAGGGGGCTTCCAGATTCCGATAAGCCCCCCCGCCCACAGACCCCCACAACCACCGGGCAAGGGTTGTGGGGATGAGGCCACTCTCTCATCCCCCCTCTTTTCCTGCGGCCTGCCAGGTTGCGTGCTCGGACTGGTATGGATTTTGGGGGTACCCCTACACCATTTTTTTTTATTTGACGCAGGTTTCCCCTTAATTTCCATACCAGACCTGAAGGGCCTGGTAATGGACTCGGGGGAACCCATGTCATTTTTTAAAATGAGTTTTATCTATATTGCTGAGACCCGACAATTCATGACAGCCGCGATCAGTTTTAAATGACAATTTTTCCTTTAGAAATGTAAATTTGCTGTGGTACTGTTCTAAACACGGGAAAACTGCGCCACTTTACAGGCATACTATAGACACCCCCAGGCACAATATTTAAAGGAATGTTTCATTTGTATTGTTCCACTTTAAGCATTATTAAAATCAATGCTCGCGAAAAAACAGACGTTTTTAAAACCTTTTTTTTGCATTGATACATGTCCCCTGGGGCAGGACCCAGGTCCCCAAACATATTTTATGGCAATAAATTGCATATAAGCCTTTAGAATGAGCACTTTTGGTTTTTCATGTTAATGTCCTATAGACTTTAACGGTGTTCCACGACTTTCATATTTGCTCCGAACACCGCATAATGTTCGCTGTTCGGCGAACAGGCAAACATCGGGCTCGTCCCTAATTGGGAGATAGCCGAAGTTGGCTTATGTGTACATCTGTGTAAAGACCATGTCATACAAAGTAAAAATAAACAAATAGTAAATTATATTAGAAAATGTGTCAATTTTCATAGGTGGAATACACTGAAATGTACGGAGTATACTCACATAAAGGTGAAGTAGCGTAGAAATCAAGGCCATACAATAAAAGCCAAAAGAGAATGATGGCTGGATCTCAATGCTGTGAAAAACTTCACAGTGGGCTTTCCCCCCGGGAGCTGAGGTTAGGTGTGTGACCAGGAGGTGGGGCATTGAGAGAGGACCCCCACTGCAGACTCCCTTAAAATGGAATAGAACAAATAATAAAAAATAAGTGAGAAAAAAGAAAAGTGAAAAAACAGCAGTGGTAAAAAGTAAGGAAATTGCATGCTGAATAGCATGCCTAAAAATAATAATAATAATAATAATATTTGAAGTGCTCTGTATCAAAGATAGATGTAACCAATGTTACACTGACCAAAAGGGCAGTAGACAGACACAAAAATTAATAAAAAAGAGTGAAAAAGACAAATTACCAAGAAGGAAAAACCATACCTTGTTAGGAAGAGAATCTGTGAAAGGTTCAAGAGATACAGAAGTATAAAGAGATGCTGCACATCCAGATGATCAGACAGAGTCTGCACATAGGAAGCTGCCTCTTATACCCAGCACCCTCCGAAAATGGGACACCCACTACCCAGCATAATATATTGGGTGGAGACTGTGGGGTGAGCTCCACCCAACAGTCCGCCTAGCACAATGGTGCCATTGGCAGCAGTGTGTGCACCATCCCGGGCCACCCTTGGTGATTTTTTTTTTTTTTTTTTAATTTTCCTTTTCCTTTTCTTTCTCTTCCTTGATTGTGAGTAGCTTCTGGGCCACTTGCGAATGGCATCGGCATCATGTTTTTTTTTCCCTCTCCCCTATAGGAGGGATGTGCAGTCCAGGTCCCCCTTCTCCCTGTGTTCTGCTTGGGATCCAACATCTAATGGGAGTCAGGAGCACGCGTGTTGCACCCCACGGCGCATGCGCATGATCTCCCTGTCTGTCTAGACAGGGCGTCACGCACCTGGGCCCGTCCTATCATCCTGCACAAACGCATAATGTGGCTCAGTGCCTCCATTGCCTCTAGCGTGTCACCCAGCGGCCCGGGATGATGCACACACCGCTGCCCATGGCAACGTGTGTGCTAGGCGGACTGTTGGGTGGAGCTCACCCCACAGTCTTCACCTGATACATGATTTTGGGTAGTGGATGGCCCATTTTTGGAGGGTGTAGGGTATAAGAGGGAGCTCCCTATATGCAGACTCTGATCATCTGGATGGGCAGCATCTCTCTATACTGCTGAGTCTCTTGAACCTTTCACTGATTTACTTCCTAACAAGGTATGATTTTTTTCCTTTTTGGTAATTTGTCTTTTGTACTCCTTTTTTTTTTTATTATCAACTACTGTGACATGGCTTATCTGTACTCTACATGCTGCAAAGTTGATTTAAGATTGTCCTCAGGCATCTTATACTTTTTGTGTCTGTCTACTGCCCTTTTGGTCAGTGCCACGTTGGTTACATCTATCATTGATATAGAGCACTTTTATTATTATTATTATTTTTTTTTTAGGCATGCTATTCAGCATGCGATTTCCTTATTTTTTTACCACTGCTGTTTTTTCACCTTTAATTTTTCTCATTAATTTTTTAATTGTTTGTCCTATTCCATTTTTAAGGGGATCTGCAGTGAGGGTCCTTTCTCAATGCCCCACCTCCGAGTCACCCACCTCCCCTCAGCTCCTGGGGGGAATGCCCGCTGTGAAGTTTTTCACAGCATTGAGGTCCAGATATCATTCACTTTTGGCTTTTATTATATGGCCTTGATTTCTAGGCTTTCACCTTTATGTGAGTATACCCTGTGCCTGGCATGTACTGGCCATCGGGGCTACCAAGAGTTTCCTGGTGGGCCGGTGGCTCAGTGGGCCATTTTTTATTCAGAGTTTGGCAGCAGCGGGAACGTGGCAGCAAACAGCGATGGGGATTCGGGGAAGGTGGCCAACAAGATGTGAGAGCCCAGGAGGGAGAAGAGCTCCACCTCCTCCCTGACCACCGGAGAGACAAACAGGAGCGGGCGCGGCCACCCCGGCACTCCCACAACCTCGATTTCTTCACCTCTTCTCTGCTCCAAGAACCGTGCGGCCCAGAGGACAGGCTGACTGGGGGCCCAGAGGAAGAGAACATGCAGGAGGCGGAGGCTGCCAAGGAGCCGCTGGAAGGAGCAGAGCAGCGAGGGCACCCCCAGAAGGAAACTTTGCGCTGCTGCTGCTGGCCATCAGGTACCCAACATCCTGCACATACATGCCTGCACACTGAGAAGGGAGGGAGCAGAGGAGGGACTGCAGATAGGGACAGTGCTATGTGGTCTGTCTCAGCCCTCCCCTCTTTCTCTGAGCCCCCTCTGTCTCTCAGCCCCCCTGTCTCTCAGCCCTCTTGTCTCCCAGACCCCCCTCTGTCTCCCAGCCCCCCTCTTTCAGCCACTCCTCTGTCTCTCAGCCCCCCTGTCTCTAAGTCCCCCCTTCTGTCTCTCAGACCCCCTTCTGTCTCTCAGACCCCCCCTTCTGTCTCTTAAACCCCCCTTCTGTCTCTCAGCCCCCCTCATCTCTTAGTGCCCCCCTCTGTCTCTCAGAACCCCCTCTGTCTCTCAGCCCCTCCTGTCTCTCAGACCCTCCTCTCTTCCTCAGCTCCCCCTGTCACTCAGCTCTCCCCATCTCCCAGCCCCTCTGTCTCTCCACCCCCCTCTTTTTCTCAGACCCTCCTATGTCTCTCAGCTCCCCTCTATTTCTCAGACCCTCCTCTGTCTCTCAGAACCCCGTCTCTCAGCTCCCCCTGTCTCTCACCTCCCCCTGTCGCTCCGCCCCATCTCTCAGCCCCCTCTCTGTCTCTCAGCCCCCCTCTCTGTCTCACCCCCCTCTCTCATTTGCTCCCTGACTCTTAGGCTGCTTTCACACTGGGGCGGGCGGGCATTGACGGTACAACGCTGCTAGTTTTAGTGTCGCTTTATCTTTGTTTTAGAGGCGCTATTCAGCTGCTATCAGGGAGCTTTTAACCCTCTGTCTCTCCGCCCCCTGATTCTCAGTCACCACCTCGGTCTTTCAGACCCCCCTTCTGTCTCTCAGCCACCCCCTCTGTCCCTCAGCCACCCCTTCCTATGTCTTTCAGCCCCCCTCTATCTCTCAGCCCCCTGTCTCTCAGACCCCACTTCTGTCTCTCACATCCCCCTTCTGTCTCTCAGACCCCCCTTCTGTCTCTCAGACCCCCCTTCTGTCTCTCAGCCACCCCCCCTCTGTCTCTCAGCCACCACCCTCTGTCTCTCAGATCCCCCTCTGTCTCTCAGACCCCCCTCTATTTCTCAGACCCTCCTCTGTCTCTCAGCCCCCCTCCATTTCTCAGACCCTTCTCTGTCTCTTGACCTCCTCTGGTGCTTTACCTTTTTGTTTTAGCGGCGCTATTCAGCCACTATCAGGGAGCTTTTAACCCTCTGTCTCTCCGCCCACCCTCTGTCCCTCCGCCCCCTGTTTCTCAGTCACCTCCTCGGTCTTTCAGCCCCCCTCTGTCTCTCAAACCCCCATTCTGTCCCTCAGCCACCCCTTCCTCTGTCTCTCACCCCCCTCTATCTCTCAGCCCCCTGTCTCTTATTCCCCCCTCTGTCTCCCAGTCCCCTCTGCCCCTCTCTTTCAGCCCCCCTGTCTCTCAGTCCCCTCCTCTGTCTCTCTGCCCCCCCTCTGTCTCTCAGCCCAACCTCTTTCTCTCAGACCCCCCCTCTGTCTCTCAGACCCCTCATCTCTCCATCCCCCTCTTTCAGCCCCCCTCTGTCTCTCAGTCCCCCTGTCTCTCAGTCCCCTCCTCTGTCTCTCAGTCCCCTCCTCTGTCTCTCAGTCCCCTCCTCTGTCTCTCAGTCCCCTCCTCTGTCTCTCAGTCCCCTCCTCTGTCTCTCAGTCCCCTCCTCTGTCTCTCAGTCCCCTCCTCTGTCTCTCAGTCCCCTCCTCTGTCTCTCAGTCCCCTCCTCTGTCTCTCAGTCCCCTCCTCTGTCTCTCAGTCCCCTCCTCTGTCTCTCAGACCCCCTTCTGTCTCCCAGACCCCCTATGTCTCCCAGCCCCCCTCTGTTTCTCAGTCCCCCTGTCTCTCAGTCCCCTCCTCTATCTCTCAGTCCCCTCCTCTGTCTCTCAGACTCCCCTCTGTCTCTCAGACCCTCTCTGTCTCTCAGTCCCCCTATGTCTCCCAGCCCCCCTCTGTTTCTCAGTCCCCCGTCTCTCAGTCCCCTCCTCTGTCTCTCAGACCCCCTTCTGTCTCTCAGCCCCCCTCTGTCTCTCAGACCCCCCTTGTTTCTCTCAGATGCCCCCTCTGTCTCTCAGCGCCCCCTCTGTCTCTCAGTCCCCTTTTGTTTCCCAGCCCCCTCCCGTCACTCAGACTCCCCTTCTGTCTCTCAGCCACCCCCCCTCTGTCTCTCAGCCACCCCACTCTGTCTCTCAGCCCCCTCACTCTGTCTCTCAGCTCCCCCTGTTTCTCCACCCCCTCTGTCTCTCCACCACATCTCTCAGCCCCCACCTCTGTCTCTCAGCCCCCACCTCTGTCTCTCAGCCCCCTCTCTGTCCGTCTGCCCCCTCCTCTCTCACCCCCTCTCTCATTTACTCCCTGACTCTTAGGCTGCTTTCACACTGGGGCGGGTGGGCGTTGATGGTAAAACTCTGCTAGTTTTAGCTGCGATTTACCTTCGTTTTAGCGGTGCTATTTGGCCATTATTGGGGCGCTTTTAACATCCACTAGTGGCTGAAAAAAGGGTTAAATGTGCCCATGTAGTGCTGCTGCCAAGGCGCTTTGCAGGTGCATTGGCAGTGGTGCCCATTCATTTCAATGGGCAGGAGCGGTGTATACACTGCTCCTCCACTGCCCCAAAGATGCTGCTTGCAGGACTTTTTTTAACATCCTGCCGGAGCAGCGCCCCAGTGTGAAAGCACTCTGGCTTTCACACTGGGACTGCAGGGGACACATTTTTAAGGCACTTTACAGCTGATATTTTTAGCCCAAAAGTGCCTGAAAAACGCCTCCAGTGTGAAAGGGGTCTTATGCCGCATACACATGAGCGGACTTTTCTTTGGACTAGGTTTGACGGTCTTTCTGACGGACTTTGTAGCATAGGTCCGCCGGACTTACAAATGGATGCACTTGGACACACACGGTCACTCCAAAAGTCCAATGGTTTTGAATGCGATGACGTACAGCACGTAAGACGGGACTAGAAAAAGGAAGTTCAGGCCCCATTATGCCACCCTTTGGGCTCCTTCTGCTAATCTCGTGTTTACCGTGTGTTAGTAGAAGTTTGGTTAGAGATGATTTGCGCTTTTCAGACTTCAGCTTATTTCGATCGTTTTCTGCGGTTCAGTTTGTGCTTGTGAGGTTTGTATCTGGTTTTCAGTGAGTGTTGGTCAGTTCGTAACCTGTATAGCAGGCCGTTCTGGTCCGCTCGTTCCTGATCTTCAGGTCGCTCTTCATAGGCCTTGCTGCTCTTCAGTGCGTTTGTTTAAGTTTATTTGACCAGCCAATCGTTTTGAAGCCATGGTGCGTGGACGTACTCATTCTCAAGTTCATGCTGTGTTTGGGCGTGGTGTTGGGGTTCATACTTTGACCCGAGCCCAGTCCATGAACAGGGCGAGGAGGAGTTAATGGACGAAGAATTGGCCTTGTGACCAATTCTCGCACATGCCTTTGCTCCATGAGATCTGTGAGAATAATCCTGAGGATTTCAGGAATTATCTCAGGGTGACGGACCCCGTTTTTCAACGTCTGCTGGCTATGCTGACCCCTTATATCAGCAGGAAGGATACCTGCATGAGGCAAGCCATCACTGCGGAGCAGAGGCTAGTTGCCACGTTACGTTACTTGGTGACTGGGAGAAGCCTTCAGGACCTTAAGTTCTCGACAGGCATCTCCCCCAGGCTCTGGGGATCATTATCCCAGAGACCTGTTCTGCCATAATTCAGGTCCTGCAGAAGGACTATATGAAGGTAAGTTTTATCCTTTAACATTACATGATATGTCTTTAATGTTAATGTATTGTATTAATTTCATCATTACCTAATTACCATGCTTGGAATATGCTGTGAATGTCCCCTTTATCTTCATGCATGCATGTTTTTTTTTTTTTTTTTGGTAAATCATTTTTTGCCCTACATGCATATTTGCCTTCACTAACCTCCCCATCATGCAATCCTGGGCCCATATACACCTATAGCCTAGACCCTTTAGCAATGTATATTGTCAGCTCCATTGTACTGCTTTACCCTTCCCCACCCCCTCAAATGTCTCCAAATGTCATGTGTGGTCTTCTACTAAATTAGAACCCTCCCCCACCTACAAATTGATCAATGGGCCATCAGAGGGGATGAGCAATCCTATAAGTGGGCCTTATATTTTAGATTTTTTGAAATAATACTTCTAGAAAATGTTATAGTGCTGTTGTGCAAGAATGTTTTTGTGTAATCTGCTAGCAAAGTTATGTTTAAAAGTACTTATATATTTTTTTTTTCTTGTTTGACTCCACAGTTTCCTTCCACGCCACAGGAATGGCAGACTATGGCCTCCCAGTTTGCTGACCGTTGGGACTTTCCCAACTGTGTAGGGGCGATCGTTGGGAAGCATGTTCGCATTGTGCCACCACCCCATTCGGGGTCTTACTACTTTAATTATAAGGGGTTTGATAGTGTAGTATTGATGGCGGTGGTATCGGCACAATTGGATTTTATGTTCATAGACGTGGGGAAGAACGGCCGGATGTTGGATGGAGGAGTCTTCGCACAGACCGAGTTGTGCCAGCGTCTCCAGACTGGTGGCCTGGGATTGCCACCTGATGCCGAGAACGTTGAGGGACTCCCCTCTGTATTCATCGCAGATGAAGCCTTCGCTCTTGGCGAACACCTGATGAGGCCGTTCCCCCAAAGGTCCCTCACCCCGAAGAGTAGGGTATTTAACTACCGGCTGGCCAGAGTGAGAAGAGTTGTGGAGAATGCATTCGGGATTATGGCCAGCCGGTTCTGTTTGTTCCTCTCGGCCATCAATATGGCGGACTATAAAATCAATTATCTCATGATGTCTTGTTACATAATTTTAAGAAGACATTCACAAACATATCTAACTTCTGTTGGGCCTGAGGCCGGACTTAGTGCCCAATCTGCACTCACAGGCCTGGATACTGGCCGTACTTGCTTGGCCCCCCAAACCGCCTGTCAAGTGCAGGACAGATATGTCAATTATTTTAATGGTAGGGGGGCCATTGCAATGCCAGAACATATTTTAAAATTTAAACTAACAAAAAAATTTTTTTTGCATCAAATCTCTTGTTTTTATTCTTGTTTGATTTTATTTTTGGCTGTCTCCTAGTGCACTTTTAGTGGCAAGTGCATTTCCCTTTAGTCAATAAGGCCCTTTGTCACTGTAAACACAAAAAAAATACAAAACTGGTATTGAGTATTGAAAGAAGAAGCCACACACATTGTTGTAATGAAAATACATTTTACTGTGCGCACATTCAAAGGTGCATTTTTTTAAAACGTCATTTAAATTTTTATTATTTTTATCATTTTTTTTTAGTTTTTTATCAATCTAATTTTTTTTTTTTTTTAATTTTATTCATATTTTTTTAAAAAATGTTTGTTTATACAACTTTGTTTTTTACAACAGGTTTTTTCACACATAATAAAAAAACACAACTCTGGATCTTACAAAGTTCAACATGTCAAATGTGCTGGTGATGTCACCCATGTAAAAGCTAAATTTAGCAGATGCACACAAATTGTGAGTCCAAATGGGTAATGTCAACATGTGCTATCTCCCATCATGGGGGATCAATGGACATGTTTTGTGGGTGCAATCCCTTCTTCTCACAAACTAGCATTATGAGGAAGGGGTTGCAAACACAAAACACATACATTGAGATCCCCTGATCGCAGATAGCACATGTTGACACACTGGGGGTCATTTACTATAGCGCTATGGCACTAATTCGCGCAAATTGCCGCAAATTAGCGCTAATAGCTCTAATTCGCGCTAAAACGGTATTCACTATAGCGCTGGTGAGAAAATTCTCCCAAAATCGAATTTACTATAGCTCCCTGAATCTAAATAGTGCCCAAACATTTACTCTAAAACCTAGAGAATTGCACATGGAAATAATGTTTAGAACATGATATAATTGTCTAAATGGTACTGAAATATGCAGTATATTATTTAAAGATTATCTGCCTTTAAACTGTGTGAAAAAGTGATTTCTACACTGAAATATCTTTAAAAGTCTGAAAAGTGAAAAATTCCCCATTTTGGACAACTAGGTGCCAACACAACTGAGCATGCTCAGACCTGAAAATAACTCTCATTTTAACTCAAGTGACTTTTTTACCTGGAGCTATAGTAAATACCAAAATGAGAGCTAATTAGAGAGCATTTTTTGGGAGTTAAAATCTGCTCTAATTTAGTCCAAATGAAGTTTCAGTCACTGATTCTAATGGAACAATTCTAACTTTCACAAAAAACCCTTTTAATGTTGAGATGAAATGTATCTTTCTGTGAAATAAATATTCCTTTGCAACATTGTTGCTTCTACTTAAAATATATTTTTATTTTAAGAATGCTACAATGTGGAATGTTTTGATGTTTTGATATAATATATTTTTCTCTGTCACTTTCACTTGTTACTCTTCATCTCACAACAATCTTTACCCCAAACTCACACAGATGTCTTTATAATCCACAAAAAATACCATTGCTGATGAAAATTTAAAATGAATCACAATTTTTTGTGCTTTTTATTTCCAAATATTCATAATTTGAGCCCAAAACATGTGATATGTGTATCAACATCAGAAATCAAAATGTAATTCCCAAAAATTTGAGGGTAATATTCTACTCTCACCCACAAAAAAAACACCAAATATCACAGAATAAATCAAGAAGAATAACTAATGTAATTCCATCACTTGTATGTCCAAAGAAATGCAGTATTTGTGTTTTTCTATGTGTATTTATGTGTAGTTATGTGTAGGGTGATCTCATACGTGGCAGCTCTGTGGCTTAGAGGTTAGAACTTCTGCTTAGCATCCTTGAGGGTCTGGGTTCAAATCCCAACCATGTTACTGCATGTGGAGAAGTTGTCTCATCTCCCAGGTCCTATAATTATGTCTAAATATAGTAGTTATGTGTAGGAGGGTTCCACCACCATTGTAAGTCTTTTCCAGATACACTATTTAGCCAAAAGTATTGGGACACCTGCCTTTACACACACATGAACTTTAATGGCAGCCCAGTCTTAGTCCGTAGGGTTAAAATTTGATTTGGTCCACCCTTTGCAGCTAGAACAGCTTCTGGGAAGGCTGTCCACAAGGTTTAGTCTGCCTATGGGAATGTTTGATCATTCTTCCAGAAGTGCATTTGTGAGGCCAGGCACTGATGTTGGATGAGAAGGCCTGGCTTGCAGTCTCTACTCTAATTCAGCCAAAGGGTGTTCTATCAGGTTGAGGCCAGGACTCTGTGCAGGCCAGTCAAGTTTCCCCACCCCAAACTTGCTCATCCATGTCTTTATGGACCTTGCTTTGTGCACTGGTGTGCAAACATGTTGGAACAGGAAGGGGCTTTCCCCAAACTGTTCACACAAAGTTGGGAGCATGAAATTGTCCAAAATGTCTTGGTATGCTGATGCCTTAAGAGTTCACTTAACTGGAACTAAGAGGCCAAGCCCAACCCCTGAAAGACAACCCCACATCATAATTACCCCTCCACCAAATCATTTGGACCAGTGCACAAAGCAAGGTCCATAAAGACATGGATGAGTGATTTTGGGGTGGAGGAACTTGATTGGCCTGCACACAGTCCTGACCTCAACACAACAGAACACCTTGGGGATGAATTAGAGAGGAGACTGTAGGTCAGGCCTTCTTGTCCAACATCAGTGCCTGACCTCACAAATGCACTTGGAAGAATGGTCAAACATTCCCATAGACACACTCCTAAACCTTGTGGACAAGAAGAGTTGAAGCTGTTATAGCTGCAAAAGGTGGGCCAAATGAGTTTTGAACCCAATACTAATACTGGGATGCCATTACAGTTCATGTGCGTTTAAAGGCAGGCATCCCAATACTTAGGCCAATATATTGTATATTGCTTGTGACACTGAGCATGGCTATGGACTTAGGGCTGGTTCACACCACAGAGATGCAGAGTACATGTGTGGGGATGCCTGGTGGGTAAGTGGGTAGCAGTTCTGTCTAGCAGCACCTTGGATGTTGGTTCAATTCCCCAACATGCTAATCCTTGTGTTGAAGTTTATATGTTCTCCCTGTGTGGGTTTCTCACCACAATCCAAAGACATGCTGGCATTTTATTTGTCTCCTGTCGAAATAGGTTCTAATGTAAGAAAATTAATTTTGGACTTTGTATTGGAAGCTCATTGCAGCCAGGGACTGATGTTAATGTTTATTAGCACTAATCATGCCCAGGGACTTGGACATTTCAAATTTTAGGGTTTACACTGCACTGGTACATATGCTTAGAAAACTGTTGCTTTGTTTATGTGGATGCAAATGGACTTTGATCTTTGTCCTGTAGTTGGAGATTTGATGCACATAGCCAAGGCTAACAGAGTTGCGAAACTATTATGTGTTCCTGCCCATCAGGTGCAATCACTTTAGACATACATGAAGAGACAGATTGAAAGATACTGGTGGGCGTGTACTTCTATTGGGTGTGTCAGTGTGCTAACAATACAACCTCTCTTATATAAAGGCCTGCAGTAGGGGGTTTGTTTGGCCTGCGAAGGTCAGGTTTTTTGCTGTGATTTGTGGGGAGGAGGGCTAAAATCTTCCTTCCGGAGTGCTGCTCGGCTTCCTAACTTAAGATCAGGTGTCATATTTGCCTAGGTTTTGAGTTGGGGGTGTTCTGGGGACCCCTCTTCGGGGGGGGGGGACCCCCGGATAAACAAGAGGCCAAAGAAAGGCAGAACCAAAAAAGGACATTGCCATGTTGCGAGGTCCAATGCGTTTGCGAAATTCTATGAGAATCCAGGTAAAGCCTGAATATCGTGGTGAAGTGGGTCTGAAGACTATCGCTGTGGATGTTTTACAGAAGTTGCTGAATTTACAGGTCAGTGATATATTTGCTCTCCAAGATTTTGTGGTCAGTGGTCAATACGATGTTTCTTTTCATACTGAGGATACCTGCCAAGATGCATATGAGAATTGGGTGAAGGCGGATCTGGGAGGAAATTTGCTAACTAAGAAGATGGACGTCAGTTTATTATTTGATCCTGGATTGAAGACCATGACTGTACATTGTTATAATCCTTTTTTGGAGCCGGAATTGGTGAGACAATTTTTGTTGCGGTATTGTGTGGGGGCTGATCGAGGAGAGAAGCTTTATAACCAGTATGGCATGTATAGAGGTAAACTGCGTTTTAATGTACGCATGAAGAGGGACGCATCAGGTTTTTGTGGAGTGTGTCACCCTCCCCCGGCATTTACCATTGCTGGGGAGCGGTGTACTGTTTTCTATTCTGGGCAACCCCGTTACTGCAGGGGGTGCTTTCAGTATGGACATATTCGTGAGGACTGCCCTTCTAAGCTTTGCTGTAGAGTGTGCTTGAAGCCGGGACACAATGCAGCGGAGTGCAAGGAAAAGAAATGTGATCTGTGTGGTTCAGGGGAGCATATGGTCAGAAACTGTCCGAAAATAGTGGGGAGGAAGATGTTCTCGTATGCAGAGGCTGTGCAAAGATGGCGGTTTACAGGGCAGAATGTGAGCCGAGAACCGGAGGAGCAGGAGACTGAGCGGGCGGATGACGGGGGTGAGCAGGTGGCCGGCACGGAAGGTGGAAAGACGCCGACCCCCCCAGACGCTGAAAACCCCAGTAGTAGCTCCAAGGAAGGTGTCGGACAGGAACTGCAAAGGAAGAATGGGTAAAAGTGGAGTGAATATTAATCTGACAGGGGGGGATAATGAGATGCAGGTTGGTGAGGCGGAAGAAGCTGTGGCGGATGAAGGCATGGAGGGGGGGAGGGAGGTAAGTGGAGTGTGTGAAGAGCTGATCGCTTTGATAAAACATGTGGAGGCAGAACAGGAGAGCCAATATGTAGATGAGGAGCTTGGTGAGTGGGCTGAGGATATGGAGGTGCTGGAGGTGAGGAGGAAGGAGGGGTCAGGATCAAAAGACCTTTTAATGGCTACTCAAAGACCAGGGCCTGAGGTGGAGCAGGAGAGTGAGGCACGGAGAAAGAAGTCTAAATGGGACTTGTCTCTGGGTTCGAGCCCAGGTGGTGGTGGGTGTGTACTGTCAAGTTTAAGTATGGATTCACAAGTGTCAGATGATTCAAGTGGAGCAACATCACCATTGGGCTTGGTAGGTGGGCCTGCCATGCAATATTTGGAGAGTGAGTCAGTTGATTCTCTTGAAAAATGTTCAGGGAATAGAAGTGGAAAACAGCTTCCTGATGGAGGGGTTTAGTGTGTTCTGCAGGATTTTTTTGATCCTTCTCATGGCTTTGTCTATATGTAGTGTGAATGTGCGTTCGATTGGATCTGTCTATAGTCGTGCAGCTGTTTTGTCTGAGTTGGCTAAGATTGAGTGTGATGTCTTGTGTTTGCAAGAGTGTGGTTTGTGGTATGCTCCAGGCCATGGGGACTGGTCTGCAGGACCAGCGATTTGGTCTTGTGCTGCGGAAAATAGAAGTGAAGGGGTGGGGGTGCTCTTTAAAAACCCAGAAATTAAAGTTGAATCATGGGAGGAAGTGGTGATAGGAAGAGTTCTGAGTGTAATGTTTAACTACTTGGAAGAATCCTTTAAGTTGATGTGTTTATGCACCAGTGCGAAAAAATGCCAGGATGGATTTGTTGGAAATTTTGAGGCTTCACCTTGTGGGGAGAGTAAAGACCATTGTTGCTGGAGACTTTAATCTTATTAGGACTGCTGAAGATAGAGTAGGCCAAGGTGAAAGTCAGACCGATGTCACCAGCACAGCTTTTAATGCAATTTTGCAGGATTTTTGTTTGCAGGATGGAGCAATTTGCTACTATGGAAATGGTAAAGCCCCAGCAACCTTTTTTTCAGATAAGGGAAGTGTGAAATCCCGAATTGACTTTATTTTAGGTTCTAGGGCACTGAAGGTCGCAGAGTGGAAGCAATGGGAGGTGTCTTTCTCCGACCACCAGGTTTTGGTGGGAAAGTTTATTTTTGATCAAGATGTCAAGACTGGGAGAGGAATCTGGAAATTAAATAATCTGTTATTGGAAGACCAAGGGATTTTTGATAAGTTTGCTCTGCAATATAAAGTGTGGTTGGGAAGGAAGGGGGATTTTGAATCCTTTTTCGAGTGGTGGGACTGGCTGAAGGAACGAATCAAGCTCTTCTTTCTTCAAGCAGGTGTAAAGAAGGCAAGGAAAGAGAAACAAGAAGGGAGGGCTCTCCAGCGTAGGTTGAGACTCCTGCTTAAATTAGGGCAGGGAGGCTGGGAGTTAGAAGAGGAGATTGGAAAGCTTCTGGAGGAGATAAAGAAAGCTTGGGTGATGAGAGGGAAGAAGCTAATCTTCCAAGCTAAAGTGAAGGACATGGAGGAAGGGGAGACATGTTCACGGTTCTTCAAGAAACTCTTGAGGGGACGCAATGTGATGAAATCGGTGATGGTGCAGGGACAGGAAGTAAATGGTGAGAAGGTGATGGAGGCGGTGAGTGAGTTTTATACGGATTTGTTTGCAGGTGGATGTGGAGTAAGTGCTGAGGAGATGCGAGAGTATTGCGAGAAAGTGGATGCAAGATTGTCTGAGGAGGATAGGTTTGGTATGTGTGTGGTTGTGTCTGAGGAGGAAGTGAGGCGAGTGATAGATGGGATGAACCGGAATAAGACACCTGGGAAGGATGGGTTGACTGTTGAGTTCTTTTGTAAAGCGTGGGAGGTGATGAAGAATGAGGTGTGTGAGTTGGTGAGGCTGGTGTTTGAAGTGGGGGAGATGCCAAAGTCCTTAAGGGAGGGGGTGATTACCCTCATCTATAAAAAGGGCGACAAGAGAGACATTCGGAATTGGCGGCCAATTACACTGTTGAACGTTGACTACAAGATTGTGGCAAGATTGATTGCAGATCGAGTCAAGCGTGTGATTGGTGAAGTGATTGGGGAGCAGCAGGTGTGTGCGGTTCCTGGTCGACGAATTTCCGACAATCTATCATTACTGAGGGATGTCGTATACTACGCGCAATCTAACAACTTGCCGTGCCTTCTAGAGTCGATTGACCTTGAAAAGGCCTACGACAAAGTCTCCCATCAGTTTCTGTTTCAGATTCTGGAGGTCCTAGGGTTTCCGGACCAGCTGATGAAGGTTATCAGAGGACTATACAAAGGTGTCTCAAGTCAGGTTTTGGTCAACGGTACCCTAGGGGGGAGTATCCCTGTGATGTCTGGTGTTAGGCAGGGGTGCCCCCTATCGCCTTTGATGTTCATCTGCGTGATGGAGCCATTACTGAGTGCAGTGAAGAAGGACAAGGCATTCAAGGGTGTGTTTGTGCCTGGCAGTGGTGGAAGGAGTGTGAAAGTGTTGGGGTACATGGATGATGTTGTGTTGGTGGCTGGTGGAATGGCTGATGTGCGGCGTGGAAGATTGCAGGTGAGTCTGTTCTGCAGTGTGTCTGGGATGAATGTGAATTGGAGTAAGTGTCAGGTGTGTAGTGTGGGCCGTGAGGTGGAGGTGAATTGGGGACGCAGTCAGAAGGTGGAGAGGATGCAGGTGCTGGGTGTGTGTTTTGACAGGGAGTTGAGGGGAAGTCGCAGTTTTCAGAAGGTGACTGAGCGAGTGGAGGAAAAGTTGTCTATGTGGCGGATGCGTGAATTGTCCTGCACCGGGAAAATTCTGATCATCAAGTCAGTGATTCTTCCGATTATGTTGTATGTCTCTGTTATATTCCCACCTCCTGATGATTGGGTGAGGAAGATGACGAGGCTACTGTTCTTGTTCTTTTGGGGAGGGAGGATGGAGAAGTGTGCAAGGGAGAAGATTACTAAACCAAGGGCCAAAGGTGGCTTCGGACTTCCAAAGATCGGGGAATTTTTGATGCTGCATTACTGGGTGACGTTGATAAGGACCCTAAGAGGTAACGGAATCGGGAAGGAGATGATGCAGTACCTTGGAGGAAGATTGTTTACAAAATGGGGACTCTACAGGCGGGCCCTAGAAAAGCCACAGGCATGGGTCGTTCCTCAGTATTTTTTGGTCCTAACCAAGATCTGGGAAGGATGGAAGTTGGGGGGTCTGGGGAGGGAGGTTGGTTATAAAAAACTTAAAGCTTGGATTGCTGGGGAGATTTTTCCTAATGGGATACAGTACTTAAGAGAGAAGGAAAGTGTGCAAATCTGGAAGAGTATGAGCACAAGAGGAGTGACTAATCGCCAAAGGGACATATCCTGGATGACCTTTATGGGGTGTCTGACGACCATGAGTTTTCTGAAAAGTAGGGATTTGGTAAGATCGGAGTTGTGTCCAAGGGAGGGCTGTGGGGGAGTGGAGGACGTGTTCCACTTGTTTTGGAACTGTGTCTTCGCTAAAGAAGTGCTGGGAAAGTTGAAGAGCTTCCTGAGGGAGGTGGTGGGGGTGGTTTTTGTAAGGGAGGAAATGGTGGTTCTGGGCTTGTGGAGATTGGAGAAAAATGCAGCCAGGAAGGCGTGGTGCTTTTCTGTCGTCTATAAGGAAGTAATGTGGGATGTTAGGAATATATGGGTAGGAAGGAAGAGGTTAATTTCTGTAGAAGATGCGGTGAGGATATTTTTGGCTAGGATGTATATTGTTTATCTTTTTGATGTGAAAGGGATGGGTGAGGAAGAAGCTGGGAGATATTGGAAGAGGGATAAGTGGAATGTCTTTTGATATATTTGCATGTTTAAAAATGTGCTCTGTATTATTAATTTGTTTTGTCATATGATGTGAAGGACACAGTCACTAAGTACTGACAGTATATGTGTGTTGTTGTCCATTTACCGAATTGACAAAGAAAAAAAAAATTGTGGGGGAGAAGGAATGCTATTGGGAGATTTGATGAAATTCTTGTGCATTTTTTTCAATCAAAAGTGGGTTTATGTGGCCATGCTGTCAATGTTGTGTGTGTATTGTTCCTGTCTGATCATGCAAACATCGTTTGGAAGCATCTGCTGACCTACTCTTTTTTTATCTCGTTTAATCGTGTACATCGAAATGCAGCTTCCAGCAGAACATGGTCATCAATGTATGTATGTGTGGATTGTGGGCTGGTGGTGGGTGTTTTGAATAAGTCTTTTGTAATATTATGTGGGAATGCTTTGTAAGAATGACTGTTAAGTATGTTTCTATAATCTTGCAGATAACAATGTGATGTGTTGCCCATTATACACAGAAATTAAGCTGAGGCGCCTCAGATGACATCTTGATGACGAAACGCGTAAGGCGTGGTCTCCTGGTACGCATACGTCTTTTTATCCTTTCGTTTTTGTCCTGCACTTCCGGCATCGGCAGACGGCTGTGGAACGCACGCCGCTCACACTGCTCTGTCTGCGGCTTCTCACGTGGAGCCAGCCGGCAGAGTGCCGTTTGTTTACATTTGTTTTAAATCTCTGGATTTTATTTATTCCTGTTGTGAGCTTGAGCTTAATAAATTTACTTTCAGAATTACACTATGAGGCTCTTCTCTTTTCCCTGCACATGGTAATTGGTCCGGATGGATGTCCTTTGAGAACGATCTGGTGACACAAGTGAAAAAGGTGGTGAGGGGGACACCGACCGATTGGATCATCAGATTTGGATCTACATGCCCATTACCCCTGCAGGGGTTGGGCGCTCTGGTGAGTGGGGGCACTAGAGGGGACTCCGCACTGGACAGTATACAGCTATTGGGACGGACTTACCTGTAACCTCTGAAGATTGCACTAGAACTGTTTTATTGAATGACAGAACTAATATTCACGGCACCTGGTGTTTTTGTGCTGCGTGTTGACCACCATTTTGTGGTTACCTGGACTTTGTTGATTGTTTTTTCATATGTTTTCTTTTTCTTTTTCTACATTTTTGTTTTTTGTTTATTTTTCGCACACATTTTTTCCATATACATTTTACTACACTAGTACACACACTTATCTATAGTGGGCAACAACACGTCTGTCCCCAATTTTAGGTATCACTCACTGATATATACAATTCTCATTGCATTTTTCACATACACATCATCCTTTCCAGTGGACATTGACAATCACTTTCTATACACACCTGATCGATCACTTATTATTTGGAGTTCCATTTTACATTTAAGATTTTTTGATGCATTATATATAACTCTTTTATCTTGGGTAGTCTGCACACTTTTGTGAACATTTCTAGCACTTGTGGTACATTTCTCATTCATTTATTTTTAGTTGGGGTAAAAGGCCTTCCTTGCAGTAGCAGTTTGTTTATAGTGGTTTCATTTATTTCATACTAGTGAACAGCGCCAATCCCCTAATTCAGATTTTACATTATTTGGATCGCACCTTTGGTGCTTTCTTTATTTGGGGGGCTGCAGTTCAGTCACAAGCCTGTCCTAAGCGCGGAACACCACCATATACGTTTATGATATGTACTTGTGCTTAATCAATGCAGGGGTGGATTTGGTAGTTAGATTTGGTGTGGATGGGGTTCATTGATTTGTTTGGCATCCCCACACATTTGCTTCTGGCCCATGTGTACTCATCACTTCCTGCATTTGTTCTGCTGATGTAAATGCAAGTATAAATGAGAGCTCCTTTCTATTAAAATATATATGACTTGTTTCACAGTTGGGCAACTTTGGACTTCCGAGTTGCTTGACAAGTTGTACCCCCATGATTCTTAATGAGAACTAGGGATGGGCCGAACAGCCCCCTTGTTCAGTTCACAGCAGAACATGCGAACAGACAAATAAATTTGTGCGAACACCATTAAAACCGCTTCCCGCCCGCCATACGCCAAATGATGTCCTTGGCTTTGAGCGGGGATATCTGAGTGATGCCTGTAGCTACAGACATCATCCAGATATCATCTTTTAGAGCCTGCGAATCTGCACACCATAAGAATGATCATAGTGGCTGTTCCACTGCTTGATCATTCTAACAGGAGGCGAGAGGGGATGTCCCCCCCCCTCCCGCCACCCTCTGGTGCTTATACTGACTTACCGCTACGATCGGTGAGTCGGTCACAGGATCCGCCAGCCCCGGATGTTTAGCATAGAGATTTCTGGTGGACCAGATGGTCGCTGGAATCTCTATGATCGTTTGGAGGCCGGGCGTGATGTTATGACGTCACGTCCGGCCTCTGTATTAAAAAAAACGGCGCTGCTTCGGCTGGGAAGCAGAGATCGTTTTTTTATTTTTTTATTTCAGGCTTCTAAGCCTAGAGGTGAGATGTGGGGTCTTATTTACCCCACATCTCACTGTAAAGAGCACCTGTCATGCTTATTCCTATTACAAGGGATGTTTACATTCCTTGTAATAGAAACAAAAGTGATCAAAAAAATTTTTTGGGGAAAAAAAGTGTCAATCTAAAATAAAAAAAGTAAAATTGACAATAAAAAAAAAAACTTTTAAAGTGCCCCTGTCCCTGTGAGCTCGCATGCAGAAGCGAACGCATATATAAGTTCCGCCCACATATGAAAATGTTGTTCAAACCACACATGTGAGGTGTCGCCGCGAACGTTGGAGCGAGAGCAATCATTCTGGTCCTGGACCTCCTCTGTAACTCAAAACATGTAACCAGTAAAAAATTTTAAAGCGTTGCCTAAGGGGATTTTCAAATAGCGAAGTTTGGCGCCATTCCACGAGCATGTGCAATTTTGAAGCATGACATGTTGGGTATCTATTTACTTGGCATAACTTCATCTTTCACATTATGCAAAAACATTGGGCTAACGTTCTTGTTTTTATTTTTTAAAGCCCAAAACTGTTTTTTTTCCCAAAAAAACGCATTCGAAAAATTGCTGCGCAAATACCGTGCTAGATAAAAAGTTGCAATGACCGCCATTGTATTCTCTAGGGTCTCTGCTAAATTTGGGGGTTCTATGTATTTTTCTAGCCAAAAAATTATGATTTTTACATGTAAGAGAGAAATGTCAGAATTGGCCTGGTAGGCAAGTGGTTAAAGTCTATGGGACACGAACATGAATAATCAAAAGTGCTAAATTTAAAGGCTTATATGCATGGTATTGTCATAAAAAGTGTTTAGGGACCTGGGTCCTGCCCCAGAGGACATGTATCAATGCAAAAAACTTTTAAAAATAGCTGTTTTTTCGGGAGCAGTGATTTTAATAATGCTTAAAGTGAAACAATAAAAGTGTAATATTCCTTTAAATTTTGTACCTGGGGGTGTCTATAGTATGCCTGTAAAGGGGCGCATGTTTCCTGTGTTTAGAACAGTCTGACAGCAAAATGAAATTTAAAACTACTCGCGGCTATACTGAATCGCCGGTGTCTTGCCGAGAAAGTTCCCTCGGCGGATAAGGTCCCCCTGTACTGCGCAAGTGCTGCGCTTGCGCAGTACCAATGACTAGCAGCCGCCGAAAATAGCCAAAGATGAAAGTCTTCAATCATCTGTACACGGCGCCTGCGCCCTGGGTCCAGGCTGAAGCCCCACCATCCAAGTGGACCTAGAGGGGGAATAAAAAAGTGCCGAGCAAAGCGAGGCCGAGCCCGAAGCGTGGCGAGCGAAGCGAGCCTGCGGGGGACCCTCTTACAGGCGCCGTGTACAGCTGATTTCTTCTCTATTTTGCTTCGGCTATTTCCGCCGGCTCTTCCGCCTGCGCAGTAGAGGGGGGTCCTTATCCGCCGAGAGGAACTTTCTCGGCAGAACACCGGCCCGACAATACACATAAAAGTTCATTGATAAAAACGGAATGGGAATTCCCCACAGGGGAACCCCAAACCAAAATTTTGAAAAAAATGACGTGGGGGTCCCCCTAAATTCCATACCAGGCCCTTCAGGTCTGGTATGGATATTAAGGGGAACCCCGACCAAAATTTAAAAAAAAAAATTGGCGTAGGGTCCCCCTCAAAATCGATACCAGACCCTTCAGGTCTGGTATGGATTTTAAGGGGAACCCCGCGCCAAAATTTTTTAAAAAAATGGCGTGGGGTACCCCCAAAAATCCATACCAGACCCTTATCCGAGCATGCAACCTGGCACGCCGCAGGAAAAGAGGGGGGACGAGAGAGCGCCCCTCCTGAACCGTACCAGGCCACATGCCCTCAACATTGGGAGGGTGCTTTTGGGGGTAGCCCCCCAAAGCACCTTGTCCCCATGTTGATGAGGACAAGGGCCTCATCTCCACAACCCTGGCCCGGCGGTTGTGGGGGTCTGTGGGCAGGGGGCTTATCGGAATCTGGAAGCCCCCTTTAACAAGGGGGCCCCCAGATCCCGGCCCTCCCCCCTGTGTGAAATGGTAAGGGGATACAAAAGTACCCCTACCATTTAACCAAAAAAATGTCAAAGATGTTAAAAATGACAGGGGACAGTTTTTGACAATTCCTTTATTTAAATGCTTCTTCTTTCTTCTATTTTCTATCTTCTTTCTTCTATCTTCCTTCGGTTTCTTCCTCCATCTTCTTGTTCTTCTTGTTCTTCTGGTTCTTCTTGTTCTTCTGGTTCTTCATCCAGTCTTCTCGTCCGGCATCTTCCTCAGCGGCGCCGTCTTCACTTCATCTTCTTTCCTCGGGCCGCTCCGCATCCACGATTGGATGGGAGGCTCCCGCTGTGTGACGCTTCTCCTCTTCTGACAGTTCTTAAATAACAAAGGGCGGGTGACCCCGCCCCCCTCTGACGCACAGGGACTTCCCGGTGGCATTCCCTGTGACATCAGAGGGGGGCGGGGTCACCCGCCCTGCGTCAGAGGGGGGCGGGGTCACCCGCCCTCCGTTATTTAAGAACTGTCAGAAGAGGAGAAGCGTCACACAGCGGGAACCTCCCATCCAATCGTGGATGCGGAGCGGCCCAAGGAAAGAAGATGAAGTGAAGACGGCGCCGCTGAGGAAGATACCGGACGAGAAGACAGGTGAAATGGTAGGGGTACTTTTGTATCCCCTACCATTTTTTTGGTGAAATGGTAGGGGTACCTGACCCACCAGGCCAGGGTTGTCAGGATGAGGCCCTTGTCCTCATCAACATGGGGACAAGGTGCTTTGGGGGGCTACCCCCAAACCACCCTCCCAATGTTGAGGGCATGTGGCCTGGTACTGTTCAGGAGGGGGGGGCGCTCTCTTGTCTCCCCCTCTTTTCCTGCGGCCTGCCAGGTTGCGTGCTCGGATAAGGGTCTGGTATGGATTTTGGGGGGTACCCCACGCCATTTTTTAAAAAATTTTGGCACGGGGTTCCCATTAAAATCTATACCAGACCTGAAGGGTCTGGTATAGATTTTGAGGGGGACCCCACGCCAATTTTTTTAAATTTTGGCACTGGGTTCCCCTTAATATCCATACCAGACCTTAAGGGCCTGGTATGGAATTTAGGGGGACCCCCATGTCATTTTTTTTAAATTTTGGTTCGGGGTTCCCCTTTGGGGAATTCCCATGCAGTTTTTATCAATGAACTTTTATGTGTATTGTCGAGCCGGCAATTCAGTATAGCCGCGAGTAGTTTTAAATAACTTTTTTTCCTTTCAAATGTCATTTTGCTGTCAGACTGTTCTAAACACGGGAAACATGCGTCCCTTTACAGGCATACTATAGACACCCCCCAGGTCTGAAATTTAAAGGAATATTACACTTTTATTGTTTCACTCAAAGCATTATGAAAATCACTGCTCCCGAAAAAACGGCTGTTTTTAAAAAAAAAAATTGGCATTGATCCATGTCCCCTGGGGCAGAACCCGGGTCTCCAAACACTTTTTATGGCATAGAACTTGCATATAAGCCTTCAGTGAGAACTTTGGATTTTGCAGGTTCGAGCCCCACTGACTTCCACTATTCCAGCATATGTGATCTGACAGGCATTATTGCCGCAATAGCGCTGCTTTCCATTTGCATTAGCGCTGACTTTCTGAGAGTTGAAGTCTTCCTGGCCTTTTTTGAGAGTTATTTTCTGGTACTGCAGGAGAATTTTTTGGCGCTATATTAAATGAACCCCACTGTGCGCATCTGCTAAATTTGGCTTTTACTATTTAACAACTTGAAAAACATAAAAAAGATAAAATGTTAAACTGAAATGAAGAACATGATTGATGTTTTAGGCAAAAAGTTATTATATTCAAGGGGTGCGCATCTTCACTGGTCTGACGATTCAATTTGATTACGATTATCTGGTCAACGATTCAATTCCGCGTCACGATTACTGATGCGCTCCCACTTCCGCTTGGGCCGCCTAGACGGCCCTTCCTCCCTGCAATCTTCTGGGACACATCACAGTTCCCAGAAGATTGCCGGGCTGTGCAGGACAGCGCAGTGAGACAGGCGCACCCGGCTGTGAAGCTGCAAGCTGTCACAGCCGGATGCCCACAGTAGTATTGCCAGTGCCGTGGACAGGCAGGGGAGAGAATGGAGGGTTTGGGTGGCCATGCCGCTGGATTGTGGGACAGGTGAGTGTCTTTTTATTAAAAGTCAGAAGATACACTTTTTTGTAGCTGCTGACTTTTAATAAACAAAACATTTACTAGGCGGCCCCTCCCTGCCAGCAATCTTCTGGGTCCCAGAAGATTGACTGGCCAATGGCAGATCACAGTGCGGCTCGTGCAGTCTGCGCCCGGCTGTGAAGCCATAAGCTGTCACGGGCAGGTGTCACTGTCCACAGTAGATATGACGGCGCAGAGGAGGGGGAGAGGAGCGAGGCTCCGTGTAGGCCGCATCGATGGACCGTGGGACAAGTGAATGTCTGATTATTAAAAGTCAGCAGCCAAACTTTTTGTAGCTGCTGACTTTTAATAAACTAAAAAATGGGTGGAACTCCACTTTACGTAGTGCACTAAAAGGTACAGGAATTCACACACACTGCTGCTGGGAGGTCAGGAGGGATTACAATCCACAGCTGACAAACAGCCCTGTGAAGTTCCCATACTGTCTCTGTGATGGCATTTCTCTGG
Source organism: Lithobates clamitans (assembly GCA_037952925.1). Classification (NCBI taxonomy): domain Eukaryota; kingdom Metazoa; phylum Chordata; class Amphibia; order Anura; family Ranidae; genus Lithobates; species Lithobates clamitans. Next base: position 1,168,490 of record JBBGZY010000212.1, on the reverse strand, counting down.
GCTCCCTCGTTTGCACCTTCCAGCACACTAGGAGTTAACACAGTGTAATGTGCAAACTGGAGGGGGGGGGGCGGAGAAATAATGTCAGCACAGAGCACGTGTAGGAGACAGTGTAAGTAGAATACAAACACATTTGTACTCTACATACAGCTGTTAAAATACCTGTGTGGTAAAAAATTCAGTTATAATCCATTAAGTGCCCACCGCTGTACGTGCTTTTTAAAATATATGCAGCTTCATATCTCATTTCTTAGTCTGTGTGTATAACTGTGTTTTTGTCAAAATGGCTTTTGTTAATAAGTACAATTGTAATCCATTACGTGGTGACCACTATGTGTTTTTTTTTTTTAATTATATGCATCTTCATACCTCGTTTTTTTAGTCTGTGCATAAAACTGCTCAGTCTGACTGCTCAGTCCGGCCTGCATCTCTCTCCTCTCAGTCTCATGTCGCTCTGTCTCTTCTGACGTCAGTGGGAATTCTCAGCCCCGCCCACCAACTGTAGCTATCAGATCAGAAGAGAGGCGGGTGGGGCTGCAGTCAGGAGATACTGAGAGGAGAGGGGTGGGTGGAACCGAGCAGTCACATGAGTGCCGGGATATACAGTTATATACACAGACTAAAAACGAGGTATGAAGCTACATATATTTAAAAAAAAAACACATACAGTGATCACCACAGAATGGATTACAATTGCATTTAATAGCAAAAGCCATTTTGACAAAAAACGCTTGGGGCACACCTCCGGGAGGGGCGGGGCAAGTCGGGATGACGTCACACCCGACATCGTTTTTTCGGGGTGCTTGCATCAATGCCGCATCGGGGACCCCCGAATCGCGATGCAGCGATTAAATTCCACACCCCTATTATATTCTCCCCAAAACATCAATCATGTTCTTCATTTCCTGTTGCATGCTGTCCAGCCGATTTCCCATGCTGTCAATTTGTTTGCGCATTGCATCAATTTGGCCATTCCAGACCATTATTTGCCCAAAGAGTCTCTGTGCACTATCTGTGCTAAATGGCTCCACTGCTTGGCCTTCCACAACCAGAACATCACCTAAAATTTGAGGAGAAAAGTGTATTTAGAAATATGCACGCCTAAATAGATTACCTTAAGCTGGGGTGTCAGACACTCACTTGGTGGGGTGAAAATCTCGCCCACTTCCTCCACCTCTCCTTCCTCCAGATCCTCGGAGGGGCGTGGTCTTGGGCTTGGGGTAATTCCCGATTCAGGCTGGTGAGTTTTTGGGGTCCTGGGATCCTCTGACTGTTGTCTGAGTCTTTTCTCCCCTATAAGAATGAAACAAAAGGTATACTTAACACAGTGATATTTCAGTCCAGAAATAGGAATATGAAACCTTGCTTTGAAGTGGTGGACAATTGTCTGTTTGTAAAAAAAACTATTTTAAGACATGATTCAAATTCCCTTTTAACAAAACTGCAATACTTACCATTTTTGTCCAAGTTTCACAGATGGAGACACCTCAAGTATCCCCTGGAGCCCCTGTGTGGATTACCCTCAAAAATGTTCTCTGGTGTCATACAGTAAACTAGTGCTTCTGAGTCCAGATGTGGAAACAGCTGCTGTGTCCTGTCCTTACATTACACTGAATCATTTTTTATTAAGCATTCTAGTTTCAAACACATCTACACAACAATATCCTAAACTTCTTTTAATACGACAAATTATCAAGAACTAAATGTATGTAGAACCCTGTACCATTGTATTTCTTGCCAAACAAACAACATTTTATTATAATCATATGTAGTTTCAAAAGAACGATCTTTACGAACGATGCTGCATAAACGAAAAGCATATGGATCAGCATGCAAGTTAAGTATCTCAATAGGAACACACGACAAGTACCGTATTTATCGGCGTATAACACGCGCCGGCATATAACACGCACCCCAAGTTTAGGAGGGAATTATAAGGAAAAAAAATATTTTAAGGAAAAAAACTTACATTTAAATGCCCATCAATGCAGCCTTGCACAGCGTCCATCTGCATGCTTGTCCAGTGTCATTTGCAGCCTTGCAGTCATTTTGCAGCCTTGCAGTCAGCAGCCTTGGTGTCATTTGCAGCCTTGCAGTCATTTGCAGCCTTGCAGTCAGCATCCTTGGTGTCATTTGCAGCCTTGCAGTCAGCAGCCTTGGTGTCATTTGCAGCCTTATCAGTGTCCATTTGCAGCCTTGCAGCTTTGTCAGTGCTGATCTGCATCTTTCTGTGTCCATTTGCAGCCTTGCTCAGGCTGCAGTTAAACTGCAGTGACTTTTCATTGTCACTGTAGTTTGAAAATGGTGCCGCCGGCGCCGAAATACACAGAGCCGGTCCTTGGCTCTACTCGGCGGCTCTAATTCGCTTTCGGCTCCACTCGTAGTCCCGCCTGGGATGGGTGTGACTGTGAGCGGAGCTATCCGAACCTAGCCGAGTACACTCGGCTAGGTTTGGGCTGCGCTCGAGTGAAGCCGAAAGTGGCCGAGAAGAGCCGAGGACCGGCTCTGTGTATTTCGGCACCGGCGGTGCCATTTTCAATTTGTGGTCGGCGATTTTGAAGCTCAGTCAGCGGGGGATCGCAGGGGATCAGCGTACAACACACACCTGCGATATTCCCCTGATTTTAAGGGGAAAAAAGTGCGTGTTATACGCCAATAAATACGGTACTTACTTTTTTTAAGCACCTTCTTGATTCTGCAATATTGTTCTGGCTCCCTAGTTTTTAGGTCAGACCAGCACTTTCGTTCTTTAGCCCGTTTAATTCCAAATTTTTGCTCAATAGTGGTGACAACTGAGGACATTATTTTGTCCTTCCGCACATTGGGTCTGGTGTACGGTCCTTTTTTGCCATCATAGTCCTCCCTTCTCAATATGGCCACTATCTCCACCATCTCTTCAAAGGCCATGTTGGTGGCCTTATATCTCCTCCTGGATCTGGATGTTTGTGGCTCCGGGCTTTCCTCCATGCTAGTTCCTGATAATCTCTCCACCATCTTTATCTATATACTCCCACTGCACAACGAAGAGTGAAGGGGTGGGGAAAAAAGTCCTAAAGAACGTCAGGGGCGGGCGACGCAGGCGGAGCATGACACATACCCAGTGTATATAAAGCTAGTATGCTGGCCTACGTATGTCCGAACGGAAGTAACGAGCGTCATAAACGAAGGTAAGATTTAAGAGTGGTTGTGTGTTTTGTGTATGTGTTTGGTGTGTGTGTGTGTGTGTGTGTGCACCCTATATTCTGATAAAAGTTATACTGGGAGTTTGGACCTACATTACAGTTTTTATCTTTTGTCTTGCCTTTCAGAAAAAATGAATCCCTTTAAGGAGGAGGATTTTTTGAGTCATTTTATTATTATATCTATTCTATCAAGAGAACCGAAACCTGTGGGAGGTCAAGCACCCTTTGTATTTCAATAAGCAAGCAAGGCAGGCAACACTGGGGAGACTTTTGGAGTTTGTAGAGACTTGAGTCTCCCAGGCAGACATTAAGTTAGTGGAAAATAAAATTGTGATCTTGCGGAAAATGTACAGTCGGGAACACAAGAAGATACAGGATTCCCTCAAATCAGGAGCAGCAGCAGACAAGGTTTATGTCCCCAAGCTGTGGTACTACCCCAAACTACCCCAAACTGAGATTTCTGGATGACCAGACAGAAGCAAGGCAATTGCTTTCGACCCTTCCCTCCACCCTTCCCTCCACCCTTCCCTCCACACCAGCTGAGGCGTCCCAGGAAGAACCGGGGCCTTTCATCCTTGATGAAGTGGATGCGCCCAGCTGCAGCCAGGTATACTTTTTTTAGTAGTTTTTTGTAAACTAAAATGTTTGAATTGCTTACAAATCAATGATTTAATCACAATTATTATTGTGTATACATATTATTATGTATACATATCACTAGACAGTAGTGGCCAAAAATGTTGTTCAAAGATTGGTGAACAGCTAGAATAATGGTGGGGTCAAAATGATAGCCTTTTCTATTTGTTTAAAATTATATTTGCAAGTCATGAGCTGAAAATTGTGTGTGATTGAGGAAGCAAAAATTACAACTATGTCCCTTTTTTTTTATACACAGGATGAGCTCAGCCAGGAGGAGGCCTTGCCCAGTAGTAGAGAGGAGGAGGCCGTGCCCAGTGGCAGGCAGGAGATGGCTGGGCCCAGTAGAAGCCTCACTGAATGCCAGGTGCCTCCCCTCCGCCTTACTACCAATAGGCCCAGGAAGATGACCCGAACAGAGGAGGAATCACTTGCCCTCATTTGGGAAGCCAGCCAAATGCTGAGTAACCCCCCCCCCCCCAATGCTGAAGAGGCCTATGGTACTTATTTGGCCACCAGGTTGATGGAAGTTGAGAAGGGGCAACGCCTCCTCTGTGAGGGGATTTTTTATGAGGCCCTTCAGAAGGAGTTGAGGGGCCAGCTTACTCAAACCAGCCATATTTCTAAAGAAGCCCCTCCTCCTCCTGCCACAAGTACACCACCAGAGGCATAGCCTTCAAGGAAGGCTGCAGAGAAGGGAAGGCGTGGAGGGAAGGCTGCAGGGCAGCGTACAGGGAAGGTTCCACGGAAGAGTCGAAAGTAATTGCCTGGCTTCAGTCTGGTCTGACAGAAGATGCAGATTGTGCTCCCTATTACAGTATATGAACTCCACAAGATCCCAATTTTGATTTCCACTGACTTGATGTGTGCCCTGGGGGACAAAAGGCTTCACAAATTCCAAAATTGTCTCCAGTGTTGCCTTCCTCATTAATGTTTTTCCCAGAATAAATGGCTATTTTATTTACCTAAAATTATTTACTATGTGTTTTTATTCAAAAAGGACATTTTGTTTGTGAGTAGGCAGGTACATGTCAAAAAGACTATGAGGGTTATTTACAAAAAGCAAAATCATTTCGCAATTCAAGTGCAAACTACAAGTGCAAAGTGCACTTTAAATTGCACTACAAGTGAACTTGTTGGAAGTGCAGTCACTGTAAATCTGAGGGGAAGATCTGAAATGAAGGGAAGCTCTGATGATTTTATCATCCAATCATGTGCAAGCTAAAATTATTATTTTTTGGTTTCCTTGCATGTGCCCCTCGGATCCACAGTGACTGCACTTCCAAGTGCTCTTTCAGTGCAATTTCAAGTGCACTTTGCACTTGTGCTAAATGAATTTTCCTTTTGAAAGTAACCCCCCAATGTCAAATTAACAAAGGACACCAAGCTCATTAAGGTTCCTAAACAATGCAAGATAATAATGTTATTCTGGTAACTTGAAACTCCTAAAAAATATTACACTTTTAAATCAATAGATTTGTTATAATTTTTCACAAATTGTAAAATATATATTGTTGAAATATAAAAGTAAAAAAGATGAGTCAAATAAATAATTTTCTACATTATTTATGGAAATCTGGCTTTTGAAAACTATAATATTAGTCATGACATGAGGATAAATAATGAAGAAAGTAGTTTGTGAGAACTCTGTGTGAATATAAGCAGAAAAACAACTTCATTCTTCTCACATTATAAAGAAGAAAAGAATGCGCTGTATTAAATCACAGAATTAGCAGCGTGAGTAATGTGCTAGCTTCAATGCGAAGGCTAGTTTTACCAGACCGATCGCTTCCGTCCTGTACTTGCTTCAGAGCATGCGTCAGTTTTGGTCGTCGGACTAGTACACAGACGAACGGTTTGTACGCTAGAAAGCCGAGTCCGTCGGAAAGATTTGAAACACGTTTCATTTCTAGGTCCGTCGGACTTTTGGGAAAAAAAGTCCGCTGGACCCCACACACGAATGAATTATCCAACGCAGTCCGGTCCGCCGGACCAAGTCTGACGGAAAGTCCACTCGTGTGTACACGGCATCACACTCACCCCCTCTTCCTTACACTCACCCCCTCTCTCTTACACTCACCCCCTCTCTCTTACACTCATCCACCCCCTCTCACCCCCTTTCCTTTGACCCCCCCCCTCTCTCTCATTCCCTGCTCTCTCTCTCACTCCCTCTCTCTCTCACCCTCTCATGATATACAATAATGTATGTAGGTTTTTTGGTGGGCATGATTTTTTTTTTTTTTTTAAGGGCGTGGGCAGCATTTTACTGAATTAAAGTGGGCCAGTCTGGATGAAGTCCAGGGCCAAATTTTTGTCCCAGTCCAGCCCTACCCTGTGCATTTCAGTGGATTCCACCTATGAAAATTGACACATTTTCAATATAATTCACCGTTTGTTTATTTTACTTTGTATGACATGGTCTTTCCACAGATGTACACATAAGTCAACTTCAGCTGTCTCCTGATAAAGCAGGCGTTGTCCTGCAAAATGCATAAAGATTACAGCTTCTGCAAATAAACAATGATTTAACATATACGTTGGCATTTAGAATGTACATTGGTGAAACTGTACTTTTATCTTGATACAATTTAATGTGGACGTGTATGTGTTTTTTATGTTTATCAAAATACATTTTGTACCTTTTTTATACTTTTTTATGTATTATTTTACATAGCACCACTCCTAAAAGTCCCATGGGCAAACTATCTTCCTGTTTTGTTCCTGGTTTATTGAGGACTGCTTAGGTCTGAGCATAGGTTGTCCTTTTCTCTCTACTTCCCAAATTATTGATCTAAAAAATGGAACACATGTACCCTCTTAACCTTCACCTTATCAATCACAACTGGCTCATAGCTGGACTCTCTATGTCTCCTAAAATCTACAATTTGTTCTTATGTCTTATCCAACATTTAGCTCTAAATTATTAGCTCTGTACCAACCCACTAGGTTACCTTATTCCTGCCAATATGTAGCCTCGTCACCATCCTTTTTTCTCCCAACTAACAGGTTGTCATCTACAAAAGACACCACAAATGAACAAATGTGTCTGGGATTGGTTTGTGGGGGAAAGGGGTTTATTGAACCCATTGTGAAGTCTGAAAATTGCAAACCTAAAACAAACTGCCTTCAAGGTCTATGGAGGGGAAAATCTTGAAAATCAAATCAAAGGCTAATATTGTATGAAAGGGATTGTAAAAAGGGGAAAGGGGAGTTGAGCACTGCCGTGGATGACATGTACCAATGCAAAATAAATAAATACTTATTCCAACTTTTAATGTGTGACAGAATATTTTGGCATATATTTTGCATATGCAGTTGCTTTTTTTTAACTGTTACGTTATTGCTTGACTGAAATAAAACAGCAGTGTCACACTCTAATTCATTACAACTTGGAAAAAAAAGAACCTTTTAGATAAATTGGCTACAACACCTCATTTTTTATCCAGCATTTATAGGCCTGAATTGAATGGGGTAAGTAGAAGCTCAAACAAACCTAAAACAAAGTTTACTCCAAAAAAATTAAACTAAAGCCCTCAAATTCTTACACACTGGCCAGTGGTAAAACTGTTTAACAGTAAGGCCTCATGCACACTGGACGCTTTTGGACATTTTTACAGCAGCTGTTTTTGGCTTCAGACTTTTTTTCTACAGCCATTAAACTCTCCATCATATTATCCTATGTGTCCATGCACACATAGGCTGTTATCAGCAGTTTTTGGCTGGGGCGTTTTTTGGCTTTAAAAAAACCCCAAAACTAGTGGGTTCTGAGAGGAGTTTTTCAACTGTTTTCAGCTGTAAAAACATTCTAACATCAATAAAAACTGATAAACGCCGATAAACGCTGCTCCCCAGCATTTAACGTTTTTGATCCATTTAAAAAAAAACGCAGAAAAACTCTAAAAAAAACGCTATTGCAAAAACATTGAAAAACTTTGAATAACTCACTGCAAAGCTACTGGCGTTTTTTATAATTTTTTTTTTAACGTCCAGTGTGCATGAGGCCTAAAGTTTGTAAGCTTCTCTGTTGACAGGACACAGTGAATTTCCTAAATGTTTATACATATCAAAATAGAGTACACAAAACACTTAAAAAACAACAACTCCGTATTTACTGAACTACATCCCATTCTCATATTTCCAGTTATTTCCCAAATATTCAAAATATAGACTTTAGGTATGTGTTTAGTAGAATTTGGCTAACTTCAGGACAGTATGTGAGAGTTTGAATAGGTAGCAAACTGAACGATACAATGCAATGTTGTCTTATGTCCTGTACACACGGTCGGATTTTCCGACGGAAAATGTGCGATCGGAGCTTGTTGTCAGAAATTCCGACCGTGTGTGGGCTCCATCGGACTTTTTCCATCGGATTTTCCGACACACAAAGTTTGAGAGCAGGCTATAAAATTTTCCGACAACAAAATCCGATCGCATCACTTCCGACCGTGTGTGGACAATTCCGACGCACAAAGTGCCACGCATGCTCAGAATAAATTCTGAGACGGAACTGCTCGGTCTGGTAAAATTAGCGTTCGGAATGGATATAGCACTTTCGTCACGCTGCAATGTTTTAAATTGTTTAATGCAGCACACTCTCTTCTTCTTTATAATGCTAGAAGAATGAATTAGTTTTGCTGCTCATATTCACACAGACTTCTCACAAACTTCTTTCTTTATTATTTCTCGTGATTTTATCAATATAATATTTTTCTTTGTCACATCTTCCGAAAAAATAATATTTTTGGGATGTTTTTAGATTAAATACTTTTTTATGGATTTTTTTAAAGCCTGATCTTGTGTTTTATTCTTAATTTTGATTTTATTTTTTGCTCCAGAATAGTTTTGGGTGTGTTTTTGTGTCAAGTTAGCACAACACCATTATTATCTTGTATTATTTAATCTCAAGGAGGTTGCTTGGTGTTGGTGCCTCTTGTTAATTTCACATTGTATTTTTGAAATGTACCTGCCTCCTCACAAACAAACTGTCCTTTTTGAAGGAAAACACACATAGGCTAGTATAATAAATCAAACTAAAAATTTATTAAGGGAGGCAACGCTGGAGAAACAGCAGAAATTGGCGAAGCCTTTGGCCCCCAGGGCACACATCATTTATTTCCAGGCAAAATTGGTGGCCTGAGGAGTCCATATATAAGGGAGTACAATCCAGTCCAGAAGTCCAAGAGATCATGAACAGCAGCAGATGACATGTATGTCCCTAGGCTGTGGTCATACAAGAGCCTGCATCTTTTGTCAGACCAGACTGAACCTAGGTCATCACTCTCTTCCACGCTTCCTTCCACGCTGTGTCTGTGGTGGTGGAGTTGTGGCAGGAGGATGCTGCAACTCACTCAGGTGGGTATTGGGTGTGATTTCGCCCCTCAACCTCTTATTTAATGTTTGATAAATGAGTTCCTCACAAATGAGGAGTTGGCATTTTGGTGGCAGCCATGGAGGCAAAGGCCTCTTCACGAGTGGGGAAGGCTCTGAGGGACGCAGAAGCCTCCTGAATCAGCCCAAGTGCTGAATCCTGCATGTTACTCCCCTTCCTGGGTCTTTTGTTTGAAAGGCGGAGGGGAGGGACCTGCGATTCTGTCAGGCTCCTACTGGGCCCGGCCTTCTCCTGGCTGCCACTTAGCCCTGCCTCCTCCTGGCTGCCACTAACCCCCGCCTCCTCCTAGCTGCCACATTCCACAGCCTCCTCCTGTGTACCACATTCCACAACCTTCTCCTGGCTGAGGTTTTCCTGTGTATTAAAAAGGGACATAGTTTTAGTTTTTGGTTCATCAATCACACACAATTTTCATCTCATGACTGTTGCAAATTGAATGTTAACAAATATAACAGACTAACATTCTGAGCCCAGCATTTTTCATTCTTGTCCCAATTATTTTTGCTCACTACTGGCTATTGATATGTAAAACACTTTATTAAATCAGCAATTAGTGATCAATAATAACATCTAGTAAACATCATTTATGTTTTAAAATCTGGAGAGCAATACTATACCTGGCTCCAGCTGGGCTCCTCCACTTCTTCCTGGCCAGAAGTCCCAGGTTGGACATCGGAAGCCTCAGCTAGGGTGGAAGATAGGGTGGAAGGAAGGGGGGAAGGAAGAGTGGAGAGGAATTCCCTGACAGAAATCAGTCTCTCATAGTACCACAGCCTGGGGACATAAATGTCATCTGCTGCAGCTCCTGATCTCTGGGAATCCTGGACAGGGCAGCTTCCTGTACTTGTCTATAAACAGGGGGAGGAAGTTGTGGTCATTGAAGCCATCCATTTTATCTGCAATACACAAGACAAACCCTAATGTCAGGCTAACGTTTCATAATCTTGTCCCAATATAGGCCTCAATCTATAAGCAGTATAGGCCCAAGTTTCAATGTTACCTTCGTTATCACGATCGACGCTTCCGATACGCCTTCCTCCGCTCACAGATCGTACGTACTACGCACGCGTGTTACGCTTTATATACACTGAGCATGCGTGAAACTCCACCCACCCCTGATGTTCTTTCTAGTCTATTCCCCACCCCTTCTCGTTCGGCACAGTGGGAAAGAGCACATGGTAGAGACACAACAGGTGCATGCTGATTACAGCAATGAGGAGGAGGAGGAAAGCCCAGAGCCAGAAACGTCCCAATCCCGGAGGAGACGATTTAAGGCATCAAATATGTCCTTTGTGGAGATGGTGGAGATGGTGGACATCCTGAAGAGAGCCGACTATGATGGGAAGTATGGACCTTACCCCAATGTCAGAAAGGCCAAGATCATGGCAAAAGTTGTGAAGAGTCTGCACCATAATTTTGGGGTACGGCGATCCAAGGATCAAATCAGGAAGCAGTGGTCGGACCTCAAATTAAAGGAGCACGATCACTATAGAAGGATCAGGAGAATGCTGAAAAAAGTAAGTAGTTGTTCTGTGTTCTTATTCTTTATTTTTATTACATTCGTGCTGCTCCATGTGCTCTTCTTTACTGTTGTACAGTTTAAAATGGCAACTTTCATGTTCATGGACACATTATTCGTTCGTAGGAAACATTGTTCGTTCGGCTTCTAAAACACCATGTTTTGTCCAGATGTAGTTCAATAAATTTTTTCTGGCCTACTTCTCTTAAAATAATTTTGGTGTCTAGATGGGTTTGTAACTACAATGAAATGCAAACTAGATTCTGTGTAAGGAGAGGACACTCAGCAGCTATTTTTACACATCTGGACGCTGGAGAACTAGTGTGGGACACAAGAACACCCTTTTTATTAGGGGGCCCACACAGGTGCTCCACTGTATACTATAGGGCTGTCTCCATCTGTGAAGCTTGTACAAAACAGGTAAGTATTCAAGCTTGACAAAGGACAAAAATATTTCTTCATCTTGGAACTCTGCCAAAACAGACAATTGTACCCCACTTCCAAGCAATGTTTCATATTCCTATTTCTGCCATCAAATATCTGTGTGCTAAGTATACTTTTTTTTGTTTACATAGGGGAGAAAAGACTCGGAGGACACCACTCATCAGAGGAGACCACGGACCCCCCACCTCATGAAGATGTGGAAATGCCACAAAGCCAACCAGAGGAGGAGGGGGGAGACATTATCGAAATTGTCACCACAACAGATGAGTGTCTGCGACCATAGGCTCAGGTAAGAGTTGGATACCAGCATATTTTTAATACATGGTGTGTTTTTGTTTCTATATTTTAGGAGATCGTGATGTTCTGGATTAAGGTCATTTCACCAGTGAAAGTGCCCAGATCCTGATCAGGGAGGTCATGGGGTGTAATAGGGACTTGGAAAACATCAAGCAAAACATCAATGATGTTCAAAACAAAATGAAGAACATCATTGATGTTTTAGGGAGAGTTTAAAACCCCTTGAAACCCCTAATTTTTTAAGCTTTTTTTCCAGAAAACTTTTTCCACATTTTTTAACATATTCTTGAAAAGCCAAAGCAAATTGCCGCAAATTAGCGCTAATTCGCGGCAATTTAGCGCAAATTAGCGCTAATAGCGCTAATTCGCGCTAAAACGGTATTCACTATAGCGCTGGTGAGAAAATACTCCCAAAATCGAATTTACTATAGCTCCCTGAAACTAAATAGAGCACAAACCCTTACTCTGCTAAAACCTAGAGAATTGCACATGGAAATAATGTTTAGAGCATGATATAATTGCCTAAATGGTACTGAAATATGCGGTATATTATTTAAAGATTATCTGCTTTTAAACTGTGTGAAAAGTGATTTCTACACTGAAATATCTTTAAAAGTCTGAAAAGTGTAAAATTCCCCGTTTTGGACAACTAGGTGCCAACACAACTGAGCATGCTCAGACCTGAAAATAACTCTCATTTTAACTCAAGTGTCTTTTTTACCTGGAGCTATAGTAAATACCAAAATGAGAGCTAATTAGAGAGCATTTTTTGGGAGTTAAAATCTGCTCTAATTTAGTCCAAATGAAGTTTCAGTCATTGATTCTAATGGAACAATTCTAACTTTCACAAAAAAACCTTTTAATGTTGAGATGAAATGTATCTTTCCGTGAAATAAATTTTCCTTTGCAACATTGTTGTTTCTACTTAAAATATTTTGATTTTAATAATGCTACAATGTGGAATGTTTTGGTAAAATATATTTTTCTCTGTCACTTTCACTTGTTACTCTTCATCTCACAACCATCTTTACCCCAAACTCACACAGGTGTCCTTACAATCCACAAACAATACCATTGCTGATGAAAATTTAAAATGAATCACAATTTTTTGTGCTTTGTATTATTTCCAAATATTCATAATTTGAGCCCAAAAAATGTGATATGTGTACCAACATCAGAAATCAAAATGTAATTCCCAAAAATTTGAGGGTAATATTCTACTCTCACCCACAAAAAAAACACCAAATATCACAGAATAAATCAAGAAGAATAACTCTTGAGTAATGTAATTCCATCACCTGTATGTCCATAGAAATGCAGTATTTATGTGTTTTTATGTGTATTTATGTGTAGTTATGTGTAGGAGGGTCTCACATGTGGCAGCTCTGTGGCTTAGAGGTTAGAACTTCTGCTTAGAATCTCTGAGGGTCTGGGTTCAAATCCCAACCATGTTACTTCATGTAGAGAAGTTGTCTCATCTCCCAGGTCCTATAACTATGTCTAATTGTAGTAGTTATGTGTAGGAGGGTTCCACCACCATTGTAAGTCTTTTCCAGATACACTATATAGCCAAAAGTATTGGGACGCCTGCCTTTACACACACATGAACTTTAATGGCAGCCCAGTCTTAGTCCGTAGGGTTAAAATTTGATTTGGCCCACACTTTGCAGCTAGAACAGCTTCTGGGAAGGCTGTCCACAAGGTTTAGTCTGCCTATGGGAATGTTTGATCATTCTTCCAGAAGTGCATTTGTGAGGCCAGGCACTGATGTTGGATGAGAAGGCCTGGCTTGCAGTCTCTACTCTAATTCAGCCAAAGGGTGTTCTATCGGGTTGAGGCCAGGACTCTGTGCAGGCCAGTCAAGTTTCTCCACCCCAAACTTGCTCATCCATGTCTTTATGGACCTTGCTTTGTGTACTGGTGTGCAGTCATGTTGGAACAGGAAGGGGCTTTCCCCAAACTGTCCCCACAAAGTTGGGAGCATGAAATTGTCCAAAATGTCTTGGTATGCTGACGCCTTAAGAGTTCACTTATCTGAAACTAAGAGGCCAAGCCCAACCCCTGAAAAACAACCCCGCACCATAATCCCCCTCCACCAAATCATTTGGACCAGTGCACAAAGCAAGGTCCATAAAGACATGGATGAGTGATTTTGGGGTGGAGGAACATGACTGGCCTGCGAGAGTCCTGACCTCAACACAACAGAACACCTTGGGGATAAATTAGAGAGGAGACTGTAGGTCAGGCCTTCTTGTCCAACATCAGTGCCTGACCTCACAAATGCACTTGGAAGAATGGTCAAACATTCCCATAGACACACTCCTAAACCTTGTGGACAAGAAGAGTTGAAGCTGTTATAGCTGCAAAGGGTGGGCCAAATGAGTTTTGAACCCAATACTAATACTGGGATGCCATTACAGTTCATGTGTGTTTAAAGGCAGGCATCCCAATACTTACGCCAATATACTGTATATTGCTTGTGACACTGAGCATGGCTATGGACTTAGGGCTGGTTCACACCACAGAGATGCAGAGAACATGTGTGGGGCTGCCTGGTGGCTTAGTGGGTAGCAGTTCGGTCTAGCAGCACCTGGGATGTTGGTTCAATTCCCCAACATGCTTGTGTTGAAGTTTATATGTTCTCCCTGTGTGGGTTTCTCACCACAATCTAAAGACATGCTGGCATCTTATTTGTCTCCTGTTAAAATAGGTTCTAATGTAAGAAAATTAATTTTGGACTTTATATTGGAAGCTCATTGCAGCCAGGGACTGATGTTAATGTTTATTAGCACTAATCATGCCCAGGGACTTGGACATTTCAAATTGTAGGGTTTACACTGCACAGGTACATATGCTTAGAAAACTGTTGCTTTGTTTATGTGGATGCAAATGGACTTTGATCTTTGTCCTGTAGTTGGAGATTTGATGCACATAGCCAAGGCTAACACAGTTGCAAATACTATTATGTGTTCCTGCTCATCAGGTGCAATCACTTTAGACATACATGAAGAGACAGATTGAAAGATACTGGTGGGCGTGTACTTCTATTGGGTGTGTCAGTGTGCTAACAATACAACCTCTCTTATATAAAGGCCTGCAGTAGGGGGGTTTGTTTGGCCTGAGAAGGTCAGGTTTTTTGTTGTGAGGGAGAAGGAATGCTATTGGGAGATTTGATGAAATTCTTGTGCATTTTTTCAATCAAAAGTGGGTTTATGTGGCCATGCTGTCAATGTTGTGTGTGTATTGTTCCTGTCTGATCATGCAAACATCGTTTGGAAGCATCTGCTGACCTACTATTTTTTGATCTTGTTTAATCGTGTACACCGAAATGCAGCTTCCAGCAGAACATGGTCATCAATGTATGTATGTGTGGAATGTGGGCTGGTGGTGGGTGTTTTGAATAAGTCTTTTGCAATATTATGTTGGAATGCTTTGTAAGAATGACTGTTAAGTAGGTTTCTATAATCTTTCAGATAATAATGTTATGTGTTGCCCGTTATAAACTGAAATTAAAGCTGTGTCCACTCTAAGGTTTTGTCTAATTTTAAATTGTAAGCTCCTATGAGTAGGGCCCTTAAAATTCCGTTGCTAAATGTAGTACCATATATCCTGTCCAAATTTTTTTGAAGCTAGTAAATGTAAATTTTTTTTTTTCTGCTGGTAAAATAAAAGTACATTGAGCTTTGTATGTGTGTGTCTACTTTTCTTTCTTTAGTTTTTGTGGGTGGTGGTTTTGGGAAAGTGCAATATCTCTTTTATATTTTATTTCAATATGTATTTGTGCACCAAAAAACGAATCTCTTTGCCCTGGTTCACATGCTACTTTGAAATTGCGCTACTTCACTTGAAGTAGCACAATTTCGAAGTAGCACAATTTCAAAGTAGCAAGGTCAGCGTGATTTCAGGTGGCTTCATACACAAATGTCTATTGAAGTCGCACCTGAAATCGGCAAAAGTAGTGCAGGAACTACTTTAGCAAATTGATGCGGTGCCACAAAAAAAAGTTGCATCAATTGGAACAGTGCCATTGCCAATAGTCATGCGATTTGATCTCTCAAATCGCATGACCAATCGCTCCAATGTAAACCTAGGCTTCTGCACAACTGCAAGTTTATATATAAAGATTCCACCTTTATCATTAACAGCTGTGGAGAATTGCAGGTAATGAATTCAGCTGGATAGGCAGTGTTTGAATGTGTCAGCTCTGGTTCACATTGGTGTGATTTGACATGTCAAATCTGTGGCAATTGCACTGTTCTAATTGGTGCGATTTGTATTGATATTGGTGCAGAAACCTGCACTGATGTCTCTGATGTTGCCCCCACAGTCGGGACTGACATGCAGGAATGAAATTGTGGGAGTTCAGCTGAACGCTTTCCTCCCTCTGTCAGTGTGAACCAGGGCTCAAACTGGGCCTTTTGCCTTTGTAATTCACCTGCTGCTAACCCAAGGACACCATTTCTTAGCAAACTCCCTTAAGTTTACCTTCAAATATATGTAGAAATACAGATTTGCATATCTGAAAATAAAAAAAATACAAATCACGGTTGAGATCAAATATTCGTAGCTGCAATCAAAAGTGTAGTTTCACCTTCTGACCTGGAAATTAGTCATTGTATGCACCCGGAAGTTCCTGTGCTGGTCAGGATCTCCATCTAGGTGGACATGGCGAGGTCTCTTTAGCAGAGAGGAGACGCTGCTTATTGGCTGGGTAAGTGTAGGATATGTACTTGTACTTAATCAATGCGGGGTGGATGTCATAGTTAGATTTGGTGTGGGTGGGGTTCATTGATTTGTTTGGCATCACCACACATTTGCTTCCATCCCATGTGCACACATCACTTCCTGCATTTGTTCTGCTGATGTTAATCAGTAAGGACTATGCAAGTATAAATGAGAGCTCCTTTTATTAAAATATATATGACTTGTTTCACAGCTGGGCGAATTTTCCAGCAAATTTGGACCTCTGAGTTGCATGACAAGTTGTACCTAATGATTCTCAATGACAACCATTCATATCTGTGCTACTTTAAGTCGCACCAACTTCAAAGTAGTCCCTGTACTACTTTGGTGTGACTTGAGGTATATCGGGTACAATATTACACAGGCATTCCCAGAAGTTGGGGCCAAGTTGCAGCGGCAAAGTGGCAGCAAAATAGTGTGACTTTCAGGTCGCAGCAGTGTGAATGAGATTCAAGGATAACACCTTTGAATTTGGCCCTATTGTCACTTGTGCATCCTGAAGGTGTAGCAAATTCGTCCCTGCACTACCTTGTTTTGACTTTGAGGTCCATACACCACAAGATTACACAGACATTGCTTCAAGTCATGACAAAGCTGTGCAATTTTAAGGTCGCACAAGTGCAAATGGGGCCTTATTCAAAGGTGTTATCAATTAATCGCATTAGGTTACTTTCACACTTGGGTGACTTTTCATGGAGCTTTGGACCTCAGAGTCACATGAAAAGTTGTCCCCCTTGATTTCCATGCATATTTATTAGAGCTGCACGATTAATCGTCATCGTGATTTTTTTTCCCCTTTACGATCTTGAAAAAAGAGTTTCACGATTCTTGCTATGCAAAGAACTCTCTCTGCTTTTCTGAAGCCACAGCCGAAAAACCAGGAAGTCTGCCAAGAATTAGAACATTCTTTATCAGTGAACTTAACTAGAAACCCTGTAACAATTTGTCAATTAAATAGAATTCTGTGTAAGTGAGGAAAGTTTAACTACTTAAACACTAAACATTTTTCTTTGTTGGTTTCAGGTTAAAATCATTTTTTTTTTTGCTAGAAAATTACTTAAAACCCCCCAACATTATATATATATTTTTTTTAATAGAGACCTTAGAGAATAAAATGGTGGTTGTTACAATATTTTATGTCACACTGTATTTGCGCCTTTCAAATGCAATTTTTTTTGGAAAAAAGTACTTTAATGAATTAAAAAAAAAAAAGAAAAGTTAGCCCAATTTTTTGTGGGATAATGTGAAAGATTTTACGTCGCGAGAATCGTGATCTTTTTATTCTAAGCAAAAAAATTGTGATTCTCATTTTGGCCAGAACCGTGCAGTTCTAATACCTATGCAACTTCACCCATGTTCACATAGGTCTGAATTGACATGTCAAATTGTAGGCCAAATCGGCGCCTATTGATGGCAATGGAACTGTCCGAATTGGTGCGACGCCACAACGATTCCCAAAAGTAGTTCCTGCACTACTTTGGGCGACTTCAGGGGGCGATTTCTTACCTCCCAACTTTTTGAGATGGGTATAAGGGACACCTATTAGCAAAAGTAGGTAGGCATAGGACACCTTCTTAAAGGAGAACAGTTGGGACCTATGTGATTTCACTAGACATCTGTGCAGGAAAGTGCACTGATGTCTCTGAAATCGCTGACAAAGTCGGGCTGAGTCACACTTGTGCGACTTTGGACATCAGAGTCGTATGACAAGTCATACCCCATGATTTTTAATGTGTACCATTCATATCTGTGCGACTTCAAGTAACACTGACTTCAACGTAGTCCCTGTACTACTTTGGTCTGACTTTGATGTGAGTTGAGGTCCATAGACCTCAAGTTTACACAGGCATTCCCTGGAATTGCGGCAAAATTGCTGATGCAAAATCATGGGAAAGTTGCGTGTCTTTCCCTGCGACTCCTGTGTCCATAGACCTCAAGATTACACAGGCATTGCTTAAAGTCGCATTAAAATCTCGCAACTTTCAGGTCGCACAAGTGTGAAAGGTGCCTAAGTCACTGTGCTGAGTACTATTTTATACCTAGAATATAAAGTAGTCCCACCATCAAACACTAGTAAACATATGTTCTCAATATAATTGTGCTCAAATGGCCGAAAATCACACAGATGGTATCACCTACTGAAAGCTTGCATTGTACTCATCAGCATATGCTGAAAAGAGGCAAATGCCCAATGCCACATCGGCACGAGCATGGTTGTTACTATAATATTAATGCCTGAAATGCAAAACATTATTGTATTGAATCGAACATTAGTAAATGTATTTTCTCTGTAGGTAAGTGCTCAGCTCTGTAGCATAGCGGTATACCCTGCTGCCCCCAAAAGTTCAAGCCATGAATTCAAATCCCACTGACAGCATCACCTCCCAGAAGTTTGCATTGTACTCAGAAGCATAATTAGGCAAAGCACATCAGCTTGCTTTATTCCATATTTTAACTCTTCAAATGCATGCAATGGTATGTACTTATTCAATAATATGGTATGGAATTCCAAAATTCAAGGAAAAAAAATGTCGTAGGGTCCCCCCAGTACATACCAGGCCCTTCGGTATGTACTTTAAGGGGAACCCCACACCAAAATGTAAAATAAATTTGATGTGGGGCCCCCAAAATCCATACCAGACCCTTACCTGAGTATGCAGCCTGGAGGTCAGGATAGGGGGGGACGAGTGAGCACCCTCCCCTTCTGAACCTTACCAGGCCACATGCCCCAAAGCACCTTTTCCCCATGTTGATGGGGACAAGGGCCTCTTCCCGACAACAATGTTCGGTGGTTGTCGGTCTGCAGGCAGGGGGTTTATCAGAATCTGGAAGCCCCCTTTACCAAGGGGGCTCCCAGATCCTGCCCCCTATGTGAATAGGTATGGGGTACATTTTACCCCTACCCATTCACCAAAAAAAGCAGTGAAATGTAAAAAAAATTAATAGCCGGTTTTTGACAAGTCCTTTATTGTAGAATAGCTCTGAGCTGTCTTCTTCCCTGAGCCATCTTCTCCAGACGCTGTCTCTCCCTCCTCCATCTTCTCCCCGAGCTGTATTCTCCCAGAGCCGTCTCTCCTGCCGCCGCCATCTGCTGTGTTCTTCCGCACCGCTGGTTACCCGCTAATAAAAAAAAGCTGCTCTTCTTCCATGGTGGTCTTCCTCCGCTGTGTTGTCGCCCGCTGTGTGGCGTCTCTTACATAGCCATGGAGCGGACTCTCCGGGTGACATTATCGGATGGCCACAGAAGACCGCCACAAGAAGAGCGGCTTTTTTTTTATTAGTGGGTAACCGGTTGCGCTGAAGAACACATCAGCGAGAGAAGATGGTGGCAGCAAGAGAGACAGCTCGGGGAGAAGAAACATCAAACGCTAGTGAATGTATTTTCTATGTATTTTCTGTGTATGACTGTGCTACACCCAATAGGCTAGCGGTCAGCACTTCTACCTTGAAGAACTCATGGATTCAAATCCCACAGAGAAATACTAAAAGATTGAATTGGTGAAAAAAAAGCAAATGACTATTAACCAATTAGCCAAAGCAGCATATGCTGAAAATAGGTGAATGCCAATTAGCCAATGCACTTTAAATTTGGCTGATTCTATTATATTAACTCTTCAAATGCATGCAATGATATGTAAGTATTCAATACTATTATGGTGTGAAATTCCAAACACCACACACTAACTAAAGGGCAGATTAAATTTTTTTGTTTGTTCATTTTAATTCGCTTGTGCACTGAAAAAATAAACACAGCTGGGGGATGGTAGGTTGGCTGGTATTTGAACTTGTACCATGAGTGCTGTGGAGACATCTGAGCAGACTACTAAGCCATTGTGCTAAGTATGAGACCTGCATAATAGTGTAGTATGATTAAAGAATGAATATAAATACCGCTTTATAGTCACCTAAATTAAAAAATAAAAAACAACATACAACAAATAGATAACCTAAATGTTTAATACATGTAACTTTACAGAATAGCAGACATTACTATGTAATAATCATTCATAACTGCATTAGTTAGCAAAAGAAGGAAAAAACTAGGAATACTAATTGCAACATACATCAATAGATGCACACGAGGTAGAGCACATCTCACATAAAAATGTTTCTTTCACATACATGGATCATGATTACGGTGCAGTACTATATAACATCTTGGTAGGAATTGGCATTTGCATATACACGGAAGCGCTAATTAGCGCCAGCTTAGAATTTACTAACATGTGTTTCTCACTAATAGCGCTAGTTTTTCATTCGCACATTCGCCTGTTGAAATTTTATTTGGCTAAAATGGGAGCTATTATTTGCCATAGTGCCCAGTACTTCCGGCGCTATAGTAAATGACCCCCATAGACTTTAACGGTGTTCGCATGCTCCAACAAACTTTTTTCCTGTTCACATGTTGGCTGTTGTTTGAACTCATACCATGAGTGGTGTGGACATATCCAAGCTGACCACTAAGCCATTGTGCTAAGTACAAGACCTGCATAATAGTGTAGTATTATTAAAGAATGAACATAAATAATTACTGCTTTATAGTCAACTAAATTAATAAATAATAAATCAAAAAATGAAATGAAATGAAAAAAACAACATACAACAAATAGGTAACCTAAATGATTAATACATGTAACTTTACAGAATAGCAGACATTACTATGTAATAATCATTCAGAACTGCATTTCTTAGCAAAAGAAGGAAAAAAAACTAGGAATACTAATTGCAATATAAATCAATAGATGCACGGGAACTAGAGCACATCTCTGATAAAAAATGTTTCTTTCACATACATGGATCATGGCTACAGTACAGTGCTATATAACAACTTGATAAGAATTGGCATTTGTATATACGCGGAAGCGCTAATTAGCGGCAATTTAGAATTTACAAACGTTTGTTCTCCGCTTATATCGCTGATTTTTCATGCGCAAATTCGTCGTTTTGTTTCCATTTGGCTAAAATGGGCTCTATTATTTGCCATAGTGCCCAGTACTTCCTGGAGTTATCGTAAATGACCCCCAGTGTGTCAACGTGTGCTATCTGCCATCATGGGAGATCAATGTATGTGTTTTGGGGGTGCAACCCCTTCCTCAATAATAAAGTAGCTGAGAGGAAGGGGTTGCACCCACAAAACACGTCCATTGATCCCCCATAATGGCAGCTAGCACAACCCCCACAAAACACGTCCATTGATCCCCATAATGGCAGCTAGCACATGTTGACACACTGGGGGTCATTTACGATAACTCCAGGAAGTACTGGGCACAATTTGTGTGCATCTTCAAAATTTGGCTTTTCCAGGGGTGACTTCACCCCATCTGCTGAACGCAATATCAAACACAGTTTATAAATACTCATGTCTGATATTGCCTTCAATTTCGATAAAAGTTGAACTTTGTAAGTTCCAGATTTGTGTATTTCTTGTTGGTTTGAAACATGCCTGTTTTACCTTAAAAGGATATTTCTATTTTTATTAATGTGACCTAAAAATTTTTTATACAACAAATATGTTGGATTGTTTTAAAAACCTTTTATAAATGCACATGTGATTGTGCTTGTATTAAAAAGATTGAGAGTCAACAATGTCTGGCTTCTTCTTTCAATGCTCAAAAGCATTTTTGGTGGTAAAATTTGTGTTTTCTGTGACAATGGGGGTTATTTCCTAAGGGCAAATCCACTTTGCACTACAAGTGCAGTTTCTGTGCAGTCTCAAGTGCACTTGTAGTGCAAAGTGTCTTTGCCTTTAGGAAATAACACCCAACAGTGCTTTCTAATTTTACACAATCACGCCATTTTCACGACTCCCCAAATTTCTGTCATGGTCAGCTAAAAGAAACTCAAGCAGTAAATGTAAGCAAATATTTGTTCATTTAAAAAAAATTTATTTAAAAAATGTCTCAGACATTGTCTGGCATATTGATGGCCCCCTACCCACAAGGTATTCCTCGCGGGCACTCAGGGGGGGCAAGCCAGGACAGCCAGCTTCAAGAGCCGTCAGGGTTGGTTCATTGAGATTAATTCCGAATTCAGGCGCAACTGAACCAGCATAGTTCACAGAATTTTTCCTTAAAAAGTTGTGGAGAACACAGCAAGCCAGGATGATGTGATTGAGTTTATATTCCGCCATGTGTATTGATGTAAGAAATAGGCGGAACCGGCTGGCCATTATTCCAAATGTGTTCTCCATCACTCTTCTGGCTCTGGCCAGCTGGTAATTAAAAACCCTCTGGTCCAGGGTGAGCGTCCTCATAGGGAATGGCCGCATGAGATGGTCCCCCAGCGCAAACGCTTCATCCGCAACGAAGACGAATGGGAGTCCTTCCGCATTGTCTTCTGGAGGTGGCAAGTCCAAGCTGCCATTCTGAAGATGCCTGTAGAACTCCGTGTGGGTGATGACTCCACCATCTGACATCCGGCCATTCTTCCCTACGTCCACATACAGGTGCTCGTAAGTAGCCGACACCACCTCCAACATCACAATACTATTGAACCCCTTGTAGTTGTAATAGTATGACCCCGAGTTGGGTGGTGGGATGATGTGGACATATTTCCCATCAATTGCCCCTCCGCAGTTAGGAAAGTCCCACCGCTGGGCAAAGTGGGAGGCCACAGTCTGCCATTCCTGTGGGTTGGAAGGAAACTGTGGAGTCAAACAAGAAAAAAAATAATCATTTTGCACATAAACATTTAAAGCAGATTAGACACAAACATTCTTGGCCAACAACAGTATAACATTTATTTTAGTGAGTATTTAAAGACAAAGGTATAAGGTCCACCTATCAGATTCCTCCCCCCCTCTCATGGGCCATTTAAAAAAAATTATGGGGGGAGATGTTTTGGACAGGTAACCCTCTCCACTTCATTGAGAGATGAATGCCTAAATAATGTGTATTACTTTGGCCAGCCTCTCCTTACTTTACACCATTGGCAGCCCACTGGACAGGTAAGAAGTGTCATAATACAAAGAGATAAATACACACTGTACACATTTTAGCACATTTTTACATTCTGCTATTACCTATCAAGATAATAATAGGATACAAAAACTTGAAACAGTACCATTTGAAAGTATTCAGGCAGGCCGTTGCACTACTTGCTTTGGGGAATTCATTCATAAATCTGACCACAAAAGAGGTGGGTATAGTGTGTATGGGTTTGGCAAAGTCAGCAGATAGAGGATTGGTATCAGCTGAGTTAACAGTTGGGGGGAGGGAGGGTTCCAAATGATTTTGGGACCCAAAAAAAGCCTCTGGCACTCTGCCTGAATTTCAAGCACACATCACAATTTTACACATTTTAGGGGGTATTTAGGGTAAAGCAATACTATGGAGCTGACAAAATACATTGTTAAGTGACTACACGAGGTGAGTATAGGCCCAGGAGAGCATGCTGGGGAGGTAAGTGAAGGCAAATATGTATGAAGGACAAAAAAAAATTACATAAAAATCCAGCATGCATGAGGACAAAGGGGACATTCACAGCATATTACAATCATAGTGATTAGGGAATGAGGAAAGAAATACAATACATTATCAAACATTAAATACAATAAAATGTTATGTTAAAGGATAAAAATCTTACCTTAATATACTCCTTCTGTAGGACCTGGATAATGGCAGAACAGGTCTCTGGGATAATGATCCCCAGAGCCTGGGGGAGATGCCTGTCGAGAACTTGAGGTCATGCAGGCTTCTCCCTGTCGCCAAGTACCGCAGGGTGGCGACTAGCCTCTGCTCTGGAGTGATGGCTTGCCTCATGCAGGTATCCTGCCTGCTGATATAGGGGGTCAGTAAAGCCAACAAACGGTGAAATACGGGGTCCGTCATCCAGAGAAAGTTCCTGAAATCATCAGGATTATTCTCACGGATCTCACGGAGCAAAAGCATGTGACAGAACTGGTCACACTGGAGTAACCAATTCTTGGTCCATGAACTCCTCCTCGCCCTGTTCATGGGCTGGACTTGTGTCAAAGTAAGGACCCCAACACCAAGCCCCCACACAGCACGAAATCTACGATGAGTACGTATACGCAACATGGCTAGAAAATGGTCAGCTGCTCAGAACGAAGTAACAGAACGCACTAAAAAACAGCAAGCCCTGTGAAGAGCGACCTGAAAATCAGTAACGAACAAACAAGAACACAATGACAAGTCAATGGTAACTCGCTGCACGCACTGAAGAACAGATACAAACCCACAAGCACAAACTGAACAGCAGAAATACGATCTGAAAACCACGAGTCTGAAAAAGTACGAAACGTCTTTCACCAAACTTTTACTAACACGAGATTAGCAAAAGGAGCCCAAAGGGTGCCACGCTTGGTACTGAACTGCCCTTTTATAATCTCGTCGTACGTGGTGGACGTCACCGCGTTCTTGGTAGTCAGAAATTCCGACAACTTTGTGCGACCGTGTGTATGCAAAACAAGTTTTAGCCAACATCCATTGGAAAAAATCCATGGATTTTGTTGTTCGAATGTCCGTGTGTATGGGGCATTATAATAAAAAAATAGAGTGTGTTATCTTAGAGACAATAGCCATAAATATTGTTCATTGTCTATACGATATGTAAGTAGCTTGGGTAAGCTGCAATATAAAAGGGGATAGATGAGAACCTTTTTTTTTATCTTGAAAGGAGTATATTATTTGAGAAACAATAGCTGCAAATGTTGTACAGTTGTATAAGCAGCTTAAATAGGTGGCAGTGTAAGATGGAGACACGTGACATATTTTATCCTAAAATCAGCACTAGAGGGTATTGTTTCAGAGGCAATCACCACACACATTATACAACGGTGAAACAGTATGTAAGCATCTTTAACCACTTCAGCCCGGAAGAATTTGCCCCCTTAATGGCCAGAGCATTTTTTGCGATACGGCACTGCGTCACTTTATCTAACAATTGTGCGGTCGTGCAACAATGTACCCAAACAAAGTTGACGTCCTTTTTTTCCCCACAAATAAAGATTTATGTTGGTGGTATTTGATCACCTCTGCGGTTTATATTTTTTGCGTTATAAACGAAAAAAAAAGACAGTTTTGAAAAAAAAATTTTTTTTACTTTCTGCTATATTACATATCCAAAAAAACTAAAAAAACAAATTTATTCATCAGTTTAGGCCGATATATATTCTTCTACATATTTTTGGTAAAAAACAATCATAACAGATGTATATTGATTGGTTTGCGCAAAAATTATCGTGTCTACAAACTATGGGATTGATTTAGGGACTTTGTTAAATTGTTTTTACTGGTAATGGTGGCGATCTGCGATTTTTAGCGGGACTGTGGCATTGCAGCAGACAAATCTGAACCCAAATTACACTTTTTGGGGACCAGTGACATTATTAGTGCTATAAAAATGCACTGATCAATGTAAAAATTACACTAGCAAGGAAGGGGTCAACACTAGGGGGTGATCAAGGGGTTAAGTGTATTCCCTCAGCGTTTTCTAACTGTAGGGGGGATGGGCTTACTGAAACATGAGAGAGATCACTGCTCCCGATCACTGGGCAGAACAGGGAAATGCCTTGTTTACATAGGCAGTTCCCCGTTATGCCTCTCCTCACTACGTTCACGGGCCGCTGGCAGATATCGAGTCCATGGGACTCACGCACCCACCCGCTATCCTTCTCTTACCGACTGACATACAGGTATGTCAGTTTGCGCAGGAGTGCCTATCTGCCAATGTATATCGGTCGGCAAGTGGTTAAGCCCCAATATAAGAGGGAGCAAGTTTTAAGAACGCAACACAGGTGAAATGCAACATAAACATAGAAACCTATACAACACTAATGAAAAAGTACAAACTACCTATTTACAGTACAGTAACTATCTATATACAAAATATATACAAACAGATAATAAAGGGGTATAAGGACAGTGGGTAAGAAAGGTCATGAATAGGTCCATGATGTTAAATCGGGTTCACAAAGAGCAGGTATAGGTAGAAGGATAAGGATCTGGATTACAAACTTCAAGGAACAGAGAGCAAGGGTATGTAGTGTTCTACCCGCAAATTATTATTTTTTTTTAAAGTCAGCAGCTACAAACACTGTAGCAAATAAAGAAAAAATCTTGCGAGCCACAACAGTCCAATGCCAATCAAGTGACAAGTGATAATACCCAGCTGCAGATGCAGATCATGTTTCATAACCGTGCAAACCAATATGGAGAGATAATATGCATTGCGCTAGAGTGAACCAAATCGATATATAAATTCCTAAGTGTAAATTATAAGCAAATTCTGTGTCAATCAAAAATAAACAAAAAACGCATGTAAAAAAATTCATACAAAACAGCATTAAAGTGCAATGTGCATATAGAATATCAACAAATCTAAAGTGCATACATAGATAAGAAAGTGCCCAGTGCTCCACATTGATATCAAATAGTCCTGTTAAACAATCCTATGTGGTAAGTGAAAAAAGTCCTAAAAATCAATGTCAAAATAAGTGTATAAAGCAGTGTCCATGTATGGTGTCATCCAGCGTGCTCATCAGATTCTAGGTGCTGCAAACCATGCTCCAATGCACTTCGGTGACACCCCCAGGTTGTTGCGCTCACCTCAGAGCGTGTGACCCAGTAGCTCACTGTGTCAAAACACGCTTTGGAGCCACCCCTGGGCTCTATACTGATTTTCAGGTGCCGATCTCCAGCCTGGTTCAATGCAGCTCTGTTAATTTCTTTGTAATTAAATGTAATTTCTTTAGAAGGGAACCAGCTTCCAATCTATTTCAATCTATCTGGTGGTCAGAGAAAGGGTGCTGCATGTGCTTGTCAGTACATTAGGCATCTTTACTTGCAGCTGTTTACCCAGATGGGAATGCACACTTATAGGGGGCTATGGGCATATGTTGAAGGGCATTGTGGCCACCCTATAGGAGAAAATGTACAAAGCAGGTCCTTCAAATGCTCACAATCCTGAAAAGGGAAAGGCTGGGAAAGAAACAGGAAAGCAATCCAATATGCATGTGAGCATACCTCCCAAAATTTTGAGATGGGCAAACACTGTAGCTGCTGACTTTTAATAAGGACACTTATCTGTCCAGGAAGCCCATGATGTCGCCCCCCCAAGGCTGATCCATCCATCGGATCGGGTTCAGGCACCGCCATTCTAATTAAGGGAAACCGGCAGTGGAGCCTTGCAGCTTCACTGCCCATTTCCTACTGCGCATGCGCGAGTCGCGCAGCGCTTTGTGAGTGGCCAGCTGTCTTCTGGGGGACACACAGGTCCTAGAAGACAGTGGGGGGGCTCACCGCACAAGAGGATATGACGTCCTGCGCCGTGGACCGGATGGATTGGAAGTACACTATGTACTTCATAAAAAGGTACTATAAAAGAAAAAAAATATCTTTTTTACTATCCAAAAAGGAGGGGTGGAGAGGTGGTATTTCGTTTAAGAACACCTCTCAAAAGTGGGTGGAATTCCACTTTAAACCCTGATGCACTGTGGGGCTAAATATCCTTTTAGTAGCCAACATCAGCTGGAGACTAATTTCTGAAATCTGCTGGCTTCTGGGAGACACATGGTGAATACTGGAAGAACAACATCCGAAGACCACAGTGCCCCACTGTTTGCAAACAGTCCTAACTCTAGGAAACAGCCTCAGGACACTTGAACATGCCTTTGTCTTAAAAGTCCATGAGATATCTGTAAAATAGAAATTCTATAAAACATTATGTGTAGAATGGGAATTAATAGTCCTTGTCCATGCAACTCTTACAGACTCCTCTTTACCCTAGTTTAGGGAATCAACAAGAAATCTTTACCTTGTACATGTCCAATTTAAGGGTTCCTTAGTGTCAGGGTCTGGCAAAGGTTTGTCGTTCTCCAGGGTTTGGCAACTGGATAAGACCCTACCACAGGGATTTAATAACAGGCTGGGTGCCCCACTGACCTAATTGGCTGAAACACATGGAAGTCCATGCGATATCTGCAAATCATCCTTAAGAAGTTATTTGTATATGAGGTCCGAACACAGGCTAGGTTCACTGCTACTGGAGTCTGGTAACATAACAGGCTAGATTCCCCCACAGCCAGGGTCTGGCAACAAGTCCTCTACCAATGTGATTTAGTTACAGTCTGGGTGCTGCACCAACCATTGTACATTGAGACACATAGAACTTGATTCTTCAAGTCTATCAAAGTAGCAAGTATCCCAATACTGACATACCATGGGTCATCAGTTTATTCAGCACTAGGATCTTTAAACAGCACAAGAAACTTGACACCAGAGTGTCTTGCCAGTCGCCACATTCCAACACTACAAGGAATGCAACAAGAAGTATAAGAGTGCAAGCAAGGCAGCTAAAGTAGACTTTAAGAGGCATATAGAAGAAGAGGAGAGTAAAAAAAAAAAAAAAAAAGAAAAAAAAAGTAATATATCAATAGTAAGAAAGCGAGATTAGGGCGTATAGGCCCCATAAACAAATGTTTAGGGGAAGTTGGTTACAAATAACAAGGAGAAAGCAACACACACACATACATACACACACACACCTATGCAGGTTGAACTAGATGGCCTGGTGTTTTTATTCAACCATATCAACTATGAAACTATATTGGGGCATTTCACATTTGGGTTTCTTGCCTGTTGACTAGGACATGTTCTTCACATTAATAGCCACCCTTTTTGGGGCACAGGTTACCCAACGTGAGGCCCCCAAAGCACCTAGAGTTTCAGAGATGATATCTGAGTTGTTCAAATGGCACTCTGTCATTTCTCAAAAGATTGCTAATACTAGTGCTGTAAATGCCACTATTTGGTTCAGGGTGAGTGTCTGGATCACCAGAGTTTGACGCAAAAGGCTGTAAAAAGAACTCAAATAGAGCATCTACTGGAAGAATCTCAGGCCTGATGAGAAACTAATGCCAAGCACATCACAAAAATGGAGACTAAGAAATACCAGACCAGTGAGCTTGGCTTTAACACTAGAGTCAGGCATGACAAGTGACAGAGAGTCTGTGAAACCAGGCTGAGGAGCAGGTGGAGAGTCTGAAGAGTCAAGCTGGGGAGCAGGCAGAGATTTTGTAGAGTCAGGCTACAGAACTACGGGGACCAAAACAAGGTGCGAGGACTTCAAAGCAGAATCAGGATGCAGGCCCCTATTAGCTGAATCAAGTAACAGCCTATTAAGTGTATAGACATAATTCAAGGTTTTTGAAAGGGGGACAGTGTTTATAACTTCTGGAATATAGACAGTATCACGTACCTTACAGCGGAGTCCGAAATGACGAGGGTGGCTTCTTGCACGGTCCCGGTCCTAGCACCCCTGGAGGTTGAGACAGGGGCTGCTAGGGCGACGGAAGGGTGCAGGTGCCTGCAGGCAGGATCAGGAACACCTCGGAGGCTTCATGGAGGAGGTGGGATTCTGATCCCTGGACTAGTTCAGGAAAAGTCCAACAGGAACACTTGCAGAGTCAGGACAGGCAGGGGTTGGCAATGTGCTGGCAGCAAGATACACAATTGGAAGGCAGGCTCGTAGTCGGGGACTAGCGGTGGTTGGCAACAGGCAGGCAGCGGAGTACAGGATCAGGAGACAGAGCCATAGTCAGAAGTCCAAGCCAGGGTCGATACAGGCAGCAGAGGCAGACAGGGATGCAGGGGTAATCCGAGAGAATAGTCGAGGAAGCCAGGAGTTCAGGATCAAGGTAAATCAAACAAGACAGCAGCAAGGATACAGGAACGAGCTGAGACAATCCAGCACTGATGCTAGTAAGCTGATCATTTAAATAGGGCTGACGCGCACTCATTCGTGTGGGTGCGCCAACGTGCGTGCCTGGTCCGGGGCTTGCTCGTTCCTGCCGCACGTTTGTATCCGAAGATCGGAGCCTGCTGGCTGGCGCACGGGAATGAGCATTTGTTGCGAAGGTTTTCTGACATTGCCCCCTCCCTATGGGCAGCCTCCGGCTGGGTGGATCTTAAATGAGTCAGGAAGTTAAAGTTCATAAGCCACTAGGTCTCTAGGTCCCAATTTCCTGGACAGACAGGTCAATTTCAGATTTTTTGTTGAGAGCCACACACGGTCGCCAACTTTCAAATCCAGTTCTCCTCTCCTCCTCCTGTCGAAAAATTTTTTATTATCTTCTTCCTGCCCTGGAAATGGTCAGCTCCTGGTTATTGGTAGCAAGGAAGTTTAATCTGTACTGAACAGCTGGCAAAGGAGAAACTTGAATCAGCGTTGGTAAAAAAGAGGGATGATACCCATAGTTTGAGAAGAAGGGGGACTGATTGGTGGCTGCATGTTTAGAGTTATTAAATGCGAATTCCACCAAGGGCAGTAGTGAGGCCCAATCTTCCTGGGTAAAGGAGAAGAAGCAGCGCAGGTATTTCTCCAGCATTTGATTTGTACGCTCAGTCTGCCCATTGGACTGGGGGTGGTGAGCCGAAGAGAAACTGAGTTTGATGCCCAACACTCCGCACAGTGCTTTCCAAAATCTTGAAGTGAACTGCACTCCACGATCTGAGACAATGTCGCTAGGAATTCCGTGCAGTCTAACAACTTCTTTAATGAAAACTTTAGCAGTTTCTGTTTCTGATGGGGTCCCTTTCATGGGGATAAAATGCGACATCCTGGAGAGGCGATCCACCACCACAAAGATGGATGAAATCCCTTCAGATGAGGAAAGTTCCACAATAAAAATCCATTGCATTTTATCCCAGGGTCTTTCAGGAATGGGTAGTGGTCTTAATAATTCCCATGCTTTGTCTTTACTATTCTTGTTCCTGAGGCAAATTGAGCAGGAACCAACATATTTCCTGCAATCCCTTGCTAGGCCACCAAAAATGTCTCTAGACCAAATCCATGGTCTTATATCCCCCGAAATGGCCGGCCAACGGGTAGTCATGGCATACTTGTAGGATGGTAGTACGCAGATTCTGTGGTCTGAAAACTTTATTACCCTGCCAATAGAGCCCATCATTTTCCTGAAGATTCATATCTGGGGGCAGAGAAATTCCCCTGGATACTTGATGAATCTGTTACATTAAGTAGGCTTGCGTAAGCAGAAAATTTCCAGCCTGTAGGATGGTGTCCAATTGGGGTGGAGCTTCAACTTCCGTAAACATACGCGACAGCGCGCCAGGTTTCACATTCTTGGACCCGGGCCGGTAGGTAATATGGAAACTGAAGCATGAAAAAAAAAGAGCCCATCTTGCTTGTCTGGGCGTAAGGCGTTTGGCGGTTCTGAGATATTCTAAGTTCTTATGATCCATGAAGATCAGTATTGGGTGTGTTGCTCCCTACAAGAGGTACCGCCATTCTTCCATGGCCGATTTGATTGCCAACAGTTCTTGGTCTCCCATATCATAGTTCCTTTCTGATGGCCCTAATTTCTTCGAGAAAAAGGCCACGGGATGCATTAAAGCCTTAGGTCACCGGCGCTGGGACAAGATAGCCCCCACAGCGCTTTCTGAGGCATCTACTTCCAGGATGTTTAGAAGAGTGGGATCAGGTGCTTTAGTACCAGAGCAGAGGTAAAAAGTCCCTTTAATTTGTCAAAAGCAGCTTGAGCTGCCCCCATCCTCTGAAAACAGCAATGTTTCTTGGTGAGTTGAGTGATGGGCATGATGATACCAGAGAAGTTTTTAATAAATTTCCTGTAGAAATTAGAGAAACCGATGAACCGCTGTACCCCTTTCTTATCAATTGGAGGTGGCCAGGACATTATAGCTGCGACCTTTTGAGGGTCCATTGCCATACCTCCCGTAGAGATTACCAGCCCGAGAAAGTGAATGGTCTGCCGTTCGAGTTCACATTTTTCGGCCTTAGCATAGAGTCCATTCTGCCTTAATCTAAGAAGGACCTGTTTCACAAGGTCACAATGTAATTCTAAGGAGACCAAGAAAATCAGAATGTCGTCTAGATAAATGATCATGAATAGGTCTAGGAAGTCTCTGAAGATATTGTTTACAAAATGCTGGAAAGTTGCTGGAGCGTTGCATAAACTGAAAGGCATAACGAGGTACTCAAAGTGGCCAAAACGAGTCCGGAAGGCTGTTTTCCACTCATCTCCCTTTCTGACTCTGATCAAGTTGTAGGCACCTCGTAAATCCAGCTTGGTGAATATTCTTGCAGAGCGGAGTCTCTGGAGCAGTTCTGGAATTAGAGGAAGGGGATAACGATTTTTAACAGTAATCCGATTTAATTCCCTGTAATCCACACATGGACGGAGTGAGTGATCTTTTTTCTCGACAAAAAATATTCCCTCCCTGGCTGGAGAAGTAGAGTGTCGGATTAACCCTTAAATGAGGTTCTCATTGACATAGTCCTTCAAGACCAAAAGTTCAGGCTCTGAAAGGGGAAAAATCCTTCCAAATGGGATTTCTGCCCCAGGTAAAAGATCAATTGGGCAATCATAGGCCCAGTGGGGGGGAAGAGTGTCTGCTTTCTGCTTATCAAAGACATCCAGGAAATCATGGTACACGGATGGAACAAGGTCTTGGGATTCAGATACTGGTTTTAGACAGCCAACAACTGGAGCCGTACAGTGGAGGGTTTTGAGACAATTGTGGAGGCAATAGGAAGACTGGGAGACCACCTTGCCCGTTGTCCAATCTATCTGTGAGTTGTGTGATTGCAACCATGGCATCTCCAAAATAAGAGTGGTGAGGAGATAACGTCCAGGCACAACAGATCTTGGTGGTTAGGTAAAATGTCAGCGGCCAAGGGTTGAGTTTCTTGGATGATGGGCCAGTTCAGGAAAAGTCCAACAGGAACACTTGCAGGGTTAGGACAGGCAGGGGTTGGCAACGTGCTGGCAGCAAGGTACACAATCAGAAGGCAGGCTCATTGTCGGGGACTGGCGGTGGTTGGCAACAGGCAGGCAGCAGAGTACAGGATCAGGAGACAGAGCCGTAGTCTAAGCCAGGGTTGATACAGGAAGCAGAGGCAGACAGGGATGCAGGGGTAATCCGAGAGAATGGTCGAGGAAGCCAGGAGTTCAGGATCAAGGTAAATCAAACAAGACAGCAGCAAGGATACAGGAACGAGCTGAGACAATTCAGCACCGATGCTAGTAAGCTGATCATTTAGGTTACAAAGTCTTTGGAATAGCGTTGGGAGTACAAGGCCAGTTTGAGAAATCGTCGAGGACCCCACTGAATGAGCAAGTCTGTCCTAAGGAAGGAAGGCCCTTCTAAGAAAGACGTAGATAGATATTATTGTAGTGGGGGAAAAGTGGGATGCTGGCAATCCCATATATGGGTAGCAGTAAGATTGAATTGGAACAGCTGGTACAGGGACAAGCAGGACTAGAGCAGCTGACATGAGAACAGGCTGGACAAAATCAATGGACACAAGGACAGCTAGACTGGAGCAGTTGGCACAGGAACAGGCTGGATTGGAGCATCTTTAAAGGAAATAGTCTGGACTGAAGCCATTGACACAGTACCAGACTGAACTGAAGAAACTGGCATGAAGACAGGTTGGACAGGAACAGTTGGCACAGAAGCAAGCTAGACTGGAGCAGCTGTCACAATAAAAAAGATGAGCTGAAGCAGCTGGCACATGGACAGGTGGGATTAGAGTTGCTGGCATGGAGACAGGCAGGTTTTGAGCAGCTGGCATGGAAACAAGTAACAGGCTTGATTGAAACAGTTGTCCCAAGAACAGGCTGGACTGAAGGAGCTGAAAAGAAGACAGGCTGATCAGCTGGCACCGGAACAGGCTAGACAGGAACAGCTGGCATAGGAATGGGCTTGATGGGAGCAGCTGGCTTAGAGATACTGTAGGTGTGACTGTTTCTGCAAGTATATAGACAGGATGGACTGGGACAGCTGGCACAGAAACCGGTTGGACTGGAGGAGCTGGTATGAGGAATGGATAGTCAGTAATGGCTGGTATAGAAACAGGCATGACAGGAGCAGCTGGCATGTAAGCAGGCTGCATGGTAGCAGCTGACATGGATGCAGACTGGACAGGACTTGTTGGTACCAAGACAGGCTGGACAGGAGCAAGATGATCAAAAGCTGAGTTCAGTAGGCAAGCTGGCTGATTTGAGGTTAGAATGCAAGCTGGCTAGTCAAAGGCTGGTGATAATACAAGCATGATGGACACTGATGGTAACTAACAGTGGTCAAAGAGTGTTGTAGTGGCATGCTGGTGTGGAACAGGAAAAAGGTCAAACTGGATGGAGACTGGAACTGGTATAGGTTCCTGCTGAATGGTGCCTAAAGCAACTTTGAGGAAGAAAAAAAAATAATTTGTTTCTTTTTAAGTTTGGACACTGGATTCACATTGGTAAATGGAATTTATTGTACCGTTTTAATGGTGAGAGAGTAGGAACACTCATGGGAAGCTGAAAATGCCTGATAGGGGTGGTAGGACAGCGCACATCAGTAAAGAAAAAAAATGACATATTTGCAACATTTTATAACAGAAAAAAAGTTTTTTTTTCAACGTTTTCTGTTTTTTTTCATTTGTTTAGCAAACAATTAATAACCCATTGGTGATTAAATACCCCCAAAAGAAAGGTCTGTCTGTCTCTAAAAAAATGATAAAAATTTCACTTGGGTATAGCGTTGCATGACAATTGTCATTCAAAGTGTGACAGGGCTAAAAGCTGAACATTGGCCTGGATAGGAAGGGGGTGAAATTGCCCAGTAGGCAAATAGTTAAATACCTTCTGCAGCTCTGTGTATAATAGGGATGAGCCGAACACCCCCCGGTTCGGTTCGCACCAGAATCTGCGAACGGACCGAAAGTTTGAGCAAACTTTAGAACCCCGTTTTTTCAGGAGCAGTGATTTTTAATGATGCTTAAAGTGAAAAAAAAAACACCCTGGGGGGTGTCTATAGTATGCCTGAAAAGTGACGTGTGTTTGCCGTGCTTAGAACAGTCCCTGCACAGAATGACATTTGCAAAGGAATAAAAGTCATTTAAAACTGCTTGCGGCTTTAAAGTAATGTCAGGTCCCGGCAATATGGATGAAAATCAGTGAGACAAACAACATGGGTACCCCCCACCCCCCAGTCCATTACCAGGCCCCTTCGGTCTTGTATGGATATTAAGGGGAACCCCGCACCCAAATTAAAAAAAAGGAAAGGCGTGGGGCCCCCAGGCCCTATATACTCTGAACAGCAGTATACAGGCGATGCAAACAAGACAGGGACTATAGGTTTGTTGTTAAGTAGAATCTGTTTGTAATTTTGAATTGGTACATTTTTAAAGTGTAGCTCCAGCCAAAAAATCTATTTTTAAGCTTTTTGGAAAACATAGGGAAGGGTTATCACCCCTGTAACATTTGTTTTGCTGTCTGTGCAACTCTTCAGAAGATTTCACCTCACTTTCTGTCCCAATGACAAATGTTTTTTGAAAATTTGGGGTTTTTAGTGAAACAAAGATTGGTGATAAAGCATCAGTGAAGAGGAGACACGTTTTTCCCATATTAACTCTTACAGGAGAGAATTTCCCTTCCTAGGGATAAAATTCATCTCACTTCCTGTTGTCTCCTTCCATTTGCAAGTAGGAGTTGTTTGTAAGTTGGATGTTTGAAAGTAGGGGCCTGCCCTATATACTCTGCGGAAATTGGGGCCTTAGGTGTTGATGTTGCCACAACACTGTAAGCCCTCACAGTTACTCTTGGTGGGTGCAGGAATGGGCCATGCTGTGAAATATTAGATTAAGAATTGTAATTACATGGCATTGTTGAACAGTGGTAGAAAAATTGGGCCTTTGGTGGTGCTGGTGCCACAACACTGCAACCCCTCACAGATGCTATAGTTGGAGTGCAGGAATGAGCCCTGCTGCAAAAGTATTGCATCAAAAATTGTAATTACACGCCCCTGTTAAACGGGCTGAAAAATTGGGCCTTGGGCACTGGTGCCACAACACTGCAACCCCTCACAGATACTCTAGTTGGAGCACAGGAATGAGCCCTGTTGCAAAGTATTGCATCAAAAATTGTAATTACATGCCCCTGTTAAACAGGGGCTGAAAAATTGGGCCTTGGGCACTGGTGCAAAAATTACAAATTGGGTGAAATGTGCAGCGCTTATGTGATCATATAAACCATAACTAATAATATGGGTACAAAAAACGTGAATAATAAATGATGTGCTCAAAAATACTTCAAGCAGTCCTCTATTGTGACATGTGATGTCTATAAACACTTGAACGTGTTTATGTCCAAAAAAGAAAAAAGTCAGTGACAAGCTTCAATCATGTGTGATGATAATCCTCAACCACGTGTGGATATAATATAGTGACAGTCTTTAACGTCAAATATGTATGATGTAATAACAGTTGATAGTAGATCCACCACCAAAGACACCAGAGGCTGCTTACCAGAGGGATTGAACTCAAATAGGTGTACACCTAGTGAGTCAATCAAGCTTTGTGGTATAATATACCAAGGGGATCAGATGCTCTATCCAGATATGACCTCCAGATGGACCTCCGAACAGGTGTAAGGTATGGATGGACTCAGTAGATATAGGCAGTCAGCCCCACCATTAAAAGAAAGAGGAAGGCATATAGCGTAACTCCGTATGGAAATTTTAATACACCGCCCTTACCGCTGACCACCCTGTCCAGTGAGGCCAAGACATTGCCTTCCACATGTCGGTAGACAGCCGGAATCGCCTTCCATGAGACAAAGTGGCATTTGGGAACCTGCCACTGAGGAACCGCACATTCCACAAACTCACGGAAGGGGGCAGAGTCTGAAAAAGCAGCAGTTGAAGTGCTAGCAATTTGGCCAAGCTAGCATTCAACCGCTGGGCCTGTGGATGGCTGGGAGTGAACTTCTTTCGGTGGTGCAGCAGCTGGGGCAGGGAAATTTGCCTGGTACAATCTGACGTCGGTGTACCGATAGCAGATTGCCCACAAGTACTTGGCTGTGACACACCTAATTCTACACCTTCATTCCTCTCAGTGCAGGTTGAAGAGAGGACTGAAGGTATAGTGGGGTTGGAGATCCCAGCTGATGAGGAGCAAGGAGAGGTCCACTTTGTTCTTTGGTGTGGGTCTTAGGTACGCTTGCCAACGAACTGCATGGCAGGTCGACATATTTCTTGTCAAGCATGTGGTGCCCAAGCAGGTGATGTTTTGGCCACGCGAGATACACTTGAGACATATGTTGCAAATAGCAGCGGTGGGATCTGATGCACTCATCTCAAAAAAGGCCCACACCAAAGAACTTTTGGAATAATGTGCAGAGACAGCAGCGCCCTGCACATGCGGAGCTCTGCTGTGTGATGCAGTCAGTGTGCTGCCCTTAAGCTGGCCCCTGGAGGGCATCCTGCCTTGTTGGAGATGTGCCGCCTCCTCCTCCCCTCTCCTATCAGGCACACACGTGGAGTCAGTGACCTCATCATCCCCTCCCTAATCATCATTGGAGCAAACCTGGCAGTATGCTGCAGCTGGGGGAACATGACTGCCAGATTGCTGTCCTTCTTGGGCACCCCCTCTCTCTGGGCTTATGTTACTGCCTTCCTCTAGCTGGGTACCA
Organism: Lithobates clamitans; assembly: GCA_037952925.1. Classification (NCBI taxonomy): domain Eukaryota; kingdom Metazoa; phylum Chordata; class Amphibia; order Anura; family Ranidae; genus Lithobates; species Lithobates clamitans. Next base: position 1,130,823 of record JBBGZY010000212.1, on the reverse strand, counting down.
TCATCGGAGCCTTCAAAACGCTGGGCATCCTCCTGGAGCATGTACCCAACACTGTGGTCAAACAGTTCGGGGGCTAGGGAAGGAGTGACTGATGCCATTGAGCCGAGGGAAGAGGCCGCGTTGGCAGCTGCTTTGCCAGACAAAGTACTGAGCCTGGATGAGAGAGGATGAGGAGGATGAGGACGGCTTGGTCATCCACTCTACCAAGTCTTCCGCATGTTGCGGCTCAACACGGCCAGCTGCCGAAAAAAAGGACAAGCGTGTCCCATGGCCACGTGCTGATGAGGATGCACTGTCTCCACGACCAGCACTGTTGCCTCTAGACACAGAGCCTGCTTGCCCTCTTTTATTGGCTTGTGACTGTCTGCCTCTCCTTGTTGGCCTTTCATACATTCTAATGGCCTGCAGTGAGATGTAGCTGCACAAAGCTGGGATGTATATATATATATATATATATATATATATATATATATATATATATATACTGATACTGCAGCTAGCAGAATCAACTGCCAGCCTGTAGTATTATTAGTATGAGAACACCAGCAATTGTCTTCAGGTAGCTTTAGGTGCACACTGTGCAGAGGACGCAGTACACTAACTGTAAATATTGCAGCTGCCTGCTTGTGCTACTAATAGGATCAGAAGAACACCACCAATTTTCTTCAGGCAGCTTTAGGTACACACTGTGCAGAGGACACAGTACACTAACTGTAAATACTGTAGCTGCCTGCCTGTGGTATAAATAGGATCAGAACAACAGCAATTGTCTTCAGATAGCGTTAGGTGCACACTGTGCAGAGGACGCAGTACACTAACTGTAAATACTGTAGCTGCCTTTCTGTGGTACTAATAGGATCAGAAGAACACCACCAATTTTCTTCAGGTAGCTTTTGGTGCATACTGTGCAGAGGACACAGTAGACTAACTGTAAATACTGCAGCTGCCTGCCTGTGGTATTAATAGAATCAGAACACCAGCAATTGTCTTCAGGTAGCTTTAGGTGCACACTGTGCAGAGGACGCAGTACACTAACTGTAAATACTGCAGCTGCCTGCCTGTGGTACTAATAGGATCAGAAGAACACCACCAATTTTCTTCAGGTAGCTTTAGGCTCACACTGTGCAGAGGACACAGTACACTAACTGTAAATACTGTAGCTTCCTGCATGTGGTACTAATAGGATCAGTAGAACACCACCAATTTTCTTCAGGTAGCTTTAGGTGCACACGGCAGAGGACACAGTACACTAACTGTAAATACTGCAGCTGCCTGCCTGTGGTATTAATAGAATCAGAACAACAGCAATTGTCTTCAGGTAGCTTTAGGTGCACACTGTGCAGAGGACACACTACACTAACTGTAAATACTGCAGCTGCTTGCCTGTGGTACTAATAGGATCAGAACAACAGCAATTATCTTCAGGTAGCTTTAGGTGCACACTGTGAAGATGACGCACTACACTAACTGTAAATACTGCAGCTGCCTGCGGTACTGATAGGATCAGAAGAACACCACCAATTTTCTTCAGGTAGCTTTAGGTGCACACTGAGCAGAGAATGCACTACACTAACTGTAAATACTGCAGCTACCTGCGGTACTAATAGGATCAGAAAAACACCACCAATTTTCTTTAGGTAGCTTTAGGTGCACACTGTGCAGAGGACGCACTACACTAACTGTAAATTCTGCAACTGCCTGTGGTACTAATAGGATTAGAAGAACACCACCAATTTTCTTCAGGTAGCTTTAGGTGCACACTGTGCAGAGGACGCACTACACTAACTGTAAATACTGCAGCAGCCTGCGGTACTAATAGGATCAGAAGAACACCACCAATTTTCTTCAGGTAGCGTTAGGTGCACACTGTGCAGAGGACACACTACACTAACTGTAAATACTTTAGCTAATAGGACTAATAGGATCAGAAGAAAACCAGCAATTTTCTTCAGGTAGCTGTAATTACTGTGAAAACACCTGCCTGCCTGTCAGTAGTAAGAGAATAACAGGAACGGATCTAGCTAAACTCAATACAGTATATATATATATATATATATATATATATATATATATATATATATATATACAACACCTAGGATGCATATATACACAATACACTGTAAGTGCAGCTAACTGTCTCGCCTGCCTACTCTATCTAACTTTAATCAAATGACACTGTCTCTCTCTCTCTCTCTCTATCTCTATCTCAACGCCGGAACACAGTACACAGGGACGACATGCAGGAGGCCTTATATAGTGTGGGGCATGTACTAAACCCCCTGAGCCATAATTGGCCAAAGCCACCCTGGCTTTGGCCAATTCCGGCTCTCTGTACAGACGGCGCTGTGATTGGCCAAGCATGCGGGTCATAGTGCATGCTTGCCCAATCATCAGCCAGCAATGCACTGTGATGCCACAGTGAATTATGACCCATGACGCGCCACTCGAATTTGACGCGAACAGCTTATATCGTTCGCAATTCCACGAACGGTCGAACATGCGATGTTCGAGTTGAACATGGGTTCGACTCTAACTCGAAGCTCATCCCTAGTGTATACAAAGAAAATTGGGGATAACATTGACATAGCTTCAAACAAACTACAATGGCTCATTATTGATATGGTACAGAAGTATTTAGACAAAATAAAGGTGAATAAAACACTGAAATCAGATGGCTTACACCCCATGTCCTCAAAGAGTGGATCCCTGGTATTGCAAATCTCTTGTTTCTAATTTTTAGAGACTCTTTAATGACTTGCTTGGTACCACTGGATTGAAGCAAGACCAATGTGGTGCTTATAAATAAAAAGGTCTCAAAGATTTTACCAAGTACAAACTGACTAATTTAAATTTATAGTCAGGAAGATAATTGAGAATTTGATAAAAGACCACATACAAGAACTTTATTAAGAAACATTGGTATAAGAAATGATTAACACAGATTTATAAAGGATAGAATTTGTCAAACAAATTTGCTTTTTTTATGAAGAAGTAAACAAAAACAAAGGAGTGGCAGTGGATATTGTATACTTGGACTTTGCAAAAACATTTGAAACAGTTCCACACACGTGGCTAATGTGTAATTTAAAGTGTATAGGCTTAGAATTATCAGTTTTGTAAATGGATAGAAAACTGGCTAAAATACTATATTCAGAGAGTAGCTATTAACGATTCATGTTCGGAATGGTCCAAGGTGGTGTACTCCAAGGTTCAGTTTCGGAAAACTTACTTTTTAACCTATTTATAAATCATATAGAGTTTGGCATTACAATTACCATTTCAGTGTTTGCAGATGGCACCAAGGGGGTTATTTACGAAAGGTAAATCCACTTTGCACTACAAGTGCACTGCAAGTGCACTTGGAAGTGCAGTCGCTGTAAATCTGAGGGGTAGATTTGAAATGAGGGGAAGCTTTGCTGATTTTATCATCCAATCATGTGCAAGCTAAAATGCTGTTTTTTATTTTCCTTGCATGTCACCCTCGGATTTACAGCGACTGCACTTCCAAGTGCACTTGTAGTGCAAAGTGGATTTGCCTTTCGTAAATAACCCCCCAAGATTTGTAGTGGAATAAGATGTCTCCAACTTACAAGCAGACATTAATGCACTGTTTAATTGGGCGACTATGTGGCAAATGAGATTAATAAAGTTATGCACTTTAGGGATAAAAACATGCATGCCTCACACATTCTAGGAGGAGTACAACTGGGTGATTCAATGCTTGTGAGGGATCTAGGTGTTCTAATAGGTTTAAAGTGTTTTTAAAGTCTTAAGCCTCGTACACACGATCCGACTTTCCGACAACAAAACTGTGGAATTTTGTTCGAAGGGTGTTAGCTCCAACTTGTCTTGCATACACACGGTCACACAAATGTTGGCCAACAATTACGAACGTAGTGACGTACTAGACATACTACGTGGATTTTCGGCTCTTTAGCTCTGATTCGTGCTTTTCAGTTCATGTTTTTCATTTCGTGCTTTTCCGTTCATTTCTGAATGGCTGTTCGTCAACCAGACATGTTGCGGAATCAGAGGAGATAACGTGTTATTTATTATTGGCCTTGGAGTTATTGCTTTGACATTTTTTTTGGTTGAATAATGATTTAATTTGGTATATTTTCTATATTTTTGGATGCATAGAATGTACTTTTTGGTTAAGTTCTATTGGCAGATAGCATGGCTATGTGTTTTACTTCAAATGACAGTTTAACTTCAAATGACATACTGGGAGTAGGCAGTAACATGTTAAAAAATACAATGTAAAATTGACAATGGACACCAACACAGTTGTATCCTGGAGGTTAAAAAATACAAGATATTAATGGTGTTGTGGTAACTTGACACACAAAACTAAAACATATTATTCTGGAGATCACTATAAAAAAAAAACACACATTATTCTGGAGATCACTAGAAAAAAAAACGAAATGCGTTTGTCAGAAATCTGTGAATACCGTGTTTCCCCGAAAGTAAGACAGTGTCTTACTTTCTTTTTATCCCTAAAAGCCCCACTATGTCTTACTTTCGGGGTATGTCTTATATTGGGGAAAAAAAAAATTTTTTATTCTTTATTGCAATATGTTTTTTTTTTTTTGTTTTTTTTTTTAATCAGCCCTGTTGGGGGGCTTTGGTGAGATATCAGGGGTCTTAACAGACCTCTGATATCTCCCCCTTGAGACAGAGAAAGAGACAGAGGATAGAGATTCCCCAGTCCCTTTCTCTGCAGCGTCAGCTGCACTGACAATGAAAGGAGAGAAGACATCGGCTTCTCTCCATTCATAAACTGACACATTGTAATCACAGCAGATTACAATGTTTCAGTTATGTGAATGGACAGAGTCAGCTGACTCTGTCTATTCACAAGGGAAGGAGGGGGAGGACGGAGGAACGGAGGGGGAGAACGGAGGGGACAGAGAAGGAGGGGGAGAACGGAGGGGACAGAGAAGGAGGGGAGAACGGAGGGGACAGCTGGGAGGCACAGAGGAGGAAAGCGGAACGGAGGGGGAGAACGGAGGGGGACAGAGAAGGAGGGGGGAACGGAGGGGACAGCGGGGAGGCACAGAGGAGGAAAGCGGAACGGAGGGGGAGAACGGAGGGGGACAGAGAAGGAGGGGGGAACGGAGGGGACAGCGGGGAGGCACAGAGGAGGAAAGCGGAACGGAGGGGGAGAACGGAGGGGGACAGAGAAGGAGGGGGGAACGGAGGGGACAGCGGGGAGGCACAGAGGAGGAAAGCGGAACGGAGGGGGAGAACGGAGGGGGACAGAGAAGGAGGGGTACCGCACTTCACTGCAGGCAAATCCCCCCCGTGTTTCCCCGAAAGTAAGACATATGTCTTACTTTCGGGGTATGGCTTATATTAGCTGACCCCTCTGAAACTCCCGATACGTCTTACAATCGGGGGTGTCTTACTATCGGGGAAACACGGTATCACCAGCAAAGCAGCATCATTATTATACCATTATAAAGAAGAAGAGAATGCGCTGCATTGAGAGATTTCGTAATTTGCTTTAATTTCAATGTTTATTTAGCCATTAAGTCTTACCTAAATTATGGGTTTCCTTATCTTTACAATTTGGCCTTTTAGTCCCCTTGCAGTTTGATTGTGGTGTGAAAGTTATGCCCTGCTTGCTGTGTTCCTAATATGCCCTCCTAATTGATTAATTGCCAGATTCCATCCACACCCAACACAGTATATAACAAGGCCTTCTTTACGGGGGAACATACAGGGGGCTGCACATACAGGGGTTTCTTCCAAAGAAGTGGGGTTCTGAAAATAAGTGACACTTCTCTTGCACTTCAGCGATTTGCACAAAGCTAACCATAGCAGATTGCAGGTGATCTCATTTTCATATTATCTCACCTTCTCTGAAACATGCTCTCTTTACCTCTCCTCCTCTTCACAATTGCAGCCTCTCTCCTCAAGCTCTCTTTTCTACATCCCTCTGCTCTGCCACACAATCTGTACATATCACCCTCACTTCTCGCCTCCCCCTACTACTGCACTCATCACCTCTTTCTAACTCTAAGCCCACTTGCTAACATACCCCCCAGGATACTAAAGCATGTCCCCTCATACAAATCATATTCTCATATTACCTCCCTCACTCTTCTGCTTCTTCTAATCGCTGGAGACATTTCCCCAAACCCTGGGCCTCCCTTAATTAACTGTGCCCAACACACCCATCACCATCACCATCACCCTACACCCTCTGGCAGTAGTCGCAATCTACACAATTTAGTCTCCATTCAGCCTCCCTCTCTCCTGCGCCCTCTGGAACGCCCGCTCTGTCTGCAACAAACTCACTGCTGTTCATGACCTCTTTGTCACTAATTCCTTTAATCTACTTGCTCTCACCGAAACCTGGCTCCACGAATATGACACCCCTTCTCCTGCTTCCCTCTCCCAGGGTGGCCTTCACTGGACTCACTCCCCTAGGCCTAATGGACGCAAGGGAGGTGGAGTGGGATTCCTCCTATCCCCCCAGAGCACCTTCCAGGTTATTCACCCTCCTCCCTCTTTTTCCCTCTCATCATTCGAAGCCCACTGTATACGTCTATTCTCTCCTACTTCCCTAAGAATTGCTGTGATCTACCGGCCCCCTGGCCCATTATCGACTTTCCTTGATGAGTTTTCTGCCTGGCTACCCTACTTTCTCTCTTTGGATATTCCCACAATCCTTCTCGGTGATTTCAACATCCCTGCTAATACAAACACTCCTGCTACTTCTAAACTTTAGTCTAACCTCTTCATTTGACCTGAAGCAATGGGTACAGGCTTCTACTCACTCTGATGGCAACACCCTTGACCTTGTATTCTCCTACCTATGCACTCCGTGCAACTTCTCAAACAATCCTTTTCCTCTCTCCGACCACCACCTTATTAGTTTCTCTCTCCCCCTGTCTTCCACCACCTTTCCCTCCAATCGCCTAACCATCACCCGTAGAAGCTTTCACAACTTCAACTCCTGTCTCCTCTATTCTGCTACTGACCACCTCTATGACAAAATCTCTCCCCTGTCCTGCCCCAACCAAGCCATGTTCATCTACAATAAATCTATGTCCTCCACCATGGACAAGCTCGCTCCCCTCACTACACGCACAATCAGGCCTCGACCCCTACAACCCTGGCAAACAGATGACACTAAAAGTCTCAAAAAAAGTAGTCGCGCTCTTGAGCGTCTGTGGCACAAGACTAAGTCTCTCAAAGACTTCAACCAATACAAATCTGCCCTCCAAATATACTATTCTTTCCTCCACACTGCCAAGCAAACCTATTTTACAACTCTTATTAACACTTTCTCTTCCAATCCCCGTAAACTCTTCTCTACCTTCAACTCTCTACTTTGTCCTCCACTGCCTCCACCCACTGACTTACTCACTGCCCAGGAAATCGCTAATCACTTCAAAAACAAGATTTATACAATCCGTGATGAAATCTCCATTCTACAGGTATCTCCCCCAGCTAAGACCCCATGTCAACAGGTACAACTGACACTCCCCCTATTCAAATCTACTACTACAGATGAAGTTGCTAAACTCCTTTCTATCGCCCACCTAACCACCTGTCCCCTGGACCCTATTCCCTCTCAAATGCTACGGTCACCCTCTGTCCCCATCCTACACTATCTAACCCACATCTTCAATCTCTCCCTCACCTCTGGCATCTTCCCTGATGCTCTAAAACATGCACTGGTCACCCCCATACTCAAAAAGCCGTCCTTGGACCCCACCAATCTTAACAACCTACGCCCAATCTCCTTGCTCCCCTTTTCCTCTAAACTCCTTGAACGCCTGGTTTACAACCAACTGAGTGACCACCTCATTAAAAACAACCTTCTTGATCCCCTTCAATCTGGATTTCGCCCTCAACACTCCACAGAAACTGCTCTTTTAAAACTCACAAATGACCTACTAACTGCAAAAACCAACGGACACTATTCTGTACTCCTACTTCTGGATCTTCCAGCTGCCTTTGACACGGTTGACCACCCCCTCTTCCTCAAAAAACTTTACTCCCTCGGTCTCCGTGACTGTGCTCTTCAGTGGCTCTCATCCTACCTATCCCAACGCACCTTCAGTGTCACTTACAATTCTACTTCCTCCACTCCTCTTCCCTTCTCTGTCGAGGTCCCCCAAGATTCTGTTCTTGGACCTCTTTTTTTTCAATCTACACCTCTTCCCTGGGTCAGCTGATAGCCTCTCACGGCTTTCAATATCATTTCTATGCTGATGACACACAAATCTATCTCTCCACCCCTCAACTCACTCCATCAGTCTCCTCACGCATCACTAACTTACTAACCGACATATCTGTATGGATGTCACACCACTTCCTCAAACTCAACTTGTCCAAAACCGAGCTTATAATATTTCCTCCCCCACGTTCCTCTTCCCCCGACTTCTCTGTCAAGAGCAATGGCAAAACCATCCACCCGTCCCCACATGTCAGGGTACTAGGTGTTATCCTGGATTCTGAACTCTCCTTTCAGCCCCACATCCAATCACTTTCCAAAGCTTGCCGCCTCAACCTCCGCAACATCTCTAAACTACGTCCCTTCCTAACCAATGAAACCACAAAGCTCCTGATTCACTCCCTGGTTATCTCTTGCCTTGACTACTGCAACTCACTCCTCATTGGCTTACCTTTAAATAGACTATCCCCCCTTCAGTCCATCATGAATGCTGCTGCCAGACTCATCCACCTTACAAACCGCTCAGTGTCTGCTACCCCTCTCTGCCAATCCCTCCATTGGCTACCACTCGCCCAACAAATTAAATTCAAAATACTAACAATAAGTTACAAAGCCATCCACAACTCTGCCCCCAGCTACATCACTAGCCTAGTCTCAAAATACCAACCTAATCGCCCTCTTCGTTCCTCCCAAGATCTCCTGCTCTCTAGCTCCCTCATCACCTCCTCCCATATCCGCCTCCAGGACTTCTCCCGAGCCTCGCCCATCCTCTGGAATTCCCTACCCTAATCGGTCAGACTGTCTCCAACTTTATCCACTTTTAGGCGATCCCTGAAAACTTTCCTCTTCAGAGAAGCCTATCCTGCCTCCATCTAACAACTGCACTATTTTCTCCATTAGCTCATCCCCCACAGCTATTACCCTTTGTATAACTTGACCCTCCCTTCTAGATTGTAAGCTCTAACGAGCAGGGCCCTCTGATTCCTCCTGTATTGAATTGAATTGTATTGTACTTGTACTGTCTGCCCTAATGTTGTAAAGCGCTGCGTAAACTGTTGGCGCTAAATAAATCCTGTATAATAATAATAATAATTTGCTGCGTCACGAATGTGACATCTTCATTACGAACGCTAGTTTTACAAGACCGATCGCTTCCTGCTCGTTCTTGATTTCGAGCATGCGTGTTTGTACTTTGGACTTTTGTCTGATGGACTTGTGTAGACGTGATCAGAAAGTCCGACAACACACATTTGTTGGCGGAAAATTTGAGAAAGTTCTAGCCAACATTTGTTGGTGGAAAGTCAGACAACAATTGTCCGTTGGAGCAGACACGCGGTCGGATTTTCCGCCAACAGCCTGGCATCGAACATTTCCCATCGGAAAATCCGATCGTGTGTACAGGGCTTTAAGGGTTTCTCCTAATGCATTCTATGCATTAAGGTGAAAAATCTTCTGCGCTGCACCTCTCCCCCAGAACCCTCCTCTTTATTACCTGAACCTGATCCTATCCAGCGATGTGCACGAGCGCAGCTGCTCCAGTCGCTGTCGCTCACCTCATTGGACAGATTGATAGCAGCAGGAGCCATTGGCTCTCGCTGCTGTCAATCAAAAGCTGTGACATAGAAGCAGGGGGTGGGGCCGAGTCCCACTGTCTTTGTCAATGGACACAGCAGTGGGACTCGGGAGCGAGCCCGCACGGATGCCCCCATGGAAAGCAGCTTTACCATGGGGGCACCTGATGAAGAAGAGTTGCCTGGAGTGCTGCTGGGGGACTCCAGAAGAATAGGATACCCTTCGGGTCTGGCATGGATTTTAAGGGGACCCCATGCCAAAAAAAAATGATGTCTCCCCTATAATCCATACCAGCCCCATATCCGAACATGCAGCCCGGTAGGTCAGAAAAAAGGAGGGGGGGTTGAAAAGCCCCCCCCCCGAAGCATACCAGGTCAAATACTAGCTAGAAAATTTATAAACAAAATTTAACAAAAACTAAACAAAACTAAACAAATTCTGAAACAAATTTATTAAACCAAAATTAGTAACATAACTAATCTATCCCAAACGAAACACATTTTTCTGTTCTGCACAGTACTCCATGAGCAGAGAGCTGGTGACCAGCTCTCTGCCTATCCCTGCCTGTCCCGCCACAGTCACTGGAGTGCTGGGCTGTAGAGATTGTGTTAGCAGCTGGCTTAGGCTCTTGCCGGCTTGCTGAGAGGTTGAGACAGGTGCCAGTCCAACCATGTGGGCGCAATCTTTCCCCAGCCTGGACTCGCACTGTGGTGTCATTCGACGGTGGGCTTCAGGAGTGCAGAATGAACTGCACTCCTGTGATCCACAGGAGAATTGCAGCCAAAGAACTTTGGCTGTACTTCTCCTTTAACAAACGTATCATCAAGGATCTCTTGTACTTCATGATGGGTCTCTGCTGAATGCAATAATTAAGCCACTGGATTTTAGCCTACGTCTACCGAGGTGAGTTGCTAAAAGGATAAGTTATACATTACATACATATTAGGGTGTAACATGTAACATGTTCTAGCAGCCCCTCCCCCACATCCCCCAATCTTCCCCTCTGTTACAGTCGGTGGGGGTTCTTCTCCCAGCCCCCGCCCACACAGCTGAGTCATTAATTCACAGAGTTATGTGAATGACTGAACTCCAATTACAGCCTTCTATTGCAGCAGATGGTTTGTAGTTCTCAACTGTGAGGGAGCTGGTGAGCACCCTTGTAGTTCATTGACCTTCCTGCTCTTCAGTAACTGTCTGTCCATATGGGAGATATGAGCAGGCAGCGATTCTGAGAGTTTAAAGAATCCTGGCATTGCACCTGTGATCTCCTTATATGCAAGTTATTGTCATAAAAAGTGTTTGGGGACCTGGGTCCTGCCCCAGTGGACATGTATCAGTGCAAAAAAAAGTTTTAAAAACACAGTTTTTTCGGGAGCAGTGATTTTAATAAAGCTTAAAGTGAAACAATAAAAGTGAAATATTCCTTTAAATTTCATACCTGGGGGTGTCTATAGTATGCCTGTAAAGTGGCCCTTTTTTCCCGTGTTTAGAACAGTCCGAGAGCAAAATGACATTTCTAAAGGGAAAAAAAGTCATGAAGTAATAGCGGTGTCAGCTATAGTGAATTGTCTATGGGAGAAATCAAAATTGCTAATTTCAAGGGTTACAAGAGAATATGAAAACACTGCGCTCTAATAGCAAAAATAAAATATATGTGAGCCAGCAGATGCATACATTGTGACAAACAATAACTGGTAAATTGGAAAAAAATGCAGCGCTAAGAAGTAATAGGAAGTTAGAGTGTAGTGAAACAATTAAGTAAGAGATGCTGTACTGAACAGTAAAGCATATGTGCAAAAACCATAAGTGAAATTAAATGAACAAACACAGTATAAAGTGTCCACATATGGTAAATGGATGATTCAAAACTCAAAATAATAAGAGGAACTGGTATGAACCAAAAAATGATGTGAAACTAGAAAATAAAGTCAATGGTGCACGGTGTGGATCTGTGACTGTGAGTCAACAACGGGGTACAGAACTTCTGTAGCTGCAAACCAACATCTCGATATGGGGCATCAGAATGAAAACATCAGGAAGTAAGATAAGATGGGTACTCTTACCAGATGACGTGGACTCCACTGTCATATGACATGGAGTCAATGGTGCATGGAGCCAAACCTAGGCTGGAAAACGATATCCGGAACGGTGGAACCTCTGTCTCACTTCTCGACTTCTCTGGTGGGGTGAAGAAACATCAGGAAGGGCAGCCAACTGGATATCAGCCAATAGACCTCAAGGATGTGTTCCAAGGAGAAGCCGGGGACAGATTTGATCCAGACCCCGTGATGGAAGTAGGGCTACTGGAAGGCGGTTTCTTGCATCGGGATAATATGCAAATAAAAAATAAAAAGCTTCTGCATAGTGCAGGTAAACCAGGGATTTTTATTTCTAAAAATACCATACAAAAAATGGATAAAAGTGATCACAATTAAAATAAAATCTAAGCAGTGTAAGGAAGGGGAGATCGACCAACGCGTTTCGACCAAGGGGGTCTTCAACAGGGGCATGAGCTTCTCCCTTCACGCTGCTCCTATATATAAATATCTAATCCAATAAGATAACCCCTATAGCCAATCACAGTGGAGCTACAAAGGTCAAGCCTAGGTTTGGCTCCATGCACCATTGACTCCATGTCATATGACAGTGGAGTCCACGTCATCGGGTAAGAGTACCCATCTTATCTTACTTCCTGATGTTTTCATTCTGATGCCCCATATCGAGATGTTGGTTTACAGCTACGGAAGTTCTGTACCCCGTTGTTGACTCACAGTCACAGATCCACACCGTGCACCATTGACTTTATTTTCTAGTTTCACATCATTTTTTGGTTCATACCAGTTCCTCTTAATAATTTGAGTTTGGAATCATCCATTTACCATATGTGGACACTTTATACTGTGTTTGTTCATTTAATTTCACTTATGGTTTTTGCACATATGCTTTACTGTTCAGTACAGCATCTCTTACTTAATTGTTTCACTACACCCTAACTTCCTATTACTTCTTAGCGCTGCATTTTTTTCCCATTTGCCAGTTATTGTTTGTCACAATGTATGCAGCTGCTTTTATTTTTGCTATTAGAGCGCAGTGTTTTCATATTCTCTTGTACCTTATTTGACTTTTTGTACACAGCTGCTCTCCTTCTTTTATTTAGTCCTCTTTTCCCATCACTGCTAACAAGATGGATGTGTTTGAGTACAGAACGTCCAGATCTCTAAACACTGATGGGGTGTTTATTAATACCAACCCTGATTCAGAGATGAGTGGGATGTTCATCAGGCTTAAAAACCTGATGGTGACTGAAATACATCTTCAATGGGATAAGGCTTTCCTGGAACAGTACATCAAAGAAGGGATGGTTCCTAGAGGCTTGAGGTGGGATATCCATCCCCAACAAGACGAACCAGATCTTGAATCTTGGTTCAAATATTTTAATGAAACCGGGTTAAAACTTTTACAGTTCTTAGTGGACAGAAAAAGTGTCAAGTTGTCCCTTATAAATACAGAAATTAAAGATCTTCGAGACAAGTTGACACCACACAAGGGTACAGCGGAGTACATTTCTCTGTCCACTAATTTGAAAAGTATTCTTGAAAGAGAAGAAAAAGAACAAAGGAATAAAAAAAAAAATATATATAATAGGGACTTCACTGATTACACTTCTAATTTGGTATATGGATGGCAAAAAAAGAATTTGAATATTCCCCCCACCAACAGTGACCCCTCTTCTGGTGACACCTTTGTTCCTGTAGTTGCACATCAAACTAGGAGATTAATCTACGAACCTCCCCAGGTACAGGGACATAAACATTCTGGGTCTAATAGACCAGGACCTAGACCGCTGCCTGCCCAACCCCCAAGGGATTTCCCCCCACCCCCTCTTCTTCCACCCACCCCGCGGTTGCGGGGAGGAGGTGGACCCAGAGGGAGAGGAAGGAACCAGTACAAGAATCCATCAGTAGATTCTCAATACAGACAGTATCCCAGAGGCCCTCCTCCAAATGGAAACTATGGACCTAACGGTCAAAGGTCACAGTATGATCCGGATTATGGTTACCGTACTCCGGTTCACACCAATAACCGTTTTGCTCCACTGTATGATTATGATTCTTACGGTAATTTTTCAGATCCATATTCACATTACGATGGGGATGTGGATTCTTATAATAGAACACCCTACTACTCCAATTCTAATTACTCGGGTCCCACCCAACCTTTGGGTTTTCACAGGTCTGTGGAAGGGCACCCGAGAAATTCAGAGGGAAAAGAGGGACTAGAGGGGGGTGGAGGGTCCAAGGCCAAAAGGAAAAGGACCTAGGGAATACAGGCATTTTTAATCTTAGTTCCTGTACTCTGACCAAGGCAGAACAAACAGTCCTTGACAAAGGTCTGAAGTTCCTTCCTCCCAGACCCCTTAATAGGTTCTCCACCTTCATTGATGTTCTTAAGTACACACGAAAACTCAGTGACCAGAGACATTTTTTGGCTCAAACCATCCTACCTTCCCAGACGGAGAGTATTACTCCTCGAATTTCAGCCACCACATCCGAATCAAGGACTGTCTTGCACTCAGGATTGAGCAATCCCTCCTTATTTAATCCCCCTGGGTCTTTGGCCCCCTCAGTACAGGTGTTTAAAAATCTTGTGCTGGAAGACCTTGAAAAATTGTCTCGTAATAAAAAAAGAGTTTATATAAAATCTGAGGTTAAAAAGGGACTTGAAATGTTGTGCGAAAGGAAAAATCTCATTATCCGCCCCGCAGACAAGGGGGGTGGTATTGTAGTTTTGAATAAAGCTAATTATCTTAAGGAAATGTATAGACTGTTGAGTGATACTGACACATATAGTGTCATTCCTAATGACCCGACCACCATTTATAAAAAAGAGTTATTACATCTTGTTAATGAGAGTTTTTCTTTAGGGATTCTGAACAAAAAAGAAAAAAGCTTTTTGGTCCCCCTTGCTCCTCGTATCCCTACAATTTATTATCTTCCCAAGGTCCATAAGGACCCAGTCAATCCCCCTGGCCGACCCATAGTCAGCGGGATTGACTCGGTCACAGCTCGAATTGGTAAATACGTGGACCGCTATTTACAACCACTGGTTAGATCTACCGCTTCGTATTTAAAGGATAGGAGGGACACCATCAAACTTTTAGAATCCACGCCTTTCAAAAAAGGGATGCTCCTTGCCACAGCCGATGTGGCGGCACTTTATACGTGCATACCCCATCGGCTTGGTTTTGAAGCGGTCGAGAGTTTTTTGTCTAGGGATTCCCAACTTCCCCTCCTACAGCGTAACTTTATTATGCAACTGTTGCGTTTTGCCACTCGGCATAATTACTTCTGGTTTCAGAACCAGTTCTTCCTACAGAAGAGAGGCATGGCTATGGGCGCTAAATTCGCGCCCAGCCTCGCCAATCTTTTTATGGCACAATGGGAGGAGGATGTCGTCTATGTTGACTGGAGGCCGGAGTTAGTCCTCTGGGCCAGGTACATAGACGACATCTTCCTCCTATGGGATGGAGATCGCCAGTCCCTGGATGACTATATGACCATCTTAAACTCCAATGATAGGGGTATCTCCCTAAGCTATGAGGCCAGCTCCTCTCATGTTCATTTCCTTGATTTAGAGATTATGGCCATGGAGGACCACTTGGAATTCAAAACCTATTTCAAACCCACCGACCGGAATGGGTACATTCCGGTCGAGAGTTGCCATCAAGAACAATGGCTTAAAGCAATCCCACGTGGCCAATTCCTTAGGCTACACCGCAACTGTAGCAAAACATCCGCTTTTTTAGTCCAATCACAGTTGCTCAAGAAAAGATTTCTTGAAAAGGGTTATGGACTAGACCATTTGGATGAGGAGATTAATGCCGTCTTGGCTGTGGAGAGAACGGCCACATTGACGGAGCGTCCCAAAAATACCTCAGACTCTAGTTTTAAGTGGGCTTTCACCACCACGCATTCTATACAGTCTAAACAGGTCAAAAACATCCTTATGAAACATTGGAGGGTGCTTTTGAATGATAGACTATTGGGTCCCGTTCTTCCCGAACGAGCACCAGTGATTTTTAGAGGTGCACGATCCATTCAGGGGCAGATTGCCCCTAATGTTATCAATCCACCCAAAAAGATATCCTTCTTCCAAGACTGCAAGGGTTTTTACCCTTGCCGTAAGTGCAAAGTATGCCACCACAATAGTGCAGGCAGACAAAAGCTACTGACCTTTACATCCACAGTAACGTCTCGTGTATATCACATGAAGGAGTTTGCCACATGTGCATCTCAATATATTGTTTATTTGATAACATGTCCTTGTCATAAACAATATGTCGGACGTACCATCAGGACCTTCTCCATTCGTGTCAATGAGCATATCACCGGCATTAAAGGGGGAAAGAGAAAACATACGGTACCGAGACACTATTTGCAACATCATAATAGAGACCCTTCAGGCACCCTCTTCCAGGTCATAGACAGATTTGTCCCACACTGGAGGGGTGAATCGCGATTACGTGGTGTATCACGCCTCGAAACCTACTGGATCTACGAGTTGAGGTCCTTCTTTCCATTTGGGATGAACGTCGAGTGGGACCTCAACTCGTTTATCAATACATCATAGTAGTCATGTATTTTTCATGTACGATTTTTCCATTTCTGCTTGTTCATTTTTTATGCCCCTTTAAGGTATGGGTGTTCCATTTGCCCCCCCCCTCCCCTTTTTTTTTTTTTTTGCTGATTCATTATTGCGTTATTATTAGTGTCTTTTTTCATTTATTTTTTTTCCTTACAATACCAATTTGTTCCATGTTTTTATTTTCTAATTTTCCAATCTTATATTGGGAAATTACATTTATTATTTATTCAATTCAATATATTGATTATTTGTAATAGATTACCTAACAGCCATGTTAATATTTTTATAATTTTTTCTTCATTGCTATGTATATTTTGTATGTACTGGTATAGATCTATTTGGGACATCTTGTGTCCGATTTAGGTAATGCTGCTTAGTATTGTTCAGTAATGTTTATTTTCTGTTTTGGTTTATCACCACTTGATAGCACTATTTCACTTTAGTGCTGTCATCTAGTGTTTGCCATTATTCTTGTTGATTTTCACATTGATGTTTTTAGCCATGTGGCAGCACCAGATCCGATCATGTGATCGGGACTTGAGCTGAGGAGATTCGGTTTCCGTGACTACCCTCTCCCATCCTGTGCACCTTTTGATGGTTGTTGATTGGGTCAGGGAGCTGGGACACCGCCCCTTCACACCACATCACATGACCAGGAAGTGATGCATTACCAGAAAGTGATGTCCACTATTGTTTGACCAGGAAGTGATGCATTACCAGGAAGTGATGTCTACTATTGTTTGCCATGCGGTGGGGAGGTCTCCAGGCATCAGTCTCACTATTAAACTGTGCTATTGGGTCCTACACTCACCGGCTGTTTTATTCATGATTCTGATTGGTCTAGCGATCAACAGGATCCAGTTCCTGATTACTTGACCTTTGTAGCTCCACTGTGATTGGCTATAGGGGTTATCTGTTTGGATTAGATATTTATATATAGGAGCAGCGTGAAGGGAGAAGCTCATGCCCCTGTTGAAGACCCCCTTGGTCGAAACGCGTTGGGCGATCTCCCCTTCCTTACGCTGCTTAGATTTTATTTTAATTGTGATCGCTTTTATCCATTTTTGTATGGTATTTTTAGAAATAAAAATCCCTGGTTTACCTGCACTATGCAGAAGCTTTTTATTTTTTATTTGCATATTATCCCGATGCAAGAAACCGCCTTCCAGTAGCCCTACTTCCATCACGGGGTCTAGATCAAATCTGTCCCCGGCTTCTCCTTGGAACACATCCTTGAGGTCTATTGGCTGATATTCAGTTGGCGGCCCTTCCTAATGTTTCTTCACCCAACCGGAGAAGTCGAGAAGTGAGACAGAGGTTCCACCGTTCTAGGTTTGGCTCCATGCACCATTGACTCCATGTCATATGACAGTGGAGTTCACGTCATCTGGTAAGAGTACCCATCTTATCTTACTTCCTGATGTTTTCATTCTGATGCCCCATATCGAGATGTTGGTTTACAGCTACGGAAGTTCTGTACCCCGTTGTTGACTCACAGTCACAGATCCACACCGTGCACCATTGACTTTATTTTCTAGTTTCACATCATTTTTTGGTTCATACCAGTTCCTCTTAATAATTTGAGTTTGGAATCATCCATTTACCATATGTGGACACTTTATACTGTGTTTGTTCATTTAATTTCACTTATGGTTTTTGCACATATGCTTTACTGTTCAGTACAGCATCTCTTACTTAATTGTTTCACTACACCCTAACTTCCTATTACTTCTTAGCGCTGTAAGGGTTAATATGCAAGTTATTGTCATAAAAGGTGTTTGGGGACCTGGGTCCTGCCCCACGGGACATGTATCAGTGCAAAAAAAGTTTTAAAAACTGCCGTTTTTTTGAGAGCAGTGATTTTAATCATGCTTAAAGTGAAACAATAAAAGTGTAATATTCCTTTAAATTTCGTACCTGGGGGGTGTCTAAAAACACAAGAGATGGTTTTTGACAAGTCCTTTATTAATTTCTTCTTCTTTCATCTTCTTTCTTCTGATCTTCCTTCGGTGTTCTTCTTCTTCCTCCATCTTCTTCTTCTCCATCTCAATCTATAAACTGCAAATGGGTTTCATTTTCCGTGAACCCTAAACTTAGCAACCTAAACTTGAAGCTCACCCCTTACTTACTGATTGCAATTGATGTGTTGCAAAGCAATACATTTGTTTTTACAATCGTTTGTTGCAAAAAATGAAATGGTAAGTGACATTTAAGCAAATAAGGAGTAATAAGAAGACATGGGGAAACTAGTTCAAGAAAACTCAGCCTCCAAGTTTTAAAATTATCCCTAACATCACGTTCAGAGGAAAATATCACCGCCAAATGCAGCCCATTCAACTGTGACCTGTGGGCTTGTGGTGACATGAGCTGATAAAAATGCTACATGCACCTTTTTTGGTGCATTTGAATGACCTACCCTAAACCAAATACGTTAAAGTGGATGTAAACCCAATTTATTTTTTAATTAAGGCTTGCACCTTGTACAGTATAGGATTCTCATGTCATCTGTGCTCAATCTTGCCACGAAGAGTTAATCCAGCTCTGAGCAGTCCTCTTATCTTTTGTCAGTGAAATAAAAACAGACAGACAGAGAAATATGAGTCTGTTTCTCCCCTTTGCTGTGAGTGGCAGGTGATTTACATATCTCATGCACTAGCCTGAGAGAGTCATTCAGTGTACTTCAGATCCCTTCCTCCTTTCTTCTCCAGCTCTCCCAGGGTTGGCTGCTCCACACCTCAGCAAGATTGGGTATGCTGAAGTCATGTGGTGACTTTTCTGGGTTTTGACTGAATGTTAGTGAAAATGCATGTTTACAAGGGAAGTGTAGAGGTGGGCGGGGAGTCTTCTGACATCACAACTCCACCCACCGAGCTCCAGACAATAGACCCACCCACAGAATCTGCAGTTTTTCACGTCTCATAACGGACAGAAGGGAGACATTTGACAGGTAAGGATACATGCAGAAGGCATATATATCCTTATAGATAACCGCTATGGCAGTAGTTTAGAAAGGATGAGAGTGGGTTTACATCCACTTTAATGCTTGTAATAACACATATTAACACAGAGCAATTGTTTGACTAGACCCTAAGAGGGGAATGCATGACTGTTTGCTTTTTCCTTTAATAAAAAAAGACTGATGGATCAGCAGATGAAAACCTGTAAACTGAATCACAGATGCAGATAAGAAGGCATGGTGAATTTATTACAGGTCACTCATCTCAAGTGAAGATACATCTAGACAAATAATGATTTTATGTACATCTAACAGACCTTGCACATAAACTGATGTGCGTTTGCTCGATTTAATCAAGCTATAAGCTGGAAAGGCAGGCATCCAGGCCCACACTGTTACAATAACCGGACTCTCTGATGCATGCAGATATGCCAGGCGGTATGTCTATGTTTATCTATTAAATATTTCAAACTCAATCTAGGTTTTCCTCAATCTCTCCAACTAGCAAAGTTATGTAGTCTTTTATGCACAGATTTGTCCTTGATATTATTGGACTCAGGATTTAAGCAGGTTAAGCTGATTAGACAATATGGCTTTACTGATTACAGGAATAGCCAAAATGACAAAATACAAAGCATTGACTCTTCAGTATTTAAAGTCATACACATTTATTTATAAATAAATATATTGCATAAGCTTGACCATTAATCCAATAGGTACTGAAATGATACATTTAGCAGGAGTTGCAACATTTCTGGTTAACTAAACAATAATGTAGGAGGTGTGTTGGCTCCCTATTAGCCCTGACTGCTTTCTGCCAGCTCATATCAACTGTTTCCCACATTCCTGGATTAACTCAATAACAGATCACCCAGTACATTGGCCATAGTAGTAAAGAGAAAGTCAATTTAAACTCCAAAAAAAAAAAAGAAAAAAAATATATATATATACCATATTTATCGGCGTATAATACGCACCGGCGTATAACACGCACCCCAATTTAGGAGGGAAGTTGAAGGGAAAAAAAACTTACATTTAAACGCCCATCATTGCAGCCTTCTCAGTGCAGCCATGTCAGTGCAGCCTTGTCAGTGCAGCCTTGTCAGTGCAGCCATGTCAGTGCAGCCTTGTCAGTGCAGCCATGTCAGTGCAGCCATGTCAGTGCAGCCTTGTCAGTGCAGCCATGTCAGTGCAGCCTTCCCCAGTGCAGCCTTGTCAGTGCAGACTTCCCCAGTGCAGCCTTGTCAGTGCAGCCTTGTTAGTGCAGCTTTCCCCAGTGCAGACTTCCCCAGTGCAGCTTTCCCCAGTGCAGCCTTCCCCAGTGCAGCTTTCCCCAGCGCAGCCTTCCCTAGTGCAGCCTTCCCCAGTGATCCCAGCCATTCTGGGCTTCAAAATCGCCGATCGCGATTTGAAAATGGCGCCGCCGGCGCCGAAATACACAGAGCCGGTCCTCGGCTCTTTCCGGCGGCTGTCGTTCATTTTCGGCTCCACTCGTAGTCCCGAGCGGAGATATCCGAACCTAGCCGAGTAGGTTCGGATAGCTCCGCTCGGGACTACGAGTGGAGCCGAAAATGAACGACAGCCGCCGGAAAGAGCCGAGGACCGGCTCTGTGTATTTCGGTGCCGGCGGCGCCATTTTCAAATCGCGATCGGCGATTTTGAAAATGTGACAGGTCGGGATCGCAGGGGATCGGCGTATAACACGCACCTGTGATTTTCCCCTGGTTTTAAGGGGAAAAAAGTGCGTGTTATACGCCGATAAATACGGTATATATATATATATATATATATATATATATATATATATATATATATATATATTGAACAGTGGGTATAGAAAGGAATCTCTCCCCTGTATTTTCTCAGTGCAACTTATAACATCCAAGTGAAAGATAACAACATTTCAATAAAAAATAAAATAAAAAATAGGATCACAGAGTTGGAAAAAGGATCACCCCCTTGTGTTTTTATTTTGTTGAACCACCTCTTGCTTTAATTACAGCCTTTAGTCTGTTGGGGTATGTCTCTACTAACTTTGCACATCTGGACTTTGCAATATTTGCCCAGCCTTTGCAGAACTGCTCAAGTTCAGTTTAATTTGATGGTGACCATTTGTGGACTGCAGTCTTCAATAAGGATGGGCGATTGGTTTGGCCCGAGCATGAGTTCGTACTCATGTTTGGGCCGAACACCCAAATTTTAAGGGTGCTCACTCCGACAAACACCCTGCAATGCACTAAGTGCTGCACAGTGCAATCTGCGCCCTGATTGGGCAAAGCTTTGTTCAATCAGGGCGTAGTGTAAGCTGGCTGTTAAGGAACAGAGCTGGCCGCGGCATCCTTAACAACTGATGAGTCATCAGCTGTCAATGGGTTTGCCCACTGACAGCTAAATAATAAAAAAAGAGCCAGTTAAAAAAATAAATAATAAAATGGCATGCCCTATCCGCCTCATCCCCACAACCATAGCTGGTGGTTGTGGGGGTCTGCAGGTAGGGGGCTTATCAGAATATGGAAGCCCCCCTTAACCAGTTGCCGACCGCCGCACATGGATGTACGTCGGCACAATGGCACGGGCAGGCATAAGGGCTTATCTGTACGTCCCTGCCTGCCCGAGGGCAGGGGGTCCAATTGGACCCCCCCCAGTGCCTGCAGGGGTCGGATTCTTGTCAGCAGCGATCCGAGGTGAGGGGGAGGCCACTGATTCATGGCCACCCCCTCACGATCACTCCTGGCGAATTACAGGCTTCCTCTGCTGCTGTAATGTAAACAGCGGCAGAGGAAGTGATGTCATCTCTCCTCGTGTCTTTGTTCCGGCGCCGAGGAGAGAAGACATCAAGTAAGTGCACCAAACACTACACATACAGTAGAACACTCTAGGCACACTTTTCACCCCCATTACCCCCCGATCACCCCCCTGTACCCCCTGTCACAGTGACACCAATAGCAGTTTTTTCTCTGATTATTGCATTGGTGTCATTTGTGACAATTATAAGTGGTAGGGCAGTTAGTGTTAGGCCCCATTAGGTCTAGGGTACCCCCCTAACCCCCCTAATAAAGTTTTAACCCCGTGATCACCCCCCATCACCAGTGTCACTAAGTGATCGTTTTTCTGATCGCTGTATTAGTGTAACAGGTGACGTTAGTTAGGGAGGTAAGTATTTAGGTTCGCCGTCAGCTTTTTATAGTGTCAGGGACCCCCATATACTACCTAGTAAAGGTTTTAACCCCCTAATTGGCCCCTAGTTAACCCTTTCACCAGTGATCACCGTATAACTGTTACGGGTAACACTGGTTAGTTAGTTGTTTTTTTATCGTTTCAGGGCACCCGCCGTTTATTACCTAATAAAGTTTTAACCCCCTTATCACCCAGCGGGTGATATAAGTTAGGTTTTGGGGTCAGATAGGGTCTGCGTCGCCCCAAGCAGCATCAGGTTAGTGCCAGTACCGCTAACACCCACGCACGCAGCATACACCTCCCTTAGTGGTATAGTATCTGAGCGGATCAATATCTGATCCGATCAGATCTATACTAGCGTCCCCAGCAGTTTAGGGTTCCCAAAAATGCAGTGTTAGCGGGATCAGCCCAGATACCTGCTAGCATCTGCATTTTGCCCCTCTGCCCGGCCCAGCCCACCCAAGTGCAATATCGATCAATCATTGTCACTTACAAAACACTAAACACATAACTGCAGCTTTCGCAGAGTCAGGCCTGATCCCTGCAATCGCTAACAATTTTTTGGTAGCGTTTTGATACAGTCGCTAACAGTCAGGAGATTTTTTGCCTATGAGTCTCACTAGTGTACCACTATATTTAGAGCCCATAATGGCAAAATGGCAAAGGCCTACACGTTTCTGAGCATGACAGATAGTAAAGAGGAAGTCACTCATCTGTCAGATTCAGGCTCAGAATACGAACCTGTAGACAGCAGCGGCTCCATGACAGATAGCTCTGACGACGGAGTTGTGGTGCCTGCCATGGTCAGGCGTACCATACCCCAATCTTCTTCTTCTGTTTTTGAGGTGCAAGAACTGCAGGGCTCTTGTATGGAGCAGAGAAGTACTAGCGCTGTTATTTATTCCTTCTGGTGAACTGGCAAGCACCAGCGGCCTAGTATATCCTGGTCGTACATCCAATACTGCAGTAACACTTGGTGACGTGGCGAGTCCCATAAGTGCAGTTCAAGCTGGCGAGGTGACAAGCACAAGTAGTATCCAGCTGCCACCAAGAAGATGAACACAGGCCTGCTGTGCCCATAGTGCCCTTCCTGCTGCATTCGCCAATCCTAATTGGGAACCCACCACTTCTGCAGCACCCGTACTTCCCCCATTCACTGGCCAACCCGGCATTCAGGTGGAAACAGTTGATTTTACGTCACTTGATTTTTATTCGCTGTTTTTCACCGAAGATCTCTATAGATCTATTGTGGACCAAAGCAATTTGTATGCTGGTCAACACATCGCCACTATTCCCCAGTCCTCCCTCGCCAGAGATTGGAGACCAATTACGGTCTCCGAATTTAAGCTCTTTCTGTTCCTTTCCCTCAACATGGGCATAACTAAAAAGAGTGAGTTGCGGTCATATTGGTCCACTGACCCAATTCACCATATGCCCTTGTTCTCTGCCTCCATGACCAGGGCACGATACGAGCAGATCTTGTGGTTCATGCACTTCAATGACAATGAACTCTGTCGTCCTCGTGGAGATTCTGGATATGATCGGCTTGACAAAATTCGGCCCCTCGTAAACCACTTCAACCAACATTTTGCAGACTTGTTTACTCCCATCAAGTTGTTTGCGTTGATGAGTCCCTGATTACATTTTCTGGCCAGTTGTCATTCAAACAGTACCTTCCCAGCAAGCATGCCAGATATGGGGTTATAATGTATAAGTTCTGTGACAGGGCCACAGGCTATACATGTAGTTTTATGGTTTACGAGGGAAAAGATAGCCATGTAGAGCCGACAAACTGCCCTGACTACATAGCAAGCGCTGGCAAGATTGTGTGGGACTTGGTGTCACCCTTATTCGGAAAGGGGTACCACTTATATGTGGACAATTATTACACGAGCGTGCCACTTTTTGGTCACCTTTTTAATCATCAGAATGGAGCATGTGGCACCGTGCGACCTAATAGCCGGGGCTTTCCCCAGCGGCTTGGAGATTCCCATCTTAGGCTGGGGGAGAGAGCCTGCTTGCAGTGTAATAATTTGCTCGCTATGAAGTGGAGGGATAATAAGAATGTTTTCATTTTTACCTCCCTTCATGCAGACACGACGGTCCAAATTACTACGGTGACTGGTGTTGTGGAGAAACCCCTCTGTGTCCACGAATATAACCAAAATATGGGAGGGGTGGACCTCAACGACCAGTTGTTGGCGCCGTACCTAGTTGCCCATAAGGCCAGACGCTGGTTTAAAAAAGTGTCTGTATACTTATTTCAATTGGCTTTGCTGAACACTCATGTGCTATACAGAGCTTCAGGACGGACTAGATCCTTCCTTAAATTCCAGGAAGAGATCGTCAGAGCCCTTCTGTTTCCAGATAGTGCTCCACCCCACCCAATCCAAATGCAGTAAGCCGGCTGCATGAGAGGCATTTTCCTTATGTCCTCCCACGTACCCCTACCCAACAAGCCCCCCGAAGAAAATGTTGTATCTGCAGAAATCGCAGATATAGGTGTGACACTCGCTATTATTATAAATATTTGAGTAAATTTTGCACAATATTAATAAAACATATAAGTGAGTGTAAAGAATTGTGTGCATAGGTAAAAGAAAGGGATTATGCAGATAGTAGTTACTGCGGCTATTATTGCTAGGATCAATGATCTCTATATTGCATTATATAGCAATCGCCACTATCTTCTGATAAAGTGATAATTCTAAATTATACGTAAATAAAATACATATAAATGACTGCGGTGGTGTTATAGTTCAATGCTAAAATTAACGTGAATAAAAAACAAATTGCCATGGATAAAAAGCAACTCCTTGTGGATAAAAAACAGAAAATTCTTCTATAATCATTAATCATATGTGCAATCAATCATGAATAATATCATAAAGCAATGGACATAAAAATGGTGAACATAAAAATGTATAATAATAGTCCACTTCGGTGCTATATTAAAGTGTAGGTGATTAAATTATAATATCAAATAATTTGAAGGAGGTAGATGGGTAGCAGCATATAAACAGTCTATAATATATTATATATTTTCTCTGCTGGTGGTGTCTCCTAGTGTGGTCTCACAGAACCCTCCCTTTCAGTTTGTAGTACTCAGGCATTCAGTGATTGTAGCTTTAAGATGTGGGAGTAGTCTCTGGGAACCTCTCTTTCTTTGTTATTATTTCTCCATCATTCCTTCTATGTGGCTCCGCTCTAGTATACTCAGCAATGGGGGAGATAAATAGAGAGGGAAGGGGGAGAAAAGAGGCTCCACTAGTGTATTAAAGTTTTAAAATCAAAGGGGGGAGTATTTATTTAGGTATTGCTCCTACATTTGATATATTAAAAACAGGCAGAGTAAATGAAAAAACGGTCTGGCGTTCTCAGCGCCCTCTCACTTGTGCTTCAGATAGTATGTGCCGCTCCAGCCAATCTCTACGCGTTACGACACCGCCACGTGTCTTCATCTGGGGAACCAGATTGGCTATTCTGTGTTAGCTTATATATTATAGAACCGGAAGTTCTGAAACCGCCATCTTACTTGTGGTTTGTATTGATTTCACTCGGCGGCCATTTTTCTTTAGTTTAGGGAAGTTTAGTCTCCTCCATTTTGTTGAAGGTGTGTGTTAATGTTACTCTATTTCATGAACATCCATGTGGGCAGCCATTTTTTTGGTGGCAATTTACTTAAATAATCTAGCATATTGCGGCTGCTGCATGTCACGGACGTTGTTGTATTACGGGGATTTAGAATAAGATTACAGCAAATTTCCATACAATATTTACTGATGATGTTTTATACAGCAACAAATGTTGGGAATATGTATAAAATTATAGATATATGTTGCAGTGTCCCTGGATTTAATAATTTATAATAAATAAGGTTTAAAGGTTCCTTTCCTTTGCCATTTGTTCTAGTGTATGGATGAAGCAGGTATGAGAGTGCTCTGGTGAATTAACCAGTTAATCTATTTTTAATTTCATACACTTTACTTAAACAATTATGGAATACTTGATTCTTAAAAACTCAAATAACAATGAATAAATAGAATATATATATAGAATACACTTTACTTAAACAATTATGGAATACTTGATTCTTAAAAACTCAAATAACAATGAATAAATAGAATATATATATAGAATATATATATTTTATTCATTGTTATTTGAGTTTTTAAGAATCAAGTATTCCATAATTGTTTAAGTAAAGTGTATGAAATTAAAAATAGATTAACTGGTTAATTCACCAGAACACTCTCATACCTGCTTCATCTATACACTAGAACAAATGGAAAGGAAAGGAACCTTTAAACCTTATTTATTATAAATTATTAAATCTGGAGACACCGCAACATATATCTATAATTTTATACATATTGCCAACATTTGTTGCTGTATAAAACATCATCAGTAAATATTGTATGGAAATTTGCTGTAATCTTATTCTAAATCCCCATAATACAACAACGTCCGTGACATGCAGCAGCCGCAATATGCTAGATTATTTAAGTAAATTGCCACCAAAAAAATGGCTGCCCACATGGATGTTCATGAAATAGAGTAACATTAACACACACCTTCAACAAAATGGAGGAGACTAAACTTCCCTAAACTAAAGAAAAATGGCCGCCGAGTGAAATCAATACAAACCACAATTAAGATGGCGGTTTCAGAACTTCCGGCTCTATAATATATAAGCTAACACAGAATAGCCAATCCGGTTCCCCAGATGAAGACACGTGATGGTGTCGTAACGCATAGGGATTGGCTGGAGCTGTACATACTATCTGAAGCACAAGTGAGAGGGCGCTGAGAATGCCAGACTGTTTTTTTCATTTACTCTGCCTGTTTTTAATATATCAAATGTAAGAGCAATAACTAAATAAATACTCCCCCCTTTGATTTTAAAACTTTAATACACTAGTGGAGCCTCTTTTCTCCCCCTTCCCTCTCTATTTATCTCCCCCATTGCTGAGTATACTAGAGCGGAGCCACATAGAAGGAATGATGGAGAAATAATAACAAAGAAAGAGAGGTTCCCAGAGACTACTCCCACATCTTAAAGCTACAATCACTGAATGCCTGAGTACTACAAACTGAAGGTAAGGGTTCTGTGAGACCACACTAGGAGACACCACCAGCAGAGAAAATATACCCATTACACTTCATAGACCAGAATTAAATAGAAGAAATACTTATAGACTGTTTATATGCTGCTACCCATCTACCTCCTTCAAATTATTTGATATTATAATTTAATCACCTACACTTTAATATAGCACCGAAGTGGACTATTATTACACATTTTTATGTTCACCATTTTTATGTCCATTGCTTTATGATATTATTCATGATTGATTGCACATATGAGTAATGATTATAGAAGAATTTGCTGTTTTTTAGCCACAAGGAGTTGCTTTTTATCCATGGGAATTTGTTTTTTATTCACGTTAATTTTAGAGTTGAACTATGGCGAGCCATGCTGGGATGCGGACGTGACGTGTGACGTCCGTACAGGGGAAGGTGCCTGATGGCGGCGCCGATGTGAGGGCTGGAGACGAGCCGCTGCAAACGGGAGAGAGACGCCGAGCAGGGTGAGAGCCCGCAGCGTACCCAGGAAAGAATCCTTACTGGGATATATGACCTCCTGTGGGGCTGCATTACCTCCCGTGGGGCTGCATTACCTCCCGTGCCCCGCAGCCACAAGCAGCAGCACAACACAGAGGCAGACCTTATCTGCTTGCATTATTGACCTGGCGATGCTGGGTCATTAATAGATCCGGACGTACAGGAATCAAGGAGTCAGAGAGGGAGAGGACTCGGCGGGCTTAGCAGCTCTGGTGTCGGAGGAGATGCAATGACTTATGCCCCGTACACACGGTCGGATTTTCCGATGGACAATGTCCGATCGGAGCGTGTTGTCAGAAATTCCGACCGTGTGTGGGCGCCATCGGACATTTTCCATCGGATTTTCCGACA
Organism: Lithobates clamitans; assembly: GCA_037952925.1. Taxonomy (NCBI): domain Eukaryota; kingdom Metazoa; phylum Chordata; class Amphibia; order Anura; family Ranidae; genus Lithobates; species Lithobates clamitans. Next base: position 1,102,303 of record JBBGZY010000212.1, on the reverse strand, counting down.
CACAAAGTTGGAGAGCAGGAGATAAAATTTTCCGACAACAAAATCCGATCGCGTCAATTCCGACCGTGTGTGGCCTGTTCCGACTTAGCGTTCACAATGGATACAGCACTTTTGTCACGCTGCAATGTTAAAAATGGTTTAATACAGCGCACTCTCTTCTTCTTTATAATGTGACAAGAATTAAGTAGTTTTGATGCTCATATTCACACACACTTCTCACAAACTTTTATTTGTGTTTTTTTAGTGGGATTCCCTCAATATATTGTTATTAGTTGTCACATCTGACAGTTTTATATTTTTTAATTTTTTTTTTTTTTTTTGATTTTAAGCCTTTTTTTTTTTCTTTAATGTTTGTTTTTTTTCCAAGGCTGATCTTTGTTCAATGTTATTTTTATTTTTACTCCAGAATATTTTTGTGTGTGTTTTGTGTGTCAAGTTACCCCAACACCATTGATATCTTTTATTATTTAATCTCCAGGAGATTGTTTGTTGTTGGTGTCCCTTGTTCATTTCACACTGTATATTTGAAATGTACCTGAATCCTCACAAACCAACTGTCATTTTTGAAGTAAAACACATAGGAGAGTATAATTCAAAACAAAAATCCTTTATTAAGGGATCAGAACCAAACAAAGAGGAAGGCAACACTGGATCAACATGAGAAATTAGCGAAGCCTGGGACCCCCACGGCAGACATCAATTCTTCAACATCAAAATTGGTGGCCTGAGGAGTCCATATCTAAGGGAGGGCAGTCTGGTCCGGGATTCACAGAGACTCGGATAGCAGCAGATGACATCTGTGTCCCCAGGCTGTGGTACCACAAGAGGCTGCATCTTTTGGCCGACCAGACTGAACCCAGGGCAATCACTGTCTGGTCTTCCTTCCACGCTTCCTTCCGGGCTGTGGCTGTGCAGTTGGAGATGTGGCAGGAGGAGGAGTAGGACCTGGAGGAGGAGGAGGACTGGGGGTACCTGGAGGAGGACTGGGGGGACCTGGAGGAGAGGGAGGAGGAGGAGGAGGACCTGCAGGAGGAGGAGGAGGACCATCCCAAAGATGTGTGTGAGGTGTAATTTGGCCCCTCATACCTTTCTCCAGAGCCTCTGATATGAGGGCCTCACACATGGCTTTTTGGCCCTCCTCCATCCTCTGCATTTTATATGCTATGAAGGCAGCAATGTTCTCCTGCATGGTGTGGGGTGCTCCCAGGACCTCTGTAGCCCTCCAAAAGAATGCTATAGCCGCCTCCTCTAGGGTACTCGTCCTACTGCCACTTTCTGTTTTCAGGGGGGGTGGAGGGACCTTGATATCAGCCAGCCAGCTCGGCCCGGCCACCTCCTGGCTGAGACTTCCCTGTGTATGAAAAAGGGACATGGTTTTAGTTTTTGCATCATCAATCACAATCCTAAATTAGTACTCCCAACTAACATCTAGTTAACATCATTGATTGGACAAGCAAAAATATTTAGAGGAATGCTATACCTGGCTCAATCTGGGCTCCTCCACATGTTGCTGCCTGGAAGGCCCAGGTTGGGCGTCAGAAGCCTCAGCCAGGGGGGAAGGAAGCGTGGAAGGAAGACTGGAGAGGGATGGCCTGGGTCCAGTCTGGCCTGCCAGAAAGTGCAGCCTGTCGTAGTACAACATCCTGGGGACATAGATGTCATCTGCTGCTCCGGATCTCTGTGAATCCAGGACTTTCTTGCGCTCCCTCAGATATGTGCTCCTCAGGCCACCAATGAAGATCTTTAAATAGGTGATGTCTGCCGTGGGGATCATCTGCTTCACAATTTCACACAATTGATCCAGTGCTGCCTTCCTCTTTGCTTGGTTCTTGAAATGGGGGTGGGTAATCTCCCACAGACAGGGCAGCTCACTTAGCATATCTATGAATACTGACATGAAGTCATTGTCTTTCATTAAGATATCCATGTTCACTGCAAGACACAACACAAGACAAAGCCTAATGTCAGACAAAACTCTCCTAATCTTTTACAATATAGGCCTCAATCTAGAAGCAGTATAGGCACAAGTTTGTCTCTTACCTTCGTTCTTACGATCGGCGCGTCCAATGCTCCTTCCTCCGCTTACAGATCGTACGTAATACGCACGCGTGTTACGCTTTATACACACTGCGCATGCACATAACTCCGCCCGCCCCTGACATTCTTTCTAGTCTATTCCCCACCCCTTTTCGTTCGGCGCAGTGGGGGAAGAGCATGATGGCGGAGTTACAGCAGGTGCGTGCTAATTCTAGCAACGAGGAGGAGGAGGAGGAAAGCCCGGATCCAGGCACGTCCCGATCCAGAAGGAGACATTTTAAGGCCACAAATATGTCGTTTGGGGAGATGTTGGAGATGGTCGACATCATGAAGAATTCCGACTATGACGGAAAATATGGGCCTTACCCCAACCCCAATATCCGAAAGGCCAAAATCATGGCGAAAGTGGTCAGGAGTCTTGAAAGGAATTTCGGGGTACGAAGATCTAAAGATCAGCTCAGGAAGCGGTGGTCGGACCTGAAGTTGAGAGAGCCAGAGCAGTACCGAAAGATCCGGAGAGTGCTGCAAAAAAGTAAGTAGTTGTGCTGTGTTCCTATTCTTTCTGTCTTTATTACGTTCGTTCTGCTCCATATGCTTTTATTAATTGTAACGTTTAAAAAGGTCAACTTTAATGTTCATGGGCCCATTATTTGTTCGTATCAAACATTTTTCTTTCGGCCTCTAGAACACCATTGTTTAGGCCATATGCATTTTCACACATTTTTGGGGGCCTACTTGGATGCCAAATATTTGTTTGTGTAGATGGGTTTGTTACTAGAATGAAATGCCAACTAGATTTTGTGTAAGGAGAGGACACTGAGCAGCTGTTTTCACATCTGGACACTGGAGCACTAGTGTGGGACACAAGAACACCATTTTTATTAGGGGGGCACACAGGTGCTCCAGTGTATACTATAGGGGGGGCTACATCTGTGAAGCTTGTACCAAACAGGTAAAGTATTGCAGCTTGACAAAGGGCAATAAAAAGTATACATCTTGGAACTCTTGTACCCCACTTCCAAGCAGGAAAGGGCTGGCAGCCTTAGGCCTGGGGGGCAAGTCCAGCCAAGTGGCCCACAGAACCAGCGACCCACAGGCCAGCTCGCAGCAGGACCCACGGCCCATTGGAGTTACTACCAAACTTCCAGTGCTGCAAATCAAATGTACAGTGCAAAGCAATACACTTAAAACAAACATTCCACAAGAGAGCAACTGCTCTTGTGCACATTGCTAGATCAAGATGAGGCTCAAGCAAGTGGCTGACAGATTCCTCCCTCCACACAAGTGGGTGGATGATTCCCCTCACTGGGACATTGTATTCTGACAGTAGGGACAGACCCCTGTCAGAATACACTGGTGCTGTTTGGCTGCAAGCAGCTAATTGAGCAAGGATTTCCAGCAGAAGATGATATAACAATGGGTTCCTGCCTAACATAGAGGGGTAAACACAGATCAAAATTCAGCCCCTGCTGAAACCGATGAATTCTGATCTGTGTTTACCCAACTTTACCTTATCCCTTGCTTCAGCGGGCTCTCTGCAGTTCTGTCCCCTGCAGCTCCTGTGTATGTTAGGAATGACATTGGTCACACTCCAAACTCCACTTCATACCATACGGGGTTAATCTTTCTTTATATGTGATGATGTCTAGGGAGGAGAACACTGGAGCTGGCTGGAGCATAGAATCAGGTAAGAAAAAAAAAGACTATACCCCCTTCTCCCCCTCCCCCACACTGCAAGAGTGGACTTCTGTACTTTTTTGGAGTTGAGCTGGGATATCATCACATCCTTTGCTGTGTATTCTTATATTCTTGAATAGGTTAGGAATTAGTGTGACACTTCAGGTGCTACATAGATGTAATCCACATACACATTATATCTTATTAAAAATCATTATTTTTAGAAGATATAATGTGTATGTGGATTACATATATGTAGCACCTGAAATGTCACACGAATTCCTAACCTGTTCAAGAATTTTACTTTCACTTTCAATAAACCTGCACTGAAAAGTACAGAGCAGGCTCACATTACAGTATGCAGGGCAGTGGAGACTTACAGTAGCAGAGGATCCAGCCTCCCATCCATGCTGTACACATCTTCACTCTGCCCTGGAGGAGGTGTGTGCTGAGCGGGACCCAATGATCGATGCTGCAGTGTGAGGTTCTTACTGCCCCGCCCACATGTACTCCCACTGGGACTGTACCAGCTCTGATCTGGGAGTGGGGGACTCAAGAAGGGAGCCTGCAAAGTGGTGTATCTGCTGCCACAGAGCAATGAGCAGGAGTACATAATCTTTGTTTTGGGCAGGAAACCGGGGTATACAAGCGTTACAATTAGATTTTGTTGGCAGAATTTCCTGCTCACAACCTGGCGCTCCTCCCATCTCTTGTACCGACCCTGCTTGCAGCCATCCAGTGCCCTGCCCAGCCCGAGCCAGTGACTCACGCCCTGCCTCTGCCTGCCACTGAAGACTCCGTCTCCGGGAGTTGTAGTTTCCGGGTGCTGCGCACCGCTGCTTACTTCTCTTCACCCATTGCCACCTGGAACTTGAACGCAGTCCGGACTACAACTCCCGGAATGCAGTGCTGGAGGAACACAGCCAATCGGCGGCTGCCGGGGTCGACCTCCTGCATAAAAAAAAATGTCAGCAGCCATGAAAGCGGCCGTTTTTAAATATAAGTTAGGCGGCCTGGGGGGAAATTTCCACCCTGCCCCCTGGCCCAGCCCGCCCCTGCTTCCAAGGAATGTTTCCTATTTCTAGTTCTGCCATCAAATATCTATGTGCTAATTATACCATTTTTGTTTTACATAGGGGAGAAAAGACTCGGAGGACACCCCTCATCCCAGGAGACCAGAGACCCCCCACCTCTGGAAGAAGGGGAAATACCAACCCAAGAAGTTGAGCAGGAGGAAGAAGAAGATGTGGTGGAGATTAGCACCACAACAGGTGAGTGTCTGCGACCACAGGCTCAGGTAAAAGAGATGGATGGTGGCAGATTTTTGAGACCTTTTTTTTTGTTCTTTATCTCTTTTTATTTGATCGTGATGTGAGGGATCCAGAACGTTTTACATCTGAAAGTGCCCAGATACTGATCGGGGAGATCATGGGGTGTAATCTCCAATTGCAAAACATCCAGCAACAAATCAGTGATGTAATTAAAAAAAATAATAACATCATTGATGTTTTGGGGCGAATTTAAACCCCACAAAATCACCTGTTTTATCGTGGTCCAATCTTACCAAAATTTTTTCTATGTTTAGAAAAGCCAAATTTGGAGGATGCACACAGTGTGCCAACATATGCTATCTGCCATCACGGTTTTGGGGGTGCAACCCCTTCCTCAATTATAAAGTAGCATTGAGGAAGGGCTTGCTCCACCAAAACACGTCCCTTGATCCCCCCTGATGGCAGATAGCACATGTTGACATTCGTAAATTGGTGTGCATCTTCCAAATTTGGCTTTTCCAGGGGTGATTTCCCCCCATCTGAACGCTATATCAAACCCAGTTCCTAAATACTGATGTCTGATATAGCCTTCAGGTTTTACCATATGTGAACTTTATAAGTTCAAGTTTTTTGGCTTTCTTGTTGGTTTTACACAGGCCTGTTTTATCTGAAATGGATATTTCGATTTTTGATAATGCTACTGCAAAAATTGTTATACAACAAACATGTTGGTTTGTTTTAAAAACCTTTCGTAAATGCACATGTGATTGTGCAGGTATAAAAAAGTGCCTTACTCAAGAATGTGTGGATTATTGTCTCAACACTACAACACTTTTGGGGTGATGTAATTGCTGTTTTATTGAAAAATGGGGGTTATTTCCTAAGGGCAAATACAGTTTGCACTACAAGTGCAGGTTCAGTGCAGTTGCAAGTGCACTTGTAGTGAAATGTGTTTTTGCATTTAGGAAGTACCAGCCAACACTGTTTTTTATAAGGTTACCCAATCACGACATTTTCTGCACTCAACACATTTCTGTCAGGGTCAGCTAAAACAAACACAAGCAGTAAATGTCCACCAAGAATTTCTTTTGGTTGTTTTTTATTTGAAAAAGGTGTCACAGATTGTCTGGCATATTGATAGCCCCCCTACCCGCAAAGAACTCCAGGTAGCGTAACCGGACATCACGGGCATTCAGGGAGGGAAAGCCAGGACGGCCACTTTCAAGCACCGTCAGTGTTGATGGATTTGGGATTCCGGCCTCAGGCCCAACTGAGCCAGCATAGTTGGCTGAATGTTTTCTTAAAAAATTATGGAGAACACAGCAGGCAAGTATTATATGGTTCAGTTTATACTCCACCATATGGATGGGTGTCAGAAATAATCGGAACCGGCTGGCCAGGATTCCAAATGTGTTCTCCACCACTCTTCGGGCTCTGGCCAGCCGGTAATTAAAAACCCTCTGCTCCGGGGTGAGGGTCCTCATCGGGAATGGCCGCATCAGGTGGTCCCCCAGCGCAAATGCTTCATCAGCAATGAACACAAATGGGAGACCTTCAACATTGTCCTCTGGAGGTGGCAAGTCCAAGCTGCCATTCTGGAGACGCCTGTAGAACTCTGTCTGGGCGATCACTCCACCATCGGACATCCGGCCATTCTTCCCCACGTCCACATACAAGAACTCGTAATTAGCCGACACCACCGCCAACATCACTATACTATTAAACCCCTTGTAATTATAATAGTACGACCCCGAGTTGGGTGGTGGGACGATGTGGACTTGTTTCCCATCAATTGCCCCTCCGCAGTTAGGAAAGTCCCACCGCTGGGCAAAGTGGGAGGCCACAGTCTGCCATTCCTGCGGCGTTGAAGGAAACTGTTGAGGAAAAAACAATAAACATTACTATTTTTTCAAAGATACATGGCAAGCAGATTATACACAAATTATGGGGCAACCTTCAGATAGCATTTACTAAGGGGAATTTAACAACAACAAAGTATAAGGTACACCTATCATATTCCCCCTCCCCCCTCTCATGGGCCATTTCTAACATTATAGGGGGGGGGAACTCTTGGACAGGTAACCCTCTTCACTTCATTGAGAGATGAATGCCTAAATACAGGGTATTACTTGGAACAGCCCCTCCTTAGTTACACTATTGGCAGACCACTGGACAGGTAAGAAGTGTCATAATACAAAGATATAAATACACACTGTACACATTTGAGCACATTTGAACATTCTGCTGTTACCTATCAAGATAATAATAGGATACAAAAACTTTAAACAGTACCATTGGAAAGTATACAGGCAGGCCCTTGCACTACATGCTTTGGGGAATTCATCCATAAATCTGGCCAGTAAAGAGATGAGTATAGTGTGTATGGGTTTGGCAAAGTCAGCAGATAGATGATTGAGGATAGAGAATTGGGATCAGCTGACTTAGCAGTTGGGGGAGGGAGAGTTACAAAAGATTTGGGGACACCACAAAAAAAGCCTCTGGCACTCTGCCTGAATTTAAAGCTAAAATAACATTTCCAAACATTTTAGGGGGTGTTTGGGGTAAAGCACTACTATGGAGCTGATAAAATACATTGTTAAGTGACTACATGAGGTGAATATAGGGCAGGAGACACCATGCTGGAGAGGTTATTGAAGGGCAAATATGTATGAAGGACCTAAAATAATAATTACATAAAAATCCAGCATGCATGAGGACAAAGGGGACATTCACAGCATAATACAATCATGGTAATTAGGGAATGAGGGAAGAAATACAATATATTAGCAAACATTCAATACAATAAAATGTGATATTAAAGCATAAAAATCTTACCTTCATATACTCCTTCTGTAGGACCTGTACGATGGCAGAACAAGTCTCTGGGATAATGATCCCCAGAGCCTGGGGGAGATGCCTGTCGAGAACTTAAGTCCTGCAGACTTCTCCCTGTGGCCAAATACCGCAAGGTAGCGACCAACCTCTGCTCCGCAGTGATGGCTTGCTTCATGCAGGTATCCTGCCTGCTAATATAGGGGGTCAGCGAAGCCAACAGACGGTGAAACACGGGGCTTGTCATCCTGAGAAAGTTCCTGAAATCATCAGGATTATTCTCACGGATCTCACGGAGCAAAGGCATATGACAGAACTGGTCACGCTGAAGCAACCAATTCTTGGTCCATGAACTCCTCCCCACCCTGTTCATAGACTGGACTTGTGTCAAGGTCAGGATCCCAACACCAAGCCCCCGCACAGCACGAACTCTACAAGGAGTATGCATACGAAACATGGCTAGAAAACGGTCGGCTTCTCAGATGAAGTAACAGAACGCACTAAAGAACAGCAAGGCCTGTGAAGAGCGACCTGAAAACCAGTAACGAACGAACAAGAATACAATGACTAAGTCACGCGGAACTTGCTTGCACGCACTGAAGAGCAGATACAAACCCACAAGCACAAACTAAACGGCAGAAAACGATCTGAAAGCCACAAGTCTGAAAAAGCGTGAATCGTCTCTCACCAAATTTTTACTAACTAGAGATTAGCAAAAGGAGCCAAAAGGGTGCCGCGCTTGGTTCTGAACCGGCCTTTTCTAGTCTCATCGTAAGTGGTGTACGTGACCGCATGGTTGTCGATCGGAAATTCCGACAACTTTGTGCGACCGTGTGTAGGCAAAACAAGTTTGAGCCAACATCCGTCGGAAAAAATCCTAGGATTTTGTTGTCGGAATGTCCGAACAAAGTCCGACCGTGTGTACGGGGCATTAGAGTGGTCAGTTACCACGAAACTGCTGGACATCCTGTTGACCTGCCTTGTTCCACCTTCCTCCTACACCCCCACTTCACCAGCACCAGGAATACTGGCTCATGTATGTTGCAGAGGTATCATGGTAACAGAAGTGGAGCAGTGCTGCCGGTGAGTGACAGGAATCAGAAGACAAAAGGTATGAAAGTCTCCTTTATTATAGTTAATTTTGATGAACCATAAGGAAGAATAATGTGGTTCGGTGCTTAGTCTCTTTATCAAAGCTCTGGAGAGCAGCGATATATGATCTTTCGTGTTCTGGACTGTTGGGGGCTCTTTTTTTGATTACCGATTAATTGTCGATTAATTTTTTTTTTCTGCCGATTACTGCTTGGAGTCTTGTTTCCTCATCTGCCTCTTTTTTCTGTCCCTCTCAAATGGTGGGGTATAGGGATGAGCTTCGAGTTCGAGTCGAACTCATGTTCTACTCGAACATTGGCTGTTCGCAAGTTCGCCGAACAGCGAACAATTTGGGGTGTTCGCGGCAAATTCGAATGCCGCGGAACACCCTTTAAAAGTCTATGGGAGAAATCAAAAGTGCTAATTTTTAAGGCTTATATGCAAGTTATTGTCATAAAAAGTGTTTGGGGACCCGGGTCCTGCCCCAGGGGACATGGATCAATGCAAATAAAAGTTTTAAAAACTGACGTTTTTTCAGGAGCAGTGATTTTATTAATGCTTAAAGTCAAACAATAAAAGTGTAATATCCCTTTAAATTTCGTACCTGGGGGGTGTCTATAGTATGCCTGTAAAGGGGCGCATGTTTCCTGTGTTTAGAACAGTCTGACAGCAAAATGACATTTGGAAGGAAAAAACTCATTTAAAACTACCCGCGGCTATTGCATTGCCGACAATACACATAGAAGTTCATTGATAAAAACGGCATGGGAATTCCCCACAGGGCAACCCCGAACCAAAATAAAAAAAAAAAAATGATGTGGGGGTCCCCCTAAATTCCATACAAGGCCCTTCAGGTCTGGTATGGATATTAAGGGGAACCCCAGCCAAAATTTTAAAAAAAAATTGACGTGGGGTTCCCCCTAAATTCCATACCAGACCCTTCAGGTCTGGTATGGATTTTAAGGGGAACCCCGCGCCAAAAAAAAAAAAAAAAACGGCGTGGGGTCCCCCTAAAAATCCATACCAGACCCTTATCCGAGCACGCAACCTGGCAGGCCGCAGGAAAAGAGGGGGGGACGAGAGTGCGGCCCCCCCCCCTCCTGAACCGTACCAGGCCACATGCCCTCAACATTGGGAGGGTGCTTTGGGGTAGCCCCCCAAAACACCTTGTCCCCATGTTAATGAAGACAAGGGCCTCATCCCCACAACCGTGGCCGGTGGTTGTGGGGGTCTGCGGGCGGGGGGCTTATCGGAATCTGGAAGCCCCCTTTAACAAGGGGACCCCCAGATCCCGGCCCCCCCCCTGTGTGAAATGGTAAGGGGGTACTTACCCCTACCATTTCACTAAAAAACTGTCAAAAATGTTAAAAATGACAAGAGACAGTTTTTGACAATTCCTTTATTTAAATGCTTCTTCTTTCTTCCTTCATCTTCTTCTTCTTCTGGTTCTTCTGGCTCTTCTGGTTCTTCCTCCGGCGTTCTCGTCCAGCATCTCCTCCGCGGCGTCTTCTATCTTCTTCTCCTCGGGCCGCTCTGCACCCATGGCATGAGGGGGGAGGCTCCCGCTCTTCTCTTCATCTTCTTCTTCATCTTCATCTTCTTCTTCATCTTCTTCTTCTTCTTCTTCTCTTCTTCATCTCTTCTTCCTTCTTCATGTCTTCTCCGGGCCGCTCCGCAGCCATGCTGGCATGGTGGGAGGCTCCCGCTGTGTGACGGCGTCTCTTCGTCTGACGGTTCTTAAATAACGGGGGCGGGGCCATCCGGTGACCCCGCCCCCCTCTGACGCACGGTGAATTGACGGGACTTCCCTGTGACGTCACGGGGAATGCCACAGGGAAGTCCCGTCATGTCCCGTGCATCAGAGGGGGGCGGGGTCACCGGGTGGCCCCGCCCCCCGTTATTTAAGAACCGTCAGACGAAGAGACGCCGTCACACAGCGGGAGCCTCCCTCCATGCATGGATGCGGAGCGGCCCGCAGAAGAAATGAAGAAGGAAGAAGAGATGAAGAAGAGAAGAAGAAGAAGAAGATGAAGAAGAAGATGAAGATGAAGATGAAGAGAAGAGCGGGAGCCTCCCCCCTCATGCCATGGGTGCGGAGCGGCCCGAGGAGAAGAAGATAGAAGACGCCGCGGAGGAGATGCTGGACGAGAACGCCGGAGGAAGAACCAGAAGAGCCAGAAGAACCAGAAGAAGAAGAAGATGAAGGAAGAAAGAAGAAGCATTTAAATAAAGGAATTGTCAAAAACTGTCTCTTGTCATTTTTAACATTTTTGACAGTTTTTTAGTGAAATGGTAGGGGTAAGTACCCCCTTACCATTTCACACAGGGGGGGGGGGCCGGGATCTGGGGGTCCCCTTGTTAAAGGGGGCTTCCAGATTCCGATAAGCCCCCCGCCCGCAGACCCCCACAACCACCGGCCACGGTTGTGGGGATGAGGCCCTTGTCTTCATCAACATGGGGACAAGGTGCTTTGGGGGGCTACCCCAAAGCACCCTCCCAATGTTGAGGGCATGTGGCCTGGTATGGTTCAGGAGGGGGGGCGCACTCTCGTCCCCCCCTCTTTTCCTGCGGCCTGCCAGGTTGCGTGCTCGGATAAGGGTCTGGTATGGATTTTTAGGGGGACCCCACGCCGTTTTTTTTTTTTTTTTGGGCGCGGGGTTCCCCTTAAAATCCATACCAGACCTGAAGGGTCTGGTATGGAATTTAGGGGGGACCCCACGTCAATTTTTTTTTTAAATTTTGGCTGGGGTTCCCCTTAATATCCATACCAGACCTGAAGGGCCTTGTATGGAATTTAGGGGGACTCCCACATCATTTTTTTTTTTAAATTTTGGTTCGGGGTTGCCCTGTGGGGAATTCCCATGCCGTTTTTATCAATGAACTTCTATGTGTATTGTCGGCAATGCAATAGCCGCGGTAGTTTTAAATGAGTTTTTTCCTTCAAAATGTCATTTTGCTGTCAGACTGTTCTAAACACGGGAAACATGCGCCCCTTTACAGGCATACTATAGACACCCCCCAGGTATGAAATTTAAAGGGATATTACACTTTTATTGTTTGACTTTAAGCATTATTAAAATCACTGCTCCTGAAAAAACGGCCGTTTTTAAAACTTTTTTTTGCATTGATCCATGTCCCCTGGGGCAGGACCCAGGTCCCCAAACACTTTTATTGACAATAACTTGCATATTAGCCTTTAAAATTAGCACTTTTGATTATTCATGTTCGTGTCCCATAGACTTTAATGGTGTTCGCGTGTTCGAACAAATTTTTTTCCTGTTCGCATGTTCTGGTGCGAACCGAACAGGGGGGTGTTCGGCTCATCCCTAGTGGGGTATATGAGCTAAATAAGTGAGACCCCAGGAATTGGGCAGGACTGATGCAACCCACGAAATTTCCTGCATTTATAGGGGGAACAAAATAAAGGAGAGTAAAAGGAAAGGAGGAGGGTGGAGAGGAAGGCAAGGAGGGGACTTTCCTCTGACTTTTTTGCTATAATAATTACACGCAGTAGAGACGCACCGGTGGGAGGGTGCTAGTAATACGAGGTAACGGGGTCGGAGTCGGTAGGAGGAGGCCGGGGAATCGCAAACGCAAATAGAAAAACCAACTTGTTTGTGAAGAGAGCGGGCAGTAAGCTGAAGTATGAGAGGATGGCCCCTAAGAACAACAGAGCCTAAAAATCCTAGGGAGAGCCTTAACTCCAGCTCTATACAAAAATATCTTAAAGAAGCAAGCCAAAAGAGCCCCGGAATGGACATGAAACAGTCAGGAACAAAAGATAAGAAAAAACACCAGCAGAAACAGAAGGGGGGACAGAGGGACAGGACCAAGGAGGAGCTTGAACTAGAAGGAGCAGTAGCCAGCTGCATCTTGGAAGATCAAAGAAGCATGGAGCCCGGTCTGAATAAAACAGAAATGCTGGAAATGTTTGCTAAACTTGAAAGCGTTATAAAAACTGAAATCATGAATGTGCGCGCAGACATGGGTCAGCTACTGCATAGATTGGAAGAGGCAGAGGAGGCAACAGGCAATCAAGCAAAAGAGATCCTGGTTCTTCAAGAGCAGGTCAGGAAAATGCAGAATGAAAATCGCATGATGGCATATAAAATGGAAGAGCAGGAGAATCAGAGCAGGTGACAAAATCTGCATATCAGATCTATTCCGGAACAACTTAATGAGGACTTGGGGGAGAAGGTGAGAAAAATATTCAACCCTATCCTGGCAAAAGGGAGGAGGAGGTGCTAAGGATCGATCGGGTCCATAGGGTGAGGAAACCCCCTAATATAAAACAAGACATTCCTAGAGACGTAATTGTGAAGTTCCATGCATATGAGGACAAAGAAAAAATATGGAAGAATCTCAGGGGGGCCCCCCAATTTGTTTTGAGAACAATAATTTACAGATATTTGCGGACCTATCAGCTGGAACCTTGGCGCGGAGAAGACAGATGAGACCACTCTTAGAACAACTTTGGAGGGCCAATCTGAAGTACAGCTGGGGGTTCCCAACATCCCTGATAGTTGTTAAGGAAGGGAGATCTTTCAAGATGAGATTCCTGGAAGAGATGCAGGACTTTTGCGAAAGCTTGGGTATTCCGATACCTGAAGACTCAAGAAGGGATAGATAAGGATATAAAGACCAGCTGCATGAGAGTGATTGGCGAACTGCGGGTCATCAGGGGGGGGTTTAGGAGGGCAATGTGTGTTGTTCTTCTCTTTTTTTTTTTTTCTTGTTTCTCCCTCCCAACCAGGTGACCCGGGGAGCTTATATGATGCCGTGACTCTGGACTTGAGATACTTGAATATGTGGACAAAGGATTGAGCTGCTGGTGGGCGGGGGGAATGGGGAGGGGCGACTCCCAATCGGTGTGCTAGTGTCTCGCCTTCCCTACCATACTCCGCCTCATTGTTGGACGGAGGGGGTATCGGGAGCCGTCATTGGAGCATCACCCCGAGGAAGGAAGCGTGCAGTATGGGAACGGGAGTATCTCCTACGTGCGGGCTTGGGGCTGGGTTGCAGCCAGGGGGGTGGAGGGGGGGTTTGAGGTAGAGGTTGGGGTAGGCAGGGTGGGGGGAGGGGGGGAGGGAGTTCATGCAGAATGGGTTTTAGGGGAGCATTTGTAAGGTGTAAAGGGATAGATTCAGGGGAATGTATGATCTTAAGTTTCTATCCTACAACGTAAAAGGTCTAAACTTGCCTATAAAAAGACACAAAATATTGAAGGAACTCCAACATTATGGAGCCAACATAGTTTTTCTTCAGGAGACTCACTTAGCTTTAGACTCCAGGATTAGGCTTTTTTCTCCAGGCCTGCCGCAATGGTTTTATAGTGATTCCCCTATCAGGAGATCAAAGGGAGTCGCAATAGGGCTCTCGAGGGCATCTAACTTCACCCTGATAGATAGAATGACGGATCCAGATGGCCAGTATATTTTTCTGAAGGGCAATATTGGGAATAAAACGTTGACTTTAGTGAACATATATTGTCCTAATAAAAACCCAACTGTATTTCTGGGACAGGTGTTGACGAAGCTGACGAAGTTCAGGGAGGGGGAGATGGTGTTGGTGGGGGACCTCAACTTCTGCCTCGACCCCAGTCTCGATAGTGCATCCCGGGCCCAGGGGATAAGGAAGGCCTCAATGAGCGCAATCAGTCGACGGCTGTTTGGCTGCCGACTGATGGACGTATGGAGGCTGCAACATGCCAAGGATAGAGATTACACCTTCTTTTCCCCTGTGCACGGGACGTATTCGAGACTAGACTACATTTTTGTGGACCATAGTCTCCTGGAATGGGTGGAGGAAACCAGAATAGAAATTCTGTCTCTCTCGGATCATTCACCAGTCACGATGAGGATGAGGCTCCCAGATAGGGAGGAGCGGCCCTTCTCGTGGAAGCTGAATGAATCTCTGTTGAAGGAACCAGAAATATTGGAAAAGGTACAGGAAGAAGTGTATTTTTTCTTCAAATCAAATGACACAGGAGAGGTTTCCTCCTCTAGTGTATGGGAAGTGCACAAGGCGTACATTAGAGGGGTTTTCATTTCCATAGGAGCTGGGATAAAAAAAAAAAGAGAAAGGAAGAAAGGGAAAGGATGATTGAGGAAATTTTTTTATTGGAACAGACCCATAAGAAGTCGAAGGGCCCGAGTCAGGAAGTCTTCCGGCAACTAGCTGTTAAAAGGGAGCAGTTGAGGGACGCTATGGAACAGGATTCCAAGCGAGCTCTCAATAGGATAACAAAGGACAACTATCTATGGGCAAACAAGACAAGTAAGCACCTATCCAATTTAGTGAGAAAGAAAAGAGACAGAAATTTTATTGAAAAAATACAAAATAAAAAAGGGGAATTAATAGTGACTAGTAAAGGCATAGCAAATGAGTTCAAAAAGTTTTATGAGACACTATATTCTATTGGGCAAGATAGAGCAGGTAACCCAACACAGACGGGCAGGGCCGAGGAATTTTTGAAGGGGGCAGGAGTTGCTGAGCTCACCGAGGAAGAGATAACTACCCTTGATAGACCGATAGGTGAAGAAGAAATCTTGGCAGCTCTGAAAACTTCCCCAAAGGGCAAGAGTCCAGGGCCTAACGGCTTTACTACTCTATACCTGGAAAAGTTGAAACATATTCTTGTTCCTAGACTCTGCCATTTCTGGAACGAGTTGGATGCCAACTGTGCAATGGGGAGAGAGGCCTTATCAGCTTCGATCACCCTGATATTAAAAGAAGGAAAAAATGCCCAGCTCTGTTCTAGTTACAGACCCATCTCGCTGCTGAATGCAGACGTAAAACTTTATGCGAAAGTGCTGGCAAGCAGACTGAAGGATAAAATGACCACTCTCGTGCATGCTGACCAGGCCGGCTTCATGCCCGGGCGATAGAGCAGGGATAATGGGGTACGAGCAGTGCTCCTGTTGGAATCTAGCAAACGGGATGGACCTCCAGTTCCATTCCTGTCAGTGGACGCGGAAAAAGCGTTCGACAGGGTAGACTGGGGGTTCATGATGAAAATGTTGGAAGTAATGGGGGTGGGCCCGAGGTATATTTCATGGGTTAAGGCCCTATACAACAATCCCACGGCTTCAGTTAGGGTTAACGGGGCCCTCTCAAAACCCTTTAACATGGCAAACGGCACTAGGCAGGGGTGTCCTCTGTTCCCCCTATTGTTTGTCCTGTCCCTTGAGCCCCTTCTAGCCACTATTTGTAATAACCCAGACTGTAGTGGGGTGAAGATAGGAGCAGAGGAACACAAACTTGCGGCTTTTGCCGATGAAGTATATATTTGTTTATCACAAATCCCAGAATCACCCTCCCTAATGTGCTACGGACCCTAAGAAGATACGGGGAAACCTCTAAATTCAAAATAAATTTAAAGAAGTCAGGGATCCTGAATATTAGTGTGGGCAAACAAGAGGAAGCCCGCCTTGCTCAGGTGTTCCCTTTCCCTTGGAAAAAGGAAATTAAGTATTTAGGGATAAAATTATCCAACACTTTTAAAAAACTGTACCTAAACAATTATATTCCACTGCTGGATGAGATTAGGCAGGAAGCTAGAAGATTATCATCGAGGCCTCTTTCATGGCTCGGGCGTGTGAACGTGGCTAAAATGATACTGGCCCCCAAAATATTGTTTAAATTTCAGATGTTGCCTTTCCCACTTTCTCAGTATTATCTTAGAGCGTTAAGGAGTTTGATATCAAGATTTGTCTGGGGTGGCAAAAAACCATGCATCTCCTATGCAGTTCTGAGCAGGGGGGAAAAAAAGGGGGACTAGCCCTACCCAACTTTAATAAGTATTATTTAGCAGTTATTTTATCACACGTTATTGATTGGTCAAAAAAGGATTCGGAAAAGAGATGGGTTAACATAGAACACTATTTGAGTAACACATATTTAGGACGGAGTATTTAGAACCCTCCAAAGTATAGAGCACTGGGCACAAACACAGCGGAATTGACACAGAACACGCTTAAACATTGGGATTTGCTACACATTCAGTGGGCACATAACTCACCTTTGATTTATATGAAAGATAATTTATTTTTTGAGCCAGGGATGAGGGAGGTGGGAGGGAATTGGGTAAAAGAGGAAGGAATCCAATTAAAACATTTTTTAAATAAGGGGAGACTACGCACGTTTGCAGAGTTAAGGTCAGAACTGGGATCGTGGGTTATGAATGTGTGGAGGTATCTCCAGCTTTCGCATTTCATTGAAAAATTACCGAAACCACTCAGAAGCGAGGAGGATTATAGACCATTCGAGCGGCTCTGTGTGAGGATGCATGCGGGTGCCGCTATAGCACAAATACATAGGATCCTGGGTGAGGGGTCAGAGCTGGAGGCGCCTCCTTACATCAAAAAGTGGGAGCGGGAGTTGGGGTCACAATGCAGTAAATCCACGTTGGATAAGATATTGAAGCTGGTACATTTTGCAGCACTTGACACTAGGAGAATTGAAACTCATTACAAATGTCTTGCAAGATGGTATGCCACTCCAGACAAGTTAAGCAAAATTGATAATACTAAATCCGATTCATGTTGGAGGGGGTGTATTCGTTTGAGAACAATGGCCCACATGTGGTGGGAGTGTCCCTCTGTAAAAATCTTTTGGGAAAAAATCATAATACTGGTTAAGGAAATAACAGGGGAAGTCATCGCAGAAGATCCGTGGGTGTGTTTATTCCACGGTACGGTAAAGTCGTTGAAGGGTTACCGATCTTCAATTGTTTCTATATTGCTGGATGCAGCCAAGAAGCAGATAGCAACAAAATGGTTAGATCCGGCTAGCCCAAACATCCGTGATTGGCTCCTCTGTATCAACGAGGTTTACAACGTGGAAAGTTTGGACAGTAGGGGAGGGGCACCTGAGGAGGGTGAGGCTCAGGCTGGCAAATGGGCAGGATGGCAAAAGTATAAAAAGACCTGAAGCTATCCGGAGGAGGTCATAAATGTAGCATAAAGGGCAGGCGAATTAGATAAGAATGGGGGGATCAGTGGTACAAGATGTTCCCTCTATAACCTTCTGCAGGAACGGGGCGGGTGGGTGGGGGGACTGGGGGTGGGTAGAAGGACAGAAATATGTTGGACTTGGTTAATGAACTTTGTAAGTTCTTGTTTTTTGTATTGGAGGGTTTTGGTTTTGTATGGATAAAATAAATAAAGTATTAAAAAAAAAAAAAAAAAGAACTATAACACCATTTATATGTATTTTATTTACGTATAATTTAGAATTATCACTTTATCAGAAGATAGTGGCGATTGCTATATAATGCAATATAGAGATCATTGATCCTAGCAATAATAGCCGCAGCAACTACTATCTGCATAGTCCCTTTCTTTTACCTATGCACACAATTCTTTACACTCACTTATATGTTTTATTAATATTGCGCAAAATTTACTCAAATATTTACTGTACTAAGTGTTGGTGTGAACACCCTCATTTTGCTGCAATATTATCACTTTTTCGTTAAGTAATATTTATTTGTATAATTTTCTAGCTATCATCACTATTTATCATCCACCAGCGCGAAGGACACTTTTTAGTTTCACACCCGCTATTATTGTCCCTCCTGTCCTTACAATCCTGGTCTTTGCATTGGTGAATGTTTTGAGCGCTACCATACACTAGTTTTAGCGTAGGGTACAGCATTGCACACACTAGACACACTTTCACAGGGTCTCCCAAGATGCCATCGCATTTTGAGAGACCCAAACCTGAAACCGATTACAGTTACAAAAGTTACAGTTATTAAAAAAATGTAAAAAAAAAAAAAAAAGTAAAAAAAAAAAGACACAAAAAAAATAAAATAAAAAAAACAAAAATAGTTGTCATTTTATTGTTCTCTCTCTCTATTTTCTCTCTATTGTTCTGCTCTTTTTTACTGTATTCTATTCTGCAATGTTTTATTGTTGTTATGTTTTATCATGTTTGCTTTTCAGGTATGTAATTTTTTTATACTTTACTATTTACTGTGTTTTATTGTTAACCATTTTTTTGTTTTCAGGTACGCCATTCAGCTGCAGCGGGGATTTATTTATCTTGACAGCAACAGCGTTTGCTCCCATGATACATAAAGCCATGACTCCAGCGCTGTCGGAGGTGATTTCACCACCACAGTTATATACTTCAGCATATATGCCGAAGCATGGGGGCAGTAGGGACGGAGGAGCGATTTGCTTCTACCTTTTGCAGGTGGATGCCCCCATGCTTCGGCATATATATATTTTAGGCACAGGTTGCGTTAAAAAATGTTTTATTTTTTACTATTTTTTTGTATTTGCTTTGCAGGTATGGTAAGTCTTACTGTTATAGTGTAATGTTACTTCGTTTTATTGTTAACCATCATTTGTTTAGCAGGTATGCCATTCAGTTGCAGCGCGGATTTATTTATCTTGACAGCAACAGCGTTTGCTCCCACGATACATAAAGCTGTGACTCCAGTGCTGTCGGAGGTGATTTCACCACCACAGTTAAAAAAAAGAGCATATGCCAAAGCATGGGGGCAGCAGGGGCGGAGGAGCGATTTGCTCCTAACTTTTGGGACGGATGCCCCCATGCTTTGGCATATATAAATGGTGCATGTATGCCCATCATTAGAAGTGGGTGGATGAAGGGAGGTATTCTAATGGTGGGCATACCCACAGATCAATCTCTTATTTTCGTTAAGCCCACAGGCTGCATGAAAAAAAAGATTACAATATATGCCCAACAAGGACCAGCAACATACTGGTATGTTGCTGAATTTTGAGTGGTTATACCAGAATGATGCCTGCAGCTTTAGGTATCATCTTGGTATCATTCTTTTCAGCCAGTGGTTGGCTTTCATGTAAAAGCAATCCTAGAGGCTAATTAGCCTCTAGACTGCTTTTACAAGCAGTGGGAGGGAATGTCCCCCCCCCCACCGTCTTCCATGGTTTTTTTCTGGCTCTCCTATCCCAACAGGGAACCTGAGAATGCAGCCGGTGATTCGGCCAGCTGACCATAGAACTGATCAGAGACCAAAATGGCTCCAATCATCTCTATGGCCTAAGAAACCAGAAACTACGAGTATTTCATGACTTAGATTTCGCCGGATATAAACAGCACCATTGGGAAATTGAGAAAGCATTTTATCACACCAAACTTTTTGTGGTCAGATGCTTTGAGGGCAGAGGAGAGATCTAGGGTCTAATAGACCCAATTTTTTTCAAAAAAGAGAACCTATCACTACCTATTGCTATCATAGGGGATATTTAAATTCCCTGAGATAACAATATAAATGATAAAAAAAATGAAAGGAACAGTTTAAAAATAAGATAAAAAAGCAAAAAAAATAATAAAGAAAAAAAAATCACCCCCCAAAGGTGAACGCAAGCATCGGTCTGGCGTCAAATGTAAACAGCAATTGCACCATGCATGTGAGGTATCACCGCAAAGGTCAGATCGAGGGAAGTAATTTTAGTAGTAGACCTCCTCTGTAAATCTAAAGTGGTAACCTGTAAAGGCTTTTAAAGGCTTTTAAAAATGTATTTATTTTGTTGCCACTGCACGTTTGTGCGCAATTTTAAAGCATGTCATGTTTGGTATCCATGTACTCGGCCTAAGATCATCTTTTTTATTTCATCAAACATTTGGGCAATATAGTGTGTTTTAGTGCATTAAAATTTCTAAGGATTTCTAAGGGTGAAAATTTTTGATTTCACTCTTTACTGCCTATCACAGTTTCGGAGGCCATGGAATGCCCAGGTGGCACAAACCCCCCCCAAATGACCCCATTTTGGAAAGTAGACACCCCAAGCTATAACTAAAATATTCCAAATATTCCATGGACTCGACATGCCTCTCAGCAAATAGCTTGGGGTGTCTACTTTCCAAAATGGGGTCATTTGGGGGGGTTTTGAACTGTCCTGGCATTTTATGCACAACATTTAGAAGCTTATGTCACACATCACCCACTCTTCTAACCACTTGAAGACAAAGCCCTTTCTGACACTTATTGTTTACATGAAAAAGTTATTTTTTTTTGCAAAAAAATTACTTTGAACCCCCAAACATTATATATTTTTTTTAAAGCAAATGCCCTACAGATTAAAATGGTGGGAGTTTCATTTTTTTTTTTCACACAGTATTTGCGCAGCGATTTTTCAAATGCATTTTTTGGGGAAAAAACACACTTTTTTAAATTTTAATGCACTAAAACACACTATATTGCCCAAATGTTTGATGAAATAAAAAAGATGATCTTAGGCCGAGTACATGGATACCAAACATGACATGCTTTAAAATTGCGCACAAACGTGCAGTGGCAACAAAATAAATACATTTTTAAAAGCCTTTAAAAGCCTTTACAGGTTACCACTTTAGATTTACAGAGGAGGTCTACTGCAAAAATTACTGCCCTCGATCTGGCCTTCGCGGTGATACCTCACATGCATGGTGCAATTGCTGTTTACGTTTGACGACAGACCGCCGCTTGCGTTCGCCTTAGCGCGAGAGCAGGGGGCAACAGGGGTGCTTTTTTTTTTTATTATTATTTTTTTGCTTTTTTTATCTTATTTTTAAACTGTTCCTTTCATATTTTTTTTTTTTTTAATCAATTTTATTGTTATCTCGGGGAATGTAAATATCCCCTATGATAGCAATAGGTAATGACAGGTACTCTTTTTTGAAAAAATTGGGGTCTATTAGACCCTAGATCTCTCCTCTGCCCTCAAAGCATCTGACCACACCAAGATCGGTGTGATAAAATGCTTCCCCAATTTCCCAATGGCGCTATTTACATCCGGCGAAATCTAAGTCATGAAATGCTCGTAGCTTCCAGTTTCTTAGGCCATAGAGATGTTTGGAGCCACTCTGGTCTCTAAACAGCTCTATGGTCAGCTGGCTGAATCACCGGCTGCATTCTCAGGTTCCCTGTTGAGACAGGAGAGCCAGAGAAAAACACGGAAGACGTTGGGGGGGGCATTCCCTCCCACTGCTTGTAAAAGCAGTCTAGAGGCTAATTAGCCGCTAGGATTGCTTTTACATGAAAGCCGACCGCTGGCTGAAAAGAATGATACCAAGATGATACCTAAACCTGCAGGCATCATTCTGGTATAACCACTCAAAGTCGTGAATGGCGTACCTGAAGACAAAAAAATGGTTAACAATAAAGCACAGTAAACGGTAAGGTATAAAAAATTGCATACCTGAAAAGCAAATGTGATAAAACATAACAACAATAAAACATTGCAGAATAGAATACAGTAAAAAAGAGCAGAACAATAGAGAGAGAGAATAGAGAGAGAGGGAACAATAAAACGACAACTATTTTTTTTTATTTTATATATTTTTTTTTTTTTACACTTTTTTTGTAACTAACTTTTATAACTGTAACCGGTTCCAGGTTCGGGTCTCTCAAAATGCGATGGCATCTTGGGTGACCCTGTGAAAGTGTGCCTAGTCTGTGCAATGCTGTACCCTACGCTAATACTCAACTAGTGAATGGTAGCGTTCAAAACATTCACCAATGCAAAGACCAGGATTGTCAGGACAGGAGGGACAATAATAGCGGGTGTCACGCCTATATCTGCACTTGCTGCAGACACGACATTTTTTTTGAGGGGTTCGCTGGGTAGGGGTACTCGGGAGGACATAAAAATGCCTCTCATGCAGCCGACTGCATTTGGTTGGGGATGTGAATGGGGAAAGTACGGGCGCTGCAGAAGTGGTGGGTTCCCAATTAGGATTGGCGAATGCAGCAGGAAGGGCATTATGGGCACGACGGGTCTGTGTTTGTCTTTTTGGTGGCAGCGGGACACTACTTGTGCTTGCCACCTCACCAGTTTAAACTGCACTTATGGGACTCGCCACGTCACCACGTGTTACTGCAGTGCTGGTTTGACTATGACCAGGGTGTACTATGCCGCTGGTGCTTGCCAGTTCCCCAAAACGCTACCAAAAAAACTGTTAGCGATCGCAGGGATCAGGCCTGACTCTGCGAACGCTGCAGTTATGCGTTTAGTGTTTTGTAAGTGACAGTGATCGATCGATACTGCACTTGGGTGGGCTGGGCTGGGCGGAGGGGCAAAATGCAGGTGCTAGCAGGTATCTGGGCTGATCCCGCTAACACTGCGTTTTTGGGAACCCTAAACTGCTGGGGACGCTAGTATAGATCTGATCGGATCAGATATTGATCCGTTCAGATACTATACCACTAAGGGAGGTGTACGGTGCGTGCGTGGGTGTTAGCGCTACTGGCGCTAACCTGACGCTGCCTGGGGCCGGTGCTTGCCAGTTCACCAAAATACTACCAAAAAAACTGTTAGCGATCGCAGGGATCAGGCCTGACTTTGCGAACGCTGCAGTTATGCGTTTAGAGTTTTGTAAGTGACAGTGATCGATCGATACTGCACTTGGGTGGGCTGGGCCGGGCCGGGCGGAGGGGCAAAACGCAGGTGCTAGCAGGTATCTGGGCTGATCCCGCTAACACTGCGTTTTTGGGAACCCTAAACTGCTGGGGATGCTAGTATAGATCTGATCGGATCAGATATTGATGCGATCAGATACTATACCACTAAGGGAGGTGTATGGTGCGTGCGTGGGTGTTAGCGCTACTGGCGCTAACCTGACGCTGCCTGGGGCTGGTGCTTGCTTGCCAGTTCACCAAAATGCTACCAAAAAAACTGTTAGCGATCGCAGGGATCAGGCCTGACTCTGCGAACGCTGCAGTTATGCGTTTAGTGTTTTGTAAGTGACAGTGATCGATCGATACTGCACTTGGGTGGGCTGGGCGGAGGCGCAAAACGCAGGTGCTAGCGGGTATCTGGGCTGATCCCGCTAACACTGCGTTTTTGGGAACCCTAAACTGCTGGGGACGCTAGTATAGATCTGATCGGATCAGATATTGATCCGATCAGATACTATACCACTAAGGGAGGTGTATGGTGCGTGCGTGGGTGTTAGCGGTACTGGCGCTAATCTGACGCTGCCATGGGCGACGCATATCACCGCCGGGCAATCAGGGGGCTAAACCTTTATTCGGTAATAAACGGCGGGTGCCCTGACACTATAAAAAATAAACAAACTAACCAGCGTCAACCGTAACGGTTATACGGTGATCAGTGGTGAAAGGGTTAACTAGGGGGCAATCAAGGGGTTAAAACATTTATCAGATAGTATATGGGGGTCCCTGACGCTATAAAACGCTGACGGTGAACCTAAATATTTACCTCCCTAACTAGCGTCACCAGCGACACTAATACAGTGATCAGAAAAATGATCGCTTAGCGACACTGGTGACGGGGGGTGATCAAGGGGTTAAAACTTTATTAGGGGGGGTTAGGGGGGTACCCTAGACCTACAGGGGGGTAACAGTAACTGTCCCAACACTGTAACTGTCACAAACTGACACCTAGCAGTAATCAGAAAAAAAAAAAAAAAAACTGCTGGTGTCAGTTTGTGACAGGGTGGGGGGTGATTGGGGGGCGATCGGGGGGGGGATCGGGTGTTTTGTATGCCTGGCATGTTCTACTGTGTGTGTGTGTGTTGGTGCACTCACATACCTGTCTTCTCTCCTCGGGCCGGAACGGAAACTACCGAGCCGAGGAGAGATGACATCACTTCCTTTGCTGCTGTTTAACATACAGCAGCAAAGGAGTGTTCCCATTGGCCGGCGGTGATCGCGAGGGGGGGGCCACGAACGGATGGCCTCCCCCTCCACTCCGATCGCCGGGGAACAAAACGGGACCGCCTCGGGCACCGGGGGGGGGTCCGATCGGACCTCCCACCCGCGGGAGGCAAATCACGTACATGTACGTGATTTTGCCTGCCCGTGCCACCTTGCCCACGTACATCGGCGTGAGGCGGTCCTTAAGTGGTTAAAGGCTTTTAGAAATGCATGTAGTTTGTTGCCACTGCACGTTTGTTACATAGTTACATAGTTACATAGTTAGTAAGGTTGAATAAAGACACCAGTCCATCCAGTTCAACCTGAGAGAGTGTGGGTGCGTGTCTACAATTATCCCTATTTTTTTTAAATTTTATTTACCCATATAGCGCCATCAATTTATGCAGCACTCCAACGTACATTGCACACTCACATTGGTCCCTACCCTCAAGGAGCCCACAATCCAAGGTCCCCAACTCACACTAGGGCCAATTTTTTTTTTTGGACAGAAGCCAATTAGCCTACCAGCATGTCTTTGGAGTGTGGGAGGAAACCGGAGTACCCGGAGGAAACCCTCGCAGGCACAGGGAGAACATGCAAACTCCAGGCAGGTAGTGTCGTGGTCGGGATTCGAACCAGCGACCCTTTTTACTGCTAGGCGAGAGTGCTACCCACTACACCACTGTGCCGCCCAATGTGCGCAAATTTAAAGCATGTTGTGTTTGATATTCATGTACTCGGCCTAAGATAACCTTTTTTTATATTTCATCAAACATTTGGGCAATATAGTGTGTTTTAGTGCATTAAAATTTAAAAAAGTGTATTTTTTCCCAAAAAAAGCATTTGAAAAATCACTGTGCAAATACTGTGTGAAAAAAAAAAAATGATACACCCACCATTTTAATCTGTAGGGCCTTTGCTTTAAAAAAATAGATAATGTTTGGGGGTTCAAAGTAATTTTCTTGCAAAAAAAAATATTTTTTTTCATGTAAACAGTGTCAGAAAGGGCTTTGTCTTCCAGTGGTTAAAAGAGTGGGTGATGTGTGACATAAACTTCTAAATGTTGTGCATAAAATGCCAGGACAGTTCAACCCCCCCAAATGACCCCATTTTGGAAAGTAGACACCCTAATTTATTTAATAAAACAAAAAATAGCTGCGCTGCAATATGTGAAATGAAATCAGACAATAAGATAATGTGATCACCTTAATAAATATAAATGGAACATCCACATATGATAAGCTCACAGTGAAAAGACAGTAAATTGTCCTCTTGATTAAAAAAAAAAACTATTTTTTTTTTCCTCCTCGATCGGAGTGTTGTAATTACTTTAATAAATTATAGAATGTGATAAGATTCTGTGAAAAGATTTGTAAAAAGGAATTATTAGATGTTAAGAGATAGGGTTATAGAGTCATGTAGGCTGTGAGAAATGAGTAAACAATGAGTAAGGGGATACGGCTTTGTCTTTAAGAGACTTTAGATAAATGGGTATATCAAGAAATATGAAAGATAGATTATAGGGTGCATCTGGATAGATACTGCGGCCCAGATCTTTGCTTTGCTTAATCTTTGCCTTGCTTAATCACTTTTCCCATCGTGAAGGCCTCTCCTCCAAGTGGTGGAAAGTCGGAGGCGTTTCTTCTTCTTTTTTTTTTTTTTCTCATCATTCTCTCTTTCCTTTTATTCCTCCTCTTTCTTCTTGTTCTCTATCAGGCGAAGAGTAGGTAGATCTGCAAATTGCACAGTACCTACTGACGCCAATTTTTTGCATTGCTTGGGGTTTTGGATACTCTGCCAAGCCCTAAGCCCTGTTTTTTTTTGTGTAGGTGTGATAGCTGTGTTGGTGCCCCCCCCCCCCCCTCTCTATTTATCTCTTTCATTGGTGATCTGTGATAATTAAACGTTAAGATGACCAGGATAAATCTGACCTCATATAATGTGAAGGGGTTAAATAGCCCAGAGAAACGTTCTAATCTGCTGGCAGAATTGGGGAGACTTAAATCACAAATTATTTTTTTACAAGAGACACATTTTAGAAAGGACAAAATTCCAAGATTGGGGAATCGGAGGTTTCCTATAGTGTACCATAGTGCCTCGCAGACTTCAAAGGCAGGAGGAGTAGCAATTGTCCTCGCTAAACAGATACCGTGGAAAGAATCCAAGATAATTACGGATGATGCAGGTCATCTCCTTATTATAAAGGGATTTCTGGGTGAGCAAAAGGTTACGTTAGTTAACCTATATCTACCCAATGAGGATCAAGTGGGAGCTCTCGAGACATATTTAAACTTAGTACATCAAAATAAAGAAGGGATCCTGATACTGGGAGGGGATCTAAATATGGCATTAGATCCTGTCCTAGATGTCTCAAAGGGGGCCTCACACCTATCGTATGCAAAATTACGTAGAGCTAGGAGATTGATACAAGATCTACAATTAATGGACAGCTGGAGAACCCTCCATGTACACGACAGGGATTATACATTCTTCTCAGCAAGACATAAGACGTATAGTAGAATCGATTATGTCTTTATATCTCAGAGTGCCCTGCCGTGTGTATTGGAGGCCTCCATAGGTTCATTTACATTATCGGATCATGCACCAACTAACTGTGTAATAGAATGGGGAGATCCAGGTCCCCGGGAATGGAATTGGAAGATCAACGAGACATTACTGAAGATTCCAGAGTATGAGATACAGATAGCTGGGAATTAGAATCCTTCTTTTTAACGAATGAATCCAAGGAAACATCCCCATTATGTATATGGGAAACGCATAAATGTTACATTAGAGGAGTTCTCATATCGTTAGGAGCCTATAGGAAACGCTCTCTGGGCACTAAGCTAGATTCCTTGATTAAAGAAATCCAGGTATTGGAACTAACACACAAGAAATCTCTTGCACAGCAAACTGAGGAGAAGCTTTCCCGTCTACAGGAAGAATACAAGCTGCTATTAATGGATAAAGCAAAAGCCAAACTAACCCGATGTAGGCGAGCATTTTATGAGTATGTGAATAAACCGAGTAGGATGCTGGCTAATGCGCTCAGAGATACGAGAGCAAGAAATTATATTGAGCGTATCAAAACGCAAGGGGATGTATTAGTTAACTCCTCACAGGCAATTGCGAAGGCATTCAGAGATTATTATACTAGTCTATATCAGATAGAGGGTCATATAGCAACTTCAACGATACCTAATGGAGGGGAGACAGTGAAGGAATATATATTGGGGTCAGGAATGCCCAGGGTGCCTGAAGAGGGAGCAGGGGATTTAGATGGACCGATTACAACAGAAGAACTCCGAAAAGCCCTTAAATCATTAAAACCCGGTAAGGCTAAAGCCCCTGATGGGTTCACCTTGCTTTACTATAAGACCTTTATTGAAAAATTGGTACCAAAATTTCTAGACGCGTTTAATTCGATCCGGGATGGGCAGATGATGCCGGCGGAAACATTAATGGCTCACATAACTGTAGTTCCAAAGGAGGGAAAAGACCCGTCGCAATGCTCCAGCTATCGTCCAATCTCATTGGTAAATGTAGATCTTAAGATCCTTACGAAAATACTCGCCACCAGATTACTGACATACATTCCCTCTTTAATACGTCCCGATCAAGTGGGGTTTATACCTGACAGAGAAGGTAGAGAAAATACGCAAAGGGTTCTAAGTGCCATACATTTTGCTAAACAATATCAAAAACCCTTAATGCTTATATCTACAGATGCAGAAAAAGCATTTGATAGAGTGGACTGGACATTCCTGAGAGCTACGATACAACACATAGGACTGAAAAGTGGGATGCAGAACTGGATTACAAGCTTATACTCATGCCCGAGAGCAAGGGTTAAGATAAACGACACAATGTCGGAGCCCTTTTCTATATGTAATGGAACACGTCAGGGATGTCCACTTTCGCCTATCATTTTTATCCTCACATTAGAACCCTTTTTAAGAACTATACGAGCCAATCCAGACATCAGGGGAATTGCAATAAAGGGAGAAGAACATAAACTGGTTGCATATGCAGATGATTTGCTATTTTTTATAACTTCCCCAGTTATATCTCTCCCATCTCTATTATCTGAAATACGCAGATATGGAGGACTGTCCAACTTTAAGGTAAATTATAGTAAATCAGAGGCGATGGGAATAGAAGTGAATCCTGGTTTACAAAATCAGCTAACTGCTCACTTCGCTTTCAGATGGACAGACTCCCATATATGCTACTTAGGGACTAAAATACCAAACAAGTTAAGTAGAGTGTTTGAACTTAATTTTGCTCCATTGGCACGACAGATTAAATCAGATTTTCAACGATGGGATAGGGAAATCTTTACGTGGTTTGGTAGAATTAATGTCATAAAAATGAAAGTAATGCCAAGACTGATATACCTGTTTCAGACTCTACCAATCAGACTCTACCTGGAAGATATGAGAGCAAGGTTTGCGAGGTTTATCTGCGCGGGAAAATCAGTGAGAGTTCGCAGAGATATCTTAACCCTACCAAAAGAAAGAGGAGGGGTCGGATTCCCAGATCCAGTTGGCTATTATGAGGCATCACATCTAGCTCGAGTAATAGATTGGTGTGTAGTCCAAAAGGATAAACCATGGATACATATGGAACAAGCAACGACCAATATACCCCTCGAGGGAATAGCATGGCTCTTGAATTAATAGATCCCACAGATTGTAATGAGACACCCTACCGTAGGTGCTACTCTGCGATCCACTAAAAAGATATTTAAGAAAATAGGGATGTCGACGCATCCAAGTCCCATGATTCCAATACTGGGTAATCCAAACTTTGAGCCAGGCTTAACAGATCAGGGTTTTAAGGATCTAAAGCAACGGGGAATCAGCAGGCTTCTGCATTTCACGACAGACAATCATGTGATGACTAGCGGGGAGATTGAACGGGTGTTTGAAGGGGACCTAGATCCATTTAGGAGAATGCAGCTTAACACCTTTCTTCGATCAAAAATATCGCGATTATCAGTAGTACGTACACCTTCGAAGTTTGAGCAGATATGCTTAAAAGGGGAACCAGTGAGACACTCATTATCACTAATGTACTCCCTACTAATTGAGCTGAAAGCCCCACAAAAATTGGCTTTTATGCAAGCTTGGGAAAGGGACCTAGGGGTAACATTCTCCAAAGCACAGGAAAATAAGATCCTTTTGTTTACACATAAGGCCTCAATGGCATCTAGATACCAAGAAGGGGGGTATAAGTCTGGACTCCCTATATTACATATAGGGAACAAAATCCCTAAACAAAATCTTTAATAGAGGGGTAGTATTAAAGAACCTCTGGTAGATCGTTCAGGGGAGGGGTCGGTGGATGGGGGGGGTAGACGAGGGTGGATGTTTTGGAGGGGTAGTGTATATATGGATTTTTTTTTTTCTTCTTCTTATTTTGCTCTCTTACATTTCTCATTTCTTTTTTTTTTTTCTTTTTTTTTTTTTTCTCTTCTTGTTTCTTAGGTGTAGGATAATCAGGGTTCTCCCTGATGAAGGAAAATGTAACAAGAGTAGAAATTAAGCAGTTGTGTTTAGAATATTTGGAAATAGGAATAAACAACGAAATAGGCTAAGAGGAAAGGAAGGAAAGCGGGAAAATATATATATAACCTCCCTATAATATTTAGTGTGTGTCGAGAAGATGATAATTGTAAAATAGATGGAACGTTGTATTGATGGAACCATATGTAGCGCTGTATTTCTATTTTTATGAAAAAATAAAGAATTTATAAAAAAAAAAAAAAAAAACCTATTTCATAGAATCAATGAACATGTGCAGTCCAATTGCAAAGTACATAGAGTGAAACGTTCATTTAAATAGAGTATTCTTTGCAAAGGAGTAAGTGACAGTCATCCAAACAGTGTGTGACATGCGACTTTATCATCCGGGAAAATGTGGTGACAGAAAGTTTCCTCCACCTTCAAATAAACTGCCCCTTACCGTCTCCTTTGATCTCTTGTTAGGAGATCATGCAGGCGTATGGCTGTTTACCCCAGCCCCAGGTGTGAACTGTAAACGGATCCCACATAGGCCTCCTTGACAGGAATCTTCTAAATGGTGGGTGGGTACCCATGGAAACATAGATAAAGAAAGCTCCAATAGCGTAACACGTTTTATAAAAAATTATTAAAAGAAAAGGAAATGCACTTACATTGTTGTAGTAGAAAATTTGTATAAAATCAAATGCCGGCCGGCTTCAAACTGCTGCCCGTTGCTTCCGGGATCAGCGAGGTTAGTGGTGACGTCAGCACGCCGCTCCTCCCTACGCCGTTTCGTCACAACTGACGTCTTCCAGGGGCACGGGCGGCGTGCTGACTCACCACCTATAAATATCCTATCAATTCACCGGAACGCCCCCATCTGAGCTCAAGGTGTCCCGCGGCTATTATCGCCATTTTGAAAGCGGGCAAACGCCCTTCGCCCCCACAGCTCTGAGTTCTAGGTGTCCCGCGGTTAAAATCGCCATTTTACAAGAAGGTAAGTGCCCTTCCCCAAAGCAGCTAAGTGTGTTACAGTGATAGATCCATGAAGATGTCCTTAGTCACCATTAGACCTCACAAACACCTACCAAAAAATCTTATTAAAAACAAAATATTACAAAGCAAACTTCCTCATCACCATGAATGGATGATAAAGGTTGATAATCTAAAAATATCCATGGAGCCTGAATTGACTATGCTAATCCAGGTAATCATAGCTATCGCAAACCAAAACAGGCTAAGTGCATTGCGACTTACCTGCGATCAGAATAGATGCACTGAGAAAAAGAGGGCACAGCTTACATAGTAAAGGGCCTTAACTAATTCCCATCAATATTACATACACTTGGTTTTCGGGGCCCTGTACGCGGCTAGGCTCCCAAGAAGTCCCACACATGTGGTATCCCCCTACTCAGAAGAAGCTGTAGGATGTATTTTGGGGTGTAATTCCACATATACCCATGGCATGTATGAGCAATGTATCATTTAGTGACAACTTTGTGCAAATAAAAAAAAGTTTGTCATTTCCCGCAACTTGTGGCAAAATATAAAATATTCCATGGACTCAACATGCCTCTCAGCAAATAGCTTGGAGTGTCTACTTTCCAAAATGGGGTCATTTGGGTGGGGGGTTGTGCCATCTTAGCATTTTATGGCCTTCAAAACTGTGATAGGTAGTGAGGAGTGAAATCAAAAATTTACTCCCTTAGAAATCCTGAAGCCGGTGATTGGTTTTCGGGGGCCCCGTACGTGGCTAGACTCCCAAAAAGTCCCACACATGTGGTACTCAGGAGAAGCAGCAAAATGTATTTTGGGGTGCAATTCTGCATATAACCATGGCATGTGTGAGCAATTTATCATTTAGTGTCAACTTTTTGTAAAAAAAATCAAATCAATAATTGTGTATGCGCTAGAAAGATAAACTAATAACGTGATATAAAAAAATGAATCAAATCGAAATAAATAAATATATGCAATAGCGTAAAATCTATAAATCACATTAAAAAATATTCAATATTAAATGTTGTAAGCAGTAATCAGTGCCATTCATCTGTGAAAAAAAGTGAATAAAATATATATATAAATATATCAACATGCAACATGCAAAGCGTGGAAAATCCAGGTGTTGATTGAAAAATAATGCAGTGTCCAACAACTCAATTAAAATCGATTCATAAAAAAATGAAAAATATAAAGTGCAGAAATTAGTGTCCAAAAGAGTAGGCATTCCTCATGTTCTTCCTATATGGTGTGCAAATAACGGCATACTTCAGTGCCCTCCAGTGACCCCCAATTGCTCATGCACTCACCTCTGAGCGTGTGACACAGTGGTTAAACAGTGTCTGAACACGCAATAGAGCCACTCCTGGGCTCATATAGGATCTGTTGGAAATGATCTGCACCTCGCTCAGATAACCAACATGTATAGGAAAGAAGGAGACTCCATAGCGTAAGAACGTCAGGGATTTATTAAACAATTATAAAACCAATTCCCTCCAAAAGGATACAGGAAAATCGTATGGCGTGCGGTGTATAATCCTCTGCTTGTCTGTGTTGGTAGCTCCGTCCTGCCCCTCCCCTACGCGTCTTCGGCACAGGGATCACGTGCCTTCATCTGGGGGATCTAATAGGACGAGCGCTCACTGTGTTATATATAGTGTGACGGCGGCCATTTTGCCTTAGACCGCAGACACAACTAGTGATGGACTACGGCCGTGTAAATGCAGCAGCAAACAGCGCTGACTGTCAGCAATAATAGTCTGAGATAAGCAGAGAATATCTGGTAAAGAATAGCTAGAGATGTTAACCCTATCTGCATGTGTATAGTATAAGTGGATGAACCAAACTGTGTTGTTAATTTAGGACAGAGCCACACATCAGAGAGAACACCACATCGCACCTCATACATGGATATTCACATCAGCAGCCAATTAATGATGATAAAAACATCTAATAACATAAACTTATATTTAAAATTATTCTGATTAGTTGATATAATAATACTGATGTGTGAAAAAACATCCGAAAATACTTCCCGCATAGAAAAAATATTAAAAATAAAATCACAATATCAATCAACACATATATCAATAGTGGATCTTGCTTAATATATCATAGGGGAATCTATACCCAATAATACTTTATTACAATTACTCTACATTAGGGATGAGCCGAACACCCCCCGGTTCGGTTCGCACCAGAACCTGCGAACGGACCGAAAGTTCGCACGAACGTTAGAACCCCATTGACGTCTATGGGACTCGAACGTTCGAAATCAAAAGTGCTCATTTTAAAGGCTAATTTGCATGGTATTGTCCTAAAAAGAGTTTGGGGACCTGGGTCCTACCCCAGGGGACATGTATCAATGCAAAAAAAACTTTTAAAAACGGCCGTTTTTTCGGGAGCAGTGATTTTAATGATGCTTAAAGTAAAAAAAAAAAAAGTGAAATATTCCTTTAAATATCGTACCTGGGGGGTGTCTATAGTATGCCTGTAAAGTGACGCCTGTTTCCCGTGTTTAGAACAGTCCTTGCACCAAATGTCATTTTTAAAGGAAAAAATCTCATTTAAAACTGCTTGCGGGTTTAATGTAATGTCGGGTCATGGCAATATGGATGAAAATCAGTGAGACAAACGGCATGGGTACCCCCCAGTCCATTACCAGGCCCTTTGGGTCTTGTATGGATATTAATGGGAACCCCGCACCCAAATTAAAATAAGGAAGGGTGTGGGGCCACCAGGCCCTATATACTCTGAACAGCAGTATACAGGCGGTGCAAACAAGACAGGGACTGTAGGTTTGTTGTTAAGTAGAATCTCTTTGTAATTTTGAACGGGTACATTTTTAACGTGTTTAGCTCCAGCCAAAAAATCTTTTTTAAGCTTTTTGGAAAACATAGGGAAGGGTTATAGCCCCTGTGACATTTGTTTTGCTGTCTTTCCTCCTCTTCAGAAGATTTCACCTCACTTTTTGTCCCAATGAAAAATGTTTTTTGAAAATTTGGGTTTTTTTGTGGATCAAGGATTGGAAAGCATCAGTGGAAAGGAGAAATGTTTTTCCCATATTAACTCTTACAGGTGAGAATTTCCCTTCCTAGGGGTCGATTTCATCTCACTTCCTGTTGTCTCCTTCCGTTTGCAAGTAGGAGTCGTTTGTAAGTTAGATGTTTGAAAGTAGGGTCCTTCCCTATATACTCAGCAGAAATTTGGGCCTTAGGTGTTGCTGTGGCCACAACACTGTAAGCCCTCACAGGGCCCTGCTGTGAAATATTAGATCAAGAATTGTAATTACATGCCCCTGTTGAACAGGAGCTGAAAAATTAGGCCTTAGGCACTGGTGCTGGTGCCACAACACTGCAACCCCTCACAGACACTCTAGTTGGAACGCAGGAACGAGCCCTGCTGCAAAGTATTGCATCAAAAATTGTAATTACACACCTCTGTTAAACAAGGACTGAAAAATTGGGCCTTAGGCACTGGTGCTGGTGTCACAACACTGCAACCCCTCACAGACATTCTAGTTGGAACGCAGGAACGAGCCTTGCTGCAAAGTATTGCATCAAAAATTGTAATTACACGCCCCTGTTAGACAGGGGCAGAAAAAATGGGCCTTAGGCACTGGTGCTGGTGCCACAACACTGCAACCCCTCACAGACACTCTAGTTGGAACGCAGGAACGAGCCTTGCTGCAAAGTATTGCATCAAAAATTGTAATTACACGCCCCTGTTAGACAGGGGCAGAAAAAATGGGCCTTAGGCACTGGTGCTGGTGCCACAACACTGCAACCCCTCACAGACACTCTAGTTGGAACGCAGTAACGAGTCTTGCTGCAAAGTATTGCATCAAAAATTGTAATTACACGCCCCTGTTAGACAGGGGCAGAAAAAATGGGCCTTAGGCACTGGTGCTGGTGCCACAACACTGCAACCTCTCACAGACACTCTAGTTGGAACGCAGGAACGAGCCCTGCTGCAAAATATTGCATCAAAAATTGTAATTACATGCCCCTGTTAAACAGGGGCAGAAAAAATGGGCCTTAGGCACTGGTGCTGGTGCCACAACACTGCAACCCCTCACAGACACTCTAGTTGGAATGCAGGAACGAGCCCTGCTGCAAAATATTGCATCAAAAATTGTAATTACACGCCCCTGTTAAACAGGGGCAGAAAAAATGGGCCTTAGGCACTGGTGCTGGTGCCACAACACTGCAACCCCTCACAGACACTCTAGTTGGAATGCAGGAACGAGCCCTGCTGCAAAGTATTACATCAAAAATTGTAATTACACGCCCCTGTTAAACAGGGGCTGAAAAATTGTGCCTTAGGCACTGGTGGTGGCGCCCAGAACCAAAAATGTTCTTACAAGCTATCAGCGTGATGATTGAGGAGGAAGAGGATAATTACTCAGGGATAGTCACTCAGCATCAGCATAGGCAGTCTTTGAAGGGATCTGAGATTTCAAAAAAAATTATTCGGTTACATCAGCATCAGGTGCTTGGTAGTTGGTGGTGATCCAAGACTGATTCATTTTTATGAAGGTCAGTCGATCGACCGAGTCGGTGGACAGACGCACCCTGTGATCGGTTACCACGCCTCCAGCAGCACTGAATGTGCGTTCCGAAAGAATGCTGGATGCAGGACAGGCCAGTAGCTCAATTGCATACTGTGCAAGCTCTGGCCAGTGATCCATCCTCAAGACCCAGTAACCCAGAGGATTTTCGGTGGGAAAGGTGTCCAAGTCAGATCTTGCCCCTAGGTATTCCTGCACCACGTAAAACAGACGCTGGCAATGGTTGCTGGAACTGATCATACCTTGGGGCTGCAGACCAAAAAATTGTCTGAACGCATCGGTCAGATGGCCACCTTCTCCACCGCTCCTTCTTTGACTGACCGAAGCCTCAGCAACACGTTGTCCAGAAAAAGGAGTTTGTAACCTCCCAGTCTCTGGGAACGCGTTGCACAGACCTTTCTGCAAGGCCTCCCGAAGATGTTTCATCCTCTGCTCCCTCTGCGATGGCAAGATAAGGTCGGCAACCTTACCCTTGTAACGTGGATCAAGGAGGATTGCCAGCCAGTATTGGTCCTTCTCCTTGATACCACGAATACGAGGATCCTTACGCAGGCTTTGCAGGATCAGGGAGGCCATGCAGCGTAGGTTTGCTGAGGCATTCGGTCCGGAGTCCTCTGGGTCACTAAGGACGACATGGTCCGCAGCCACCTCCTCCCAGCCACGTACAAGTCCATGTGTTTCTTGGGACTGATCCCTTAAAGACTGCTGCTGATGCTGAGTGCCAGGCTCCACCTCCATACTGACACAATCTTCCTCCTCCTCCTCCTCCTCGTCCTCTTCCTTTGTGATCGGCGGGCATGCAGGAACACTGTCTGGATAAAGGGGGCCTTGAGAGCTAAGGAAGTCCTCCTCTTCCTGCCTCTGTTCTGCCTCAAGTGCCCTGTCCATTATTCCACGCAGCATGTGCTCCAACAGGTGGACAAGGGGGACAGTGTCACTGATGCATGCACTGTCACTGCTCACCATTCTCGTGGCCTCCTCAAATGGTGACAGGACAATGCATGCATCCCTGATCATGGCCCACTGGCGTGGGGAAAAAAAAACAAGCTCCCCTGACCCTGTCCTGGTGCCATAGTCGCACAGGTACTCATTGATGGCCCTCTGCTGCGTGTGCAGCCGCGTCTGGGAAGGTACGCACTGACGTCACCACGCTTTCGGAGTGAGAGGACGGGCTCCGTATGTTTGCATGCCGGCCGGCTTTTCGTACATGCTATTTTACTAACTTAACTGTAAGTGACTACTTTTTTAATAAATATCTGAAAGATTTTATACTATGGTGAGTTCTTCTTCCTTTTGGGTTACCCGTGGTTCTCGTGGCGAATTGTGATATGTGACAACCCAAGTGAACCTGGAGATTTACCCCCCATATGAACACCGGGACTGCCAGCAAGCTAAAAGGCCTTGGCTGGGCTATAGCCACCTGCCCTTTTATGCTTGCCATCTGGTAAGCAGGCTTAACTACTACGGTGGATTGTCACTACTGCTTAGAAGTACACGGTGGTGGTGTTTTTACTTTGAAAGGATTTGAAAATCTCCTTGATGTCATTTGCATAGACTGTTCTTTTCTGAGCGCAGCCTTCTTTATTGGACTATTTATGTTTGGTGTAATCGCACTATATTGCTGCTGCCGTTTTTTATTATAATATTTGGTCAAGCGTGGTTCTCTCCATTTGTACTCATTGATGGCCCTCTACTGCGTGTGCAGCCGCTGCAGCATGGCCAACGTTGAGTTCCACCTGGTGGGCATGTCACAGATTAGGCGGTTCTTGGGCAGGTTAAACTCCTTTTGGAGGTCCGTCAGCCGAGCACTGGCATTATATGACCGGCGGAAATGCACACAGACTTTCCTGGCCTGCCTCAGGACACCCTGTAAGCCCGGGTACCTGCCCAAGAACCGCTGCACCACCAAGTTAAGGATGTGAGCCAAACAGGGCACATGGGTCATTTGTCCCTGTCGGAGGGCAGAGAGGAGGTTGGTGCCATTGTCGCAAACCACCATTCCTGCCTTAAGTTGGCGTGGCGTCAACCACCTCTGAACCTGCCCCTGCAGAGCTGACAGAACCTCTGCCCCAGTGTGGCTCCTGTCCCCCAAGCACACCAGCTCAAGCACCGCATGGCATCTTTTGGCCTGCGTAGCCCCTTGAATGACTACGGAGCACCGCTGGTCCGAGGAAGAGGCCATGGAGGAAGAAGAAGAGGAGGGGGTGGAGGAGAGAGGTGTGTCACAATCATTAGCATTTTGGAGGCATGGTGGCGGAACAACCTCCAACACTACTGCACCTTGTCCTGCATCCTTCCCAGCTGCCAGCAGAATCACCCAATGCGCCGTGAAACTTAGGTAACGTCCCTGTCCATGCCTGCTGGACCATGAGTCAGCCGTAATATGCACCTTACCGCTGACCGCCCTGTCCAGCGAGGCATGGACATTGCCTTCCACATGCCGGTAGAGAGCCGGAATCGCCTTCTGTGAGAAAAAATGGCGTTTGGGTACCTGCCACTGAGGAACCGCACATTCCACAAACTCACGGAAGGGGGCAGAGTCTACCAACTGAAAAGGCAGCAGTTGAAGTGCTAGCAATTTTGCCAAGCTAGCATTCAACCGCTGGGCATGTGGATGGCTGGGAGAAAACTTCTTTCGGCGGTGCAGCAGCTGGGGCAGGGAAATTTGCATGGTACAATCTGACGTCGGTGTACCAAAAGCAGATTGCCCACAAGTACTTGGCTGTGACACACCTAATTCTACACCTTCATTCCTCTCAGTGCAGGTCTCAGAGAGGACTGAAGGTCTAGTGGGGTTGGAAATCTCAGCTGATGAGGAGCAAGGAGATGTCCTCTTTGTTCTTTGGTGTGGGTCTTTTAGATACGCTTGCCAACGAACTGCATGGCAGGTCAACATATGTCTGGTCAAGCATGTGGTACCCAAGCGGGAGATGTTTTGGCCACGTGAGATACGCTTGAGACATATGTTGCAAATAGCAGCGGTGCGATCTGATGCACTCGTCTCAAAAAAGGCCCACACCAAAGAACTTTTTGAATAACGCGCAGAGACTGCAGCACCCTGCACATGTGGAGCTTTGGGGTGTGATGCAGTCAATGTGCTTCCCTTAGGCTGGCCCCTGGAGGGCATCCTGCTTTGTTGGTGATGTGCCGCCTCCTCCTCCTCCTCTCTCCTATCAGGCACCCACGTTGAGTCAGTGACCTCATCATCCCCTCCCTCCTCATCACTGGAGCAAACCTGGCAGTATGCTGCAGCAGGGGGAGCATGACTGCCAGATTGCTGTCCTTCTTGGGCACCCCCTCTGTCCGTGCTCATGTTACTGCCTTCATCGAGCTCAGTATCATCATCAGAGCCTTCCAAACACTGGGCATCCTCCTGGAGCATGTACCCAACACTGTGGTCAAACAGTTCGAGGGACTCCTCAGGAGGACATGGTGGAGCTAGGGAAGGAGTCACTGATGACATTGAGCCGAGGGAAGAAGCCGCTGCTTTGCCAGACAAAGCACCATGGGCATGGGTGAGAGAGGATGAGGAGGATGAGGACGGCTTGGTCATCCACTCGACCAAGTCTTCCGCATGTTGCGGCTCAACACGGCCGGCTGCCGAAAAAAAGGCCAATCGTGTCCCATGGCCACGTGCTGATGAGGATGCACCGTCTCCACGACCAGCACTAGACACAGAGCCTGCTTGCCCTCTCTTATTGGCTTGTAACTGTCTGCCTCTCCTTCTTGGCCTTCCAGACATACTAATGGCCTGTAGCTGCACTAAGCTGGGATATATATATATATATATATATATATATATATATATATATATATATATATATGTACTGATACTGCAGCTAGCAAAATCAACTGCCTGCCTGTAGTATGAGAACACCACCAACCTTCTACAGGTAGCTTTAGCTGAACACTGTGAGCAGGACGCACTGCACTAAATGTAAATAGTCTAGCTGCCTGACCGTGGTACTAATAGGATCAAAAGAACACCAGTAATTTTCTTTAGGTAGCTGTAAATACTGTAAAAGGACAAGCCTGCCTTTCAGTAGGAAGATAACAGGAACGGATCTAGCTGAACACTGTGAGCAGGACGCACTGCACTAAATGTAAATAGTCTAGAAGATAACATGAACAGATCTAGCTAAACTGAATACAGTGTATATATATATATATATATATATATGCAACACCTGGGATGCATATATATACACAATACACTTTAAGTGCAGCTAACTGACTGACTGTCCTGCCTAATCTAGCTAACTCAAATGAAATGACACTGTCTCTCTCTCTGTCTATCTCTCAGCACACCGGAACACACTGCAGAGGGCCGCCGTGCAGGCGGCCTTATATAGTGTGGGGCGTATACTAAATCCCCTGAGCCATAATTGGCCAAAGCCTCCTTGGCTTTGGCCAATTACGGCTCTCTGTTCAGGCGGCGCTGTGATTGGCCAAGCATGCTAGTCATAGTGCATGCCTGGCCAATCATCAGCAAGCAATGCACTGCGATGCCGCAGTGAATTATGGGCCGTGACGCGCCACACGAATTTGGCGCGAACGGCCCATATCGTTCGCAATTCGGTGAACGACCGAACACGAAGCTAATCCCTACTCTACATTAATAAAAAAGGATCCTAAAAAACATAATAAATCAGGGTAATTAATAATGTATCTGGGAGAGTGCTATATGAATAATGTTACATCACCACAACTACTCCACATTGCATTATGAATAATGCTACATCAACACAACTACTCCACAATGTATAATCCTATTACTACAGTAAAAATATAGCCATATTCCAACATCAAGTTACCAATCGCAGATCCAATATAAATAATCTATAAAATGTGGATATCTGGGTGGGATATTCTAAAAAGGCTGAAATCAATAGTTACTTAAGAAACATCTCAAATCAAACTCCTTGTTAAGTCCTCCAGGAGACAAGGAGCCTAGCTGGTGTATCCACCATGATTCGCGTTTACCAATCTCTCTTACAAAGTTGGAACCCCTCCAATGACGTCTGGGTACCTCTATTCCCCAAAACTTCATTCCAACCGTGCTTTGGTTATGCACTTGTTTAAAATGTATAGACAGATGGTGCTTATCAGACCCTTTGCGTATATTCCTTACGTGCTCTTCTAAACGGTCTTTCAAAGCCCTAGTGGTACACCCCACATAAATATAATTGCATGGGCATTTCAACGCATAAACAACTCCTATA
Source organism: Lithobates clamitans (assembly GCA_037952925.1). Lineage (NCBI taxonomy): Eukaryota > Metazoa > Chordata > Amphibia > Anura > Ranidae > Lithobates > Lithobates clamitans. The sequence continues at coordinate 1,061,462 of JBBGZY010000212.1, read as the reverse complement.
GCATCGCAGGATATAAAACCTCTAATAACATAGGAGTGGTTTTTTCTAATATCAATGAATTCCTTTATTCTTCTGTTGTTACCAGGAACCCTAACGCAGTTGTAACACCTACCACAACCAAAAAAGCCCTTGGGGTCCCAGAACATCAAGGTTTCGGGGGGGGGGTGGTTTTACTACATTATGAACCAATCTATCTCGTAGATTGGGTGCTCTCTTGAAAATAATCTTGGGTTTCTCTGGGAGTACCTCTTTTAGGTGGACATCTTGCTTTAAAACATTCCAATACTTCCGTATAATTCTTTGTACTTCATTGTTTTGCAAGGAGTAATTTAGAACAATACTGATACCATCATTAACATCCTCTTCCATGGTTTCAATCCTATCTTTAAGTAAACTTTCTCTGCTGGGGCGTGCAACTTCCAACTTTTCTTTCTGCAAAAAATCTTTCTGGTATCCCTTGTCCATAAACATGCTACTTAGCATGTCAGACTGGTGCTCATAATCCTCAATTTGCGTGCAGTTCCTCCTCATCCTTGTAAATTGGCCTCTGGGTATGTTCTCTAGCCAAGGTTTGTGGTGACAGCTTGTGGTCGGGATGTAAGAATTGCGGTCTGTTGCTTTAAAAAACGTTTTCGTAATCAAGCCTTCACTAGTGTTAAAAATTTCCAAATCTAAAAAGTGGATATATTCTCTATTTATATCCCAGGTTAAAGAGATATTGAGATCATTTCTATTCATAGAGTCCAATAGAGTCAGTAATGCTTCCATGCTGCCCTGCCAGATTATCAGCAGGTCATCAATAAACCTTTTATATAGTAAAATATTACTGCAATCCTCATTTAAAACACCCTCCTCTTCCCACTTAGCCATGTATAAGTTTGCCACGCTGGGGGCGAATTTAGCGCCCATAGCCACACCCTTGGTCTGTAAATAAAATTTGTTGCCATACCAAAAGAAATTGTGCCGTAAACAGAAATCTAAGCACTTAATAATAAATATGATAAAATCCTCATTCACCAAACCTTCTTTCCTCAGGGCCCATTCCACTGCTTTCAAGGCACCTGCGTGATCTATATTGGTATAGAGTGAGGATACATCTCCTGTGACCATAATAGTATCCTCTTGTGCATTACCTTTATTCAGGAGTTGCAATGTGTGCTTAGTATTCTTGAGATAAGCTGTAGTCTTCTTAACCAAAGGTTGCAGGTGGATATCTATATATTCCCCCAATCTGGACATTAAAGATTCAATGCCGCTCACTATCGGCCTACCCGGGGGGTTATTGCTATCCTTATGGATCTTTGGTAAGTAATAAATTACTGGTATTTTACTAACCATGGGAACCAAATACCTTGCTTCTTGTTTACTCAAAAATCCTTCATCCACACCATATTTAATAACATGTTCCAGTGTTTTTTTGGAGGACCTGGAGGGGTTACTATCCAGTAACTGATATGTATCAGTATCATTTAATATCCTTTCCATTTCTGACTTGTATTGTTGCAGGGATAAAACAACTATCCCTCCGCCTTTGTCTGCCGGCCTTACCACTATATCTGTCCTTTTCTCTAGTGTATTCATCCCTTTTTTTAAATCCTTATGTTCATAAAACTTCTTAATTGGCAATTGCTCTAGCTCACTGGTAACCAACTTTTTGAACAAATCCACATATTTGTTATTGGCTATATGAGGATTGAACACAGAATTATTCTTCAGATTGGTATATTTGGTATTCCTAATGGCTTTTTCCACCGGATTGAGAGCGTAATATTTCTTGATGTTTAACTTTCTGATGAACTACTGTACTCCAACATACGTCTCAAACTTATTCAGCCCTTTTTTGGGGGCAACCTTGATGCCTTTATCGAGCACCAATAGTTCTTCTCTTGACAGAGTGGTCCCACTCAGATCAAAAATCCCATTTCCTAGTTTTCTCGCCTTCTCTTTCTGCTGTATTCTTCTACCTGCTCTCCTTCCCCTCTTCCTGGGTTTCTTGTCTCGCGGGGGGACCCTCCCCTGGTCTCCCCTAAAAAAGATTCATCCAAAAATTCCTCTTCATTATCCTCCAATGGTTGGTAGTTATTGTAAACAGGTATTCTATATTGATCTTGTGGGGGATTTTCATACCTTACTCGCTGTGGTTTCGGCGAGTAGTAAACACCTCCTCTATGTGTGTCCCTATATGAGTCGGGAGGGACCCTCTGGGGATATTGATTTGATGGGGGACCCTTGTATGGATGCTGGTTCCCTCTGTATGGTGTTCCTTGCTGGTATCCGTAACCTCCTTGCGGCCTATGTGGGGTGCCATTCTGGTACCCCTGTTGCTTCTGCTGGCCAACAGAATTATGCTGCCAACCCCTTCGTTGGGGGGAGGTAAGGTTGGTAGCCCCTTTCATGATGATTGTATTGGGTTCTATTCCCATTACCTCGATATAGTGGTCCCCCTTGGTACCAATTATCTTGGTTGAGTGGTGGGCCATACCTGGAGTGTTGGGCATTATTTCCCCCATTTTTAGACCTTTCATGCTGGTCATAATATGGTTTCCTAAACGGCTGCCGATAAGGCGTGTGGAGTTGTTTATCCTCCTGCCGATACGGGGATTGTCCGCTGTTTGGTTGTTTGGTTTTCTGTTGTTGCTGCTGTTGCTGCACTTGTGGTTGTGATGCTCTCATATCACCAGTACCACCTGTTGCTGCTTGCGATTGCGTGCTGGCAGCCGCATTTGTTGCTAATGTGGTTTGCCAATGGAAAACCTGTTTGTTTTGATAATCCTCAAAATCTCGCAAATATTTTTTCTTTTTAATATTTGTATTCTCAACATCTTTCTTCTGCATACTCTTGTGCAAATCATCCATGAGTTTATTGTATTCAGGTGTATTGTTGAAAGGAATAAGCTTATCCCTAATTTCTTTAATCTGATTCTCCACTAATGATAATTTACGTTGTTTCCTTTTGAGGAGAAATTCCATAATTTCTCTTCCTTTGCCTACAAAAAAGGCATACCATTCCTCTATATCCTCTTCACCTAATAAACCATCATTTATGGGAACATCCCATCTTAGCTTTCTGGGAACCATACCATCTTTTAAGTACTTTTCCATGGTGGAACGATACCGCCATATATTACTTTTCTTATCCATGCAGTGTCCCAGTTTCCTAAATAAGTGAGTGATATGATTCTCCTTGGTGTTGTTAACCGAGAATAAAATAGAATAAAAAATCTCCCTATTCTCGAAAAAGGCAAAGGGATCCATAGGCTACTAACAAGTGTATGAAAATTGGTTACCGATAATTGCACAAAGATCTTGCGAGCCACAAATGGATTGATGCCTATAAAGTGAATACCAATACCTAAATCAGCTGCACACACTAACCACGTTTCATACCGTGTATGTGACAAAATCAAATAAATAATTGTGTATGCGCTAGAAAGATAAACTAATAACGTGATATAAAAAAATGAATCAAATCGAAATAAATAAATATATGCAATAGCGTAAAATCTATAAATCACATTAAAAATATAAAAAATTGATATATTAAGCAAGATCCACTATTGATATATGTGTTGATTGATATTGTGATTTTATTTTTAATAGTTTTTCTATGCGGGAAATATTTTCGGATGTTTTTTTCACACATCAGTATTATTATATCAACTAATCAGATTAATTTTAAATATAAGTTTATGTTCTTAGATGTTTTTATCATCATTAATTGGCTGCTGATGTGAATATCCATGTATGAGGTGCGATGTGGTGTTCTCTCAGATGTGTGGCTCTGTCCTGAATTAACAACACAGTTTGGTTCATCCACTTATACTATACACATGCAGATAGGGTTAACATCACTAGCTATTCTTTACCAGATATTCTCTGCTTATCTCAGACTATTATTGCTGACAGTCAGCGCTGTTCGCTGCTGCTTTTACACGGCCGCCATCACACTATATATAACACAGTGAGCTCTCGTCCTATTAGATCCCCCAGATGAAGGCACGTGATCCCTGTGCCGAAGATGTGTAGGGGAGGGGCAGGACGGAGCTACCAACACAGACAAGCAGAGGATTATACACCGCACCGCACGCCATACGATTTTCCTGTATACCACACTCTGGATAGGATGGTGCACTGACGCACCCACACATTGTGAGTACCCTCCTGGAGGAAATTGGTTTTATAATTGTTTAATAAATCCCTGACGTTATTACGCTATGGAGTCTCCTTCTTTCCTATACATGTTGCCATTGATGGTTATCTGAGCGAGGTGCAGATCATTTCCAACAGATCCTATATGAGCCCAGGAGTGGCTCTATTGCGTGTTCAGACACTGTTTAACCACTGTGTCACACACTCAGAGGTGAGCGCATGAGCAATTGAGGGTCACTGGAGGGCACTGAAGCATGCCGTTATTTGCACACCATATAGGAAGAACATGAGGAATGCCTACTCTTTTGGACACTAATTTTTGCACTTTATATTTTTCATTTTTTTATGAATCGATTTTAATTGAGTTGTTGGACACATTATTTTTATGCATTATTTTTCAATCAACACCTGGATTTTCCACACTTTGCATGTTGCATGTTGATATATTTATATATATATTTTATTCACTTTTTTTCACAGATGAATGGCACTGATTACTGCTTACAACATTTAATATTGAATATTTTTTAATGTGATTTATAGATTTTATGCTATTGCATATATTTATTTATTTTGATTTGATTCATTTTTTTATATCACGTTATTAGTTTATCTTTCTAGCGCATACACAATTATTTATTTGATTTTGTCACATACACGGTATGAAACGTGGTTAGTGTGTGCAGCTGATTTAGGTATTGGTATTCACTTTATAGGCATCAATCCATTTGTGACTCACAAGATCTTTGTGCAATTATCGGTAACTTTGTGTAAATATTTTTTTTTTTCATTATTCAATCACTTGGGACAAAACAATAAAATATTCAATGGGCTCAACATGCCTCTCAGCAATTTCCTTGGGCTGTCTACTTTCAAAAATGGGGTCATTTAAGGGGGGGTTGTACTTCCCTGCCATTGTAGCACCTCAAGAAATGAGATAGGCAGTCATAAACTAAAAGCTGTGTAAATTCCAGAAAATGTACCCTAGTTTGTAGACGCTATAACTTTTGCGTAAACCAATAAATATACGCTTATTGACTTTTTTTACCAAAGACATGTGGCTGAATACATTTTGGCCTAAATGTATGACTAAAATTGAGTTTATTGGATTTTTTTATAACAAAAAGTTGAAAATATCATTTTTTTAAAACATTTTTCGGTCTTTTTCCATTTATAGCGCAAAAAAAACAAAAACGCAGAGGTGATAAAATACCATCAAAAGAAAGCTCTATTTGTGGGAAGAAAAGGACACCATTTTCGTTTGGGTACAACATTGCATGACCGCGCAATTAGCAGTTAAAGCGATGCAGTGCCAAATTCTAAAAAGTGCTCTGGTCAGGAAGGGGGTAAAACCTTCCGGGGCTGAAGTGGTTAACAAGGAGGCCCCCAGATCCTGCCCCCCCTATGTGAATGGGTATCGGGTACATAGTACCCCTATCAATTCACCAAAAAAGTAATAAAAACAAGAAACAAGTTTTTTACAAATCCATAGTGTCCCTCGATGTTAATCCATCATCAATAACACCACCTGCCAACCCGAAAAAAAAAAATGCCCTGCCTCCTGGGACAGCCTTCCGCCAAATGCCTCCCCTGCACTTTGACATTTCTTATATAGGTAAGGGGCACCCAATTCTGATATCACTGACTGGTGCATGCTAGGCCTGTGACGTCAGAAGGGGCGGGGCGGGGCCACCGAGTAACATTGCAAGGCGGCCCCACCCTTTAGCTATATAAGAATTGTCAAAGTGCAGAGGAGGCATTCGGCAGGAGGCCACCCCAAGAGGGGAAACGTTTTTGGTATTTTGGGTCGGCGGTTGCCGTGATTACTGATGGATTTACATTGAGGAACACTATTTTTTATTTTTTGATAAAGGATTTGTCAAAAACTTGTCTCTTGTTTTTAATATTTTTTGTAAACTTTTTTGGTGAATGGTTAGGAGTACTATGTACCCAATACCCATTCACACAGGGGGGATTTAAAAGGGGGCTTCCAGATTCCGATAAGCCCCCCGTCCGCAGACTCCCACAACCTCCAGCCATGGTTGTGTGGATGAGGCCCTTGTCCCCATCAACATGGGGACAAGGTGCTTTTGGGTGGTGTGGCAGAGCACCCACCCCCCCCCCCTCCATGTTGAGGGCATGTGGTCTGGTATGGTTCAAAAAGGATAAGGGTCTAGTATAGATAAGATGTCATTTTTTGAAAAAAAAAATAGGCGTGGGGTTTCCCTCCAAATCGATACCAGACCTGGCAATTGTAACCATGAGTCATTTTAAATGGGATTTGACTCTTTTTTTTTGAAATGTCAGTTTTGTTGCAGCATGTTTTATGCATGCTACAGATGCACCACTTTACAGGCACATTAAGAGGACCCCCAGGCACTATATTTAAAGGAATTTCTCACTTTTCACTTTTATAGTTCCACTTTAAAATCACTGTTCCTGAAAAAATAATCATTTTTAAAAAGAAATGTTTGCATTGATACATGTTCCCCAGGGAAGTACCCAGACCCCTATACCCCTTTTATGGCCAATTACTTGCATGTAAACCTTCATAATGGGCACTTTTGATTTTTCCTTTCCGGCTCCCATAGACTTCAATGGAGTTCGCTGTACGGGTTAGAAAATTTCCCCTGTTCAGAAGTTCTACTGTGAACCAAATTGGGGGGCCCATGTCTACTGATGATCTTATGGAAATACAGTGAGCTTCTAACTTCTAATTTGGACTAGAAACACTGAGTCCTTGTGTCAGGAGACTAGTAGACCAGACTGTGTGGACTGCACAGAGGAGACCAGAAACACATGTAAGTGAAATGGTGTTTATTAACAAGTGATAAGTGACAGGAACAAACAGTGCAAAAACCCACACAACAACCCACTACAAACAACAATGTATATATATATAAGTAAAGGGAGATACCGTAATCGTAAACAAGCCAAGCCAAGGTCATACACAGGGAAGTCAGCAGAAGGGTAAGGACGGGAACCTGAACAGGACAAGGAGAGGATGGATGGATGGGGTTCAGGGCAGGGATCCAAGGGAGCCAGGAACAGAAGGGACAGGACTAGGAAGGCCTCAGGATAGGGATTGGATCAGGACAAGGCAGATAGCAGGCTCAAGGTCAAACAGGCAGCAAGGTCAGAACGCAGGGAGAGAGAGAGAGATACCAAGGCAAGCCTATGAGGGCTTGCCGGGTATTTGTAAGGCTGTGGTAATTGACCTCACGTTACAGCTGAGCGCAGTGTGACCTGTTTGCTCCACACTGCCAGAGTGCACCCGCTGGTTGACGCCGGTACTACGGCCTGAGGATGCAACAGTGCCACCAGCAGGAAAGACCTCTTACTGCAGGTCCTAGGTGTTGGAAGACACCTGCTGATGGACACTGGTACTGCGATCCAAGAGACCGATAGCGCCACCAACGGGTAGACCTTCTCATGACAGTACCCCCCCCTAAAGGAGCGGCCTCCGGACGCTCCAACAAGGTGTATCTGTTCAAAGTTCATGGCCTTCAACTGGGCAGGTGAGGGCACATCAGGCCGGGCATCGGGTACATCAACCTGGACAGTGGGTACTGCTGGCATGTCAGAGTCATTAAGCTGGGCAGCAGACGACAGGAACCACTTGAGCTGGGCAGCAAACGACAGGAACCACTTGAGCTGGGCAGCAAACGACAGGAACCACTTGAGCTGGGCAGCAAACGACAGGAACCACTTGAGCTGGGCAGCAAACGACAGGAACCACTTGAGCTGGGCAGCAAACGACAGGAACCACTTGAGCTGGGCAGCAGACGACAGGAACCACTTGAGCTGGGCAGCAGACGACAGGAACCACTTGAGCTGGGCAGCAGACGACAGGAACCACTTGAGCTGGGCAGCAGACGACAGGAACCACTTGAGCTGGGCAGCAGACGACAGGAACCACTTGAGCTGGGCAGCAGACGACAGGAACCACTTGAGCTGGGCAGCAGACGACAGGAAACACTTGAGCTGGGCAGCAGACGACAGGAAACACTTGAGCTGGGCAGCAGACGACAGGAAACACTTGAGCTGGGCAGCAGACGACAGGAAACACTTGAGCTGGGCAGCAGACGACAGGAAACACTTGAGCTGGGCAGCAGACGACAGGAAACACTTGAGCTGGGCAGCAGACGACAGGAAACACTTGAGCTGGGCAGCAGACGACAGGAAACACTTGAGCTGGGCAGCAGACGACAGGAAACACTTGTGCTGGGCAGCAGACGACAGGAAACGCTTGAGCTGGGCAGCAGACGACAGGAACCACTTGAGCTGGGCAGCAGACGACAGGAACCACTTGAGCTGGGCAGCAGACGGCAGGAACCACTTGAGCTGGGCAGCAGACGGCAGGAACCACTTGAGCTGGGCAGCAGACGGCAGGAACCACTTGAGCTGGGCAGCAAACGACAGGAACCACTTGAGCTGGGCAGCAAACGACAGGAACCACTTGAGCTGGGCAGCAGATGACAGGAACCACTTGAGCTGGAGGGCAGACACCCGAACATCAGGCTGGAGGGCTGGAACATCAGACTGAGAAGCTGGCACATCAGACTGAGAAGCAATCTTCGAGGCATCAGGCTGAAAGGCAAGCTGCAAGACATCAGGCTGGGAAGCTGGGACAGCAAACTGGGAAGCTGGCACATCAATCTGGGAAGCTGGCACATCAATCTGGGAAGCTGGCACATCAATCTGGGAAGCTGGCACATCAATCTGGGAAGCTGGCACATCAATCTGGGAAGCTGGCACATCAATCTGGGAAGCTGGCACATCAGACTGGGAAGCTGGCACATCAGACTGGGAAGCTGGCACATCAGACTGGGAAGCTGGCACATCAGACTGGGAAGCTGGCACATCAGACTGGCAGGTAGGCATCAAGACATCAGGCTGGAAGACAAGCTGCAAGGCATCAGGCTGGGAAGCTGGCACATCAATCTGGGAAGCTGGCACATCAATCTGGGAAGCTGGCACATCAATCTGGGAAGCTGGCACATCAATCTGGGAAGCTGGCACATCAATCTGGGAAGCTGGCACATCAATCTGGGAAGCTGGCACATCAGACTGGGAAGCTGGCACATCAGACTGGTAGGTGGGCATCAAGACATCAGGCTGGAAGACAAGCTGCAAGGCATCAGGCTGGGAAGCTGGTACAGCAAACTGGGAAGTTGGCACATCAATCTGGGAAGCTGGCACATCAATCTGGGAAGCTGGCACATCAATCTGGGAAGCTGGCACATCAATCTGGGAAGCTGGCACATCAATCTGGGAAGCTGGCACATCAATCTGGGAAGCTGGCACATCAATCTGGGAGGCTGGCACATCAATCTGGGAGGCTGGCACATCAATCTGGAAAGCTGGCACATCAGACTGGTAGGTAGGCATCAAGACATCGGGCTGGAAGGCAAGCTGCAAGACATCCGGCTGGAAGGCAGGGACATCGAGCTGGAAGGCAGGCATCGGGACGACAGACTGGGAGGCAGGCACATCAGACTGTAAAGCTGGAACATCAGACTGCAAAGCTGGAACATCAGACTGGAAGGCTGGAACAGCAGACTGGAAGGCTGGGACATCAGACTGGAAGGCTGGGACATCAGACTGCAAAGCTTGAACTTCAGACTGCAAAGCTTGAACTTCAGACTGCAAAGCTGGAACATCAGACTGCAAAGCTGGAACATCAGACTGCAAAGCTGGAACATCAGACTGGAAGGCTGGAACATCAGACTGCAAAGCTGGAACGTCAGACTGCAAAGCTGGAACGTCAGACTGCAAAGCTGGAACATCAGACTGCAAAGCTGGAACAGCAGACTGGAAGGCTGGAACAGCAGACTGCAAAGCTGGAACAGCAGACTGGAAGGCTGGAACAGCAGACTGGAAGGCTGGAACAGCAGACTGGAAGGCTGGAACAGCAGACTGAAAAGCTGGAACAGCAGACTGGAAGGCTGGAACATCAGACTGGAAGGCTGGAACATCAGACTGGCGAGCTGGAACGTCAGACTGCAAAGCTGGAACATCAGACTGCAAAGCTGGAACATCAGACTGGAAGGCTGGAACATCAGACTGGAAGGCTGGAACATCAGACTGGCGAGCTGGAACGTCAGACTGCAAAGCTGGAACAGCAGACTGGAAGGCTGGAACAGCAGACTGCAAAGCTGGAACAGCAGACTGCAAAGCTGGAACAGCAGACTGCAAAGCTGGAACAGCAGACTGGAAGGCTGGAACAGCAGACTGGAAGGCTGGAACAGCAGACTGGAAGGCTGGAACATCAGACTGGAAGGCTGGAACATCAGACTGGAAGGCTGGGACATCAGACTGCAAAGCTTGAACTTCAGACTGCAAAGCTTGAACTTCAGACTGCAAAGCTGGAACATCAGACTGCAAAGCTGGAACATCAGACTGCAAAGCTGGAACATCAGACTGCAAAGCTGGAACATCAGACTGGAAGGCTGGAACATCAGACTGGAAGGCTGGAACATCAGACTGGCGAGCTGGAACGTCAGACTGCAAAGCTGGAACAGGTTGGGTTACTGGCAAGATGGTGTGGGTCGGGAAGAATTTTTGCTTCTTCTTTGGTTTAGCCCGTGCAGTTTTGTATGTAGGTGCAGGGCTGTAAGCAAAGAAAGTAGCTGGATCGAAGGAAGACCAAGGAACTGTAGCTAGAGAGGGGTTTTGTGGGACTGTTACAGGTGGAGGAGAAGAGACAGGTGAATTCAAAGCAGGATAGGTGCGACACTTGGAGACTGGGTGATAGTATTTGGTAGGGAACTGATTAAACTGGGTTGTAGCTGAGGTTGCCATAGGTGACGGGGAGATAGATCTTTTGGAAGGCAGATGATTAATGGCAGGGCTGGAATGTTGTGGCTTAGCTAAAGACAGGAGATCTGACCATGCCTGCAGCAAAGGTTGAACAAACGCTGATTTACATACAGCCCGACTAACCAGAGATTGTACTGAATAAATGCAATCGGATAACACCTGCTGGGAACAAGCGGAATAATGTTCATCAAAGTAAGCCGGATCATCCTCTAACAACCATACCAGGGATTCCACCTGGTCACAACTGAAAGGAGGGGAGAAATCGTCACTACCTTCGGGAATGCATGATGAGGCTGACTTTGTACATAATTGGATCAAAGGCAGAACATCCTCAAATAACACATGACCTTGATCTACAAGTAAATGGGCGGTTTGTATCGTTTCCAGCAGTTGGTCTCGGGTCCAATCTTTAAGAGTCTGACAACAATATTCATTATCCTCTGCCGCCAGCAGAGAATAATAGACAATTTCATCAAAGTCCATTTTGCGCGCCCACCGTAACAGGACGGTTTCTCAGTGCAGCCACGTCTGGTCAGGGATGGCCTTGGTATACTGTCAGGAGACTAGTAGACCAGACTGTGTGGACTGCACAGAGGAGACCAGAAACACATGTAAGTGAAATGGTGTTTATTAACAAGTGATAAGTGACAGGAACAAACAGTGCAAAAACCCACACAACAACCCACTACAAACAACAATGTATATATATATAAGTAAAGGGAGATACCGTAATCGTAAACAAGCCAAGCCAAGGTCATACACAGGGAAGTCAGCAGAAGGGTAAGGACGGGAACCTGAACAGGACAAGGAGAGGATGGATGGATGGGGTTCAGGGCAGGGATCCAAGGGGGCCAGGAACAGAAGGGACAGGACTAGGAAGGCCTCAGGATAGGGATTGGATCAGGACAAGGCAGATAGCAGGCTCAAGGTCAAACAGGCAGCAAGGTCAGAACGCAGGGAGAGAGAGAGAGATACCAAGGCAAGCCTATGAGGGCTTGCCGGGTATTTGTAAGGCTGTGGTAATTGACCTCACGTTACAGCTGAGCGCAGTGTGACCTGTTTGCTCCACACTGCCAGAGTGCACCCGCTGGTTGACGCCGGTACTACGGCCTGAGGATGCAACAGTGCCACCAGCAGGAAAGACCTCTTACTGCAGGTCCTAGGTGTTGGAAGACACCTGCTGATGGACACTGGTACTGCGATCCAAGAGACCGATAGCGCCACCAACGGGTAGACCTTCTCATGACACCTTGTTTTACTGAAGTCTCAAGTGTTGTGAGGCCTGCAATTATGCAATTAATTTCTATGGACAAACAGATGTAGACAGATGATAATCTGTTTACATGTGGTGCACTGCTAAATTAATGGTACTAATATCCACAAAGGGGTTGATTTACTAAGGCCACTTTCACACCGAGGCGCCTTACAGGCGCTATAGCGCTAAAAATAGCGCCTGCAAAGAGTTTGTAGAGCGCCTCCCCTGTCACTCCAGTGTGCTATTTTTAGCGGCACTTTTAACCCTTTTTCGGCTGCTAGCGGGGGTTAAAAGGGCTCCGCTAGCACCCGAAAAGCGTGGCTAAAGCGACAGTAAAGCGTGGCTAAAAATAGCGACGCGTTATCGCAGACGCCCAGCGCGGCTCATTGTGAAAGTGCCCTTAACCTGGAGAGTCCAAAATCTGGTGCAGCTCTGCATAGAAACCAATCATCTTCCAGGTTTTTGGTTGGTTGGTACAGCTGCACCAGATTTTACACACTCCAGTTTTAGTAAATCAACACCAAATTGTGATGCATAAACATTTTATTTGTGGTACCGCAATGCACAGATTGAAGGGGGGCTAAAGCATAATGAGGGAGATTTACTAAAACTGGTGCACTCAGAGTCTGATGCAGCTGTGCATGGTAGCCAATCAGCTTCTAACTTCAGCTTGTTCAATTAAGCTTTGGCAATGAAACCTGGAAGCTGATTGGTTTCTAGGCAGAGTTGCACCAGACTTTGCATGCTTCAATTTTTGTAAATAACCCACACTGTGTATTGAAACCACTTGTCGTCTTTCAGAAGTTCATGTGACAGATTGCAAATGCAGGAGAACATGTGGAACACGGGGACTAAGCATTGGCCGTCTAAAACAGTAGGGACCTTCATGGCAGGATCACCAGGAACTATCTTAACGATAGCTGCACATTTTGAAAACATTGCCTTTTTTTAAATTACAGTAATGTATTAAAGCTCTACCCATATGGAAGAAAAATATATTTCCAACATATTTATTTAAAAAATTATATATTTTAAATATATTTACAATATATTGTCCTACGCTAACATATTTTTACATGTAGTCCAAAATGTGAATTAAAATATATTTTCCAAAGGCATCTATTTGAAAATATATTTTTTTAAATATATTTTCCAGATATTTTTGAACATCTAAAAAAATGCATTTAAACATATATTTTTAAATATACTTGTAAATTAATTCCGAAAATGTAATTTAAATGTATTTTCCAAAGACATATATTGGAAAATATATTTTTTAAATATTGGAGTGAAGAATTTGGGTATGTTGGCGCTACCTAAAAAATTATTATTTATGTATACTGGGATAGCCTGAAGTATAGCACCCCCTACTCGTATTCATAAATCTTATGAGGTGTGCAGCATGTATGAACCCCCTTTTTTACAAAATGAAAATGTTTAACGTCTAATAAAGACATTTCAACATTTTTTTTGATATTTTTTGTAATATGGACTTGAAAAAAAAACTATAACATAGATAACATTCTGAATACATTTATAAGAGACCCATTCCCATTTTAATATGGTTTGTTTTACTCTTTTAAAATAAAAAAAAATAAAAACCAAAAGATTCAAATAAAATATTTAATTTTTTTATAAGATTTCAAGCACATAATCCATTTAATACAAAGCAGATAAACCTCTTGCATCCACCTTCCATTCCCAGAGAATTGTTGTACAAGTCATTCTGAATTGAGAAAGCTCGTCGGCTGACCAGCAAAACATCTTCAAGAAAAATACAGCAAGTCCAGTTACCTTGATTTATTGATTGACCTGAATGAATGAGAACCTTCACAGACATCCACCCCCACAGTCCAAGGATCTTTTCTGCTTACAGGGTACAAGAGAAACTCCACACTCTGGATATAAATCTTCAATGTTCTGTTTAATCCATGAATCAGTAGTTACACTTTCCTGACAGGCTCCATGGCAGCATACGTGTGGGTTGACCCCGCCTCCATAACTACCCAATAGGACCCCTCCCTATAAATTTCAGCTGTGGGCTCTCAGCCGTGTTCCTTTTTTGTCCTCCTCCGTAGGACCTTATGTTTGGTTCTCCTACCTGAAGACGATGTCCTGCAATCGTATCGGCCGACTGACGTGATGTCTCATCCCTCCAATAAGCCTTGACGGTTAGCAGGGTATGGAGTGTATTGCAGAGTAAGCGCTGAAGAGCTGGAATCATTTTTGAATGAAAAGCGCGCACAGGCCGATTGCCTAGCAGTATGCAGGTGGCCATTATCTGCCAAAAGCCCGGTGTGTGTATGGATGTTCCGGCCGAGTCGATCGTAGGTGGTGGTGGTGAGCATATATCACCTTCATGGCAGCAGTGTATATATTTGTTGTTGTTATTTCTCTCTGTGTGCTTTTGTCAAGTTGCCTATGCAGTGGCTGGTTCCCTGTACGTTCCAGCCGCCGCTCCCTCTACTTCCGGGTTCTGTCTGCATTCTGCGCAGGCGCAGTCCTGGAACGAAAGCGAGGCCTGGTTTCGCGCATGCGCACGACGACCGTGGGTCTGGCGTGGCCGTGACGTCACGCGGCACCAATTTTAAAAGCCTGGGGAAGCTTGCAGAGCTCGAGAATGATCGTGGGCATAGCGGCGACTTCCCTGAGCATCTGCAGAGCCTTCCCCAGGTAAGTGTAGTACAGATGGGTCTGTGCTTGCTGTTTTGCTTTCTGGTGTATTTGATTTACTCTGTGTTCACCTGCAGTGATTCTCAGCATCAGCCATGGACTCTTCACTGCCTCCTGGTGGCCAGTCCTCTCGCAGCAGGTAGGATTTGAAAGTATATTTCTTTACTTACCGCTGGGGGGAAGAGAGCGGAGTGTAGGGCATCATTCTGACTTTGTGCCTTTCTCTTTCTCTCTTCCTGTCTTCCTTCTTTCCTTAGCCCTTCTAGATCTGATCAAAGACAAAGTAGTTCCCGCAGAAGAAGCGGGTCATCTAAATCACACCACCGGCATTCCTCCACTGGCTCTAGACACCATGGTTCATCCTCTAAGTCTAAAGACCACAGTAGAGGCTCTCCTCACCCCCCCTCATCTCATAGGGGACCGGAGAAAATATGTTGGGGATGCAGGGCCCCAGTTCCTGCCAGCAAGTCTCTCTGTGACCGCTGTTTTTCTAAAGCAGCTAATGAGAGGGAAGGTGCAGACCAACACCTGGAGACTTTAATCAAGCGAGTCGTGAAAGAATCGCTACAGGAGAGAGACGCTGCAAAGTCTCGTGATTCTCCTCAAGATCCACTGATTCCCCTGTCAGAAGAGGGTCCAGTCCCTGAGACGTGGGAGTCTTCTCAACCTAGTCACCAGTCAGCCCCCCCTTCAGATAGTGGGTCAGAAGCAGATGAACCTGGGATGGGCTTTGAATATGCCCTGGTTCCTTCTCTGGTGAAAGCGGTTAAAAACGCTCTGGTTTGGGAAGAACCAGTTATTTCTCCTGCTAAACAGAGAAAGTTTTTCAAACAACTCAGCAAGGAGCGTCATTATTTTCCTTTCCTCACGGAAGTAGGAGCTATAATTTTTGAAGAATGGGGCAAGATGGATAATAAAAGCTCTATGCAATCTAAAGTCGCAAAACTATACCCTTTCAAGGAAGAAGAGGTTAAACACCTTGAATCAGCTCCCTTGGTAGATGCTGCATTAATGAGGCTTGTGAGATATGTGACTCTGCCTCTTGAAGATACAGTCTCATTTAAAAATCCGCTAAAGAGACGGATTGATACCGACCTAAAAAGGATTTACCTGACAGCAGGCACAGTGTGCAAACCAGCTCTGGCCTTAGCAGCAGTCTCTAAAGCTTTAGAGGCATGGTCAGACAATGTGAATGATTCTCTTAGAGGTATCTCTGAAGAAGCGGCTAAGAGCTCCCCTATTCAGGAAATCAGGCTTGCCTCTGCCTTTCTGGGGGAGGTCTCTATTGACATTGTTCGCCTAGTGGCTCGGGTGATGTTGTCATCGGTCACCGCCCGTCGGGCCTTGTGGCTGCGACCTTGGTTGGCGGATCCAGCCTCTAAACAGGCTTGGTGCCGTATTCCATTTGAGGGTTCATCCCTCTTCGGCAACAAGCTTGATAGCGCCATTACCCGGGCTACGGGTGGTAAATCGGGGTTCCTCCCTCAAGACAGGCGTTTACAGAACCAAGAACGCACCTTTTCAAGATCGCAGAACACCGACCGTGCAAGGGAAGCACCTAGCTATAGGCCTGGTCGGGAATTTTCTAGATCCTGGAAATCCAGGCAGTCCTCTTTTAAAAAGCCCACAAAAGGGGCTTCTACCAGTAACCAGGACTCCACTAAGTCCTTTTGAAATTGGGCCCGCTCAAACATGTCAGGTGGGGGCTCGTCTGCTCCACTTCCGGCATGTTTGGGCGGCCTCAATTCGGGATTTCTGGACTGTCAAGACAGTCTCCTCAGGCCACACATGGGTTTTCAACAGCACTCCCAGACTAAGATTTATACCAACAAATCTTCCAAGTTCAGAGGAGAAGAAACAAGTTCTTTTAGCTTACATAAGCTCTTTATTAGCTCAAAACGCAGCCATTCCTGTTCCAGATGGCGAACAAGGAGAAGGCATGTATTCCCCTCTGTTTCTGGTACAGAAGAAGAACGGCACATGGAGGCCTGTTATAGACCTGACTCATCTCAACCGGTTTATCCGAAAGGAAAAATTCAAGATGGAGTCACTATTAACGATTCAACAATCCGTTCACCTAGGAGATTGGCTGATGTCAATAGACTTGAAAGACGCCTACTTTCATGTCCCAGTGGCGGCAGACTTCCAAAAGTTCCTTCGCTTTGCTGTAGGCGATCAACACTTACAGTTTACCTGCCTTCCATTTGGTCTCACAACATCACCTCGGGTGTTTTCCAAGGTTCTGTTGGCTGTTGTTGCTCTGCTCCGAGTCAAAGGAGTTCGCCTTCACCACTATCTCGACGACCTCCTCCTTCTAGCCCAGGACAAGGGTCAGCTTCTAAAGCACAGGAGTCTAGTAATTTCCACTCTCCAAGAGTTTGGGTGGCTCCTGAATTTGGAGAAAAGTCACTTGATTCCATCTCAGTCTCTCATATTTCTAGGTGCCCATTTCAACACACTAGAAGGCACCATCTCGCTACCCGAGGAGAAGATTGTGGTGATCCGGGACAGGATTCGTTCAACCCTTGCTTCATCTCACCTATCCGCTCTTCAATGTCTGAAGGTGATTGGCACAATGGCAGCTACCATTCCCATGGTGAAGTGGGCTCAATGGCACACTCGCCCATTCCAGAAAGGGTTTCTCCAACAGTGGGATTCTCCCAGCAAGAATCAGCGCATCCTCCTCACTCCATCCATGAGAGAGTCTCTCCTTTGGTGGCTCCAAGGGAAAAATCTCCCCAATTGCCATTCGATTCTCCCCATCACATGGGTCACAGTGACCTCAGATGCCAGCAATCGGGGCTGGGGTGCTCATTGCCTGTCAGAAGTGGCTCAGGGCAGATGGATCTCGCCATCTCAGAAGACTGTATCCAACATTCTGAAACTTCGAGCGGCCTTTCAGGCGCTCAGATCCTTCTACCATCTGATAAAGAACTCTTCAGTGATGCTCCGGTTGGACAATACAACCGCGGTGGCCTATATAAGGAAACAAGGTGGGACTCGCAGCTGGTCCCTCCTAAGAGAAGTGGAGCCAATCATAAACTGGGCTCAGAAAAATCTGTCCAACATTTCGGCAGTCTACATTCCGGGGGTCCACAATGTTCAGGCGGACTTTCTGTCCCGTGTTCAAATGGACAACAACGAGTGGTCCCTGCACAAAGAGGTGTTCAAGTGGCTCCTGACACTGGGAGTATCTCCAGAAGTGGATCTGTTTGCATCCCCATGCAACTACAAACTCACCAAGTATTACTCGAGGTTCCGGGATCCCCAAGCATATGGGATAGATGCCCTCACGGATCGGTGGAGGTTCAACAAGGCGTATGCCTTCCCTCCGGTGCCTGTGATACTCCAATTTCTCCGCAGGCTCAGAACAGAGGAAGTGGATGTCATAGCAGTAATACCGTTTTGGCCCAACAGGCCATGGTTTCCCCTCTTAACTCTCCTCAGTTATCGGGAGTCAATCCCTCTGCCTCTCAGGGCGGATCTTCTGTCCCAAGGTTCTATCCTGCATCCATGCCCTGCTCATCTACATCTCAGGGTTTGGTTTTTGAGAGGGGAAGGCTTGAAGCCTTGGGTTGTCCAGAAGAAGCCATCCCGACGCTTCTGAATGCCAGACGGAAGAGCACTAATAGAGTGTATGAACGTATCTGGTCCAAGTTCACAGAGCACATGGCCTCTAGACCTAATCCTTGTGGTTCTCCAAAAGTCCAGGATATCCTCAGCTTTCTGCAAACAGGGTTGGATTTGCCTCTAGCAGTAAGTTCCCTTCATGTGCAAATATCAGCCATCTCGGCATTCACAGGAATTTCATGGGCTAACCACGCCCTGGTTCGCCAATTCTTCAAGGGTGCTATCAGGCTAAGACCTCAAAGGAAACCGAGATTCCCTAAATGGGATCTTCCCCTTGTTCTAGATTTCCTTTCCACGCTTGGAACAGATCCTGGAAATCCTCTATCAGTTAAAGACCTCACACTCAGGACCGTCTTCCTGGTGGCAGTAACTTCAGCCAAGAGAGTGTCTGAAATCAGGAACTTAGGTTCCAAAGAGCCTTTCCTGACCTTTTTCCCGGATAGAGCAGTATTAATTCCCATGTTGGGCTCAAACCCTAAAGTGACATTTATTTTTCACGAAAATCAGGAAATTGTATTACCTACCTTTAATACAACAGAAGGTCAAGAAGTTCATCCCCTTGATGTGGGACATACTTTGAGTCAATACCTGGAAGCTACGGAATCTTTCAGACAGACGGATTTCCTTTTCATTCTTCTACAAGGAAAAAATAGAGGAAAACGGGCCTCAATCAGATCCATCTCTGCTTGGATAGTACAGACCATTCAAAGGGCTTATAAAGCGAAGGGCTTGGCTCCTCCAGAGGCAGTGACTGCACACTCAACTCGGAGTATTTCAACCTCGTGGGCGGCTTCTCTTCATGTCGCACCCGAAGTTATATGTAGAGCGGCTTCCTGGTCATCTATCAATACGTTTGTTTCCCACTATTGTGTTGAACTTGCCGCTTTGTCATCCATTAATTTTGGTTTGAAAGTGCTGTCAGTGGACAGTGTTAAATAAATTTATTTTCTCGCTCAGCATTGTGCCCACCCGGGTGTGTTTGGCGAGTTATTTCCCACACGTATGCTGCCATGGAGCCTGTCAGGAAAACGGAAAATTTATATCAAATACTTACAGTAATTTTCCTTTCCTGATAGGCTCCATGGCAGCAGGAGTCCCTCCCAATGCTTGGAGTAGGCTAGTTACGAAACACGGCTGAGAGCCCACAGCTGAAATTTATAGGGAGGGGTCCTATTGGGTAGTTATGGAGGCGGGGTCAACCCACAGGTATGCTGCCATGGAGCCTATCAGGAAAGGAAAATTACGGTAAGTATTTGATATAAATTTTCCGTTATTATTACCAAACATGCTCCTCCATGTCTTTATGGACCTTGCTTTGTGCACTGGTGCACAGTCATGTTGGGACAGGAAGGGGCCTTCCCCAAACTGTTCCCACAAAGTTGGGAGCATGAAATTGTCCAAAATGTCTTGGTATGCTGACGCCTTAAGTGTTCCCTTCACTGGAACTAAGGGGCCAAGCCCAACCCCTGAAAAACAACCCGCACCATAATCCCCCCTCCACCCAATGATTTAGACTAGAGCACAAAGCAAGGTCCATAAAGACATGGATGAGTGAGTTTGGGGTAAAGGAACTTGACTGGCATGCACAGAGTCCTGACCTCAACCCGATAGAACACCTTTGGAATGAATTTGTGTGGAGACTGCGAGCCAGGCCTTCTCATCCAACATCAGTGCCTGACATCACAAATGCTCTTCTGGAAGAATGGTCAAACACTCCCATAGACACACTCCTAGACCTTGTGGACAGCCTTCCCAGAGGAGTTGAAGCTGTTATAGACTGGGATGCCATTAAAGTTTATGTGCATGTAAAGGCAGGCGTACCAATACTTTTCGCAATATAGTATATATACTGTATATTCTTTTTATACTAAGTCTAGTCCATTGTTTGGACTTCGTATCTGCCGAAGGGTAATTCCAGGAGCCAATTAAAAAGAATTGGGATATTAAAGTTCCCCCAGCACAAAATTAATAGTCAGCAGCTACACATACTGTACACATACTGTAGCTGCTGACTTTTAATACTAGGACACTTACCTGTCCTGGAATCCAGCGATGTTGGCACCCCAGGCAATGTTTCCATCGGCTCTCGGGTGCTGCTGCCACCATTGTTTATGAGGGCCAATTCACACCACATGCAGTCAAGTGCGTTTTTTTCTGTATGGAAAGTAGGTCATATGGTTTTCAATGGCATAGTTCAGACCAGTGCGTTCCAGTTCCAAAAAAAAAAGTAGAACATGCTGCATTTTTCCTGCACTCGACTGTACTGGAACATTGTAAAACCCATCAAAAATGCACTGGAATGCACCTGAAGGCACTGGAACATGTCCTTATTTAAGGTTAAGAAAAAAAGAGGGGGGAAAATGCACTGGAATGCATCAAAAACATGCATGCAGAAAAGCAACAGGAACGCATCCGCCACAAGGGGAACCTGCTTCCCTCCCCCGAAAGGTGCCAAATGTGGCAATAGAGGGGGGGTAGAGGCAGATAAGTGGAGCTTCCACTTTTGGGTGGAACTCCGCTTTAAGTGTCATATCCCTGCCCAAGCTGCACTGCTGCCATGTGTCAATACTAGGCTGGGTTGGAAGATAAATATGTAAGTGATGAGAGCTGCATTCTTGTGTGTGTATATACAGTATATGAGTATATATATATACTATGTGTTAGACATGTGCAGGATGAAAAAATGTGTTTAGTTTCGTTTCGATTCGTTATCTAACTAAATTTGTTTAGTTAAATTTGTTGCATTAGTTACATTTGTTTTCGGGATTTATTTTGTTTCGTATTCGTTTTGTTTCGCCCGCATTTGAAAAAAAATATCAAATTCGAAAAAATCTATCAAAATCGAAAAAATTCTACCGCATTTGAAAAAATTTGACCGAATTTGAAAAGGTAAACTACTGTATATATAACCATTTTGCGAAATTTGAAATTCGCATAGAATGAAATTGAATTTGAATAGAAAAGATTAGGATAGAATCGAAAATACTAGAAAAGAATAGCATAGAAAAACAATAGCACAGAACAGAAAACAATATTATATATACATTCTAATTTTTCTATTCAAATTCATTCTGTACCAAATTCCAATTTCGGAAGATGGTTATATATATGTATATATATATATATATATTCTATTTTTTTCTATTCTGTTCTAATGTTTTTTCTATTCTAGTCTTTTCTATTAGAATTTGATTTCTTTCTATTTCTATATAACCATTTTCTGAAATTTGAATTTTGTATAGAATGAATTCACATTCAAGTAGAAAAGATTAGAATAAAATAGAAAATAATAGAAAAGAATAGCATAGAAAAACAATAGACCAGCTTAGAAAAAATAAATAAATAAATAAATAAATATATATATATATATTTCTTGAATTAGATTCAAATTTTCAAATTCGTTCACTTCTTTCGGATTTGTTTAAATTCATTACTTTTGTAATTCGGATGCATACGAATTTCTAAATAATGAAAAATTGGTCCGAATTTTGATTCGGAACAAAACGAAATGCACATGTCTACTATGTGTGTGTGTGTTTATATATACAGTGGGGACGGAAAGTAGACCCCCTTAAATTTTTCACTCTTTGTTATATTGCAGCCATTTGCTAAAAACTTTTAAGTTCATTTTTTTCCTCATTAATGTACACACAGCACCCTATATTGACAGAAAAACACAGAATTATTGACATTATTGCAGATTTATTAAATAAGAAAAACTGAAATATCACATGGTCCTAAGCATTCAGACCCTTTGCTCAGTATTTAGTAGAAGCACCCTTTTAATCTAATACAGCCATGAGTCTTTTTGAGAAAGATGCAACAAGTTTTTCACACCTGGATTTGGGGATCCTCTGCCATTCCTCCTTGCAGATCCTCTCCAGTTCTAGTAGGTTGGATGGTAAATGTTGGTGGACAGCCATTTTTAGGTCTCTCCAGAGATGCTCAATTGGGTTTAAGTCAGGGCTCTGGCTGGGCCATTCAAGAACAGTCACGCAGTTGTTGTGAAGCCACTCCTTTGTTATTTTAGCTGTGTGCTTAGGGTCATTGTCTTGTTGGGAGGTAAACCTTCAGCCCAGTCTGAGATTCTGAGCACTCTGGAGAAGGTTTTCATCCAGGATATCCCTGTACTTGGCCGCATTCATATTTCCCTCGATTGCAACCAATTGTCCTGTCCCTGCAGTTAAAAAACAAGCCCACAGCATGATGCTGCCACCACCATGCTTCACTGTTGGGACTGTATTGAACAGGTGATGAGCAGTGCCTGGTTTTCTCCACACATACCGCTTAGAATTAAGGCCAAAAAGTTCTATCTTGGTCTCATCAGACCAGAGAATCTTATTTCTCACCATCTTGGAGTCCTTCAGGTGTTTTTTAACAAACTCCATGCAGGCTTTCATGTGTCTTGCACTGAGGAGAGGCTTCCGTCGGGCCACTCTGCCATAAAGCCCCGACTGGTGGAGGGCTGCAGTGATGGTTGACTTTCTACAACTTTCTCCCATCTCCCGGCTGCATCTCTGGAGCTCAGCCACAGTGATCTTTGGGTTCTTCTTTACCTCTCTCACCAAGGCTCTTCTCCCCCGACAGATCAGTTTGGCCAGCTCTAGGAAGGGTTCTGGTCATCCCAAACATCTTCCATTTAGGGATTATGGAGGTCACTGTGCTCTTAGGAACCTTAAGTGCAACTGAATTTTTTTGTAACCTTGGCCAGGTCTGTGCCTTGCCACAATTCTGTCTCTGACCTCTTCAGGCAGTTCCTTTGACCTCATGATTCTCATTTGCTCTGACATGCACTGTGAGCTGTAAGGTCTTATATAGACAGGTGTGTGGCTTTCCTAATCAAGTCCAATCAGTATAATCAAACACAGCTGGACTCAAATGAAGGTGTAGAACTGTCACGACTATACTCACCGAGGCCAAGATGCCGAGAGCGGCTCGCCCTTACGACCACGCGCACCCGAACCCCTGGAAGTGATACAGGGAGTTGGGGGCACGCGGAGGCATGGGCTTCCGGTAGTAGCAGGATTCCAGGAGAGCCTGATGGAAGTCCGGATTGCCGTTTGGTACTGAAGAACTGAAAAGACAAGAAGTTAGATCCGAACCGGGGTATCAGGCAGAGCAGAGTCCGTTAATCAAGCAGAGGTCAGAACCGGGGTAACAGGCAGAGCAGAGTCCGTTAATCAAGCAGAGGTCAGAACCGGGGTATCAGGCAGAGCAGAGTCCGTTAATCAAGCAGAGGTCAGAACCGGGGTATCAGGCAGAGCAGAGTCCGTTAATCAAGCAGAGGTCAGGGGTATCAGGCAGGCAGAGTAATCCGTGGTACAGGCAGAGGTCAGGGGTATCAGGCAGGCAGAGTAATCCGTGGTACAGGCAGAGGTCAGCACAGGGTTAATAGGATTTACAGGACAACAGCAGAGGTACAGGGAACAGGGCACAGCTGATGACAAACCAGCAACCCAACTGGGTGCTGGAGCCGTCAGATGTAGCCCTCCGGCGAGCGCGTCAGCGTGATGCGCTACCGGGCACCCGCACGGGCCACGGTGCGCACACGGGGACCTCCGTGCACCCGCGCACGCCGCACTATCGGGCCGCGAACGGGTGTGCGGCGTAGCGCGAGTCCCCAGCGCATGTGCCCTGAAGCCCGGCGGACGGAGGCGGCCTGTGCCTCCTGACAAGAACCTTCTCAAGGATGATCAGAAGAAATGGACAGCACCTGAGTTAAATATATGAGTGTTACAGCAAAGGGTCTGCATACTTAGGACCATGTGATATTTCAGTTTTTATTTTTTAATAAATCTGCAAAAATGTCAACAATTCTGTGGTTTTCTGTCAATATGGGGTGCTGTGTGTACATTAATGAGGAAAACATTTACTTGATTTTAGCAAATGGCTGCAATATAACAAAGAGTGAAAAATTTAAGGGGGTCTAAATACTTTCCGTCCCCACCGTATATATATATATATATATATATATATATATATATATATATATATATATGTACACACACACTGGTCAGCCATAACAGTATGACCACTGACAGGTAAAGGGAATATCTTGTTACAATGGCATCTGAAAATTGGTGGGATATATTAGGCAGCAAGTGAACATGTTGTCCATGAAGCGGATGTGAAAGCAAAAAAAAAATGGGCATCGCAGTTTGTTGTGTATGGGCTGTGAAGCCCATGGTGACCCGTGTCCGCCCAGTCAAAAGCTTCTACAACGGTCACATGAAAATCAGAACTGGACTATGGAGCAATGGAAGAAGGTGGTCTGGTCTGATGAATCATGTTTTCTTTTACATCATGTGGATGGCCGGGTGGGTGTGCGTCACTTACCTGGGGAAGAGATGGCACCATGATGCATTATAAGAAGGCAAGCCGGCAGAGGCAGGGTGATGCTTTGGGTAATGTTCTGCTGGGAAACCTTGTGTCCTGCCATTCATGTGGATGTTACTTTGGTGTCCATACCTCAATGGGTTAGGGCTGTTTTAGCAAAAGGGGGCCATACTCAATATTAGGTGGGTGGTCATAATGTTATGGCTGATCGGTGTATGTGTATGCACACAACACACAGTATATTATATATATATATATATATATATATATATATATACACATACCGGAATGAAGATACAGTATATATCTCTAGAATGCATCTCCCATCACTTACTTACATGTATAAATATTTTTCACATTTCTTTTTTCTCATTCTTTTTATTGGGATGGGGGTCTGATTTCTGTGCCTACAATCTCCTAAAATGTAAATCCATGCTTGGGGGAAAACTCTTAAAACAGGATGAGTAGCAGAGAGACTGCAATCAGAGTACAGCAAGTCTGTAGGAGGCAGTGGGAACTAGAGGGGTGAACTTTCACCTCTCACTTCCTGTTCCTGTTAAGGCCTCTGGATGGAAAGCATGGTGGAGAGGGCTCTCTGTATTCTTCTGGATCAAAGGTAAGTGCCTCCTATCAAATAATATTAGAATTGTGAAAGTATGGTGCATGAGTTAAGTTTTATTTGTCTATTCCCTGCTGAATAGTTCTCATTCTGTATTCATTCACCTTCCCAGTTACCATACAGCATGTGCACAGTGCTACAAGTAATATTATATAGCTCCTCTTCCACAGTATGTCACCCTGCTGCATATAATATGTATGGCTTCCTTGCTATATCCAGTTACTGTGCAGTGCACATTGCTGCATATATGTATGGCTTCCATTCTACATCCAGTCACAATGCAGCATAATCTCAGTGCACAGTGCTACCAATATTTTATGTCTCCCACTCCTTGTGCATATTATTATTTGCCCTGCTACTAGGTGTCAATAGATATGGATTTTTCAGTACAGATACCAATTATGTGCCACCTTGGCCAATAACAATTTGGGGTACTGATATTCTGTTTACATCAAGCTGCTCCAGAAGTAGCCTGATATCATTTGACCCCTAGCCTTTTTTTTTGTATTCTGACAGCCACTGTCAAAATACAGGAAAAAAGAGCAGATAGCAGGGGGAATCAATAGCCAGGTTGCTTTTGACTATTTTAAATTGCAGTAGCCAATAGCTAGTGGGCTATTGCACCTGCCCACTGTCTGTTGTCAATCAGCAAAGGAGAGGATTTGAAGGAGAACATTCTTCTTCAGGTCTTCTTCTGCTGATTGACAGCAGGCAGTGGGAAGGGGGCACAATAGTAAGCCTGCTTTTGGCTATTACAATTTGAAACAGCCAATGGCAGTCTGGTTATAGTTCCCCCACTACCTGCTGTTTACATTCAGCTGCCATCAAATGCATTGTGCAGAAGTAGGTTAGCTGTGTGTGTGTGTGTGTGTGTGTGTGTGTGTGTGTGTGTGTGTGTGTGTGTGTGTGTGTGGGGGGGGGGGGGGGGGGGTGTGTAGAGGTGGAAAGCTGAATGTTTTTTTTTTTTTTTTTGGATTCTGACAGATGGACCGCCAGCCGCTGTCAAAGCACCAGACCAAGACTGACAGCTGGTAAATGGAAAACTGGAATCAGCACTTGGAAGAAGAAAACCAACAACTGAGACAATTATTTGTTACAGGCAAGTCAATATAACCTACCTCTTAGCTAGGTAGTTACATTTCTGAAATCCAGGCAGGTGGAAAATGGACACATTTTACAATCATTTTCCCTTTCATTCTACAGTGTTTTAAGGCAGAGGTAGGCAACCTCAGAGAGGTGGAGATCTACCTGAACAACATGGGAGAAGTCAAAGATCATGGGGCACAGTGTCCTCCAATGTTGCCTCCTTACACCTGATTTAAACCTATAATTGCCATACTACCATGCTGCAATCGCGTACCTTTCACTGCAATTATTGGTGTAAACATTTTGCCTCCTCACCACCTGCCAAACATGCTTGCATAATTTTTCAGAGGCGCATGGGAGCATTGCTTACCACACTTGTGAATGAGCCCTTAATTGCATTTGGCAAAAGCACTTTTAAGGCTCATTCACATGTGAATTTGGGGGTGGGTGGTAAAATCCCTACTCCCTTTAGCTGCTAAGGGGGGGGGGGGGGGGGCAGGGTGCCTTGCATAATTTTTCAGAGGCGCAGTGCTTAACGCACTTGTAAATGAGCCCTTAGTTGCATTTGGCAATAGCACTTTTAAGGCTCATTCACATGTGAATTTGGGGGTGGTAAAACCTTGCCCCAAATCCCTACCCCCTTTAGCTGCTAAGGGGGGGAGGTGGGAAGGGTGTCATGGGAGGTGGATGCTTGAGAGTTATTATTAGCTCTCAAGTAACCAGATACAACAGTACCCATGGGGATCGTTGGGTAACTGGGAGTTTACTGTACTACATTCATTATAGTATCAGTGAGTGCACTGAGGTAACTACATACTATATGCACAAGTAAGATTTTTTTTTTTGTGGAACATCCTTACTTTTTCCTTGGGTGAAACCCACCTGGAAATTTTTTTGATCTAGTAGGGGGGGTCAGCAGCAGACTGGAGGAAACCCTCTAATCATGTAAAGGTACATTTTTCCACAAGTAATCAATTCCTAACAAATGAAATGAATGGATATAGTGAGAAAATAGGCTGTTATGTTACTTAAAAAGTTTTTATGCATTTCCATAGAGTTGCCTGGAGTATTGGATGCTTTGAAAACCACAAGAGCACAGCTAATAGCACTGAAGAATGATGGTGGCAGTTCATCCTGTGTGGGTGTATCGTGTGCATCAGCATCTGTCCCATCTGAAGAGTTGAGCTCATCTCCTTGCCAAGCGTCGTTTTCTAGGCCTAAACAGGTAGGTTTTCTTTTGGTACCAAAACATTAAAACTTTGTATTTTTTTTTAAATATCAAACATGTCATGGCCCCGTCTCCTAATTGGCACACTGGCTGTGATTGACAGCACTGGGAGCCAATAGCTCCCACCACTACAGAAAGCCAATCAGCAGTGCAAGTCCCCAGAGAGACAAGGCTCTCGTGGACATCGCTGGATTGAGAGGGGGCTCATAAAAGTATTGGGGGGCTGCTGCACACAGCACTCTGCATAGAATACATGAAGGTAAAAAACCTTGTGTCTTTACAACCACTTTAATAAAAAGTAACTTTCAAGGCGGTGTCCCCAAGGGGCTGACAGTTGGAGAGAAGCGGGTGCAGTTAGACCCTATGAAAACATCAGCTTTGACATGTAGACTGTAAGCCAATTTGACTGTTGTGTCAAAATGAGATATCTTGTTCAGTCTGGTAGTAGTCTGAATTAATAAGGCAAGTTGTAGGCAAGATGTTGATTTTTATACAGATTTTAGAAAAGTCTACAATATTTTGATGTTTTTATACATGCCTAGTTTTGTTAGTTTTATTTACTCAGTTGCATCTGTTAGATCCCTTTCACACTGAGGCCTTAGTGCTAGAAATAGCCTCTAAAAAGTGCGTGAAAACTGCTTCCCTTTCAGTGCAATGAGTACTTTCACACTGGGGCGGTGCGCTTATGGAACATTAGAAAAAGTACTGCAAGCAGCATCTTTGGGGCGGTTTGGAGCACTACAAATAGCCCTCCTGAAACGCCCCTGCCTATTGAAATTATTGGGCAGTGCTACCAAAGCACCTTAAAAGCACAACAAAATTGGACTTTTTCCCTTAAAAAAACAAAAAAAACAATGCCTCTCTAGCGCCTGAAAAGCGCTACAAAAACACTGCAAAAACGTCCGGAGCTTTAGCAGCGCTGCAGTGTGAAAGGGGTCTTATATGGCTTTTGGTTCACAAGGAAAATCTAATAAGTCTAATATTTACATTTACTTTTTAAAGCTGCTACTTTTGCAGTTTCCTGGGACTTCAAAATGTGTGATCAGTGATGCTGTTACGAGAAAAATTGCAGAGCTGAAATATCGCCTGAAGGAAACATCAGAAACCTCAGCATAATACCACAAATAAACTTTTATTTCATTAATGTCATTTACCACAGTTATCACCACTCTCTATTCTGTGTGTGGTAGTTTTTTTGTATATTTACATGATAATAAAGTTTTGTGTATTGTACTGTGTTATTGTTTTTTCCACATCCAGAAAATATTTTGGAATTCGATGGCTATACATTTGGATTATATTTGAAATGCATTGGAAATTTATTGTGAAAACTATCGGAAATGTTTGCTGTTTTTATAGGACTACAATATATAAAATACAATATATAAATGCATTTCAGAATGTAATAGGAATGTATTTTTTTAATTTTGCATTCAGAAGTACATTTACTACGGTTCACATCTATGTGGCTTCAAAGTCGCGTGACTTTGACAGCCTGGGTGACTTCATTGCAGCTTGCTTGTTTACGACTTCATTAACAAAAATCAAGTCATGATGAAGTCGCCCTAAAGTAGTGTAGGAACCTTTTTCTGAGTTGCATCGATTAGAGCGGTTCCATTGCCATTAATGGTGCGTCACTTGTAATGCGTCTTTGAACTTACAAGTCACAGCAGTGTGAACCGGCACTTAACATACATTCCAGGTTATATTCACAGCATATTTCACAATGCATTCCAAAATGCACTTTGAAATATATTTATGGCTACAAAAATATATTGCTAAATGCATTCAGAAGTACATTTAACGTGTATTTCTGAATATATTTGCAGCATATTTCACAATGCATTCCAAAATATAGTTTGAAATATATTCAATAATATATTCACAAATATATTGAAATATATTGAAATATATTTTTGAAATATATTGAATATGGCCAAAGTTGTAGTATTTCAAATATATGTCAATATATTTGAAAAAAATATATGAAGAATGTTTTTTTTAAATGTATTTAACCACTTAACAACCGGCCCATAACCAAATGACGGCTACAGGGCGGTTGTTTAACTCTGGGAGGGCGTCCAGGGACGTCCTCCCAGAATTCTGCTCTCGCGCGCCCCCTAGGGCGCGCACTCGAGAGCATCCGTGACCCCCGGCGCATCACAGATCCCGGTAAATGGCCGCTGATCGCGGCCGTTTACCATGTGATCGCTCCGTCAAATGACGGAGCGATCACATGTAAACAAACCGACGTCATCTGATGACGCCGGTTCCTCTCCTCCCCCTCTCCTCCCCTCCTGTGTACCGATCGGTACACAGTGACCGGAGAGGCGGATGGATGGATGGCTGCAGCGTTGTGGGCTGCATCTGTAGTGCCCACAGCGCTGCACAGAGACATCCAGCCATCCATCCATCCATGCTCAGCCATCCCTACTACTCTGCATGCCCTGCAATGCTGTGCAATACTCTGCAATTCCCTCTGCAATGCCCCACAATACTCTGCCATACCCCTGCAATACTCTGCCATACCCTGGAATATCCCTGCAATACCCCGCCATACCCTGGAATACCCCGCAATACTCTGCCATACTCTGGAATACCCCGCAATACTCTGCCATACCCTGGAATACGCCGCAATACTCTGCCATACCCTGGAATACCCCGCAATACTCTGCCATACCCCGCAATACTCTGCCATACCCCGCAATACTCTGCCATACCCCGCAATACCCCGCAATACTCTGCCATACCCTGCAATACTCTGCCATACCCTGCAATACTCTGCCATACCCTGCAATACTCTGCCATACCCTGCAATACCCCGCAATACTCTGCCATACCCCAAAATACCCCGCAATACTCTGCCATACCCTGAAATACCCCGCAATACTCTGCCATACCCTGCAATACTCTGCCATACCCTGCAATACCCCGCAATACTCTGCCATACCCCAAAATACCCCACAATACTCTGCCATACCCTGAAATACCCCGCAATACTCTGCCATACCCTGCAATACCCTGAAATACCCCGCAATACTCTGCCATACCCTGCAATAAAAACAAACAAAGGCGCCTCTAAGTGCAGAAGATAAACAATTTTAATACCCCAACTGGGTTAAAAACACTTACAAAATAGAAGTAAAAAACAGGCACATCGTGGGTAAGGCTGCATTGGAAGGGGTCACGATCAGAGGAAGCCTTCAGGAGGATGGATGTAGTCACTGTCAGCAGCGGTGTAAAACACAGGGAACAGCTGTGAAGCCGGCGTCGTCAGCGTGTGAGGGCTGCGAACCCGGAAGTGATGTCATCCGCTGGGTGGCTCTGTGACCAGCCTCAACCGCAAACGAAAGGCCAGAGAGGGGATGTGATGTCATCAGTGAGGGACGCGTTTCAGAACCGTCATTCGTTCCTTTCTTTTTTGAGAAAGGAACGAATGACGGTTCTGAAACGCGTCCCTCACTGATGACATCACATCCCCTCTCTGGCCTTTCGTTTGCGGTTCAGGCTGGTCACAGAGCCACCCAGCGGATGACATCACTTCCGGGTTCGCAGCCCTCACACGCTGACGACGCCGGCTTCACAGCTGTTCCCTGTGTTTTACACCGCTGCTGACAGTGACTACATCCATCCTCCTGAAGGCTAGGCTTCCTCTGATCGTGACCCCTGCCATACCCCAAAATACCCCGCAATACTCTGCCATACCCCAAAATACCCTGAAATACCCCGCAATACTCTGCCATACCCTGCAATACTCTGCCATACCCTGCAATACCCCGCAATACTATATACTATATACTATATATATATATATATATATATATATATATATATGGCCATACTCAGCCATACCCAGCCATGCTCAGCCATACTCAGCCATGCTCAGCCATACTCGGCCTCTGTATGTGGCCAGGCTGTGGAAGTCTCACACATGTGGTATTGCCGTACTCAGGAGGAGTAGGAGAATCTATTTTGGGGGGTCATTTTTGGTATGTACATGCTATGTGTTAGAAATATTGTATAAATTGACAACTTTGTGTTAAAAAAAAAAAAAAGCGTTTTAACCACTTCCCGCCTTCCGTCATACGACGTCCTTGACTTTGTGCGGGGATATCTGAATGATGGGTGCAGCTACAGGCATCATTCAGATATCATCTTTTTCAGCCGGCGATTCCCTACACCATAAGAATGATCATAGCGGCTGTTACACTGCTTGATCGTTCTTACGGGAGGCGAGAGGGGATGCCCCCCCCTCCTGCCGCCCTCCGGTGCTTCTACCGACTCACCGCTACGATCGAAGCCAGGATCTTTTTTTTTTTTTTTTTTTTAATTCCAGGAACAGCCTAGAGGTGAGATGTGGGGTCTTATTGACCCCATATCTCACTGTAAAGAGGACCTGTCATGCCATATTCCTATTACAAGGGATGTTTACTTTCCTTGTAATAGGAATAAAAGTGATCAAAAAAATTTTTTTTTGGGAAAAAAGTGTCAAACTAAAATAAATAAAGTAAAATGAACAATCAAAAAAAAAAAAAAAATGTTTTAAAGCGCCCCTGTCCGTGTGCTCGCATGCAGAAGCGAACGCATACGTAAGTCCCGCCCACATATGAAAACGGTGTTCAAACCACACATATGAGGTATCGCTGCGATCGGTAGAGCGAGAGCAATAATTTTGGCCCTAGACCTCCTCTGTAACTCAAAATTTGTAACCAGTAAAAAATTTTAAAGCGTCGCCTATGGGGATTTTTAAGTGGCGAAGTTTGGTGCCATTCCACAAGCGTGTACAATTTTAAAAGGTGACATGTTAGGTATCTATTAACTCGGCGTAACTTCATCTTTCATATTATGCAAAAACATTGGGCTAACCTTACTGTTTTGTTTTTTTTTAAAGCAAAAAACTGTTTTTTTTCCAAAAAAAACGCGTTCGAAAAATTGCTGCGCAAATATCGTGCGAGATAAAAAGTTGCAATGACCGCTATTGTATTCTCTAGGGTCTTTGCTAAAAAAACATATATAATGTTTTGGGGTTCTATGTAATTTTCTAGCAAATAAATGATGATTTTTACATGTAGGAGAGAAATGTCAGAATTGGCCTGGGTGCTCCAGAACGCCTGAAGGTGCTCCCCTGCATGTTGGGC
The DNA here is from genome assembly GCA_037952925.1 of Lithobates clamitans. Taxonomy (NCBI): domain Eukaryota; kingdom Metazoa; phylum Chordata; class Amphibia; order Anura; family Ranidae; genus Lithobates; species Lithobates clamitans. Next base: position 1,028,526 of record JBBGZY010000212.1, on the reverse strand, counting down.
CTCTGTATGTGGCCACGCTGTGTAAAAGTCTCACACATGTGGTATCGCCATACTCGGGAGTAATAGCAGAATGTGTTTTGGGGTGTAATTTGTGGTATGCATATGCTGTGTGTGAGAAATAACCTGCTAATATGACAATTTTGTGAAAAAAAAAAAAAGAAAAAAAAAAAACTTGATTTTGCAAAGAATTGTGGGAAAAAATGACAACTTCAAAAAACTCATCGTGCATCTTTCTAAATACCTTGGTATGTCTTCTTTCCAAAAAGGGGTCATTTGGGGGGTATTTGTACTTTTCTGGCATGTTAGGGTCTCAAGAAATGAGATAGGCCGTCAGTACTTCAGGTGTGATCAATTTTCAGATATTGGTACCATAGCTTGTGGACGCTATAACTTTCACAAAGACCAAATAATATACACTAATTTGGGTTATTTTTACCAAAGATATGTAGCGGTATAAATTTTGCCCAAAATATATGAAGAAAAATTACTAATTTTCAAAATTTTATAACAGAAACGAAGAAAAATTTATTTTTTTACAGATTTTTCGGTCTTTTTTCTTTTATAGCGCAAAAAATAAAGAACCCAGCTGTGATTAAATACCACCAAAAGAAAGCTCTATTTGTGTGAAAAAAAGGACAAAAAATTCATATAGATACAGTGTTGCATGACTGAGTAATTGTCATTTAAAATGTGAGAGCACCAAAAGCTGAAAATTGTTCTGGTTATTAAGGGGGTTTAAGTGCCCAGTGGTCAAGTGGTTAAAACATATTTTTCTTCCACGTGGGTACTCTGGAAAGCTTTAACATTTTCTCTTGCAAGCTGCACTTACACTGCAAGGGTTTACTACTTTTTTTTCCTAGAGGACAGGAGAAGCACTTTTACTTACCTGATCCTCCACTCCCCTGTGCATTGGTCTTGATCATATAAAAAATTCAAAGAGAAAGCGCCTCTTAAGTACCAGTGATTTATTAAAACGTTAACAAGCATATGTGAACACTTACATTAAGGCTGAAGAATATAGGCTTCCATAGAGAACTAAACCCGGTATCGTCAAAGACACCAGTGATGTAGGGCTGGATGGATGCCAGGCGGATGGCCGCGGACCTCCACTCGGAAGCGCCGGCTGTGTGTGCGGTAAAGTGGAGAAATCACTTCCGCGTTCCAACAGGTCACATGGGCGATGACGTCACTCGGGTAGTTCACATTCACCGGGGTCCACTACGCGTTTCTGAGCATGCGCAAAGTTGGTAACGGGCATGCGCGCTCCTTTATCAAGTGTGTATGGGAAGGCGAACCAGGAAGCTTAAATAACTCAATGTGGGAAACAAATACCGATCTGGACCAATCAAAAAAGAAGGGCGGACGTATCTGGGAGGATTGAATACCGATAATAGGAATAAATTCTCTATGGATTACAAGTTGATATGAAAGTAATAAGATATAAAAACAATAAACTAGTAAGGCTACTAGAATTTATCAAAAGACATGAAAATATAAAATTGAGAAGATTGGACATAAATAAATACATATAAGATATATGAATTGTTACCAAAAATGATACAAAAAAACGGGAAAAATAATACATCAATAAAAAATATCAACTTGTAGTCCATAGAGAATTTATTCCTATTATCGGTATTCAATCCTCCCAGATACGTCCGCCCCTTCTTTTTGATTGGTCCAGATCGGTATTTGTTTCCCACATTGAGTTATTTAAGCTTCCTGGTTCGCCTTCCCATACACACTTGATAAAGGAGCGCGCATGCCCGTTACGAGCTTCGCGCATGCTCAGAAACGCGTAGTGGACCCCTGTGAATGTGAACTACCCGAGTGACGTCATCGCCCATGTGACCTGTTGGAACGCGGAAATGATTTCTCCACTTTACCGCACACACAGCCGGCGCTTCCGAGCGGAGGTCCGCGGCCATCCGCCCGGCATCCATCCAGCCCCACATCACTGGAGTCTTTGACGATACCGGATTTAGTTCTCTATGGAAGCCTATATTCTTCAGCCTTAATGTAAGTGTTCACATATGCTTGTTAACGTTTTAATAAATCACTGGTACTTAAGAGGCGCTTTCTCTTTGAATTTTTTATATGTATATGGAGAGCTGACTTCACTCAACAGGAAGCTGCCCTTGGTATTTTGATTGCACAGATCCCCCTGGCTCCCACATCCATCTACATTACAGATGATTTACACATCATAGACTCTCTTTCTGGACTGTTTTTATGGGACTACTGCTTATTGTTTTTTATCTATTTTTATCCTTTTTTACTGATTATTATACTAATAATCTTGTAGATAGAGACAGAGATATATATCAATATACTAACTTTACGTTATTTACTCTTTTATCCGCGGACTTGAGCGCTGCTACATCATATATCTAATTGGTCTTGATCATGTCTGGATCCTAGACTGCTGATTCGTGGTCTAGCAACACAGAGGATTGGCAAAGTAAATCTTCATTTCTGTCTCCTCTAGACCTAAATAAGCAATCAACCCTTGCACTGGCTTTGCAGCCTACATGTACCTTTAGAGAAAGTGAATACTTACCTCTCCTGCCACCCATGCTGCCAAATGTCTCTCCACCTGCTGAAGTTGTCCTCAGAAGCCAACAATTTGTGGAATGTAAACCTCCAGGACCCCTGCAGTACTCAGATGTTTCTACTGCTCATCCCTTCATCACTGCTGTATGCTGTAGGGATGTATGAGTCAGCAGCATAAATCATTGGGCTTTGCAGGGGACTAGGAGATTGACGCTTTTGAAATTGTTGGCTTCTAATGAAGACTTCAACCAACAATTTCTCTTCAACATAGTGATTTTGGGTGGAGATGGTGACAAGAGAGGTAAGTATTAATTTTCTTCTATACTGGCGCATGACTTCAGTTTGGTAAGAGGTTTGCTTTAAATCTAAGAAGCAGTATAGCAGATAAATAACATTCCACCTAACACAGGAATAAGTTTTGATTTTGGTTCATTTTTTGTAACATGTATTTGTATCATGTTGTTATTTCCAATAAGTTGCATGAAACGGTTTTCTCCCTATATTTTGCTAGAATAAGCCTATTCCACCACTGAGGACAAAGAAAATACAAACAATTCAATGAAAAGGGATCAGCTGTGATTGCAAAAGGATTGTGCAGTGCTGACATTTAGTCATTACAACATTGCAAAACAGGATACAATAATAAACTGGAAACACATACAAAAGGTTCAATCATCACAAAAGTGTACAATCAAGCAGAGAGTGACAGATGGGAGAGAAAACCAACATACTGTACACAAGGAAAGGAAGCCAGACCTCTCTTCGGATACAGGCTTACACATTTCTATCCTATGGCAGAGACAAAAAGGCAGCCACAAAATGTAGTTATTAGCCTTATTAGCCACATTTTTTTCCCATTTTCTCCTATCATCAGTAGAAATACAGTTATCCCAAAGTACACTTTGTCAAAATATTCTAAGCCAGGTTAGAACTGGTAAAAAAAAGAAAAATGTTTTTTGTGTAAAATAAGTTGTTCTAGCAAAATGTGTGTGCTTAGAAGCCCCTGAGAGGGAAATCTTAGTGCAATGGCAGTCACTTAGCTGATAGCAGAATCTGTCTTAAGGTTTGCTTTTAATTTTGTAGAAATCTTTCAAAAACAAACAGTACAGTGAGAAAAAGCCTGGATTAAATCTAGACACAATGCAAACAGCTAAATACACAGTTGAATGCGTGTATGGGAGCATTTTACCTGTCAAAGAATTTGTATTATTATCCAGCCTAGTCCTGATATTTACACAGCCTTGCCAGACAGCACAGCTAGGGTGTTGACCTCCCCTTTGTCTGCTGTAGCTCAGCACAAACTCTTGGTCACCTCCCTGCTCCCAATCTGTGACTGGAAAGTCAATAAGAACACTAATGCCCCGTACACATGGTCAGAATTTCTGACAGAAAAAGTCAGATGGGAGCTTTTCATTGTATATTTCGACCGTGTGTATGCCCCATCGGACTTTACTTAGAAAATTCAGACAGACTTAGATAGAGAACATGTTCTATATTTTTCCGACGGAACAAATTACTATCGGGAAAACCGCTAGTCTGTATGCTGTTCCGACGTACCAAAAATGACGCATGCTCTGAAGCAAGTACGAGGCGTCGTACGTTTTGTCCCGTCATACGTGTTGTACGTCACCGTGTTCTTGAAGGTCGGAATTTGGTGTGACTGTGTGTATGCAAGACAGCTTGAGTGGAATTCCATCGGAAAAACCTTCAGAGTTTATTCTGACGGCAAAACCGGTCGTGTGTACAGGGCATAACAAGGTCATCACTCTCTTGCTTTTAGCATATTTTTTTTTATTTTCAGCACATACAGCATACAGACTATTCACTGTTCGACTGCTACCGTACAGATATTATTATTATTATACAGGATTTATATAGTGCCAACATTCTGTGCAGCACTTTACAGTGTTAGGGCAGACAATACAATACAGGAGGAATCAGAGGGCCCTGCTCGTTAGAGCTTACAATCTAGAATATTACAATAAGCTAATATTTAGACAGGTTTAGGAACTTACCCAAGTTACATCTAAAAATGTATGCAATAGTTTTAGTGAATACATAACTAACATGCATGACTGCATTTCTATGTTTCTTAACCTCCCTGGCGGTATGATTATTTCAGATTTTAGGTGCTGAAAGCGGTACTATTATTTTGCATGAAAATTTGGTGTTTTATATTGTAGGCCTGTAATTCTTAGGAATAATTCACTTAAATCTGTCCAAACCAGAGTCTAGTAGACATCCCGGGTATGATAAAATTTGAAAAACAAAATCATAAATTATAATATAATAAATAACTATAAATAATTATACCAAATAATAATATAATAACAATAAAAAATATTCAATAATCTAATCAAATTAAAAACACTGAAATTTGCTCAGTTACAGAATTGTCACTGTCATTACTTTTCAGTGTTTGATGATGGATTTCCCCACAAATCACTATAGCTCAATTCTGCGAGTGATTCTAATTTATTATCGCTGTTTTCTAGCTGGTCTAAAACAGGGCCCTCTTAAGAGCATTACAGGCCCCCGGGCAATACAGTGCACTGGGGCCCTGTCTACACAATCACGCACGAGAATTAAAATGCAAATTATTAATAAGGCTATATTTATTGATACTTCCAACAAAATCAGTGTTTAAACATTAACACAACGTTTGGACAATATAACACAAGTTTGATGGGCACAGTGGCAGCGTTTAATAAGCACAGTGGCAGCTTTTGATGGGCACAGTGGCAGCTTTGATGGACACAGTGGCTGTGTTTGATTGGCACAGTGGCTGTGTTTGATGGGCACAGTGGCTGTGTTTGATGGGCACAGTGGCAGCTTTTGATGGGCACAGTGGCAGCTTTTGGTGGGCACAGCGGTTGCATTTGATGGGCACAGTGGCTGCATTTAATGGGCACAGTGGCTGCGTTTATTGGGCACAGTGGCAACTTTGATGGGCACAGTGGCAGCTTTAATGGGCACAGTGGCAGCTTTGATGGGCACAGTGGCTGTGTTTGATGGGCACAGTGGCAGCTTTTGATGGACACAGTGGCAGCTTTTTTTTTTTTCAAATATATATTTTTTTAGTTTCAAAGAAAGGGCAGAGCCCACACAATACTACAGTGGTACATAACAGAGGGGGTCGCAGCCTCCCGACATTACATCTTAATATTACATATTATACTCAAAAGCCTGCTGGACAAGTTCTTCTTTATGATATTTTTCAGAAATGTATGTGTTCCTTTTATTATTCTGTATCAGAGCTTCAAAGTCTATGGCTACATTTAGAGACCAGCAGTCTAAATCTCCAGCTGATCATCAAGTCTTTCCTGTGAGAACTTAACCACATCAGTCAGGAGGCTACATCCAGAAAAAGAAATAGAAGGATAGAAAAGCAAGCAATAGAGAAGGAAAGAAAAAAGAGGGGGGGGGGGGGTTGGGGGGAAAAAGGGGAGGGAAAGATTGGGGGGTGGGAGGGCGGACGAAGGCCTTTAGTTAAATAAGTCACCCTGTATCAGATTGGCCATACGTCGTTAGTGATTTGGGTTCCCAAAGAGGGATTTACCTTTTTCCGAATATTTAAATATATTCCAGAGAGTCCAAGTTTTCTTATAAATAGCTTGTCTATCTTGGGCCGTCATTATAAGATCTTCCATTTTGTTTATGTCCTCTACTTTCCGTAATCACAATGATGTGGTTGGTGGAGCTTGTTGCTTAAATAGCATGGGGATGCAGGACTTGGCTGCATTTGTTAGGTGGCGCATTAAAGATTTTTTATAAGTTTTGAGCGGTATGGTAGATATGTGAAGTAGAAAAAATGCCGGGTCGTTCAGGATCTGAAAATCAGTGAATTTTTGGGAAATGGAACGAACTGCAGTCCAGAAAGTTGTCAGTTTAGGACATGACCAGAACATGTGTAACATCGTTCCCTCCTCCTCATGACATCGCCAGCAATATTTTGACGTATCAGGGAACATGATATGTAAGCGACTAGGCGTTAAGTACCACCTCATCAGGATCTTGTAATTCATCTCCTGTATTTTAGTGCATATTGAGGATTTAAGGGAGAGACCGATCATGTTTTGTTTCTGGACTGCTGTAAAAGTACGCTGAAGGTCTGTTTCCCACTTTGTGATGCATGGTAAACTAGGTGGTTGGGGAGGTGTATTCAATAAGTTGTACATCTTGGATAGAGCCTGTGATAGTGGTTCTGTGTCCATGCACAGTTCTTCAAACGTGGTCAGGGGTCTAGTGTAAGTTTGAGGGTTCGGGATAGTCTGAAGAAAATGGTGGATTTGTGCTGCGCTCCAAAATAAAAGTTTGAATGGGCCTGCCGGGTCCATTCGTTCTGGAATGGAGGGCCATTTATCCTGTTTCACAAATTGTGACAATATAATGCAGTTGGATCTCCTTAATGCCTGAAACTGCACAGATGAGATCCCAGGGGGAAATTTAGGATTACCTAGAATCGGTGTCAAGGGAGACGCTTTTGTCGTTAATGAGGTTTGTAACGTAGCCTGAAGGCATTGCTTTATCGTGTTTCCTATGAAAGGATGAGATCTCAATTCTAACGGAAGGGAGTCGTAGCACCATATCGTAGTCTGTAAAGGTATATTTGTTTGATGTTGTTCTATTTGTGCCCAAAGGTTAGAGTCCTTATGTCGGTACCAATCTACCACCCTACCTAAATGGGTTGCTTGGTAATATTTCCAGATGTCTGGGAGTGCTATACCTCCATAGTGTTTTGGTGTGGATAGCTGAGATCTTGGGATGCGAGGTTTTTTATGTGCCCAAACGAAGCGAGTCAAAAGAGTTTGCACAGTGGCAGCTTTTGGTGAGCACAGTTGCAGCGTTTGATGGGCACAGTGGCTGCATTTGATGGGCACAGTGGCTGCATTTAATGGGCACAGTGGCTGCGTTTAATGGGCACACTGGCAACTTTGATGGGCACAGTGGCAGTGTTTGATGGGCACAGTGGCTGTGTTTGATGGGCACAGTGGCTGTGTTTGATGGGCACAGTGGCTATGTTTGATGGGCACAGTGGCTGTGTTTGATGGGCACAGTGGCAGCTTTGATAGGCACAGTGGCTACATTTGATGGGCACAGTGGCAGCTCTGATGGGCACAGTGGCTGTGTTTGATGGGCACAGTAGCAGCTTTGATGGGCACAGTGGCAGCTTTGATGGGCACAGTGGCAGCTTTGATGGGCACAGTGGCTGTGTTTGAGGGGCACAGTGGCAGCTTTTGAGGGGCACAGACAGTGGCTGTGTTTGATGTACATCTTGAACTTACTCACCTGGTGCAGTACAGTGTGTCACTCACAGCAGAAAGGCAGCGCCAGCTATCAAGGGCCATCTTTCTGCTCCGCTCCCTCTCAACACTGTCTGAAGAACATGGCAGAGGTGGGCGGAGCTTGTTCACTAGCAGCTGGGGCGGCTGCGGCTCGCTATGAATGCTGGGGCGGCCGTGGCCTCTGACTGACGTTACAAATTACTATCGGGAAAACCGCTAGTCTGTATGCTGTTCCGACGTACCAAAAATGACGCATGCTCTGAAGCAAGTACGAGGCGTCGTACGTTTTGTCGTGTCGTACGTGTTGTACATCACCGCGTTCTTGACGGTCGGAATTTGGTGTGACTGTGTGTATGCAAGACAGCTTGAGTGGAATTCCATCAGAAAAACCTTCAGAGTTTATTCTGAGGGCAAAACCGGTCGTGTGTACAGGGCATAACAAGGTCATCACTCTCTTGTTTTTAGCATATTTTTTTTATTTTCAGCACATACAGCACACAGACTATTCACTGTCTGACTGCTACCATACAGATATTATTATTATTATACAGGATTTATATAGTGCCAACATTCTGTGCAGCACTTTACAGTGTTAGGGCAGACAATACAATACAATACAATACAGGAGGAATCAGAGGGCCCTGCTCGTTAGAGCTTACAATCTAGAATATTACAATAAGCTAATATTTAGACAGGTTTAGGAACTTACCCAAGTTGCATCTAAAAATGTATGCAATAGGTTTAGTGAATACCATATATGCTCGAGTATAAGTCGAGTTTTTCAGCACATTTTTTTGTGTTGAAAGTACCCCCCTCGACTTATACTGGAGTCAAGCACTTTTCTGCAGCAAAAAATTTCATTTTCCGAACCGAATTTGGGGCCCCGTATCTCAGGGCCACTTGGTACTAGGAACCCCAAATTTGGTGTGTACACCCAGTGGAACTGGTACCACAACCTAACCAAAGCTGAGGTTCCTAGTACCAAGTGGCCCCGAGATAAGGGGCCTCAAATTTGGTTTGGAAAATGTCATTCTCTGCTGCAGAAAAGTGCTTGACATTTTCTGAACCGATTTGTGGGGCCCTGTATCTTGGGGCCAGTTAGTGATAGAAATCCCAGCTTTGGATATTTTATGGTGATAGTTCCACTGGGTAAGTACACCAAATTTGGGGTTCCTAGCACTAAGTGGCTCCGAGATACTTGGCCCCAAAGTCAGTCAACTGTGTCCATCTGCAGCAATGTCCTTTCGGGACACTTTGGGTTCAGAGACCCCAAATTTTGGCTGCAGCTAGGGGGCATCTAGGAACACTTAATTACCGAGTTTGAAGTTCGGGGGACCTATGGCTGCAAATGGGCACAGTGAGGCATGCAAATGGGCACAGTGAGGCTGCAAATGGGCATTGTTGATCCTCTTTTCCACTTACAGTAGCTGTGCATTTCTCACCCTCGTCTTATACTCAGGTCAATAAGTTTTTCCCATTTTTTTGTGGTAAATTAGGGCCTCGACTTATACTCGGAACGACTTATACTCGAGTATATACGGTACATAACTAACATGCATGACTGCATTTCTTTGTTTCTTAACCTCCCTGGCGGTATGATTATTTCAGATTTTAGGTGCTGAAAGCGGTACAATTATTTTGCATGGAAATTTGGCATTTTATATTGTAGTCCTGTAGTTCTTAGGAATAATTCACTTAAATCTGTCCAAACCAGGGTCTAGTAGACATCCCGGGTATGATAAAATTTGAAAAACAAAATAATAAATTATAATATAATAAATAACTATAAATAATTATACCAAATAATAATATAATAATAATAAAAATTATTCAATAATCTAATCAAATCAAAAACACTGACATTTTCTCAGTTACAGAATTGTCACTGTCATTACTTTTCAGTGTTTGATGACGGATTTCCCCACAAATCACTATCGCTCAATTCTGCGAGTGATTCTAATTTATTATCGCTGTTTTCTAGCTGGTCTAAAACAGGGCCCTCTTAAGAGCATTACAGGCCCCCGGGCAATACGGTGCACTGGGGTCCTGTCTACACAATCACGCACAAGAATTAAAATGCAAATTATTAATAAGGCTATATTTATTGGTACTTCCAACAAAATCAGTGTTTAAACATTAACACAACGTTTGGACAATATAACGCAAGTTTGATGGGCACAGTGGCTGCATTTAATGAGCACAGTGGCAGCTTTTGATGGGCACAGTGGCAACTTTGATGGGCACAGTGGCTGTGTTTGATGGGCACAATAGCAGCTTTTGAGGGGCACAGACAGGGGCTGTGTTTGATGCACATCTTGAACTTACTTACCTGGTGCAGTACAGTGTGTCGCTCACAGCAGAAAGCCAGCGCCAGCTATCAAGGGCCATCTTTCTGCTCCGCTCCCTCTCCACGCTGTCTGAAGAACATGGCAGGGGTGGGCAGAGCTTGTTCACTAGCAGCTGGGGCGGCTGCGGCTTGCTATGAATGCTGGGGCAGCCGCGGCCTCTAACTGACGTCACTGGTTGCTAGCTAGATGCCAGGTGGCCGGCGATTCTAGCAAGTGAGCAACCAGTGCAGTCAGTCAACTTAAGCAGCAGATTGCAGCGCTGGGGATCGGCCCTGGATGGGGCCCTCCAGACAAGTGGGGCCCTCGGGCAACTGCCCAGCGTGCCCAGTGGAAAAAACGGCCCTGGTCTAAAACCAATTTTGATGTAAAGGGACGGTTTTGGTTGATATGGACAATCTCCAGTTTCCAGGCAGAAAAAAAACAGTTTTTATAATATAAAACTGCATGCAGGACACTGGAGAAACCACTAGGGACAAAAGGGATGTGTAATTATTTGATACAGCACTGTAATCTGTAAGATTACAGCATACTGTATCTATACTGTGTGTTTTACTTTTTGAATTTGGCAACGCTCGCAGGGAACGGAGCTCGGCACTGTGAATCGAGCGAGACACAGCAGCTCGCAGATCACAGTGGAGAGACATCGCAGGATCCAGGGGACAAGGTAAGTAACCTCCTGCGATGCGATCCCATGTCTGGCTCGGGGTTACCGCTTTTGGTATTGAAAATCCACCCCGAGCCAGACTCGGGAATACCGCTAGGGGGGTTAAATTCAACTTTACATAGCAATCAGCCCTATATATCCTTGAAAATAACCCTATAGATGTGCTGGTTTAAAGTGGTTGTAAACCCTGTAAAAAAATTCCAAAAAAAAAAAAAACCTGCAACTCCAGCTCATTATGAATTACTTACCTGAGATCGAAGCCCCAGCAGCGATCCTCATTCACCGCTACGGCAGCCGACATCTCTCCGGGGGGTTACTTCTGGGTATCGTGGCTCTGGCGCTGTGATTGGCCGGAGCCACAATGATGTCACTCCTGCGCATGCGTGCGGGAGCCGTCGGTAACGGCACAGTACAACTGAAGCAATGGCACGTACGTGCATTAAGTGCACGTGTGCCGATAATGTTGGCATATGCAAATACAGGGATGATACCATGCAGGTTTAGGAGATATCCAGTGTAGCTACAAGTAAGCCTAATTATAGGCTTGCCTGTAGTATACAGTGGTTGTAAAGGGTTTACATCCATTTTAAGGCAAGGGGCTTTGCACATCATATAGAGCTAACAAATTTTTAGTAAGAATAGAGGTTTCAACTGTCTTCATATTTGACATGACTGTTAAGCATACCTCCCAACTTTTTAAGATGAGAATGAGGGACACCTATTAACAAAATTATGTAGTTATAGGAAACACCCCCTGCCACATCCCCTTAAAGGAAAATTATACAAAAAAGGTAAGTGAAACACACAGGTGCATTTTTTTATCACTACTATTCCTTTATACTGGCTTTTGAAATTTACAAATGCAGCGATTTAGAAATGGGGTGAAAGGTTTAGCACTGGGAAAGACTTTTTGAAAAACAAAAAGTGCATTTTATATACAACTATATAGATCAGATCAAAATGGGGGACACATGGGGAGGAAAGAGGGGCAGAAGGGCGTTGTTCCAAATCAGGGACAGTCCCTCTAAATCAGGGATAGCTGGGAGCTATACATGTTTGAACAATTATGAAGTAGGGACGTGGTACACCTAGAGTTCATGCATATACAGCTGTACACCTTACTTTCAGGTTGCCCTATCTGCTTGCAGGAAAAAATTCTAATCATGATCCAAAAAACAATGACAACTTAAGCCCTGAATGAGCCCTGAATGAATTGCCTATTTTTTTTTTAATCAGAAAAAAGTTTATTTTGTTTGTTCATTGTGTCAAATACATATCATACAGGATATTACAGAATATAATAAAGAACGGTTATTGCCACACGTTGCTTAGTCAAACTTTGTATCATACAGTCCAAATATGTTGTAGAACTTACAGATAATGTGCAATGATATATGAAAAAAGCACAGTAAATAAAAATAAGAAACCCATTTAGAACAAAGACCCAACATAAAGAAAAGTAAAACAGTTAAATATTCTGGACGGGTCTGCATGCCCCCAGGTCCCTGGAGACATGCCGTTCCCCAGCATTCTACATGACCCACCAAAGTTTTTAATGCTATCACACTTTAGTGCTGTTCAAGTTCTCTTACTAAACAATGTTTTTAACCTTGTAAAAGTCTATCTTTAACTAATTGATGCAGTACTAACCCAGGAACCTCCAACCAGGCTTGCCACAATGTATAGAATTTGCGGTGCGTTTCTGTGCTGGTATGTCAGTTTCTCTCTAATTAGCATTCCATTGACCTGCTCAACCCATTGGTGCCTAGTAGGAATCCTGAAAGTTATCCAAAGTTGTGCAATTAGTTTGCAGGCAACATATAACAGACGAAGAATCGCCATGTGTGCTGAAGGGGATAACATCTCATCATCCAGGGCACCCAGCAGACATATCGTAGGGTTTTGTGGTATGGTGAAAGTATAAACCTGAGAAATTGTGTCAAGGACTTCCTTCCAATAGCAGAAGAGTTTGGGGCACTTCCAGAGCACGTGCAAAAGGTCACCATTGTCCCTCTGACATTTTGGGAATAGGGGTGTGTCACGTATTCCCCATTTGCGTAGTCTTGCCGGCGTTCCGTATACCCAATGTAACAAATAAAGATGGGACAGTTTTTGAGAAGCAGATACTGAGACCAGGGGGGCGGAGGTGAGGCAAAGATTCCTCGTCTTCCCATCCATGGCTCCCACATCCTCCTCCCAATTTCTTTTTTTTTTTTTATCATCAAAGTTTATTGAAGTGAGAAAAATGCAACTATGGAGTAGCAGCTCCACATAATGGAAAGACATATATAGAATATACATATAAGTAAATATAACTTTAACAGTTACGGGTTTGGCTGAGCGACCCTTGATGTAATACTACACCTCATCCCGATAGTTTGAAAATTATTTGGGGGGGGCAAAGAGATAGGGATTATGACGGTGCCAAGAGAAACAGGATACAATACTTAAGAGTAAAAAAATTCTATTTATTTATTTAACATTATACAATAAAATTTAGACATAACAGTCACATAAATGAGGTGTGCAAGAAAATTCTAAAATCAATTCTGTAGCAAAAATTATTTCACGTCCCTTGGCCTGAAGTTGGTGGCGGCCAGTTCAGTGAATAGGTATTCAGATGTCCGACATGTTTCGCCGGTTTTGGCTTCTTCAAGGACAGTTGTTTAATACCTAAAAAGGCTACAGTGTTTTCTATAAAGAAGAATACAGCAGTCAATAGATGTTTTGTTGATACATTTGGAATATAAATTAGTATGAATATACAGATATCACCATATGTTTGCGAACCGTCTAGGAGAGATATGTCCCATCACCCAAATATGGCCTCTAGAAGCCCTTCCACACACCATAGGTGCCACAAATGCCCCAAAACCAACTATCTAAGGATGGTATTACCTGCAATCGCCAGGGATGGAAACTACGTGCCTCCGAATCAAAAAGCCCCAAAAACTAGAGATCAAAGTAGGTAGCTGCAGGGGACAATAAGAGAGACCTGACGGAAAGTGTGCCTAAAAATATATATACAGGCAAAGTTAATGCAAATGAGGCCCACGGGGCACATCTCAGTTGAATAGACAATTTAAGAATGGACTAACATAGTCTCTAATTTTACTTACATGTAAGATAATCAGTTTGGAAAACAGGACATCGGAAGAGCAACCAATATTGGGAATAGTTCCACAGAAAAAGGGGAGAGAGAGGGGTTTTTTCGTCACTAAAGTGGTAAAAAAGAAATGTGGGAGATATTTAGTGTACCAGATATTACTATTTAAGTTGTAAGCAACAATGGTTACAATACAAGTGGGTGACAAGTCAGAATATGAATAGATCACACTCACCAATAGTGCTATCTAGAGTGGAAAGCTATGGCTAAGAAAGCCAAAATGAGACCAATGGGGACGCCGATCAGAGCACACTGGGGGATAGAGATATATGTACCATCAGCTCAATAAAGTTCAAAATGAAGAAGAGTGAGAGAAAACGATCATCAAAGCAATGGGGTACTTACTCAATAGTGCTGCGTAACGTGTGACCGAGTCCTGTGATTCCCTGGCGTGTCTAATGGCCTGGGATGCCGGCGCTCTTATGTCCCCCTCACATGAGCGGCGTCTGACGTCACCGCGCGCGTGAGCGGACGAAAACAGCCAGTGCGCATGCGCCGCTCGCTGACGATCCGGTCCTACAAGGTCCAGAAAGCACAGCGGTGGTGTCCAAGGTGATGTGTAAACACACATCATCACGGGCACTGCGCAGTATACAGTGCCACAACAGGCAGCAAGGATACCTGGAGAAGGAAATTAGGCCAGTACGCAGTGGCGGAAACGGGCACAGGAAGAACCAGTGCCCTTGAGTGTCCATACAGCTGGGATGTATCTCAAATAGGGAGCTAATGATAACAGGGGCAACGACAATGTCCTCCTGGGATACAGGGACCCGAGGACAATAGGCCACATCGGGTGACAGTCTGGAAAGGGACAGAGAGGCGACCACAGGGGCGGGGAGTGGCTGGGACACAATGGGATAGAGGTTCTTAGGGACGGACCGGGGACCAAGGGACGATAAGGAAGGAGCGCCCGCACACAAGGCTAAGGGAAATGAAGGAGTAGGAAAAACACCATAGTCCCCGGCAAGTACCCACATAGATCGCCCAGACAGCTCGCAAATTAACAAATCTGTAAATAACACAGAGATATGAACAGCATTGAGAACAACTTATAATATAACAGCATGGATCAAATATGTACGCAGTTACAATATTATTAAGGGTATTCAAATAGTAGATAAATCTGTTTGTTTGAGTACAAACAAGTAACATCAAGGAAAACAATGTAGATGAATAAGGGAATAAGGGATGCCATAACTTGATCCATCAGGACCCATCTGTAAAAGGGAAGGAACTAATTGGGGAGGAACCTATAGTATACCATAACAGATAATGTAAGTAGATATAGGTAAATAGTGAAAAAAAGGAGGGGTCATAATTTAATTTAAAGGGGTTGTCAGACCGTAAGAGACGGTTTCTCATTCCCGATAAAAAGTCAGGGTTATTCTGCAATGGGGTGTGTGGGCTTAAGTGAGAAGAGAAGTTTGTGAGAGCAGTTAGTTTATGGAAGATTGCCAGAGTGGTGCCTATGAGAGGATGTGATTTCATTTCTGCCGTATGACTTGTCCATGAGATCCATGGTGAGTACCTAATGTGGGTATGGTTCAGTACCTCCTCCAGTTCTACCCATTCTTTAATTTTGTGATGACAATGCCAGTCAACTATCCTTGTGACATGTGATGCTAAGTAATAAGTGCGGAAGTCCGGGATACCCATCCCTCCTCTCTCTTTAGGTTGTGTGAGTAATGTGAATCGGATTCTGGGTTTTTTGTGGGCCCATATAAATTTAATTTGGGTTGAATTTAGAGCTTTAAAAAAGCTTTGGGGGATTTTTATCGGTAGATTTCTAAATAAATATAGGACTCTTGGTAGGATAGTCGATTTACAAATAGCAACACGTCCGAACCACGAAAAACCTTTTGTATGCCAGCTTTGGAGATCTGTGCAGACTGTTTTTAATAGGGGGCTAAAGTTACGTTCATAAATTTGGGAGAGCTGGGGAGTCAGCCATATCCCTAGATATTTAAGCGCTGAACTTTCCCATTTAAAGGGGCAGTTGGATTTGATTCCATTTTGTTTGTGGGGATGGAGATGTTCATTGCTTCGGATTTGGAGTAGTTGATTTTTAGGTTGGAGATATATCCAAATAAAGAAAATTCTTTCATTAAGGAGGGGAGTGGAATATTGGGGTTAGATATAAAAATTAACAGGTCATCCACGTAGGCCGCTACTTTGAACTCCTTTCCAGCTATTTTAAATCCATTTATTGCTTTCTCTGCTACAATTCATCTGATGAATGGTTTGAGTGTTAGAATAAATAAAAGTGGTGAGAGGGGACAAACCTGTCTCGTACCATTACTCATTTTTACTGTTTCTTAGAGCGAACCATTAATCTTGAGTTGTGCAGTAGGATTTTTGTAGAGTGATGAGATCCATGTCATTATATGATTTCCCAAGCCAATGTACCTGCAGGTCTCCAGCATAAAATCCCAGGCCACTCGATCGAAGGCCTTCTCCACATCAGTTGACAGGTGAAGGACCTCGATGTTCCTCGTCCGGGTAGCGTGTATCAAGTTAAAAGCTTTTATAACATTATCTCTGGTTTCTCTTCCCGGCATGAAACCTGCTTGCTCAGAGCCTATCAGGTTGTGAAGCAGAGGTTTCAACCTATTGGCTATTATTTTTTACATCAATTTCACATCTAGATTTAGCAATGATATTGGCCTGTAGCTGGCGCACTCTGCTGGGTCCTTGTTTGGCTTGGGAAGGATTGTAATGTGTGCTGCCAGGAAGTTTGGCGGGATCTCCCTGGGTTTTGACATGTAATTCAGAGCTCTCTGTAGCGGCCCAAGGAAAGTGGTCTGGAAAGTTTTATAGTATATGGCTGTGAAGCCTTCCGGTCTGGGCTTTTCCCTGGTTTAAGGTCTTTGATCGTTTGTTGTAATTCTATAGCTTCTATAGGTTTTTCTAATTGGGATATGTCATCTGCAGTCAGGGTGGGTAAATTGGATTCTTTTAGATATTGTTGAATAATTTGTTGCCTTGTTCCCTGAGTCGAGCTAGGTTTTTTGAGTCAGGAAGATTATATAGGGCCATGTAATACTTGTGGAAGTGGTGTGCAATATGTTTGGTGGTAATGTCCATTTTTCCCTCCTTCGTTCGTATGCCTGAAATATTTTGCTGTGTTCTTGTATTTTTCAGGGCTCTCGCTAAAAATGTGCCTGTTTTGTTACCATGTTCGTAGTAAATTTTTTTCTTAAAGAATAGAAATCTTTTAGACCTTGTGTCAAAAATCTGTTGCAATGCTTTCCTGTTTTCTAAAAGTTCTGTTGCCGATTGTTCTGTCAGGGACTGTTTATGTAGGGTTTCCAGGGAACAAATTTTCTCTGTCAGGTGTTTGATTTTTTTTTTCTCTTTCCTTTTTACGTTGGGATCCTAATCGAATGAGTTCCCCTCTAATTGTGCATTTATGGGCCTCCCAGATTGTTAGGGGGTTGACCTCAGGAGTGGTACTGTGTATAAAGTAGTCTTTAGGCGCCGTGGTTATTTGAGGTAGTAAAATTGGGTCTGTCAGTAGGGCTGAATTTAATCTCCATGTGTTAGTTTTTGGAAGGGGTTCCGATAAGTTTAGAGTAAGTGATGTAGGGGCGTGGTCTGATAATGTTTGAATCCCTATATTTGCTTCCAAAATCTTGTCTATATCTCTTTGTGAGATAAAGATGTAGTCTATTCTTGAGTATCTACAATGCGGTATTGAGTAGAAGGTGTAATCTTTATCATCAGGATGCATAAATCTCCAAGAATCGACTAATTGTAGGGAGTGAAGTAATGTTTTGATAAGTTTGATAAGTTTGATAAGTTTAATCGATTTTGTACGTGATATAAGTTTTGCCTGTAGATGTATCAGTTAGAGGGTTCAATGGTACATTGAAATCTCCTCCCAGGATAAGGCATCCTGAGCTGAAATCTTGGAGTTTGTCAAGTATGCGTTTGCAAAAAGTTAAATGGGCTGTGTTGGGAAAATATACATTAGCGAGCGTAATGGGTGTACCATAGCAATTGCCCTTCAGGAATAAGAACCTGCCCTCTGGGTCGACGAGTTTATCTGTGACTTCAAAGGAAGCATCTCTACTAATAAGTATAGATACTCCCTTGGATTTGGCCAAGTTATTGGTTGCATGATATGCCTGTGTGAAAAAGGAGTCAGTAAGTTTGGGAAACTTTTGGGTCTGGAAGTGGGTCTCTTGTAAAAATACAAATCGGGGCTTACCTTTTTTGAGTTCTTTTAGTAGAGCATTGCGTTTTTCAGGGATGTTTAAACCTTTTGTGTTGTGAGAGATCACTGTGGGTGCATGCCCCAGGGATGAATAGGCCATCGTGTGGACTCAGAGAGAGCTGGTAAACCAGGATCTGGAAATAAAGCTTTAATCACCATTAGTATCTTAGTCGTATATTACGTTCAATCAATGCACCTTGTTTAATCGTGAAAAAGAAAGAGATAGTGGAATAAAGTAGGAGTGAGAGTAAGAAAGAGTATAGAAAGAGAGAGTAAGGTATACTGTAATCTCCCTGGTTACCAAAATAGGCCCAAGGTAAGTAATTTAAATTAGTGCTCCCTTTCAGGGTAATTTTCTCCTGCTAAGGAGCACTTGTTGGGACGCTGTGGGTGGCTGCCCGAACTATAGAATCAACAAGATTAAGTGTATAAGAGCCCTTGCACACTGGGGCGGTTTGCAGGCGCTATTGCGCTAATAATAGCGCCTGCAAACCGCCCCGAAAGTGCCGCTGCTGTCATCCCAGTGTGAAAGCCCCGAGGGCTTGCACACTGGAGCGATGCGCTGGCAGGACGGTAAAAAAAATCCTGCCAGCAGCATCTTCGGATCGGTGAAGGAGCGGTGTGTATACCGCTCCTTTACCGCTCCTGCCCATTGAAATCAATGGGACGGCGCGGCTATACCGCCGGCAATGCGCCTCTGCAGAGGCGCTTTGCGGTGGTATTTAACCCTTTCTCGGCCGCTAGCGGGGGGTAAAACCGCCCCGCTAGCGGCCGCATACCGACGGTAAAACACCGCTAATAATAGCGGCGTTTTACCGCCGATGCCGCCCCCCGCCCCAGTGTGCAAGGGCTCTTAGGAAAACAACACTTGCTACTAGAGCGAAAACCGGTAACAGCCTGTGTAGATATTACATAGGTTATATTGGTCAACTTTGCACCTAAGATGCCTAATGAAGGAGACTGTAAACTCTAATTGTGGAGAGCTAAACATAAACAAAAAATAATAACTTCAGCGTATATGAAAATGCCGCCATGCTGTATGGAAATCGCGAGTTCCCTTTCCAAGCGGAGTCAGTCACCCGCCATTTCCATGCAGAGACGCATGCGAGGGAAAATCGAAAATGTTATCGGTTCCCCATCTTTATCCCTAATATCAAGAGAGTCTGTACTTCTTTGTATGTAGGTTAATCTGTCTTTACTAACTAAAGTCCTCCTACTTCTACTACCTTCCCTATGGCTGTGGTACTCTTTAAGCCTTAACTCATAGGTATTGTGGTCAACAGTAGTTCATAGAAGTGATAAGAGTGACAGTTCCAAAATGAATCATCTCAATCCTTATCGGGGAAGTCAGTAAGACAGAGTATTAAGATGCAGTGGGTTCAAAGTGGGGAGCGAATCATGTTCATCAGAACGACTCCAGTTGGATATATTTGAAATCTTTGTGGTGAAGTGCTTTAGGGTCAGCAAAAGAGGCATTGTCCTGGATAAGTGTCACTTACCTTCGTGCATGGTAAGTGATGGTCACGGGGAGAAGCCCTCAAGCATCGTCAAATCCCCTGGAAGAATGAGGTCTGTTGTTAGGAGTTCCAGCTTGAGAACCACCAGGGCGTGATGATTTCATCTTTTTTGGAAGCAAGTGGCGATCTGGGTTGCGGCCCCTCCAGGGGTGGCAGCAAGAATTCTTGATACCATTCTGGTAATTCCACTAGATCTAGTTGAAGTGCCTGGCAGAAATCCGGAAGATCTTCTGGTGAATGAAGCGTATGTTGCCTATCGTTGTGGTTCACCAGGAGTGCAAACGGGAAGCGCCATGTGTATCGAATGTCCTTTTCTCTTAGTTTGTCAAGTAATGGCTGAAGAGCTCTGCGGTTCTTTAGAGTTATCTATGAGAGGTCATGAAAGAGCATGATGGTCTCACCATTAAAGATGATTTGATCGTTTCTGCGAGCTCTGCGCATGATGTCCTCCTTTAAAGAAAAATTTTGCAAGCAGCATATGATGTCACGTGGCAGCATGTTATCAGGTCCTCTGGTTCTGAGTGCTCTGTGTGCTCTCACAAATTCTATGGCTGTGTCTTCTGGTCTTTCCAGCAGGCTGTTGAGCTGGGATTATTTGTTCAGCCTCCACAGATTCAGGGATCCCCCTAACCGTGATATTATTTCTCCTTCCTCTGTTGTCTAAGTCCTCTAAGTGCTTATTAATTTCAATGAGGTGTTGGGACTGTGTGAAAGTCACTCTTTCTAGGTGGTGTATCGCCTTGTCCCTGCATTTGCCTGCAGCGGCCATCTTGTCCGTGAGGACCAGCATGCTGGACTTTAGGTCTGTTATTGCTGCAGAAAAGGTGGCTTTAATATCGGCTGCGAAGCCTGACATGCCAGGGTAGGTTAGTGGTAGATCGGGGTGAGGAGTGCTCCTACCGTTGTCGTCCCCTGTGGATTGGGAGTCCTCGCTGTTGTCTTCTTCTACATGCGGCGTTGCCATCTTGAATCCCGACATGCTGATCCGGTCCGCCGGGGGATTTCGGAATAAATCCGAGATGTTTCTTCCTTTATAGTCTGCCGCTAAGCGGAGGGATCTTGTGCGGGGTGTCCCCAGATTCCTCCTGCTCATTATCAGGTGCTGTCGGTGCGAAGAGACGGGCTTAGGCTGCTGTGATACCGGAGCTCCCGTGTTAAGCGTCCATCTCTGCCGTGCGCCAAGCCACGCCCCCCCTCTCCCAATTTCATCTACAAGGCAGTCTGTCAGGATCTTGGATTGTGTTAAGAAGCATGTACTAAAACCTGGAGATCATACCTTTCTTTTCACCTTCCGTTAGGATCCCTTGTATCAGTGGGTGGTCTATCAATCTAAGCTCTGTTTGTCTTGACTGTGTCTGCAGTGCGTGTCACAGTTGCAAATACTTTTAGAAATTAGTACGTGGTATATCAAATTATGTTTGTAGCTCAATGAACGATTTAAGGATAGTCCCATTATATAGTTGTTCAATGTATCTTAGTTTGTACAGCTCTTTAAAGTTCAGGTTTCGTCACAAGGGGGTATGAGACAGAAAGTCCCATATCCCCAGCAGCCTTTTAACATAGGACCATATTGTTTTTAAAAGGAGTATAGTTGAAAACCCAGGATCTAGATGTGGATAGCCCGCCTCCAGACATGTCAGTACCATCGTTTTATCCTCGGCTGTGGCATGGAGGAGCTTGCAGGTCAGATCCGACATATCTGTTAATCCCCAGCCTCCCAGCTGTTGTAGCTGTGAGGCAAGGTAATAAGCTCTAGAGTGAGATTCTGCCAATTCCCCTTCATATTTATTATATTGCAACGTTGATAAGCTAATTCTTGCTGTCTTTTTAGGCCATATAAGTTCCCTAAACTGGGAGTCTATCCTATCAAACCAGCGTCAAGGAATCCAGACTGGGGAGTTGTTAAAGATGTACAGTAGTTGGGGTGCCCACACCATTTTTATAAGGTTAATTCTCCCTACTACGGATAGAGGCAGTTTTCACCAGGCATTAGATTTATCTCGAAATTTACCAAGCAGGGGAAGTAAATTAAGGGATAAGTATTGAGATACATCTGGGGATATTTGGCTACCTAGATAGCGAAAGGAGGACACTACCTGTACCACTGCCGCGCACTCTGGCAAGGGGGTTATAATGAGGTCTATTGGCATCAGTACTGACTTGTTCCAATTAATGGAAAAGCCAGATAATGCACCGAAGGCCTTGATGAGAGTCATCACAGCACTCAGTGAGTTTTGCGTGTCACCTAAATAGTGCAATGTATCGTCTGCATAAAATGACACTATGTCAGTACCTGTGTCACGCTGAAATCCTACTATGTTACTGTCCCCCCTTATTCACAAAGCAAGAAGTTCCAAGGCCAGGGCAAACAGCAGGGGTTACAATGGGCCCCCCTGTCTGGTGCCCTTAAACAGTGGAAAGGGTACCGATATTTCCCCATTTACCCTGATCCGGGCCGATGGTTGGGCGTACAACAGTTTAACCCAGCTAATAAAGTTGGTGCCCAGGCCTAGATGGTCCAGAACTTTCCACAGGTAAGGCCACTCAACACTGTCGAAGACCCTAGCTGCATCCAGTGAGAAGATCGCCCTATTTCCTGTATTGTTGACAGGGATCTGTAAATTTAGGAAGAGCCTCCTGATATTTTGAGCCATGGACCTAGTGGGTATGAACCCTGACTGGTCCCTGTGAATAAGCTTATGTATCTCTTGTGCCAATCTAGTGGCCAACACCCGGGTTAGTAGCTTGACATCAGTCGTGAGGAGAGAAATGGGCCTGTAGGAGTCTGGTAGTGTAGTTTCCTTGCCTGGTTTCAATAGTAGAATAATGATAGCCTCTTTCATAGAATTGGGCAGTGTTCCCTCCTTCAATGCCTCATTGTAAATTTTCAATAGTGTGGGTAATAGTGTGCTCGCTTATCTTTTGTAGACCTCGGATGGAGGGCCATCAGCCCCTGAGAATTGTTATTATGAGTTTGTGCTATTACCGTGGCTAATTCTTCCTCTGTCAGTGGGGCATTAAGTAGGGCTGTGTCCGAGGCTGACAATTGCGGTAATGTACATTTTTTCCAAAAAGCCCTCTATTTCCCTTTCTGTGGGTTACACTTTAGATGAGTAGATATCCATATAAAATTTTCTAAAAATTTGTAATACTGTGGCAGTCTGCGTCTGAGTGACACCCTGTGCATCATGTGTGGCCGAAACCACAGAGGTGGACGTCTGCGCACGCGCTAGAATAGCCAGCATGTGCCCAGTAGACCTCCCCTATTTGTTTTCGGCCAACTGCAATGCCAGCTGTCTGGACATAGATTGTGCCCCTAACCAGACTCTTTTTGTGTCCTCTGTAGGATTAGCGATATAGTTATCCTGTTGAAAACCGGAGATAACCAGGTGCAAATTACGCCACCCCTAACCTGTATTACCACCTTCGCGCTATGTGAATAAATGTCAAAACCCTACCAAAGCTGCCACTTAACAATAAAATGTATATAAACCGAATTCACCAAAAGAAAATTATGGATGAAATAGTGGCGCTAATCCCCAGGTGGGGAGATGCCAGACACTCTTATCCAGCCAGTGAGCTGAATACAGACGTGACTAAGTGAAAAAAAAACATATATTGCTAAATATCCCAAAAAGTAAAAATTAATATTAAATAAAATAAATTATTCAATAAATTCAATATGAGCTAATATAAATTATAACACTCAGTGAAAGTGATATACAAATATAAGACCTATAAGTCCGCAGCACTCGTCCCTTCACTGGAGCTCCAGGGGGACAGCGGAGCTCCAGTGAAGGGACGAGTGCTGCGGACAGGTGAGACGAACGTGAGCACACACACCTCCTGGGTCCACCGTGGCCTGCCTGTTGTTATTTCAGTTGCTATTGCTTGCTGTGCTGTGGGAGTTCTCCATTTGCCGTGAAGTGACTTGCCTGTTATTTTATTTTAAATGTGAGTTCATTACAAGTTGTTTTATATGTGATTAAATCTTTTAAACGAGATTACACTATTGGAGCTTCTTTTATTTTTATGTCATACTACCAACCTGAGAAAAGCGGTGTTCCTATGGAGCAGTGGAGGTGTATGCTCGCATGTTAACCCCCATGTAAGTGGGTTAGAGGCTCTGTCAGGCCAAACACGAGAGTGAGAGGCCTTAACAGCTGGTGAGTTTGAATCTCAGCAGGGAGTGGATTCACGTCACAGAGGTGTGGTGGATGTTTGAAAACACAGCTGAGCAGTTTTGGAGTCACCCTCACTCTTTTTTTGGACTTTCTTTAAATATTTTCACGATTATTTTTCACGATTGATTGGTTTCTGGACTTTATAGACATTTACTGTGTTCAATTTTTATTATATATTTTGTCTTGGATGTTTATATTTGTATATCACTTTTACTGAGTGTTATAATTTATATTAGCTCATATTGAATTTATTGAATAATTTATTTTATTTAATATTAATTTTTACTTTTTGGGATATTTAGCAATATATGTTTTTTTTCACTTAGTCACGTCTGTATTCAGCTCACTGACTGGATAAGAGTGTCTGGCAGATATAGTTATCCTCACAATCTTTAAGTGTCTTGCAAACCTCAGTTTCCCAAGCTTTTGTATTAGCTTTGATCTGATTAATTGTGGTAATAAACTGCCCTCTCATATATGCCTTTGTGGAATCCAATACCACATTTAAGCAAGCTGAATGGATGTTGTCCTGGATAAAGAATTTTAATCGTTCTCTTATGGGGTCCGGCTCTGGAAACAGAGAGAGCCAGAAGGGGTTAAGTTTCCAGCATTTACGTTTGGCCGCATTGGGCAGTGATATTATTACCCACAATGAGGAATATTCTGATATATATCTGTCATTGTACCCAGAATCTACCATCAATGGGATTAGGAAGCCATTGCCCAAACCTAAATCTATCCTTGATAAGCTCCCAAAGGAGGTTGAACAGCATGAGTATTGTTTAATCAAAGGATGTACTAACCTCCATACGTCCGTCAATCCGAGTTCCTCAAGTAGGCCAGCAAAAGGTGTCTGTCCCCCTTTTCATAGGGGTATGTTAGGTGAAACGGGTAATTTATCCAATTAATATAAAAGTAAAAAGGGAACAGATGCGGGACTTTGAATGAGGCACACAGGAGCAAAAGTATAAATTGAGTAAAATAGCAGTTTTTAATAAATTCATACAAAAATTCATATATTAACTTACTTAGGCACATAGCTCTATAATGATAATTTGTATTCCATCAAAAATACATTCCACCAAGGACTTCTTTGCAAACATACAGTATGAGGACATAGGTATATGAAAAAATAATAATAATAAATCAATAAATATGTGACACAAAAAGTGTCACTAGAAAAAAGTAGCAGAATCAAAAATTCAATAAAATTGTAACGTCCATACATAATTTATATTTGTGTACACATAACGGTAGTTGTAAGCTCTACGCGTTTTGGGACCTTATAGCCACTCATCAGGAGCAGAACCATAGTGACCACCTATGAATTGGGGAAACAGCAGTATTTAAATAGTTTGAAAAGCAAGTGGGCAAATGTAAAACATGAAATCCCACATTATTACACTAAGACCACAGACTTACAAATATGACACAGTGGACCACCCCCTCCTCCTCAA
Organism: Lithobates clamitans; assembly: GCA_037952925.1. Taxonomy (NCBI): domain Eukaryota; kingdom Metazoa; phylum Chordata; class Amphibia; order Anura; family Ranidae; genus Lithobates; species Lithobates clamitans. The sequence goes on along the minus strand of JBBGZY010000212.1, from coordinate 1,003,136 downwards.
AAAACTCCACTCCTTTGGTCTCAGTGACTGTACTCTTCGCTGGTTCTCATCCTACCTATCCCACCGCTCCTCCAGTGTCTCTTACAACTCTACTTCCTCCTCTCCTCTTCCTTTTGCCGTTGGGGTCCCCAAGGTTCTGTTCTTGGACCTCTCCTTTTCTCAATCTACACCACCTCCTTGGGTCAGTTGATTGCCTCCCACGGCTTTAAATATCATCTCTACGCTGATGACACCCAAATCTATCTCTCCACCCCCCAGCTCTCTCCATCTGTCTCCTCACGCATTACCAACTTACTAGCAGACATATCAGCCCGGATGTCACATCACTTCCTCAAACTCAACCTATCCAAAACTGAGCTCATGATATTTCCTCCCTCAGGTGCCACTTCCCCTGATTTCCCTGTCAATATCAACGGCTCAACTATCAACCCATCTCCCCACGCCAAGGTCCTAGGTGTAATCCTGGACTCTGAACTAACCTTTCGACCCCACATTCTATCACTATCCAAAGCTTGCCGCCTCAATCTCCACAACATCTCCAAGATACGCCCCTTCCTAACCAATGTCACCACAAAGCTTCTAATCCACTCCCTGGTCATCTCCCGCCTCGACTACTGCAACTCCCTCCTCATTGGTTTACCTCTAAATAGGCTATCCCCACTTCAGTCCGTCTTGAACGCTGCTGCCAGCTCATCCACCTCACAAACCGCTCAGCGTCTGCTACACCCCTCTGCCATTTACTCCATTGGCTGCCACTCAGTCACCAAATTAAATTCAAGATACTAACTATAACTTACAAAGCCATCCACAACCTGGCCCCCAGCTACATCTCTAACCTAGTCACAAAATACCAACCTAATCGTTCTCTTCGCTCCTCCCAAGACCTCCTGCTCTCAAACTCCCTTGTCACCTCATCCCATGCTTGCCTTCAGGACTTCTCCAGAGCCTCCCCCATCCTCTGGAATGATCTACCCCAATCCGTCTGATTTTCTCCTACTTTATCCACTTTCAGACGATCCCTGAAAACTCATCTCTTCAGAGAAGCCTATCTGGCCCCCACCTAACAACTGTACATTTATCCTCTCAATCAGCACATCACCCACATTTATTAACTCTTGTATCTCTTGACCTTCCCTCTTAGATTGTAAGCTCTAAGGAGCAGGGCCCTCTGATTCCTACTGTATCAAAGTGTATTGTACTGTCTACCCTCAAGTTGTAAAGCGCTACGTAAACTGTTGGCGCTATATAAATACTGTATAATAATAATAATAATAAATATATCTGCAATGGCGGTGCAGCCCTGAATGTCAAGCCAGCCAGAAATGCCATGGACCGAAGCTGTATGAATACACCAGGCGAACTAGTTCTCTATAAAAGATATATTGATGACATTTTTATCCTATGGAAAGGAGACACAAATCTACTTACCCGTTTCCTTGAAAAACTCAATATGAATAATAAGAATATAACTGTCAGAGGGTTAACACAGTCAGAGCCTGTCAGTATCCGCGCGCCCCGGTGCGCCTGCGCGGTAGAGCCTCACATCAGCACGTACGGGCACACGATCGGCGGGTACGAGCGCGTGATCCGAACGGGTTAGCACACGTGGGCACACGAACGCATGCACGTACAGCGGGACGCCCCCTTGGCGGGCCTATATAAAGGCAGCTATGCCTTGTGCTCATTGCTGGTTTGTCTTCTCAGCTTCCAGTGTTCCGTTTATCCTCTGCATACCTGTTCCTGCCTGTTGTGACCCGAACCGTTTGACTACCTTGCTTATCCTCTCTCCAGTGTTTGACCCTCGGCTTGATTAAGGACTTCTCTGCTTATCTTCTCTCCAGTGTTTGACCCCCGGCTTGATTACGACTCTTCTACTGATCCTCTCTCCAGTGTTTGACCCTTGGCCTGCTAAACGGACTTGTCTTGTTTAAACCTGTACTATGATTACCTGGTGTTTGACCCTCTGCCTGCTCAACGGACTTGCCTTGCCTCAACCTGTGCTTGCTACCACGCTTCCCAGTGTTTGACCCTCGGCCTGCTTAACGGACTTGTTCTGCTTAACCCTGTGCTTCTCCTCAGCTCTGTTCCTGGTTCCAGGTCAAGTGTTGGAGTCCCTGCCAGTCTTCTCTCCAGCTTAGCAACCAGTCCATGCTACACGGGTTCTACACATCTGGTGAAACCTTGGTGACCTGCACACCTGCTGGCAACCCGTGCCTCTCCGTGCCTGATTCCCTCTGTACCACCTTCAGGGGTATCTCGCACCTAGTTGCTAGGGGAGCCGCTCTCAGCATTCCAGCCTTGGTGAGTACCTGACAGTACAAACCAGCCATGTCAGAGGCCGACAGAGCTGGCTCTCCCCTCGAGGCCCTCTGCCAGCAGGTTACAGCCCTTACACAGGCTGTCCAGAGACTGCAGGATGGATATTTCCAAATTGAGGGTCGCCTTCAACATCTAACAACTTCCTCAGCTCCCCCGGAAGCACCGTCAGCTTCATCCAGTGGGATTTCTTCTTCACAGAACCAAGTCAACCCAGTCATGATGGCCATCCCTGAACCTAGGGTTTCCAGTCCAGAACGGTTTTCCGGAATTCGAAAGAAGTTCAGAGCCTTCAAAAACGCTTGTCAGCTTTATTTGGCCCTTCAACCCAGGACTTTTCATTCTGAAGCTGTAAAGGTGGGGTTTGTCATTTCGCTTTTGTCAGAAGAACCCCAAGCTTGGGCCCATAACCTCTGAGAACAGAAAAGCCCCCTGTTTGATAAGGTAGAAACCTTTTTCAACGCTATGGCACAGCTGTATGATGACCCACAACGCACTGCCACAGCTGAATCCATCCTACACACCCTGACCCAGGGAAAGAGACCAGTGGAAGACTACACCGTTGAATTCCGGAAATTGTCTGGGGACACCAACTGGAATGAGGCCGCTTTAAAGTACCAGTATCGCCAAGGTCTATCAGAAAATTTAAAAGATGAATTAGCTCGGATGGATACTCCTTCTTCCCTGGAAGAATTAATACAACTAGCAATTAAGCTTGACAGACGCCTGCGTGAACGCCGCTCCGAACGCTTCCAGTCCTCACGACCCACCTGGATGTTACCTCGCATTCCTCCTGTTCCAGCACCTTCTGCCGTACCTTCCTCTTCCTCGGACCACGAACCTATGCAGTTGGGATTGGTACGTTCTCCACTCACCCCTGATGAAAGACTCCGCCGGCGCCAAGCCAACCTTTGCCTTTATTGTGAGGAGGCCGGTCATTTCTTACGCAACTGTCCCGTGAGACCCAGTAAGTGCCAGTGACAGTACACTGTGAACTTTCAAGTTACCGGCTCTACCCAATCTCACTTTGTCCTTCCGGTCTCATTACAGGTGGCGGAAGAGGAGGCTCGGCTGCTGGCCATCATTGACTCCGGAGCATGCAGTTGTTTCCTGGATGCATCTCTGGCTCACACCCTGCATATCCCCCTCCAAGATAAGAAGCAACCTCTGCAGATACACCTAGCCGATGGATCCCTACCATGTTCTGGACTTGTTACTCAAGAAACCAAACCTATTCTCACCTCCACAGACTCTGGCCACCAAGAATTCCTTTGCTTTAACATCATCAGTTCACCTATGTTCCCTGTTATCCTGGGTTTCCCCTGGTTACAAGTTCATGACCCTCAAATCAGTTGGTCCAAGAAAGAAATCCTCTTCTCATTGATGTACTGCTCTCAACATTGTTTCGTGCCTACCACCAGCACACCGGCCTCTTGTTTGACCCTTCAGTCAATACCAGATAATCTTCAGCATGTCCCTGCAGTATACCATGAATTTCTGGATATTTTTGATAAAAAAAAGGCCGACAGCTTACCACCTCATCGCTCCTATGATTGTCCCATTGACCTTTTACCTGAATCCGAGATTCCCTTTGGTCGCATATTTCCACTATCTGAGACTGAGTTAGAAGCGCTTCGTTCCTATATTGACGAAAACCTGGAGAAGAAGTTCATCCGCCCTTCTCCAGCTGGGGCGGGTATCTTCTTTGTCGAAAAGAAGGATGGATCTTTAAGGCCCTGTGTGGACTATAGAGAACTTAATAAGATCACTGTGAAGAATAGATACCCGTTGCCTCTCATCTCTGAACTATTCCAGCGCTTCAGAACTGCCCAAGTGTTTACCAAACTAGACCTACGGGGAGCATACAATCTCGTTCGGATACGTGCCGGGGATGAGTGGAAAACAGCCTTTAGATCCAGGTTTGGGCACTTTGAATATCTTGTGATGCCTTTCGGACTCTGCAACGCCCCGGCCACGTTCCAACACCTAGTCAACGACATTTTCCGTGAGTACCTTGATAACTTTGTGATTGTATATCTGGATGATATTTTGATTTTCTCCACCTCACTAGAAGTACATCGCACCCATGTAAAAAAGGTACTCTCGGTTCTCAGGAAACATGGTCTATTCTTAAAAGGGGAGAAATGTGAATTTGAAAAGACCACCATCCAGTTCCTTGGGTTCATCATCTCCACAGAAGGGGTTGCAATGGACCCACAAAAGGTTAGAACCATCCAGGAGTGGCCAGCTCCTTCAGATAAAAAGGGAATCCAGCGGTTTGTTGGCTTTGCCAATTTTTACCGCAGGTTCATTAGAGGATTCTCTTCAATCATTTCTCCCATTACTTGACTCACCCGCCAGCAAGCTAAGTTTCAATGGCCCAAAGAAGCACAGGAAGCCTTTAATAAATTGAAAGATCTTTTTACATCGGCTCCTATTCTACAACACCCAGATCCAGCCTTATCATATGTACTAGAAGTAGATGCCTCCGAATCAGCGACAGGTGCAATCCTGTCCCAACGGAGCGGTCCAAAGGCCCTTCTTCATCCAGTTGCCTTTGCTTCTCACAAATTAAGCCCACCTGAAAGGAACTATGACCTCGGTGACCGAGAACTACTAGCTATAAAATTCGCTCTGGAGGAGTGGAGGTACTTGCTGGAGGGTGCGTCCCAACCCATAATGATCTTTACCGATCGGAATCTGGAATATCTCTGAATGGCCAAGCGACTCCGACCCCGACAAGCCCCATTGGGCATTATTTTTCTCCAGATTTAATTTTCACATCTCCTACCGACCGGGTTCCAAGAACGGAAAAGCGGATGCACTCTCCCAAATGTTTCCAGAAGTCAATGAAGCAACTGAGCCTGGAACTATCTTATCCCCACATAACTTCCTTCTTATCCAGCCTGATCTCAAGACTGCCATTAAAGAGGCATCCAGCCAATGCACAGAACCTGAAGTACCCTCATTAAGGAAGAGGGATGGCTTACTGTGGGCCCAAAATAAAATATTTGTTCCTTCTCCAGTAAGACTGCAAGTATTACAGAAATTCCATGATCATAAGTTGGCAGGGCACTTTGGAATCCGGAAAACCTCAGAATTAGTTCATCGCTCCTACTGGTGGCCGGGTTGGAGTCAGGACTGTAAAAACTATGTCCAATCCTGTATTACGTGTCAACGTAACAAAGGGTCGAACACTAAGGCTTGGGGGCTCCTGAGACCCTTGCCTGTCCCTGAACGTCCATGGAAGGAGGTCTCTATGGACTTCATTGTAGAACTTCCCCCCTCTGAAAAATTCACTACCATCTTAGTGGTGGTTGACCGCCTCTCTAAGATGGCACACTTCCTGCCCATGATGGGCACCCCTTCTGCTCTGGCTACAGAAAACATTTTTATCAAAGAAATCGTGAGGCTTCATGGTGTTCCCCACAACATCGTATCAGACAGAGGTATCCAATTTACCTCAAAATTTTGGAAGGACCTCTGCAGATCCCTTGAAATAAAGACCTCGCTCTCCTCAGCATACCATCCGCAAAGCAACGGTCAAACAGAAAGAACAAATCAAACTCTGGAACAATATCTCCGTTGTTTCTGCTCTGGTTCCCAAGATAACTGGTCCACCCTCCTTCCGTGTGCGGAATTTGCTTACAACAATTCCACTCATTCCGCCATCAACCAAACACCTTTTTGGGCTAATTACGGCTTCCATCCCTCCTTCTTGCCAGATTCTTTTCCTGAAGTGTCAACCCCTGCAGTACAAGACCGGATTAACTTTATCCAAACCAATTTTTTACAGATCCAGGAAACCATGAAAAAGGCTCAAGACAGTTACGAGAAGTACTATAATAGAGGGAGAAGACCAAACCCAAATTTCAAGATCGGGGACAAGGTATGGCTATCTGCTATTAATCTTAGACTGCCCTGTCCATCCCGCAAGTTAGGTCCAAGGTTCATTGGCCCTTTTGAAATTAAGAAAGTGGTGAACCCCGTGGCTTTCGAATTAGCCCTTCCGGTCACATACAAGATACATCCGGTATTTCATGCATCTTTATTGAAGCCAGTGGTCCCTAGCCCTTTTTCTGGAAGACAGGAACCACCACCTCCTCCAATTGAAATTGAAGGTGAAATAGAACATGAAGTGGAGGCAATAATGGACTGCAGAAAAAGGGGGGGACAGATCCAATATCTTGTTAAATGGAAAGGATACCCTCCAGAAGATAACTCCTGGGAACCATCCAGCAACTTACACGCCCCTCGTTTAGTACGTAATTTCCACAGAAGACAACCTGGAATCTTGCCCAGATTGGGCATCCGGAGGCTGCCCCTTGGGAGGGGGCACTGTCAGAGGGTTAACACAGTCAGAGCCTGTCAGTATCGGCGCGCCCCGGTGCGCCTGCGCGGTAGAGCCTCACATCAGCACGTACGGGCACACGATCGGCGGGTACGAGCGCGTGATCCGAACGGGTTAGCACACGTGGGCACACAAACGCATACACGTACAGCGGGACATCCCCTTGGCGGGCCTATATAAAGGCAGCTATGCCTTGTGCTCATTGCTGGTTTGTCTTCTCAGCTTCCAGTGTTCCGTTTATCCTCTGCATACCTGTTCCTGCCTGTTGTGACCTGGACCGTTTGACTACCTTGCTTATCCTCTCTCCAGTGTTTGACCCTCGGCTTGATTAAGGACTTCTCTGCTTATCTTCTCTCCAGTGTTTGACCCCCGGCTTGATTACGACTCTTCTACTGATCCTCTCTCCAGTGTTTGACCCTTGGCCTGCTAAACGGACTTGTCTTGTTTAAACCTGTACTACGATTACCTGGTGTTTGACCCTCTGCCTGCTCAACGGACTTGCCTTGCCTCAACCTGTGCTTGCTACCACGCTTCCCAGTGTTTGACCCTCGGCCTGCTTAACGGACTTGTTCTGCTTAACCCTGTGCTTCTCCTCAGCTCTGTTCCTGGTTCCAGGTCAAGTGTTGGAGTCCCTGCCAGTCTTCTCTCCAGCTTAGCAACCAGTCCATGCTACACGGGTTCTACACATCTGGTGAAACCTTGGTGACCTGCACACCTGCTGGCAACCCGTGCCTCTCCGTGCCTGATTCCCTCTGTACCACCTTCAGGGGTATCTCGCACCTAGTTGCTAGGGGAGCCGCTCTCAGCATTCCAGCCTTGGTGAGTACCTGACAGTACAAACCAGCCATGTCAGAGGCCGACAGAGCCGGCTCTCCCCTCGAGGCCCTCTGCCAGCAGGTTACAGCCCTTACACAGGCTGTCCAGAGACTGCAGGATGGATATTTCCAAATTGAGGGTCGCCTTCAACATCTAACAACTTCCTCAGCTCCCCCGGAAGCACCGTCAGCTTCATCCAGTGGGATTTCTTCTTCACAGAACCAAGTCAACCCAGTCATGATGGCCATCCCTGAACCTAGGGTTTCCAGTCCAGAACGGTTTTCCGGAATTCGAAAGAAGTTCAGAGCCTTCCAAAATGCTTGTCAGCTTTATTTGGCCCTTCAACCCAGGACTTTTCATTCTGAAGCTGTAAAGGTGGGGTTTGTCATTTCGCTTTTGTCAGAAGAACCCCAAGCTTGGGCCCATAACCTCTTAGAACAGAAAAGCCCCCTGTTGGATAAGGTAGAAACCTTTTTCAACGCTATGGCACAGCTGTATGACGACCCACAACGCACTGCCACAGCTGAATCCATCCTACACACCCTGACCCAGGGAAAGAGACCAGTGGAAGACTACACTGTTGAATTCCGGAAATGGTCTGGGGACACCAACTGGAATGAGGCCGCTTTAAAGTACCAGTATCGCCAAGGTCTATCAGAAAATTTAAAAGATGAATTAGCTCGGATGGATACTCCTTCTTCCCTGGAAGAATTAATACAACTATACAACTAGCAATTAAGCTTGACAGACGCCTGCGTGAACGCCGCTCCGAACGCTTCCAGTCCTCACGACCCACCTGGATGTTACCTCGCATTCCTCCTGTTCCAGCACCTTCTGCCGTACCTTCCTCTTCCTCGGACCACGAACCTATGCAGTTGGGATTGGTACGTTCTCCACTCACCCCTGATGAAAGACTCCGCCGGCGCCAAGCCAACCTTTGCCTTTATTGTGGGGAGGCCGGTCCCGCACCTAGTTGCTAGGGGAGCCGCTCTCAGCATTCCGGCCTTGGTGAGTACCTGACAATAACAATAACTTGGGACATTAGTAGCAGCAAAGTAACTTTTCTTGATTTAGATATTATACAAGAAAATTCTATACTTAGATCACAAACTCATTTTAAAAACATTGACAGAAATAGCTACCTTCCCATCGAGAGTTGTCACCACAAGAATTGGCTGTTTAATGTACCCAGGGGCTAATTTGTAAGGCTCAGATGGAACTGCACACACCTGAACACTTACTTTGATCAAGCAGAGAAAATTGCACTCAAATTCTCCAACAAAGGATATGACCGCCAGTTTATTAAGAAAAAAGTTGAAGAGGTCTCCGCGTTGGATCGGAATGCATTAATCCAGGACTCTAATAAATCTAAACAGCCACTAGGCGGAGCACCTTTGATCTTAGATTTTAGTGCACAGCATAAGAAAATCGAAATGATCATTAGACGCCATTGGCACATACTCGTAGCAGATAAACAATTGCAAGGATCCCTACCCATGTCTCCGCAATTCATTTATAAAAGGGCACCAACCATTTGCGATAGAGTGGTTAAGAACGTAATAGACCCACCCAAGAGGACCTACACCTTCTTTACGGGCAAAGGCTTCTTCCCATGCAAGAGGGGCTTTGCATGTTTAAAAACGAGAAGGCCAAATGAAAGAAAATTCCAGTTTACATCCACGAGTACGGGAAACACATATGAAGTAAAGAATTTTATTTACTGTAATACTGAAGTGGCTGTATATGCCCTAGAATGTAGCTGTGGGCTCCAGTACGTTGGTCGTACAAAAAGACCACTCAAAGTACGGATTAAAGAGCATGTCAAGAACATTCTGAATGGCTATGATAAGCATAGCGTTTCTAAACATTTTCTACTATGCCACAATAAAGACCCTACCCACCTCAAATTTTGAGGGATCGAACCGTATATTAAACACTGGCGAGGGGGACACAAGGTCAGAACCCTGTCAGACCGATTTCAGATGGATATTTATGTTAGACACATTTGCACCAAGAGGCCTTAATATAGAATTCGATCCAAACTGTTTCCTTAGCCCGGGTTCACACTTATGCAAATTAGATGTGCGTTTCCCCGCATCTAATTCGCATAGCAGGAGAATGTGACTGGCTCCCTATGGAGCTGATTCACATATCTCTGGGGCGGCTGCGGAGTGCACTGCACAAAAACGCTGTGCGTCTTTGGCTCCGTTTCAGGGCCGGGGAACGGGGCCGGGAAACGGGGAACAGGGACGCACAGCGCTCCTGTGCGATCCGCAGCCCGTTATAGTGTGAACCCGGACTTAGTGACTTTTAGTACTTTATACGACGATACATCTTTCATTTTAAGCCACCATACAGTAGGTGACCGCGATATTGTGTCAATCTCGCCGCATTTCTCGGCGAGATTTGACACCTGCGAGCCCCGTCGCAGGAGCCAGCGCCGAGATGGCTCACTCATCGGGAAAGGAAAACTTTGTTTTCCTCCCGCGATGAGTGACAGGCAGCGCTGACAGCTGTCTGGTATGAATCCTGAGGCGGGAACACCGCGCCAAATTTTAAATGAAAAAAACGGCGTGGGTTCCCCCCAGGGGCATACCAGGCCCTTAGGTCTGGCATGGATTGTAAGGGGGACCCCCCCTATGCTGAAAAATTGGCGTGGGGGTTCCCCCCAATTCATACCAGACCCTTATCCGAGCACGCAGCCCGGCCGGTGTCTTGTCGATTAGTGCCTCCCGTCGAATAATGCATCCACTACGTCACACCAGCTGATTCCTCTATCAGCTGGCATGACGTAAGACTGCACATGCGCAGTTCGTCGGATGCATTTTCCGACGGGAGTCACAGAACACAGTGGAGAGGCACAGTGTAGGACAGGCTAGAGGAGATACTTTGAGCTCCGATTCCTGGGGACCCACTTGGTGAAAACCCACCAAACTTGGCACACTTTTAGGGAATACCACTGGCTGTATCTGGAAAACATTTCGGGTCCAGAGAACCGAACGGCAGCCGGTACCGACTCCCGAAAGTGAGCCACTTGCTTCATTTTTCCGCTGACAGGAAGAGAAAACAGTGTAGGAGTGTAGGAGAGGCTCGGGAGATATTTTGAGCTCCTGTATCCGGGGACCCGCTCCATGAAAACCCACCAAACTTGGCACACTTATAGGGAAGACCCGTGCAGGTGGAAAAAATTTCGGGTCCAGGGAACCAAAGGGCAGCCGGTACCGAATCCCCAAAATGGGCCACTCGCTTCAATTTTCTGCCTGGGGGAAAAAACGGGCGAATTTGAGCTCTGGTTTCTGGGGACCCACTGGGTCAAATCCCACCAAATTAGGCACACTTATAGGGGAGCCATGGCTATACGTGCAAGAAATTTTGGGTCCAGGGATCCGAAGGAAGGCCAGTACCGACTCCCCAAAGTAGGCCCCTCACTTAACATGGGAGTCTATGGGAAACCAGGCAAAATTGTGACGGATTTCACTTATCGCTCAACCATTCGACGACCAAATGGGCTAGGGACACCAAACTTGTACCCCTTTTTCCCAGATATCACAGCTACACCTCATAAAAATGTGGAGGTTCGGGGACCTTTTACCGGGGATTTACTGGGGCCACAATGTTGACCGTCTTCACGGTACCGGTGCTCCCTGACCATGGGTTACAAAATTACAAAGCTTGGGGGTGATGTAGAGACACTCTATGGGTACCCCCACACCGAACTGGGGTCCGTTACCCCAACACCGGCAAAGACGTGCGTGGCGCTCTCCGGTTCTATGGGTCTTAAAAATACACAGACACCGGGAGGCTGTGGGGATGCTTTTCAGGTACTCACTGGACAAGTTTGGGGTCCAGGGAACGTTTGGCGGTCGGGGGCACCCCAAAAGGTCAACCGGTAGAAACCGCACGTTTAACATTGTAGTCTATGGGAAACTCAGTCAACTTGGGGGGCTGATATTTCCTCGGCTGTTGGGGTTTGGAACACCAAACTTGGCACACTTGTAGGGGAGACGATGCACTACATGTGGTCCACATTGGGGTTCCCAGACCCTATGGTTGGCCCGTAACCATCTCCCAAAGACGGCACCCCTAGGGCGGTAAAAACGGTTCTGCTACTCAGAAGATTCAGATTTAGGTTCTGGCGCCTACCGGTCGGATGACTTTAAGGGCTCATATCTCAGGAACCCCAAATTTGGTGTGCTGGCTCATGGGATCTAGATCTACAACATATCCAAAAATTGGACTCCTAGCTCAAACGGTTCAGAAGATGACTTTCCTGGAGCCCAAAAAATGCTTGAGTTTGAAAGTTAGGTCGACACAAAGCATGCATGGTGGATTTCAGAAAATTCATTTCGGGCACCTTTCGTTCCAGAGACCTCAAATTTGGCCTGCAGCTAATGGGCCTCTATGAACCCCCAACTTCCAAGTTTAAAGTTCCTGTGACCTACGGTTCCGGAGATATGGACCGGTAAAGCGAAAAGTTCAGACCGGCCATGGGGCATCAAGGGACCGGTTCCGATCTTGCTGCCCCCTCGGCCTTGGTGGGCACCATGGGTCAGTCCCCTTTGGAAGACCATATCTCCCCAATACTTTGAGCTAGAGACCCCAAATTTGGCAGGTCGGTACCGGTGGATTTTAGACACAAGATCCGGGTAGACCGACCCTCCTGCGAGCAACCGTGTGGAAGTTTCTCTCCGATTGAGCCCATCCCAGGAAAGAGGGGACTCATAGTATGCATTTTTCAACGGGAGGCAATAATCAACACTACACCGGTGTAACGTCGATTATTGCCTCCTGTCAAAAAATGCCTCCTACGTACTGCGCATGCGCAGTACGTCACATAACTCCAGCTGATTTCCCGATCAGCTGGCGTGACGTATCGACTGCACATGCACAGTTCGTCATATGCATTTTCCGACGGGAGGCAAGCCATGGGGAGCATGTGGAGGGAGAGAATCTTAAAGAGGGAGTCCCGCAAAAATTTTTTAAAAGTCAGCAGTTACAAATACTGCAGCTGCTGACTTTAAAAAAAAGGACACTCACCTGTCCCAGGGTCCAGCGATGTCGGCACCCGAGACTGAATCGTCCCTCGGTCCTCGGGTGCTGCCACTGCCATTCTCTGTAAGGGAATCAGGAAGTGAAGCGTTGCGGCTTCACTTCCTGGTTCCTTACTGCGCATGCGCCAGTCGCGCTGCGCTTCCTTACTGGTCCCCGCTGTCTCTGGGACCTGTGTGTGTCCCAGCAGACAGCACGGGGGGTATCTGCACCCCCCTCCTCCCTGAATGGTGCCAAATGTGTTACCGGAGGGGTCGGGTTCCGAAAAGCGGAGGTTCAATTTTTGTGTGAACCTCCGCTTTAAATGTAAGATTCTGCCTCGCTCTCTGTGGCGTGACGTATCCACTGGGCATGCGCAGTTCGTCGTATGCATTTTTCGACGAGAGGCAAGCCACGGGAGCACGGGGAAAGAGAACACTGACGTAAGAGAGAACTCCACAGGGAACACTGACGTAAGGAAGAACTCTGCAAGGAACACTGACGTAAGGAAGAACTCCGCTGGCTTAACGTCAGCGGCAACACCGCATCCAGCCCCGCCCCCAACACACCCCTAGGCTGCTCTAGAGAAAGGGGGCAAGCGCCATGCATAAGCAGTGTATTTGTCAGGGAAGCTTGGATTGACACAGGGGTACCAGCGGGAGGGCTAAGGTCTGTGCTTCCAGAGGGGGGCGGGGCCCTGAATAGCTATGTATGTAAAACGATATTGTATATATATAAACGACCATGCATGCTTTGTGTCGACCTAACTTTCAAACTCAAGCATTTTTTGGGCTCCAGGAAAGTCATCTTCCGAACCGTTTGAGCTAGGAGTCCAATTTTTGGAAATGTTGTAGATCTAGATCCCATGAATCGGCACACCAAATTTGGGGTTCCAGAGTCAGGAGTCCTCAAAGTCATCAGACCGCTAGAGGCCAGAACCTAAGTCCGAATTTTCTGGGTAGCAAAACCGGTTTTACCGCCCTAGGAGTGCCGTATTTGAGAGACAGTTACGGGCCAACCGTAGGGTCTAGGAACCCCAAATTTAAATCACATGTAGTGCATCGTTTCACCTAGAAGTGTGCCAAGATTGGTGTTCCTAACCCCAACATCTGAGGAAATATCAGCCCCCCAATTTGACTGAGTTTCCCATAGACTCAAATGTTAAACATGCGGTTTCTACCGATTGACCTTTTGGGGTGCCACCGGCCCGGCAAACGTTTCCTTGACCCCAAACTTGGCCAGTGAGTACCTGAAGAGCATCCCCACAGCCTCCCAGTTTCGGTGTATTTTTACGACCCACAGAACCAGAGAGCGCCACACACGTCTTTGCCGGTGTTGTGTGAGGGGGCCACCAGTCCCCGAAAGTCAACGGGGCTGCCATACGGTGGAAAAGGCTTGACATATTATAATGAGACCCCCTGAGCATTCTACGGTTAACCGGATCCGAGCTACACTGTTTCAAAGTGCCATTTTCCGGTTACCGGAAGGTTCTGGTTGGGGTACCGGGCCCCGGTTTGTTGTGGGGGTACCCATAGAGTGCTTCTACATCACCCCCAAGTTTTGTAGTTTTGTGGCCCATGGTCAGGGAGCACCGGTACCGTGAAGACGGTCAACATTGTGGCCATGGTAAAGGGTTCCCGAACCTCCAAACTTTTATGAGGTGTAGCTGTGATATCTGGGGAAAAGGTGTGCAAGTTTGGTGTTGCTAGCCCATTTGGTCATCGAATGGTTCAGCGATAGGCATATGGAAAAATGCAGCGCATGTACAAATGAATATAGGTCTTTAAAATGGTGAAACAGTCAAGAAATAACTAATTGACCACAGGTGCCTTGAAACACAAACGTCCATAGATGGATGTAAATGTCCAACCGCACAGGAGGTATAAGTACTCCAAGGGGTGGTGATGGTCTGATGGTTGTCAGAAAACACCTGGCGATTCTCGGTTGGGAAGTCGCTGTATGATGCCAGGTGTTTTCTGACAACCATCAGACCATCACCACCCCTTGGAGTACTTATACCTCCTGTGCGGTTGGACATTTACATCCATCTATGGACGTTTGTGTTTCAAGGCACCTGTGGTCAATTAGTTATTTCTTGACTGTTTCACCATTTTAAAGACCTATATTCATTTGTACATGCGCTGCATTTTTCCATATGCCTATTTTGTTGTTTTTGTCAAACTGTATGCAGCAGCTTTCATTCATTTTACTGGTTAGCGCGGTGTTTTCTATTTACCTCTGACATGGTTCAGCGATAAGTCAAATACGCCACAATTTGGCCTGGTTTTCCCGTAGACTCCCATGTTAAGAGAGGGGCCTACTTTGGGGAGTCGGTACTGGCCTTCCTTTAGTTCTCTGGACCCGAAATTTCTTCTACGTGTAGCCATGCCACCCCCCCTACAAGTGTGCCAAGTTTAGTGTGATTTGTCCCCAGAAACCGGAGCTCAAACTTGCCCCAATATAGGCAGTTTTTCCCCTAGGCGGCAAAGTGAAGCGAGGTGTGCTGTCTTTGGGAGACGATTACAGGCCAAGCGTACGGTCTAGGAACCCCAAATTTGAATCACAAGTAGTGCATCGTCTTCCCTACAAGTGTGCCAAGCTTGGTGTTCCTAGCCCAAACAGCCAAGGAAATATCAGCCCCCCAATGTTAAACGTGCGGTTTCTACCGGTTGACCTTTTGGGGTTCCACCGGTCTGCCAAACGTTCCCTGGACCCCAAACTTGGCCAGTGAGCACCCGAAGAGCATCCCCAAAGCCTCCCAGTGTCTATGTATTTTTAAGACCCATAGAACCAGAGAGTGCCACGCACGTCTTTGCCGGTATTTTGTGAGGGGTCCACAGGTCCCCGAAAGTCGAGGGGGGTGCCATTCTGTAGAAAAGGCCTTAAATATTCAAATGAGACCCACGGGAGCCTTCCCTGGTGAACCGGGTCCAAGCTACGCCATTTCAAAGTGCCATTTTTCGGTAACCATAGGGTTCCAATTGGGGTACCGGGCCCCGGTTCGGTGGGGGGGTACCCATAGAGTGCTTCTACATCACCCCCAAGTTTTGTAATTTTGTGACCCATGGTCAGGGAGCACCGGTACTGTGAAGATGGTCAATATTTTGGCCCTGGTAAACCCCCCGGTAAAAGGTCCCTAAACCTCCAAATTTTTATGAGGTGTAGCTGGGATATCTGGGAAAAAGGGGTGCAAGTTTGGTATCGCTAGTTCATTTGGTCGTCGAATGGTTGAGCGATAAGTGAAATTTGGCCTGATTTTCCCATAGACTCCCTTGTTAAGCGAGGGGCCTAATTTGGGAGTCGATACCGGCCTTCCTTTGGTTCTCTGGACCCGAAATTTCTTCCACGTGTAGCCATGCCCCCCCCCCTACAAGTGTGCCAAGTTTAGTGTGATTTGACTAGGTGGGTCCCCTGAAACCGGAGCTCAAACTTGCCCCAATATCGGCAGTTTTTCCCCTAGGCGGCAAAGTGAAGCGAGGGGTGCTGTCTTTGGGAGACGGTTACGGACCAACCGTAGGATCTAGGAACCCCAAATTTGAATCATAAATAGTGCATCGTCTTCCCTAAAAGTGTGCCAAGATTGGTGTTCCTAACCCCAACACCTGAGGAAATATTAGCCCCCCAATTTGACTGAGTTTCCCATAGACTCCAAAGTTAAACGTGCGATTTCTACCGGTTGACCTTTTGGGGTGCCACCAGCCCGCCAAACGTTCCCTGGACCCCAAACTTGGCCAGCGAGTACCTGAAGAGCATCCCCACAGCCTCCCCATGTTGCTGTATTTTTAAAACCCATAGAACCGGAGAGCGCCACGCACCTCTTTGCCGGTGTTGTGTGAGGGGGCCACCGGTCCCCGAAAGTCGAGGGGGTGCCATACGGTGGAAAAGGCTTGAAGTATTATAATGAGACCCCCCTGAGCTTTTTAGGGTTAACCAGATCCGAGCTACTCTGTTTCAAAGTGCCATTTTCCGGTTACCGGAAGGTTCCGGTTGGGGTACTGGGCCCCAGTTTGGTGTGGGGTTACCCATGGAGTGCTTCTAAATCACCCCCAAGTTTTGTAATTTTGTGACCCATGGTCAGGGAGCACCGGTACCGTGAAGATGGCCAACATTTTGGCCCCGGTAAACCCCCGGTAAAAGGTCCCCGAATCTCCAAAATTTAATGAGGTGTAGCTGTGATATCTGGGAAAAAGTGGTGCAAGTTTGGTGTCGCTAGCTCATTCGGTCGTTGAATGGTTGAGCGATAAGTGAAATTCGCCACAATTTGGCTTGATTTTCCCATAGACTCCCATGTTAAGTGAGGGGCCTACTTTGGGGAGTCGGTACTGGCCTTCCTTTGGTTCTCTGGACCCGAAATTTCTTGCACATATAGCCATGGCTCTCCACTATAAGTAATTTTAATCACAAGTAGTGCATCGTCTTCCCTACAAGTGTGCCAAGTTTGGTATTCTTAACCCCAACAGCCAAGGAAATATCAGCCCTGCAATTTGAGTTTCCCATAGACTTCAATGTTAAACGTGCGGTTTCTACCAGTTGACCTTTTGGGGTGTCACCGGCCTGCCAAACGTTCCCTGGACCCCAAACTTGTAGTGGAGAGCCATGGCTATACGTGCTAGAACCGAAGGAAGGCCGGTACCGACTCCCCAAAATAGGCCCCTCACCTAACATGGGAGTCTATAGGGGAACCAGGCCAAATTGTGGCGGATTTCACTTATCGCTCAACCATTCGACGACCGAACGAGCTAGCGAAGCCAAACTTGCACCCCTTTTTCCCAGATATCACAGCTACACCTCATAAAAATTTGGAGGTTTGGGACCTTTTACCGGGGGTTTACCAGGGCCAAAATATTGACTTCGGTAGGTCATATTTGAATATATCAGGCCTTTTGTACAGAATGGCACCCCCCTCGACTTTCGGGGACCGGTGGACCCCTCACAAAACACCGGCAAATACATGCGTGGCACTCTCTGGTTCTATGGGTCTTAAAAATACACCGACACTGGGAGGCTTTGGGGATGTTCTTCGGGTACTGACTGGCCAAGTTTGGGGTCCAGGGAAAGTTTGGCGTGCCAGTGGCACCCCAAAAGGTCAACCGGTAGAAACCGCACGTTTAACATTGGAGTCTATGGGAAACTCAGTCAAATTGGGGGGCTGATATTTCCTTGGCTGTTGGGGTTAGGAACACCAAACTTGGCACACTTGTAGGGAAGACGATGCACTACTTGTGATTCAAATTTGGGGTTCCTAGACCCTATGGTTGGCCCGTAACCTCAAGACAGCACCCCTCGCTTCACTTTGCCGCCTAGGGGAAAAACTGCCGATATTGGGGCAAGTTTGAGCTCCGGTTTCAGGGGACCCACCAAGTCAAATCATGCTAAACTTGGCACACTTGTAGGGGGGGGCCATGGATACACGTGGAAGAAATTTCGGGTCCAGAGAATCAAAGGAAGGCCGGTACCGACTCCCCAAATTAGGCCCCTCACTTAACATGGGAGTCTATGGGAAAATCAGGCCAAATTGCAGCGACTTTCACTTATCGCTCAACCATTGGATGGCCAAATGGGCTAGCGACACTAAACTTGCACCCCTTTTTCCCAGATAGCACAGCTGCACCTCATAAAAATTTTGAGGTTCGGGGACCTTTTACCGGGGCCACAATATTGACTGTCTTCACGGTACTGGTGCTCCCTGACCATGGGTCACAAAATTACAAAGCTTGGGGGTGATGTAGAGACACTCTATGGGTACCCCCACACTGAACTGGGGCCCAGTACCCCAACCGGAACCCTCCGGTAACTGGAAAATGTCTCTTTGAAACGGTGTAGCTTGGACCTGGTTCACCGGGGACAACTCCGGTAGGTCTCATTTGAATATTTCAGGCCTTTTCTACAGAATGACACCCCCCTCCACTTTTGGGGACCAGTGGACCCCTCAAAAAACACTGGCAAAGACATGCGTGGCGCTCTCCGGTTCTATGGGCCTTAAAAATACACCGATACCGGGAGGCTATGGAGATGCTCTTCAGGTATTCACTGGCCAAGTTTGGGGTCCAGGGAACGTTTGCCGGGCCGGTAGCACCCCAAAAGGTCAACCGGTAGAAACCGAACGTTTAACATTGGAGTCTATGGGAAACTCGGTCAACTTGGGGGGCTGATATTTCCTCAGATGTTGGGGTTAGGAACACCAATCTTGGCATAATTCTAGGAGAGACAATGCACTACATGTGATCCAAATTTGGGGTTCCTAGACAATACGGTTGGCCCGTAACCGTCTCCAAAAGACAGCACCCCTAGGGCGGTAAAACCAGTTCAGCTACCCAGAAAATTCGGACTTAAGTTCTGGCCTCTACCGGTCGGATGACTTTGAGGACTTATATCTCCGGAACCCCAAATTTGGTGTGCCGACTCATGGGATCTAGATCTACAACATATACAAAAATTGGACTCCTAGCTCAAACGGTTCGGAAGATGACTTTCCTGGAGCCCAAAAATGCTTGAGTTTGAAAGTTAGGTCGACACAAAGCATGCATGGTCGTTTTTAGAAAAGTCATTTCGGGCACCTTTCGTTTCAGAGACCTCAAATTTGGCCTGCAGCTAGGGGACCTCTTTGAACCCCCAACTGCCAAGTTTGAAGTTCCTGTGACCTACGGTTCCGGAGATATGGACCAGTAAAGCGAAAAGTTCATACTGGCCATGGGGCACCAAGGGACCGGTTCCGATCTCGCTGCCCCCTCGGCCTTGGTGGGCACCATGGGTCGTTCCCCTTTGGAAGTCCATATCTCCCCCATACTTTGAGCTAGAGACCCCAAATTTGGCAGGTCGGTACCGGTGGATTTTAGACACAAGATCCCGGTAGACCGACTCTCATGCGCAGTACGTTACATCACTCCAGCTGATTTCCCGATCAGCTGGCGTGACGTATCGACTGCACATGCACAGTTCGTCATATGCATTTTCCGACGGATGGCAAGCCACGGGGAGCGTGTGGAGGGAGAGAATCTTAAAGAGGGAGTCCCGCAAAAAAATTTTTAAAAGTCAGCAGCTACAAATACTGCAGCTGCTGACTTTTAAAATAAGGACACTCACCTGTCCCAGGGTCCAGCGATGTCGGCACCCGAGACTGAATCGTCCCTCGGTCCTCGGGTGCTGCCACCGCCATTCTCTGTAAGGGAATCAGGAAGTGAAGCGTTGCGGCTTCACTTCCTGGTTCCCTACTGCGCGTGCACCAGTCTCGCTGCGCTTCCTTGCTGGTCCCCGCTGCCTCTGGGACCTGTGTGTGTCCCAGCAGACAGCACGGGGGGGGGGACGGGAGGGGGCTTAGACTCCCGTGGGAGTCTTCGCTGAAAGTAGGTGCAAATACCTGTCTTAGACAGGTATCTGCACCCCCTCCCCCCTGAATGGTGCCAAATGTGTCACCGGAGGGGTCGGGTTCCGAAAAGCGGAGGTTCAATTTTTGTGGGAACATCTGCTTTAAATGTAAGATTCTGCCTCGCTCTCTGTGGCGTGACGTGACATACAGTTTATCTCTGTTTACTCTTTGTTCTTTTGACAAGTGTGCTTTAGATAGAGCATGTCAAGCCATAGCTGTGCTCCCTGGGGGTATGCTGATCGCCCATCCGTGCTGCTGCTGGAGGGCGCCCAGGTGACCATAAATGAGAGCCCTACAGACTTGGTCATGGTGAGTGACCAAGTCACCAAGTGGTATATCCCCCACTCCATCTCCCCTGAGGACTTAGGACCCTCTAGGACACTCACCTGGGGACTGGGACCCTCTAGGCCACTCACCTGTGGACAGGGACACCCATTTTCCCTGGGGACTGAGACCCCCTTCTCCCATGGGGACTGGGACACCTTCTCACCTGGGGACAGGGACCCCTTCTCACCCGGGGACTGGGATCCTATCTCACCTGGGGACAGGACCTCCATCTCCCCTGAGGACAGGGAACCCACCTCCACTAAGAACAGGAACCTGATCACCCTGTGTGTGCCAAACTCACCTCCCTGCCCCTGTGTGTGCCAACCTCACCGTCCTGCCCGAACACCCTGTGTGTGTCAACCTCACCGCCCTGCCTGACATGTGTCCTGTGTGAGGGCCCTCCTGTGACAGCTGTTATCAGGACTTTAACCCACTTGGTGCTCCCCTACATGGATGTGCTCTCACTACACGACTGTATATAAGGGATGAAGGCCCAGAGACATGTCCAGGGTACACAGAGGATACATGAGATAGATTATAAGGCATGGAGGCCCAGAGACATGTCCAGGGTACACGGAGGATACATGAGATAGATTAGAAGGGATGGAGGCCCAGAGACATGTCCAGGGTACACGGAGGATACATGAGATAGATTAGAAGGGATGGAGGCCCAGAGACATGTCCAGGGTACACGGAGGATACATGAGATAGATTAGAAGGGATGGAGGCCCAGAGACATGTCCAGGGTACACAGAGGATACATGAGATAGATTAGAAGGGATAAAGGCCCAGAGACATGTCCAGGGTACACGGAGGATACATGAGATAGATTATAAGGGATGGAGGGCCAGAGACATGTCCAGGGTACACAGAGGATACATGAGATAGATTATAAGGGATGGAGGCCCAGAGACATGTCCAGGGTACACAGAGGATACATGAGATAGATTAGAAGGGACGGAGGCCTCCTCTGTGTACCCTGGACATGTCTCTGGGCCTCCATCCCTTTTAATCTTACAGTGCAAGGGGGAACTTTGTGAACCCTGATGAAAAGGGGAACACTGATGTAAAGGGCAATGCTGCAGACTCTGATGTAGTTAGGAACCCCTTACATCAGAGTTCCTCTTTAGATCATGCTCTGCATCATTTTTCTTTACATCTGAGTTCCTTTGCACTGCAAGGGGGAATTCTGCAGACTCTGATGTAAAGGGAAATGCCGGTAACTCTGATGTGGGAGCAGGGGGGGACTCTGCTGACCAGAGACCACCTTCCACAGAGTGATCGGGCAGGACGGTGACGTTGGCACACACAGGGGCAGGGAGGTGAGTTTGGCACACACAGGGTGATCAGGTTCCTGTTCTT
This sequence comes from Lithobates clamitans, assembly GCA_037952925.1. NCBI lineage: Eukaryota > Metazoa > Chordata > Amphibia > Anura > Ranidae > Lithobates > Lithobates clamitans. The sequence continues at coordinate 981,570 of JBBGZY010000212.1, read as the reverse complement.
AGTGGAGGTGGGTTCCCTGTCCCCAGGTGAGATAGGATCCCAGTTCCCGGGTGAGAAGGGGTCCCAGTCCCCAGGTGAGAAGGTGAGAAGGTGTCCCAGTCCCCAGGGAAAATGGGTGTCCCTGTCCACAGGTGAGTGGCCTAGAGGGTCCCAGTCCCCAGGTGAGTTGCCTAGAGGGTCCTAAGTCCTCAGGGGAGATGGAGTGGGGTATGGGATGGTGTGGGGGATATACCACTTGGTGACTTGGTCACTCACCATGACCAAGTCTGTAGGGCTCATTTATGATCACCTGGGCTCCCTCCAGCAGCAGCACGGATGGGCGATCAGCATATCCCCAGGGAGCACAGCTACGGCTTGACATGCTCTATCTAAAGCACACTTGTCAAAAGAACAAAAAGTAAACATAGATAAACTGTATGTCATTTTAATAGATTGCAAGCTCTTGGGAACGGGATCTCTGATGGGCTTTCTTAAACTGCAGTGTAGGTCACTTACACATACATAGCTATTCAGGGCCCCGCCCCCCTCTGGAAGCACAGACCTTGGCTCTCCGGCTGGCACCGCTGTGTCAATCCAAGCTTCCCTGACAAATACACTGCTTATGCATGGCGCTTGCCCCCTTTCTCTAGAGCAGCCTAGGGGTGTGTTGGGGGCGGGGCTGGATGCGGTGTTACCGCTGACGTTATTAAGCCAGCGGGGTTCTTCCTTACGTCAGTGTTCCCTGCAGAGTTCTTCCTTAGGTCAGTGTTCCCTGTGGAGTTCTCTCTTACGTCAGTGTTCTCTTTCCGCGTGCTCCCGTGGCTTGCCTCTCGTCAAAAAATGCATACAACGAACTGCGCATGCCCAGTCGATACGTCACGCCACAGAGAGCGAGGCAGAATCTTACATTTAAAGCGGAGGTTCACACAAAAATTGAACCCCTGCTTTTCGGAACCCGACCCCTCCGGTGACACATTTGGCACCATTCAGGGGGGGAGGGGGGTGCAGATACCTGTCTAAGACAGGTATTTGCACCTACTTCCGGCGTAGACTCCCAAGGGAGTCTGTGCCCCCTCCCGTCCCTACCCCCCGTGCTGTCTGCTGGGACACACACAGGTCCCAGAGGCAGCGGGGACCAGTAAGGAAGTGCAGCGCGACTGGCGCATGCGCAGTAGGGAACCAGGAAGTGAAGCCGCAACGCTTCACTTCCTGATTCCCTTACAGAGAATGGCGGTGGCAGCACCCGAGGACCGAGGGACAATTCAGTCTTAGGTGCCGACATCGCTGGACCCTGGGACAGGTGAGTGTCCTTATTTTAAAAGTCAGCAGCTGCAGTATTTGTAGCTGCTGACTTTTAAAAAAATTTTCGCGGGACTCCTTCTTTAAGATTCTCTCCCTCCACACGCTCCCCGTGGCTTGCCTCCCGTTGGAAAATGCATATGACGAACTGTGCATGTGCAGTCGATACGTCACGCCAGCTGATCGGGAAATCAGCTGGAGTGATGTGACGTACTGCGCATGCGCAGTACGTAGGAGGCATTTTTTGACAGGAGGCAATAATCAACGTTACACCGGTGTAGTGTTGATTATTGCCTCCCGTTGAAAAACGCATACTACGAGTCCCCTCTTTCCTGGGGTGGGATTTTGGGCTCAATCGGAGAGAAACTTCCACACGGTTGCTTGCAGGAGTGTCGGTCTACCCGGATCTTGTGTCTAAAATCCACCGGTACCGACCTGCCAAATTAGGGGTCTCTAGCTCAAAGTATTGGGGAGATATGGACTTCCAAAGGGGACCAACCCATGGTGCCCACCAAGGCCGAGGGGGCAGCGAGATCGGAACCGGTCCTTTGGTGCCCCATGGCCAGTATGAACTTTTCGCTTTACCGGTCCATATCTCCGGAACCGTAGGTCACAGGAACTTCAAACTTGGTAGTTGGGGGTTCATAGAGGCCCCCTAGCTGCAGGCCAAATTTGAGGTCTCTGGAACGAAAGGTGCCCGAAATGACTTTTCTGAAAACCACTATGCATACTTTGTGTCGACCTAACTTTCAAACTCAAGCATTTTTTGGGCTCCAGGAAAGTCATCTTTGGATATGTTGTAGATCTAGATCCCATGAGCCGGCACACCAAATTTGGGGTTCCGGAGATATGAGCCCTCAAAGTCATCCAACCAGTAGACGCCAGAACCTAAGTCTGAATTTTCTGAGTAGCAGAACCAGTTTTACCGCCCTAGGTGTGCCTTCTTTGGGAGATGGTTACGGGCAAACCCTAGAGTCTAGGAACCCCTATGTGGACCACATGTAGTGCATCGTCTCCCCTACAAGTGTGCCAAGTTTGGTGTTCCTAACCCCAACAGCCGAGGAAATATCAGCCCCCCAAGTTAACTGAGTTTCCCATAGACTCCAATGTTAAATGTGCGGTTTCTACCGGTTGACCTTTTAGGATGCTACCTGCCCGCCAAACGTTCCCTAAATCCCAAACTTGGCCAGTGAGTACCTGAAGAGCATCCCCACAGCCTCCCGGTGTCTGTGTATTTTTAAGACCCATAGAACCGGAGAGCGCCGTGCACGTCTTTGCCGGTGTTTTGTGAGGGGTCCACTGGTCCTCGAAAGTGGATGCCATTCTGTAGAAAAGGCCTGAAATATTCAAATGAGACCGACCGGAGCCTTCCCCGGTGAACCGGGTCTGAGCTACACCGTTTCAAAGTGCCATTTTCCGGTAACCGGAGGGTTGGGGTACTGGGCCCCGGTTCGGTGTGGTGTGGGGGGTTCCCCTTACAATCCATACCAGACCTAAGGGCCTGGTATGCCCCTGGGGGGGAACCCACGCCGGTTTTTTCATTTAAAATTTGGCGTGGTGTTCCCGCCTCAGGATTCATACCACACAGCTGTCAGCGCTGCCTGTCACTTACAAAGTTTTCCTTTCCCGATGAGTAAGCCAGCGCGACATGCACAGTACCCTGTCGCCGAGAAATAGCAGTCAGGTACTGTAAATGGCCGTTTATTTGCTACTTTTATGTTACTTTCACCTTTCTCTCATCTTTATGTCACCCATCTCCCCCCCCCTATTTTTATATCTCCCCTCTCCTCTCCCTCTCCATCAATTCTTGTACAACCCTCCCTTCTTAATATCCTTCCTCCCTCCTCCCTTGCCCTCTCTGGATCTGATTATATTTGCCATTTCATTTCCTGCATTTTTATGCCTTATTGACACCTCTAGATGCGTTTTAATTAATTTTATATTTCCTAATGTTTACAGTATTTTATCTTTCATCTTGTTGGATATTTGATATATTTTTTTTAATTGCAAAACCGTGATTTTATTTGTACTTAACAAACGCTTATGGCAGTGGAAAGTTTATCCCATTCTCGTATCAGGTTTTATTTCCATCTATAGTATTCACAAACTCCATGAGCTTTCCATTGCCCGCTATCACTGAATTATCAGTTTTCACTGTCTGGTTTGAATTTAGCATTGGGATGATATGGCGATGCATCCAAATCTTCCCCTATTCTATTACATATGCACCTTACATCTGATGCTCCCGTGAGGTTGGTACTGCCTTTGAGATTCATTACATGCTGCCTATAATCACACTGACATTTACGTCAGATTTTGATAACCATTAAAATGGCCGCTCCCATGTAACCTTGGGAAAATGGCCGCTATGGCATTTTTCCATTGAACTTCGAGAAAATGGCCGCCGCATAGCTTGTTAATGCTATCTATTTAAAGACAACTCTATGTGCCTCCTAGCATCCCCTGATGAAGTCACGTGTTGTGTGATGCCATACGTAGGGATGGGACAGGCATCCTCCACTGTCAGAAGTGTATGAGCTCGCCGCTCGTCGGATACATGCGCTCTCTGCTATCTCACTGTGTGAGTACAGTTTTTTTACTGTTAATAAAGCTACTCTTTTTAAAAAATACTACACTATATGGTATCTATTCCCTTTCTTTGGCTGTCTTGCCCCCTGAGGATTTAAGGTATATAGAAGCCTAGTACAAGATCCAGGACCAACCCCCATAGGAGCTGATACGAGCGGTGTCCATCTTATGCTGTTACCTCAGTATAATGAGGTAAGGGGCCATTACCTATCACTATAGGATTGCTGCATGAAGAGGATTGAGTAGTTTTTCTGGTCTATGCACTCCACATCTTCCACTCATTTAAGTGATTGCTCAAATAAGAAAGTCTGCTGTTTGCACCATCTCACTGCTTGGCACTTTGAAGATTTTTGAAATATTGAAGATTTTGTAATTTTACATGTATATTTCTTTTTTGTTTATTGCACAAATCACCTTGGCTGGACTTTATAGATGGTTTGATGTGCCCTATCATCTGAGCACCAATTTGGACACTTTAGATTACTCAGTACGCCTAGAGATCTCTCAGAACGTACAGTGTAATACTGTATTTTTATTGTTTATTTTTTATACTTTATGCTCTGTCGATTGGGTTTAGTAGTTTGTTGCAACCCATACACTTTTATATTTTCATATGCACCAATTTTGGATATGCTTGATACCGCATGTTTTATAATTTTTATGTTGATGTTTTTGAATTTTTTTATATGCCTAAATTCTATTATATTGACTTATCACTATTCTGATTATCTAACACCATCTTACCTGTTTTTTTTAAATATTTAATTTCACTCACTATTTACACAGTATATGCCCTTGCATTTTTAGGCTAATTTCACATACACCTTTGGAGCAGCATAGCATGCCTTTCACATATTTATTTGTTCATTCATTCCTTGTATTAGCGCAACACCACTCTTATGCCACGTACACACGAGCAGACTTTACGGCAGACTTTGCTCGGCGGAATTTACGCCGGACTTTATGACGGACTTTCCGAATGAACGGACTTGCCTACACACAATCCACTAAAGTCCGTTGAATTTGTACGTGATGATGTACGACCGGAATAAAACAAGGAAGTTCATAGCCAGTAGCCAATAGCTGCCCTAGCGTGGCTTTTTGTCCATCGAACTAGCATAGAGACGAGCGGACTTTTCAAACGGACTCAAGTTCGACAGATAGATTTAAAACATGTTTCAAATCTAAGTCCGTCCAACTTTTGAGCAAACAAAGTCCGCTGGAGCCCACACACGATCGAATTGTCAGACGAAATCCCGTCCGCCGGGCAAAGTCTGTCGTAAAGTCCGCTCGTGTGTACGCGGCATAACTCGCTGATTTATTGTACTAATAGTAGTTAGGACCCTATTCGGTGTAAGCAGCTTTTCCTTCAATAATTTTATCTCTTACATGGTAGCGTGGGAATAAAACATCTTACATTGCACAGATATATTTGTAAGTCTGTGGTCTTAGTGTAATAATGTGGGATTTCATGTTTTACATTTGCCCACTTGCTTTTCAAACTATTTAAATACTGCTGTTTCCCCAATTCATAGGTGGTCACTACGGTTCTTCTCCTGATGAGTGGCTATAAGGTCCCGAAATGCGTAGAGCTTACAACTACCGTTATGTGTAAACAATTACCAAATATGTATGGACGTTCCAATTTTATTGAATTTTTGGTTCTGCTACTTTTTTCTAGTGACACTTTTTTGTGTCACATATTTATTGATTTATTATTATTTTTTCATATACCTATGTCCTCATATGTTTGCAAAGAAGTCCTTGTTGGAATGTATTTTATGATGGAATACAAATTATCATTATATAGCTATGTGCCTAAGTATGTAAATATATGAATTTTTGTATGAATTTATTAAAAACTGTCATTTTACCCAATTTATACTTTTGCTCCCGTGTGCCTCATTCAAAGTCCCGCATCTGTTCCCTTTTTACTTTAATATTGAACCGGGATGGAGGAGGGGTTTTGAACTGCCCCACTATCCTTATTTAAAGTCCCAATACTGCATCTCTTTTCTCCTTTTAATCTGATGGTTAATATAGTTATTATAATCACCCACTGCCAAGAGTGGTACATTGGGGAACTGGGCCATGAAATTCGCTAGGCGCCTGAGGATCTCTGATGAATAGGGCGGCGGTATGTATATTGCAGCTATTATACAGAGTAAACCTGAAACAGTAGATAGCATAAAAATATATCTACCCTCCTGAGCCACAAGTTTTTGGGCACAGTGAAACTGAGTGTCCTGACGTATCAGGACACCCACTCCCCTGGAGTATGCTGAGTAGGTGGAGTGGAATTGGGTACAGTATACTCGAGGGCTAAGGCTAGGTGCAGGGTCAGGTGGAAAATTAGTCTCCTGTAGACACCCTATGTTAGCTCCCGTGGATTTGAGGTGCCTAAGGACTGACAGTCTTTTCACAGGGTTGCTCAGTCCTCTTACATTCCAGGACACTATTTTCAGTTTTTCCGCCATTTGGGAAGGTAAAGAACAAAAACATGGTCTTGCAAGACCTGATAGAGCAGCATGTTAGCACCTTTCATCTTGGTATCATAAAGTGCGTGTGAGACGTATCTGTCAATAATGTTACCTGTATTACTCGTGACTGATTTGACATTGTCCACGGGTATGGAAGTCCATGGCTGGAGGCCTAGTGGGCCAGATAGTGAACAAAGGTTGGAACATGTGCTTGAAAAAAGAAGAAACAAATAAGTCAATGACATGTTAATGAGTAGAGGCAACAGGGCTGAAGTGTGTTTTTCCCTTAGCATACTTTTAGGGCGGGGGGTTTGCAAAGGAAACACCTGCAGAAAAACAAATCTCTGGATGGTAGTTGGGATTTCACTTCTGCAGGGTGCATGGAACAAACCATCCGGTGGAAAATTCAAAGTTCTCCTATTTGTCCGCCTGGACCAGAAGAAATGGTTAGTAAAAAGGAAAGGGGTGGGGGGGAGGGGGCGATTCCAACCCTCCACCCCCCTCCTGACCCCCCATGCAGCAGGATTAGGGACCCTCATGCTGGAGTTGGGCGTGGCGGTCTAGTAGCTTTGAGTGTTCTGTCTTCATGATCCAGCCATTGTGCGGCTGCAGTAGGTTGATCAAAGAAATGAACTTCTCCCATTGCGACCGCCCTAAGGCGCGCATTGTATAGCATTACATATTGTATTCTCTGAGCTTTTTTAACATCAATAAATGTTGCACGTTGTTTTTGCAGCTCTGCTGAAAAGTCTGGGACACTTTCAAATTATCGATCGCCATGTTCCCACTCATGGTTCTGGCCTTAGATAGGATTGCATCCCTGTCTTTGTAGTTTAACAGCTTTAACAAGAAGGCGCGGGGATGATTACCTGGTGGTAAAGGGCGTGAGGGCACCCTGTGTGCCCTTTCAACGGCAAACAATGGGGAGAAAGCGTTTTTGCCAAACGTGGAAATGAGCCATTGCTCTATAAAAGCTATGGAGTTTTTACCCTCCGCCCTCTCCGGAATGCCCAGGGCGTGTACATTGTTGCGCCTCATGCGTTTTTCCAAATCATCTAAATGTGCAGCATGTTGAGCAGTGAGGTGGAAGTTAAAGTCCCTTTGCATAGGAGACATGTCGTCCTCCACTGTGCTCATTCTGCCTTCTAAAGCAGATGTCCTCTCCCTCAGTTTTTGCATATCATGGCGCACGTAGGAAATCTCTGCCTTCACCCCTTTAATCTCATCAGAGAGTGCTGTAATGGACAGATTACATGATGTTAGAGCCGAGAAAATGTCCCTGAGGGTGGGTTCTGACTCCTCTGTGTTAGGGGGGGATGCTTGTGGCCCAGTAAAAATGTCTTTAGGCGTACGCACTGTGTTCCATTCAGGAGACAAACCTCCTGCATCCTCCAATGGGACAGTGTCATCCGCTTCTGAATGGCCCCCAGATTCTTCTCCTGTGTTAGGTACAGCGTGCAGGGCATCTTTGTTTGATTTTCCCCCAAATAGGAGCTTCTGAGCTGCCTCTTTGTATCTCTCCTTGGAGGAGCACTGCAGCCCCGCGCCATCTTGGCATGTGTCATCCACGGCTCCTTTTCCTTCTTTGAGCCTCCTAGACATCTCAGCGGCAGCTGGGGGGGGGGGGAATCGATCGTGCGGCGCTATTGTTAGGGTACTGGCACTGTGTTTTGTGGTTCCGGTTCGGTCCGATAACGCGTTTCACAGGATAAATGCACGGATGTTCGGCGGAGAGGGAGACAAACAGGTCCTTCTACATCCGCTGCTTAGCCACGCCCCCAATGACTTGCCCATTTAATAGAAAGTAAAAGTCCTAGAAAAAATATGTCCTAGACAAATTAGATGCACACACATTGCAACAAGAAAGAATAAATTTATGCAATGTAAAAGCACACTGCTGTAAGGGAAATGTGAATGCATGAGTGTAGTGCAAGCCAACCATGTACAGCAGAACATAAATGACAAGCATATTGTTAGAGTGAGAACTTTTTTTTATATATTTGAAAGGTCATTAGTGTTAGAGCATGCTACTGTAAGGGAAACTAAACTGTAAAGTAAGTATAAATACAAGGTATTGCACATGGCATCCACTAAATTATGTGAGTATCAGGGTTAGGGCTTCTGACTTTGCCATGTGCCTCATTATAGGAAATGATAGGAAATCTCTCCAATAGGAACAAAAACATATTTTAGCAGCGTAAGGAAAGTTATTTTTTCTGACAGTATTTTTATTGCTGTTTGTTCTTTTCCATCCTAGTGACACATGCACTAGGATGGAATTGATTCTGTCAGAATCAATTCCATTGATTCTCTCAGAAAGTTGAAATTCTCCACATTTTAGTAAAATAGCTCAAATTGCACTTTCAACCATAAAAAAAGGCAAACCCCTATGAAGCACAGTTAAAAAATGTTCTTTATTAGGGCATTTGGATGGTTACATGAATAAAAAAATATAAACTTCTTACAAAACAGAAAATACTACAAACAAAATATGAAACCATATTCCATGAAAAAAAAAATCAGTGGATCAAACAAAATGAGATCAGCAACTTTTCAACTTTTTCATCGTCATGAAGTAACACATACTAGCATAAAATAGCAAGTCAGGACCCAAGGCCTTCATTTCAAAATCACATATACAGTTTTTTTTTTGAAAGCCTGTGGTGTGTGAACACACTCCAAAAACTTCACCCAGCGACAAAAAAGTGCACACACATAAAGAGTGAAACCTGCAATGGGTGTACACGAGTCCTCCAAAATAGAAGGACCTTGCCCTGATCCCCCAGGGCGTCAGGCTCCAGACGGGGACTGGGGTACTTACACTTGGTCCATCTGGCCGAAACCAGATGGACCCCATTCTTTGGAGGGTCTGCCGAAAGAGACCCACAGAAGTACTAGGTGGGGCTCTGCCCGAAGGGAGACCTTATGAGAGAGGGCGAACTAAGCCAGAAGGCCATGTCCACCTCCTCCCAAGACTTACAGGGCAGGCACGAGGACCTATACCCTATCAGTCACACGTGCAAAAACGTGTACAAACAAAAAAAAAAGACAAAAAAGGTAGACAAACAAGGGCTTAACCACCTCAATACAGGGCACTCCTGCCCAGACCAATTTTCAGCTTTCAGCACTCTCACATTTTGAATGACAATTACTCAGTCATGCAACACTGTACCCATATGAAATGTGCTTCCTTTTTTCACACAAATAGAGCTTTCTTTTGGTGGTATTTAATCACTAGTGGGTTTTTTTATTTTTTGTGCCATAAATAAAAAAAGACCATACATTTTGTGAAAAAAATGGCTTTTTCTTTGTTTCTGTCATAAAATTTTCAAATTAGTAATTTTTCTTCATACATTTTGGCCAAAATTTATGCTGCTACATATCTTTGTTAAAAATAACCCAAATTAGTGTATATTATTTGGTCTTTGTGAAAATTAGAGTCTACAAGCTATGGTGCAAATCTATGAAAATTGATCACATCTGATCACACCTGATGTACTGAAGGCCTATCTCATTTCTTGAGACACTAACAGGTCAGGAAAGTACAAATGCCCCCCAAATTACCCCTTTTTAGAAACTAGACATTCCAAGGTATTACGTAAGTAGCATGGTGAGTTTTTTTAAGTTGTAATGTTTTCCCACAATTCTTTGCAAAATGAAGAATACTCTTTCCGAGTATGACGATATCACATGTATGAGACTTTAACACAGCCTGGCCACATACAAATGCTCAACATTGAAGTAGCACCTAAAGGCATTCTCCGAGCATAAATGACACATCTCATTTCTAAACCACCTACTATATTACACTTTTTAAGGCCCTGGAGCACCAGGACAATGGAATTTCCCACAAAATGACCCCATTTTGGAAAGAAAACCCGCCAACGTATAATCTATGAGGCATAATGAGTCTTTTGAACAGTTCATTTTTTTTCCAGAAGTTTTTGGAAAATGTGGAAAAAAAAAATGAAAACACATTTTTTTTTTACACAAAGTTGTCAATTTATAAGATATTTCCAACACATAGCATGTATATAACAAAAACTTTTACACAGCCTGACCACATACATGGGCCCAACATTGAAGTAGTACCTTCAGGCATTCTAGGAGCATAAATTACACATCTCATTTTATTCCTACCTATCACACTTTTGAAGGTCCTTGAGCACCAGGACAGTGGAATTACCCACAAAATGACTCCATTTTGGAAAGCAAACACCCCAACGTATATTCTATGAGGCATAGCCTGCAGATAGGTACTCGGGTACTCTGATGGGCTGCAGATAGGTACTCGGGTACTCTGATAGGCTGTGACAGGTATTCAGATGGACTGTGACAGGTATACAGATGGGCTGTGACAGGTACTCAGATGAACTGTGACAGGTACTCAGATGAACTGTGACAGGTACTCAGATGAACTGTGACAGGTACTCAGATGAACTGTGACAGGTACTCAGATGGGCTGTGACAGGAACTCAGATGAACTGTGACAGGTACTCAGATGAACTGTGACAGGTACTCAGATGGACGGTGACAGGTACTCAAATGGACTGTGACAGGTACTCAGATGGACTGTGACAGGTACTCAGATGGGCTGTGACATGTACTCAGATGGGCTGTGACAGGTGCTCAGGTATTTGTGTACTAAGATGAACTGTGACAGGTATTCAGGTACTCAGATGGGCTGTGACAGGTACTCGGGTACTCAAATGAACTGTGACAGGTACTCAGATGGACAGTGACAGGTACTTTGATGGGTGGTGACAGGTCCTCTCTATTGGGGGCAATCAGTGTGGTTGGTGTACACAGTAAGCGGTAACGAGATGTTACCGCAATCTCCTTCTCACACACAATCGATGTGTGAGGAGGAGAACCCGGTAACATCTCGTTACCGCTCTGTGTAACGTGGTAAACAGCCGCCGGCCAATGGCTGTTTACCAGCATCGGTGATGAGCAGTGTTCCCGGGAACACGCTGCCACCAACGTGCATGCGCAGCGCAATCGCGTGCATGTGCCGTGCAAAGTGGGGCAAAGTGCGGTGGTATCATCTGTGATTGGCCGAGACTTCATCACGGCTGATCACGTGGTAAACAGCCATGCCCAATGGTTGTTCACCCCCCTCGGTGGCGAGCGGTGGCTCCGTGACATGCCGCCACCGAAGGCACAGGGCTGCGTGCACACGATCGTGCAAATGCCTTTTTTAAAAGGATGGATGTCATATGACGCCCGCCCAGAGCGAGAACCTTGCCACCTGGCTTTCTTATGACGGCCAACCGGCGGTTAAAAAGAAAGAAATGTGTGAAGGAAGTAGAAAAAAAATCACATACAGTTTTTGCTAACTGTTTCAATTCCAGGACATCACCTGTAACAAAGCTAATTGACATCTATTTGCTGTACATCTCCTAGATCATAAAGCTATTGTGAGCTAATGTTAATTTCACTTGCAAATTTTTTTAATTTTTTTTTTACTGAGCACAAATTGCAGACACTGGTCTATAGTAGGACAAGAATTTTGAACATGTAAATAGTGATAATTATGCATTTGAGGCTCTATTTGGAGATTATATCAATGTTGGAGATGTATTTTCTACATTCATTTTTTTAAATTAAGATTTGCATGACCAAGAAATGAAGTGTAGGAGTGGCCAGCATTTCTTTGTAGTTTTGAGTGGTTTCTACATAGGTAAATGCTTACCTGCAGTCTCCTTCCTGAGATATTTAGTGAACGACCTTGCACAAAACCAACTAAAGCCATAAAATCCTGACAAGACCATGCCACTCTTGGTGCTCATTTCAAGGGGTGCATCTATGTTCTACATGAATTACAAAGCCATTCAAAGAAATGAACATCTGGGGCAGGCAAAGGGCCCAACTGAGAACATTTTAAAAACTTTAGAAAATATTCCTTCTTCTTTTGCCTGTGAGGTAGATTTAGTAGCAGCTATTGGTGGTGCTGGTAGCCTCTGGTTTGAAAATGACAAAGGTGTGCACTACATAATGGATCAAAGAAGGTAAAAAAATTCATGGTTAATGATAGATATGCTGTGTGGTCATCTTCTTCACCCTTCCTAACATAGTTGATCCACTCTGCCATTCCATTGTAAAAAAAATACAACCCTTTAAAACACCAGTTTTGAAATGGCTCATCAAAGTCTGAACTTATTGTGGTATTTGGTCCTCTTTTACATACTTTTCTTAGTCAGTAGTTGAAGACAGTTCAGTAGCACCACATGAGCCTTGGGACTGAAAAGTCAAGCAAGCCAAATAGTTTCTAAAGTCAAACTACTGTTTAGGGATATTAGGCCTGATGAAATTTTGTGACAACTTCTGGGAAGTTGACAAATTATGGAGTAGACTGGTTAAAGATTTTTCTTCTTTTTGTTTTAATTATGAAAAAATCATCAATTTACGTATTGATACAATTTCACACAAAATTACAATGTTAAATAAATATAATTTTTGTACTCACCATATAATCCATTCAGCACACTGCTTGATGGTAATTAAGCAACCTAAGGTTATAATGCCAGCTACAGGACAATAGGCACAAGCAGCTTAAAGGCCAGCCCCCTTGAAGTTGTAACACCTATTTTATCTCACCTTTTCAGTTGTAGCAAGCAATCTAAGAAAAACACATATAACTTACTGTATGAGGGGAGGGAGCTGTGTCCGTGTGCTCTGAGGAAATAATTTTAGTAGGATTGAGTACACAAATCCTATTTTTAGAATGTTCATTGAGGGACACAGCTTAACCACTTGCCGACCGCTGCACGCCGATATACGTCGGCACAATGGCAGCGGTGGGCAAATGGGCGTACCTGTATGCCCCCTTCAATTGGCTGGGCTAGTAGGCTCCGCGTACAGCATGATCATACCCAGATGGACTTGATGTGTCACAATCCTGTCACGGAGCCGCAGAACGGGGAAGTGCATGTAAACAAGGCATTTCCCCGTTCTGCCTTGTGACATGACAGCGATCACTGCTCCCTGTCATCGGCAGCAGTGATTGCTGTCATGTGAGTTGAAGCCCATTCCCCCCACAGTTAGAATCACTCCCTAGGACACACTTAACCCCTTGATCGCCACCTAGTGGTTAACCCCTCCCCGCCAGTGTCATTTACACAGTAATTAGTGCATTTTTATAGCACCGATTGCTGTATAAATGACAATGGTCCCAAAATAGTGTCCGATGTGTCCGCCATAATGTCGCAGTCATGATAAACATCGCAGATCGCCGCCATTACTTGTAAAAAAAAATTAATAATAAAAATGCCATAAAACGATCCCCTATTTTGTAGACGCTATGACTTTTGCACAAACCAATCAATATATGCTTATTGCAATTTTTTTTACCAAAAATATGTAGAAGAATACATATCGGCCTAAACTGATGAAAAAAATATTTTTGGAGGATAATTATTATAGCAAAAAGTAAAAAATATTGCTTTTTTTTCAAAATTGTTGCTCTTTTTTTGTTTATAGCGCAAAAAATAAAAACCGCAGAAGTGATAAAATACCACCAAAAGAAAGCTCTATTTGTGAAAAAAAAAGGATGTCAAGTTTATTTGGGTGCAACGTCGCACGACCACCAATTGTCAGTTAAAGCGACACAGTGCCGAATCGCAAAAAGTACTCTGATCAGAAAGGGGGTAAAATCTTCCGGGGCTGAATCGGTTAAAGAGGAAGTAAACTCTGCAGTCCCTATGGTGCTTTTCATCTATTTCAATTGAATCACCTTTTAGCAAGCATAACATAGTCTATTCAAGCCAGAATAGCCTATTACTTACTTTATTTTCAAACTTTTAAAAATGTTGTCTTTCAGGATAAGGCGGCGCTCTCTTTAGTACTGTCATCTTAAGTCTGTGTAGAATATAATGTCTGCCCTTTCATGTTTCTTGCCACAATCTCGCGCATGCACGATCAGACATTACTGCACCGCCATTCATACACGGCATGTTACGTTGTTTTTGTGCTTTTGTATTTACTCGTTCTGGGTATATGCACGCCTGTCAGTCCTGCTCCAGCTCTCCTCTCCTGATCGTGCTCTCGGATGCAGTAGGTTTATTCCCCATGTGACATCACACGGTAACATGGGGAGTTCCAGGATGCAGTAAAAACTCTGCAGTCTCATGAGGAGAGACCAGTCAGCGCTGTGCTGCTGGGAGAGGAAATCCCATTCTTGGCACCCTGTCAATGGACAGACCACACACAGAGCGTGCCGTGAATGAGGGGGAGGGAAGCGCATGCATTGGTGACGTCAGTAAACTTAACAGGACAGATTACATGAAAACTAAACAGGTAAGGAGACATTTGCCAAAAGCAATCAGTGTTTTTTATAAAGTTGTGTGGGAGGGTTTACAACCACTTTAATGATATTTAAGCAACCTAGGGGCGACCAAAAGCAATGCAAACACAAGTGTGGGCACCCCAAAGAAAAACCAGGAAAACCAGTCCAACAAGACAAAACTAAGGTAAATAGAAAACCAAGGGTACTAAACAGCTGCTTGCAGAATCTTTTGACCAAAGCTAGCATCTGCCAAAACAGACAAATTGACTTTCTGGAATAAAAAACAGAAAATGCATCTGCCTAAAGAAAGCAGAGACCAAGAGGTAAACCCTCACAACCCTGCTACATTCAGGCAATTAATGGAAATCCTCTTGGAATGAGTCAGACACAGAAAGGTATCACAATGTTTTCATAAAATGTAAATGTCAGAAACCACTTTTTGTAAAAAAAGGAGGTTCTCAATTGGGAAACAACTTTTTTCGAGATAAGATAAAAAATGGCTCCTTACAGGACCTTGCTGATAACTCCACAACATATCTGACCAAAATTATGACAATACCATACATGATCATAACATCAAGGAGTTTTGACTAATAGGTTCAAACAGGGGTCTTGTAACATCAACAGTGTCAATTTAAATTTCACAAATGGAGTTGATACCCAACAAGGAAACCCTTTCCAATGGAGAGTGCATTCCCTGTGTTCAGAAGTGTTAGGAATATTGAGTACATGACTGTGCCCGAACCACTGCAACTTGTGAACAATACAGCCTAGGGCCTGATATACTGTTTTACAGCAAAGCACACTCTCTACTCACACTAACGCACGTTAGTGTGAATAAGCATGCACATCTGACACTGGATTTGGTGCCCATTACCCTATTTAAAGCACAGCACACTGAGAAAAAGATGCTGGGATCGTCAACTCCTCTGACCCATGACATGACCTATATTCTACTATCCAAGTGTTTGACTCTGCTTACCTCTGGGTTCTGCTCTATCCTGATAGCCTGTTGCTGACCTTGGATCATATTGTGACTAAGCTACCTGCCTGCTGTCTTGGTATTATGCTGCCTGCCTGTTATTGACCTTGGCCTGGACTTTGACCCTGCTTGGGTACCTCTACTACCCAGTCATTGCCGACTTTTCTCATCCTGACTTTGACTTGCTAAAGAGATCATGGCAGGATATTGCCTGTGAGGTGTATGAGGATTGGAACAGGTACTCAATCACACAGAAAGAAAGCAAATGTAAGTGTTCTATGGACATATCTTTGAAAGTATACGCTACTATTTTCTTGTTAAAATGACACTTCTTGCATATAACAGTTCTTGCTGTATTGTCACTATGCAATTAAACCTTTTGTAGCATTGCAGTGCCAAGCATTGCAAGGACAGGGAGTTTGTGTGTTTAGAAAATAGTATATTTGAAGGGCAACCAAAAGCAAAAAAAATTCACTTTAATGCCTATTTAAACCCAAACCCAAAAATAATAGTGTTGTAGCTTACCAGTCCTTAAATGTGGTGGCTGAATAAATTTTATTTACCGTTTCTTACCCCTTGTTTTCAGCTGGTAATCCTACCATTAACATATTTCCTGTCCTAGGTTGAAGACCATACTGAGCAGTGTTTTTACCTTAGGTTAGCAAGTGTGTTAGGACTACATAACACATTTCTATTTTGTCCATACTAGGGGAAAAAGGCAGAGATACTAGGGAGCAATGCAGATAACAGTCCAGAGAGGCAGATAGCACTAGAAGCTTTTCTCACAAGATTTCTGGCTGGGTGAGCAACTAACTTTTTTTGCACTTGTGGAACAGATATAAAAACACTTTAAAAATATAACAGACCAAAATGGAGCAAATAACGTTAGTGTTTGCATGCTATTAAACCTAAAATCTGAAAAAGTGCTTGCAATACATAGGGCTGACATGAAATGCTGCAAATATTACAAGGAAGATCACAGTCTGAGGACTTTGTACCTCAACTAGATGAAACCATCTGAACTGTACAAATGCACACAAGTCACAGAAAAATTATTGAGAAATATCATGGTTGGAATCACATTTTGTTACCCAACATGGCAGAAATGTAGTGGAAGAGAGTAACTAGTAAGTATTACATATTAAAAAGAAACATTTTGCAACAGCATCAGGCTTCCATATGAGCTAACCTATGCAAGAAAAAAAGAATCATGTAAATTCATACTGGATGTTGGCACTATTCCTGCTACCCTGAGTCATTGTCAATTTAGTCCTTGGCATTTCATGGCCTGTTCTCAAACTGGAAGCCAACACTCTGACAAAGTTGTGCAAGGCACATGCTGCTTTGACTTCAGAGATAGCATTTTGTGTGATCAAGTTGATGGGAGTGTGAAATAAATGCCACCTCTTGGAAAAGATGCCAAAAGCACTCCACAACTCTTAATGCCCTGATGAGGTGATAATTGAACACCCTACTGTCTACATTCAGAGAGTGACTTGAATAGAGCTTTAACAAGTGTTCACCCTGGGCAAAGGCCTCATCCCCTAAGAAGATGAATGGTAGAGCAGGATCTGATATGATTAGTAGTGGACAATTCTCTGGCAGGTCTAGTCCATTTTCAAGAAGCAGCTGTCCAAATGAAGAGTATGTAAAAAACAGAAAAGAAAGGGCGCACCGGCTTTGTGCATTATCCTTAAAAAAGTTTATTACAAAAGAACACATAAAAAAAACCTACTCACAAGGGTAGATGGAAATCATGCATAAATGGTGGTGATGATGAGTGTACCGATAGCAGTCTCCAGACCTGAGGACGAGGCGTGCAGACAGCTGCTGGCTAACGCGTTTTGAAGGAGGTCCCTTCTTCTTCAGAGCCTAGGCATCAAGAAGGGCTGCTGCAAGGGGAGCTGCAGGGAAAAAAACAGACAAGTTGCTAAAGGTGTTGACAGCCATGTTTGCAAGAATGGAGCAATTGTTTGCCTAATCAAGCTCCTAAAAAATCCTGGAACAAATGCAGGGACAAATGAGGTTTGGGGTTATCCAATATATTATTTATTTATCCCCTACTCCACCTCCTGACACATCTGTAGCATTTGAACCTGCACCTTTCCCTCCTGCTGGTCCAAATGCCCCCCCCAACCAGACCCTATTCTTCCATTATCACAGGAACAGCATTATGTTTACTACATTCACATTCCCACACTCCTACAGCTATTCTTCCACCCAATACCTAAACGTTCACCCTCCTCAACACCCTCCCTTACATTTGGTTACCATCCATACCAGCATCACAACCTACTCCCAAAGCTACTACCAGTGACTGATAGATTTCACTTTTCCTTTCACAACCATCACATCATTCTTCATATATGAAACCACACCGCAGCGTGGGCTCTCCAATGGGGAATACAGTATATCTACCAGAGCTTGTAATGTCTGCAGTCATTAACAAATGAAGTTTATTGATGTTCTTTCTGACGGTGTATTTTGTTGTAATCATTTGGTATATATTTGTTTTGTTAATTTACCTGGAAAAAAGGTTACAAAAAAATATATACCTTATAAACGATTTTTCTGTGTTATTTACTGTATGTGTGTGTACATGTCTTTATATTGATTGCTATTGATAGGGTTAGAATGTTAGAACTTCTAGAACATGCTTTGGGTCGGAAATCTGTGCTCCTCAATAAACTAAAACGGTTTAGCTTTATTTCACAATATTTTCAATGCTTGGGGCCTTTGTAAAGCTAATGCTGCAGTAAGTTGTGCATGGCTAATGTACTAATATTAATATATATATGTATATATATATATATATATATATATATATATATACATATACACACACATACAGTATATATATTTTTATGAAGGCTTTTATTTTAATATCTGCCAGTATTGCAGCAAAACAACTGGGATGCTTTCATTTAGAAGATAAGTTCACCTTTGGGAGAATGTTATAAGTTACACCCAAATTAAGAGTGTAATGTGTAAAATGCACCAGCAGTTATCCCCCCGTCCACACACACACACACACGCACAACCCTGATCCTCCCTCCTGTGAAAGTAGGCAGGGGTTCTTCAATCTGCACCTGCTGTCAACATTTAATGCCCACACAGCCATGTCATTTATTCACAGAGTTCTTTGAAGGAATGAACTACAAGCACCGTCTACCATTATTTTTTTCAAAAGGTGAACTTAGCCTTTATTATTTGAAAAAAAAAAAAAGTTACATATACAGTAATAGGCTACAATGTTGATATTGTCTGGCAGCTGTAGAACTCAGCAAAGATGCCAGTCTGGGGCTGTATTGTAAGCATTTGGTATAGGCCCGGGATTTCTAAAATGGGTCAAAATACTATATAGGGACCCTAATGCAAGGGTAAGAATTAATAATACACTATCCAGTCCAGTTACCCTATCAAGAGGGACAAGGCAGGGCTGCCCCCTGTCCCCATTATTGTTCGCTATAGCAGTGGAGCCTCTTGCCCTTGCCATTAGACAATCAACAGAAATAATAGGATTCCGTCGGCCAGGAAGAGAGGATAAAATAGCCCTGCAGATGATGCTCTTATTTTCCTGGGGGACACCTCAAATTCATTAACGAAACTTATGAGCCTTGTCTCCATATTTGGGCTATTTTCGGGTTTCCAGATTAATTGGGATAAATCCATATTATTACCCCTAAATGAGTTTAAAACCCCTCTATTAAATTAAGCCTCCAAAATTCAAATTAAGGATGCAGTGACATATCTGGGGATAGAGATCTCTTGGGATGTAAAAGACTATATTAACTTGAACTTGAAACCTCTATTAAAAAAAATTTAAGGATAAAAGCCGTAGCTGGTGTAAGTTACACCTGACGGTGATAGGTAGAGTAAATCTTATCAAAATGATTTGGACCCGCAACTACTTTATGTGTTTAATAATTCACCTATATGGATTACAGTACCTTGGTTTAGAAAAATAGAATCTCTATTTAGAAAACTGATTTGGAGGAAAAAGCAACCATGTATAAAGTTAACTACATTAATGCTAATCAAAGAAGAAGGTGGACTGGTAATCTCCCATCCCAAAAATTATTTTCTAGCCTCTCAATTACAACATTTTTATGATTGGACAACAGTTTCAGACTCTGATCCTATACAGAGGCTGTTACTATAGGTTTATGAAGACTACCCATTCATTTCCCTATTAGAGTTGAGAAATCAATTGTCTGATAAAGGATTTTTTACAGGAATATTATTTGATAAGGTATGGCAGGAAATGAGGAGAATTACTGGAATAAAGGGATATACGTCATATACTGCAATATGGAACAATAGTAGCTATACGGAACTGTTGAAACTGGAAGGGTTTGAAATTTGGAGGCAGAAGGGACTAAGGTACATGATACAGTTATATCAGGAAGATGAGATGAAAACCTTTAGTGAATTAAGAAATGAATATAATATCCCAAACCAAAGATTTTTTCAATTTTTACAGCTTAGGCATACATTAAAAGTACAGCGTCGATCGCATGAATTGAAGTTTAATAAATCAGTGCTAATAGCCCTGCTCGATAATACGGAAAGAAAAAAGGGTTCAATATCACAATCATATGATATATTATATGAGAAAACTAAAGGTGCTGTGAATATACCTGTAAGATCAGCATGGGCTGGCGATATAGGGCCAATTTCTGATGAACAGTGGGCATTGGCACTGTCGGCAATACCTTTGGCTTCTCTATCTACAACTCAAAATTTAACACAACTATTCATCCTACATAGGGTACATTATACACCCGAGAAATTATTTAATGGAAACAGAGAGATACAGACCAATGCCCTAGATGTAAAGGGAGGGCAGCCAACCTAATACACATGATATGGAGATGCCCTAAACTCCATCGCTATTGGTACAGGGGGGTATCTATGATTAATAATGTATTTGAAATTATGATGTCTATAGAACCAGGGGGAGGTCTCCTGGGTATCATGGATGAACTAAGAACTCTGGGGAAATACATGGTATCAATAAATAGAAGTTTATTTCAGGCTTGTAAGCTTATAGCACAAAAATGGTTGTCACCATATGCACCTACAGTAGCAGAATGGAAAATGCAAGTAAGGGAAACCATAATTAAGGAAAAATATACCTTTTTACATAGAGGTAGTCTAGGGAAATTTGAAAAAATAGTTAGTTTGATATTCTGGATGTATGATGAGAGGGGAGCAGATAGATGTGGGAGTGATGGGGAGAAAGGGGGGGGGGGCATGGGGGCCAGGGGTGGGTTTTTTTTTTTTTTGTTTGTCTTCTTTTTTTTTTTATTCCCTCTCTATACGTGCTGGGTTGTATGTTGTTATCGTTGTTTATGATGTTTGTATATAAAAGAAATAACCAAATTATTTGAGTTAAATAAAAATTTATATATATATATATATATATATATATATATATATATATATATATATATATATACATACATAATGTTTGGGGGTTCTAAGTAATTTTCTACCAAAAAGTACAGATTTTAACTTGTAAACACCAAATGTCAGAAATAGGCTTAGTCATGAAAGGGTTAATATTTGAAAAAAAAAAATTACATATACAGTAATAGTCGAGGCTAAAATGTTGATATTGTCTGGCAGCTGTAGAACTCAGCAAAGATGCCAGTTTACTTAGAAGTTGCAAAAATATGTGCTGTGCTTCAAAGTTTAGACATCTTAAGGAGCAGCAAAGCTCCTAAGTAATCCTTCTCTGGGAGTTCTTTCAAGGGCATCTGCATGAGATTACAGCGGTGCTTGAGCTCACATGGTTAGAGGGTAGCCTGCCTTATATGTGTCTCCACTAAGGGACTTAAATAATCCACCACCCCATACACTGATATGAATAATGTCATTTTGCATTTTAAGTCCCGCTGTCACAAAGCAACTTGAAATCCTTTGATACATGTTTTCCGGGAACTAGCATTTGTCTTTGTGCCTTTAATCCTCTTCTGTATTGTTGTGTAAATGCTAATGTACTGTGGCTGATAGTATAATTTTAATGACTTCTGCAGGAATTTCGTCAACATTAGCAAACATAGGAAATTGAAAAGCATTTCATTTACCAGTTTACATCCTGTTAGGTGTATTACACTGTATATAGGAAGAACCTGCCCTGAGTTTTCTCTTAACCATAATTAGGGATGACATAAGTTCGACTTGAACATGGGGTGTATGTTCGCAAACAAACTGAACATATGGGGTGTTCATGGCAAGTTTGAGTGCCGTGGAGCGCCTCATAATGCACTGCGAGATCCTGGTGCATTGACGGCTGCTGACTGGCCAAAGCATGCACCTGACCTGCATGCTTTGGCCAATCCCAGCATGATCTGCTGTGAGAGCCATGAATGGCCAAAGGGTGCCTTTGGCTCAGGGGGCTAAGTCCATGCCCCACACTATAGAAGGCTGCTTACACGGCGGCCGTACGTAGTGTGATACGTGGAGGAGACAAAACTTGAGCTAGATCAGTCAGGTTATTTAGTGAAGTGCAGGCAGTTTAGTGTATATATATATATATAACATATATCTCTATCTCTGTCTCTATCTACACACTATAGACTATATATACAGTGCATGCAATGTATTATTATATATATACCATGCAGATATATATATATCGTTCATTGTGGACTATATATACAGTGCAGACAGTCTGGAGAATATATATATATATATATATATATATATATATATATATATATATATATATATATATATATATATATATAGGAAGGCCAGTATGGTGGCCTGAATTTATGGGAGGAGCCCGGGGGGGTATTTAAGCAGCCCGCTCACCTATGGTGCTTGTCGGTTTCCTGTGCGCGATATATGTCACTAGGTCGACTATTCGAATACCAGCGTCCGCAAGTTCTTGTCTCGCAAGTTCCCGCATTCACAAATTTCCGTGCTCGAGAGTTTCGAAGTCTGTATAACCGATTCATATTTTCGTACCACGCGTCTGGCTCGGCTGTTGACTTTTGTTTTCACGCATTGTTAGATATCATGTCACTAAACCGTGATATCAAACTTACGAATCACTCGCAAATTTCACAACGTAACCGCAATGCATACCACTCATACCATCGTTATGTTACCGTTTCTCGTTATTTGTAAACCACCGCGACGTAGACGTCGCTTCATTCAGGCATGTCTAACAAAATCGTTACCATGCGTCGGTACACAAACCATTGTGATTCGCAATTCGCATTTCTTATCGACTCATGTCAGTTCAATACTAAGTAATTTCTCATTTCAGAAACATTTCTAAACATTTCAAACATTTCAAATCATTTCGAATCATTTCAGTCACGTACCACGCTCCGATTTGAATCCAGTCGCATCTAAAGATGCACCGATTTGCTCCGGTGTGCCCCAGTTGCTTACGGCCTCATTTCAGTACATGCTCCAGAGTCACATTCCTTGTCAGTCGCTCGTTATGACTCACCGATTTGTACCTCTGTCATGGCCATTATTTCACTGCCATGTATCACACTCCGATATGAATTTAGTCGAATTAAATGCACCAATTCGTCTCGGTGTGCCCCAGGTATTTGCCACATTTCGGTACATGCTCCAGAGTCCGATTCGTAGTCAGCCACAATAGCGGCATGATCGATTCGCGCCTCTGTCATGGCAAACAAACCAATACACGATCACCCACCGCGCTCCGGTTCGAATCTAGTCGCATCTACCATGCACCGATTCGTTACGACGTGCCCCAGGGCTCGGCCTCATTTCAGTACATGCTCCAGAGTCCGGTTCGTAGTTCGTCGCAGATATCGGGTGACCAATCCGCATCTCTGTCATGGGAATTAATTACCATTCATTTCACTCCCACATATCACATCACCGTTTCAAAACCAGTCGCATCCAAGATGCACCGATTCGTTACGGAATGCCCCAGTTGTTTCGGCTTATCCTATACCTGTACCAGAGCTCGGTTCATTGTCAGTTGCAAGAGGCGGCACCACCAATTCGAGCCTCGGTCAAGGTAAAATATTTCAGTCATTTTGTTGTTTTATACTGCGCCCCGATTCGAATCCAGATGCATCTAAAGATGCACCGATTCGATCCGGTGTGCAACAATGTTCTCTGTTGCCTCATTTCAGTACAAGCCCCAGAGCCCAGTTCGTGGTCAGTCGCAGTTGCGGCATGACTGAGCCGGACCTCTGTCATGGCAAGAGATTTCACTCATTTCATGATCAAGGCAAACATTTCAAATCGTTTCGTTGTCGCTACACCGCAAATCACCATACAAGTTACTACTTCAAGTTAGTTAGCAAACCCTTCACGAGTTATCCCCTTTCAGTTTCCTCCAGGTCAGTCAAAATTCAGTAGGTCCACCCTGCACCAGGTTGGACGATATCTCCCCAGGTAAAAATAAATAAATAAAAAAGGGAGAACACAAGCTGGGTAAGTATGGCTTAGGAAAACAAAGCAAACTTGAAATTCATGTCACCCCTAATAGGTTACAGTCAACCAAAACATGATCTCAAGGACAGGATATCTTATCCAGATCAACCATGTCCCAGGCCAGCAGCGAAGACCTCACGGCCCCTCTGTCACCTTCTCCGGTCTCAGAGAGTGGCAGCGTGCAGTCCCTCAGGGGATGGACTATCCCCAAGTTGACAGCAGCTGAGACACAGAGGCATGCCCTTCTCCGCTACAGCTAGGAAAGGTGAGCTCTTCTCTTCCCACCAGCTGCAGCAGGACCCATTACCCAGCAGGCATCTCTCCAGTCGATATCCTCTGCCATCTCACAACTTCACACTATGGTGTTGTCCCTGTCTTCCTCGGTCACGGTCATACAAACCAGGGTGGCACTCCTGGAGGTTTGGCCGACCGCGGCTATTCCCGACCCAACCGCAACCCAAGTTTTGACACCCCTTCCTGCAGGTACCACAGGGTGGAGCCCCATTGTCTACCCCTCCCATTTGGTTCCAACCAGCATCAGGAAGGACATTCTGGATGGCAGGGACGTCAACCTGGCCTCTCTCCTGATTTCTGTCCATGATCTGGCAGAAAATACGGCCTATACCTGGTGTGACGTGTCGGTGGTCCTTAAAGCCAAAGACCCCAGACTAAATCCGAAATGATCTGTCCCAGAATTCACATTGGCCTTTGGCATGCTGAGGGATGTCCTATGTTCAGCCACTCCCAGCAGAAGGGAAGAGCTGGACTTATACCTCCATACTGTAGTAGACTTGGGCTACAAGTATGGAGGATTTTTTTTTATGACTACCACCGTTCCTTTTCCGCAAAGGCAGCAGCCAGACTCACACAGTTTCAAACGACAACAAATTAGAGCCTCATGGACACAGAGCTGTTCTGTCACCATTTTGCCGGCTTGCGCTCACCACTATGTGCGATTTGCCAGTCCTCCACTCACACTGCCACCTGATGCACCAATGCGACAATTAGACGTCCCTTTGAATTTCCCTCTACCTCCGGTGCACTTCAGGGTCAGTCGGCCCCTGCACAAATGCCTCAGGTGGACAAATTCGGACGCCCAGTCCGAACCGTGGGAGGGGCAGCCATTTGCAACAATTACAACTACGGGTCCTGCAACTTCAGTCAGTGCCACCTACTCCACATCTGCACCTTATGCCAAAGAGCGCATCCAAGAAACTTGTGCAAAGTCAAACAAAAGAAGAGGGCATGACTAAGCCAAATCAACGTCTTGTGGCTAGGACTCTACCTCACCTCACACACCACCCCCTCCCTGGCCACCTACCTTATCCAGGGATTAACATTAGGGTTTCACACCGGCCTCATTTCACTGCCCCACAGTACCTACGAATGTAGTAATCTTCGATCAGCGGCCACTGACGAACAGGCCATAGATCAGCTCTTACAGACAGAAGTAGACCGAGAGTTCGTTATAGGCCCCTTTACTCAGCCCCCTTTCAGTACTTGGAGAGTCAGCCCTATTGGGCTTGTCAAGGGCAAGTTCTCAAATAAATTACGTTTGGTGTACAACCTGTCTGCGCCTCATTCTTCCCACATTCCCAGTCTCAATTCTCTGATCCCCTCTGAAGAATTCTCCCTAAAATATTCCTCCGTGGACATGGCAATCCAAGCAATCATCAAAGCAGGTACAGGCGCCTGGTGCTCCAAAGCTGATATCTCGGATGCCTTCAAGCTCCTGCCCATCCACCCATCCCTTTGGTGCTGGCATGGCATCAAGTGACGTTCGGTTCGAAGAGTAGCCCTTGGCTCTTCGACACATTCGCTCAGTCCCTCGCTTAGATACTCTTGCACAAAGCTCAGTGCCAAGAAGTCATCCACTACCTGGACGACTTCTTACTAATAGAACCACCCAGCAGGCCCCCAGGAGACCTCGACAAACTCAGAGTTGTATTTGGAAATCACCTTCCTCGGGGTCAACTTAGACACCGGCACCATGCAGGCCAGTCTCCCCCTCGACAAACTAACCAGCATTAGGGCGGTCCTTCATAAATTCACCCACACCAGTGGGGGGGAACCAAAAAGCAGTTGCAATCTCTCCTGGGAATGCTTAACTTCGCCATGCGAATTATTCCACAAGGTCAAACCTTTGTGTCACATCTGCTGAGATTTCTGTCACAAACACAAGACCCTGATCAGATCTTAAATCTAGATTCCGCAGCAATAGCGGACCTATCTATGTGGGAGGAATTCCTTTCCGCCTGGAAAGGCATATCCCTATTTATACCTATGGTTTTGGCCCTTTCACCCCAGGTGGTGACAGATGCTGCAGCTTCTACAGGCTTTGCTGCAATTTTTGGCCACCAATGGTTTTTAGGACCCTGGCCTCAACAGATACTGTTTGGTACCCGGCTTTACCCGAACATCCTCCCTCTTCGAACTCTATCCCATAGTGGCAGCCGCACAGCTCTGGGGTCATCATTGGACAGGGCAAACCGTGGTCTTCACCACGGACAATCAGGCCACGGTAGACATTGTCAACAAAGGCAGGTCCAAGTCCCTATCAATCATGTCCTTCCTGCGCAGATTGGTACAACTGTCTTTACAACATCAGTTTAACATCCACTGTTCATTTATTCCAGGTAAATACAATCTAGCTGCTGACGCACTGTCACGTTTTAATTACACCTCCTTTTTTAAACAGGTTCCCGGAGCCGATCCAGTGTCGGCCCCTATCCCTGTTTGGTCACAGCTGACCCTGGACTAGTAGAACATTAACAAGGAGCAACCCAGCTCATCAACCACTCACTGTCCCATAACACACTCAAAGCCTACCAGACAGCTTGGAAGGCATTCAATAAATTCCTGGCACCCTGCTGCAAAGGAACGACAGATGTCAAGCAAGTACTGGCCTTCATTTCATATTGCCACACTCAGCTGGCCTTATCTTATAATATCATTCGGCTATACCTTGCCGGCATACAACATTTCTTGACTCTTCAAGACCCCGCAAAATCTTCACTGTTCTCGTCCCGCGCTATCAGAGCCATCCTACGTGGCATTTAGAAACACCAATCAGTGATCAGCACCAAACGTTTACCCATTGCGGGGCCCATCTTCAGGGATATGTCGACCATCCTGACTACTTCTCCATTTGGTCTTCTCCCCAGTACGGTCCTACAAGCAGCCATATATTTGGCCTACTACGGGTTCTTGCGACCTGGCGAGTTCACCTGTAACAACCCCGCAGGCCAAGTACTACGCAGACGGCACTTGGTTCGCTACCAAGACCACTTCGTCCTTCACCTCGAGGTTTCTGAAACTAAACTAATAATAGCTGGTGTCCAGTCACCGTACTCAACCATCTTCTGTCACTCCTGCCTGAACAGCCGGACTCCAGTCCTCTTCTACCATTCGCAGTTAAACCCTTAAGTGCCTGCCAGTTTGTGAATCACATAAGGATACTTCTCCGCAACCTTCACCTTAACCCTAGTCAGTACTCCGGACACTCCTTTCATATCGGAGCAGCCTCCGCAGCATCCCGCCACGGGGTCCCAGACCACGTCATTAAAAGACTAGGCAGGTGGAAGTCAGCCTGCTTCGCCTGGTATATCCCTAATCCTCAAATGGAGATGGCACAGGCTTTTTCAAAATTGGCTCAATGAATAACTGAAAACCAATAAAATATTATACCCCTACCTGACTGTTTTTGCCCCCTTATTTTGGCATACCGTCCAACAGACTAAGGCACACTTTCAGGTCCATTTCATATGGTAAGTCCACACTTCCAGGTCTATTTCCGATGGCAAGTCTTATGTTAACTATAAATGTTATCTATGTCCATATCGGACATAGGGTTTCAACCATAAGTAGGAGGGCCAGTATGGTGGTCTGAATTTATGGGTGGAGCCCGGGGGGTATTTAAGCAGCCCGCTCACCTGTGGTGCTTGTCGGTTTCCTGTGCGCGATACCCATCCCCATTTCAGGGCATTTCTCAACTATTCATTTCTCTTCACAGAAATAATCATTTCTTAAACTAAGGGTATGCCCCCTTATTTTGGCATACCGTCCATCAGACCAAGGCACACTTTCAGGTCCATTTCATATGGGAAGTCAACACTTCCAGGTCTATTCCCGATGGTAAGTCTTATGTTAACTATAAATGTTATCTATGTCCATATCGGACATAGGGCTCCAACCATAAATATAAATGTATATATATGTATATATAATACAGTGCAGTGGGTGTACAGTATCTAATACAGTGCAGGCGGTGTACAGTATCTAATACTGTGCAGGCGGTGTGTACAGTATATAATACACTTCAGGCAGTGTACAATATATAGCACAGTGCAGGCGGTGTACAGTATCTAATACCGTTAAGGCAGTGTACACAGTATATAATATAGTGTGTACAGTATATAATACACTTCAGGCGCTGTACAGTATCTAATACAGTGCAGGCGGTGTACACAGTATATATCACAGTGTGTACAGTATATAATACACCTCAGGCAATGTACAGTATATAATACAGTGTAGGCAGTGTACAGTATCTAATACAGTGCAGGCAGGGTATACAGTATATAATACAGTGTGTACAGTATTAATATACTTCAGGCGGTGTACAGTATATAATACAGTGCAGGCGGTGTACAGTATCTAATACAGTGCAGGCAGTGTACAGTATCTAATACAGTGCAGGCAGTGTACAGTATCTAATACAGTGCAGGTGGTGTACAGTATATAATACAGTGCAGGTGGTGTACAGTATATAATACAGTGCAAGCAGTGTACACAGTATATAATGCAGTGCAGTGTGTATGTCTGGAAGGCCACCAAGGAGAGGCAGATGCTCACAGGCCACTAAAGAGGGCAAACAGGCAAGTGTCAACAGTGAAAAGTGGTGGTTGTGGACATGATGTATTCTCTGCAGGCAGGCCACACTTGTCATTTTTTTCTGCTGCTGGTTGTGTTATTGAGCCACAACATGCAGAAGAGTTGATGGAGTGAATAACTAAGCCGTCTTCATCCTCCTCATCCTCTGTCACCCAGGATAATTTTAGTTTGCCTTCCAAAACAGCTGCCAAAGTGACCTATTCCACAGGCTCCTTATCCACAGTTACTCCTTCCATAGCCCCCCATCGTGCACAGAGGACTCACCATAATTATTTCACCATAGTGTCAGTTATATGCTGCTGGGGGATGCGCAGCAATTTGAAGGCTTCGATGTTGGTTTCCAGTTTGAGGAAGGGAGTAACATGAGCTAGCAGTCATGTTCCCCCAGCTGTAGCATACTGCCAAATTTGCTCCAGTGACGAGGAGGGAGGGGACGATGAGGTCGCTGACTGTACTTGGGTGCCTGAGACAAGAAAGGAAGAAAGTGAGGAGGAGGCACAACTCCAACAAGGCAGGATGTCCTCCAGGGGCCAGCATAAGGGCAGCTACCCTATTGCATCACACCACAGAGCTCCACAGGTGCAGGGCACTGCTGACTCCCCGCTGACTTTCAAAAGTTCATTGGTGTAGGCTTTTTTTGACACATGTGCAGTAGATTGCACCATTGCTGTTTGCAATCTATGTCAGAAGCAGATCAAGTGTGGCCAGAACAGCACCCGCTTGAGCACCACATGCTTGACAAGACATAATGACCTGCCATGCAGTCCATGGGCAACAGCACCTGAAAGACCCACATCATAAAAAAGACAGACTTCTCCTTGCTCCTCATCTGGGATCTCAACCCCTACTATAATTCAAGTCCTCTCAAACATCTGCACTGAGAGGAATGAAGGTATAGCAATAGGTGCCACAAGTACTTGCAGCCAGTCTGATAGCAGTACAACACCAGTTGATTTCAGCAGGCAACTACTGCCTTTTCAGCTGGTAGACTCTGTCCCCTTTCCTGAATTTGTGGAATATGCTGTACCAATGTGGCAGGTTCAAAAAAAAAAATTATTTTCACGTAAGGCCATTCCAGCTCTCTATCCTCATGTGGAAGGCAATGTTTTGGCCTTGTTGGACAGGGCAGTCAGCAGCAAGGTTCATATTACCGCTGACTCATGGTCCAGCAGGCATGGTCAGGGACGTTATCTTTAATACACTGTGCACTGGATAACTCAGCTGGCAGCTGGGAAGGATGCAGGACAGGGTTCAGTGTTGGAGCTTGTTCCACCACCATGCCTCCAAAAAGCTGGTGGTGATTTTGCCACATCTGTCTGCTCCACCCCTCTTCTTCTTCCTCTATGGTCTCTTACGCAGAATTGTCCTCTGAACCAGCTCTCTAAGTGTTCAAGGGGCTACGCAAGCAGTCAGGCTAAAAGATGCCATGCAGTGCTTCAATTGGTCTGTCTAGGGGACAGGAGCCACACTGGGGCAGAGATTCTGTCAGCTCTGCAGGGGCAGGCTCAGAGGTGGTTGATGCCACAGCAGTTTAAGCCAGGAGTGATTTTATGCGACAATAGCACCAACCTGCTCTCTACTCTCCGAAAGGGACACTTGACACATGTTCCATGCTTGGCACATGTCCTGAATTTGGTGGTGCAGCATTTCTTGACCAGTTACCCAGGCTTACAAGATCTGCTGAGGCAGGCCAGAAAAGTCTGTGGTCAGTTACACCGGTCATACAATGCCAGTGCTCGGCTGGCTGACATTCAATGGAAATTCAACCTGCCCACCAACTGCCTCATTTGTGACATGCCCACCAGGTGGAACTCAACATTGGCAATGCTGCAGTGGCTGCACACACAGCAGAGGGCCATCAATGAGTACCTGTGTGAGTATGGCACCAGGACAGGTTCAGGGGTGCTTGGCTTCTTTTTGTCATGCCAGTGGCTACTGATTAAGGCTGTTATGTCACCATTTGAGGAGGCCACAAGGATGGTGAGCAGTGACAATGCATGCATCAGTGACACTGTCCCTCTAGTCTTCCTGCTGGAGCACATGCTTTGTGGCATCATGGACAGGGCAGTTGAGGCAGAACAGCAGGAGGAAGAGGAGGACTTCCTTTTCTCTCGAGGCCCCCTTTATGCAGATGGCATTCTAGCAGGTCTGCCAAACACACAGGAAGAATAAGAGGAGGAGGATTGTGTCAGCGTGGATGTAGAGGATAAAACGCAGCAGTCTTCAAGGGATGGTTTTCAGTCCCCAGAAACCCAAGTAGTTGTACGTGACTGGGGGGGAGGTAGTTCCTAACAATGTCATCCTTAGTGACCCAGAGGACTCAGAATCTAATGCCTCTGCAAACTTACACTGCATGGTCTCCCTGATTCTGCAAAGCCTGCAAAAGGACCCTAGGATTTGTGGTATCAAGGAGAGGGATCATTACTGGCTGGCAACCCTTCTTAAGCCACGTTACAAGGGTAAAGTTGCAGGGCCCATCCTGCCTTCGTAGAGAGAGCAGAGAATGAAACATCTTCAGGACGCTTTGAAGAAAAGTTTGTGTACGCCTTTCCAGACCCTGGGAGGTTACCATTTTATGGTGTTAGGCAACATTTTGCTGAGGATTAATTCGGTCAGAGGAAGAGCGGTGGAGAAGGTGGCCAGCTGACAGATGCCTTTAAACAATTATTTAGTCCTCAGCGCCCAGGGCTGATGGGTTCAAGCAACCATCGTCAGCATCTGCATTATATGGAGCAGGAATATCTAGGGGCAAGAGTAGACTTGGAGACCTTTTCAACTGAGCATCCACTGGGTTACTGGGTCTTGAGGATGGACCACTGGCCAAAACTTGGCCTACTGGCCTGTCCTGCATCCTGCGTACTTTCTGAATGCATATTCAGTGCTGTTGGAGGATTTGTAATGGATCAAAGAGTGTGCCTGTCCACAGACTCTGTTGATAGGCTCACATTTATAAAAATGAATCAGTCCCGGATCAGCAGCTATCAATGAATTTGCTAGGGATCTGGGATCCTTTGAAGACTGCCTATCCTATTCTGAATTTTGATGATGCTAGCTTCCGACAATATTTTTGGTTTAGGGCACCACCAACACCCAAAGCCCAATTTTAACAGGGGTATGTAAATTTTAACAGCAGGGCCCATTCCTGCATCCAACAAGAGTAACTGTGAGGGGTTACAGTGTTCTGGCACCACCAACACCCAAGGCCCAGTTTTCCATCCGCTGTTTAATAGGGGCATGTCATTTTAGTTTGACAACATTTTTAACAGCAGAGCCCGTTCCTGCGCCCAACAAGAGTTCTGTTTTTCCATGTTCATTTTGTAGAGGTCATTTTATTCATATTTTTCTTAGGTATCAGCTGCCACTGATCTTCGTCTTGTGTAGTTCTGTCTTTCTTTGAGGCTGTCTCTCCTATAGTTTCCAGTGTAGGGATGTTCAGATTTTTACAGAAGTCTTTAATTTCTTCTACAAACCTGTTTTACATAACGTTCATTTTTCCAACCTATCAGGCATGTGGGGAAGCCCCAATTATATTGTACTTCATGATTTTGCATCACTTCCAATAAAGGTTTTAGTTTCCTCCTTCTTCTTAATGTTTCCTGTGACAAATCTGCAAAAATCTGTAAGATCTTTTCCTTGTATTTTACTGGTGGCTTACCCCTCATGTTTCCCCATATTTGATTGTTTTCCTCCCAGTTTTGAAATCTTACAATTATGTCTCTTGGAGCCTCCATTAATATTCCTTTCAGTCTTCTGAGTTTATGGGCTATTTCAGGGCTGGACTGGGACAAAAATTTGTCCCCAGACTTCATCCACACCGGCCCACTTTAATTCAATAAAATGCTGACCCCCCTCCCCCACCACCCTTAACCACTTCAATACAGGGCACTTAGACACCTTCCTGCCCAGACCAATTTTAAGCTTTCAGCACTGTTGCAGTTTGAATGACAATTGCGCGGTCATCCATCACTGTACCCAAACTAAATTTTTATCATTTTGTTCCCACAAATAGAGCTTTCTTTTGGTGGTATTTGATCACCTCTACGGTTTTTATTTTTTGCTAAACAAATAAAAAAATACCGAAAATTTTGAAAAAAATAAAAGTTTTGCTTTTGTTTCTGTTAAAAAAATTTGTAAATAAGTACGTTTTCTCTTTCACTGATGGGCACTGATAAGGCGGCACTGACAGGCACTGATACGGTGGCACCGATGAGGTGGCACCAATGAGCGGCACTGATGGGCACTGACGATGGGAACTGATATGCGGCACTGATGGGCACTGGTAGGCGGCACTGATGGGTGGCACTGATATGCAGCACTGATGGGCATTGGTAGGTGGCACTGATGGGCACTTATGGGTGGAACTGGGTGGCACTGATGGGCGACACTGATGGGCACTGAAAGGCGGCACTGCTGGGCACTGCTGAGCACTGATAAGGGTGGCACTGATAGGTGGCACTGATAGGCGGCACTGATGGGTACTGATGGGCACTGATAGGCGGCACTGCTGGGCACTGATACGTGGCACTGATACGAGGCACTGAAGGGCATCCCTGGTGGCACTGGCAGTGGTAGGCATTGGAGTGGGCACTGATTGGCAGCTGCCTGGGCACATAGTGGCATTTCCCTGGGGGTCTAGGGGCATACCTGGTGGTCCAGTGTGGATGGCTTCCCTGGTGGTCCTGGGCGGCTTCCCTGGTGGTCCTGGGCGGGATCCGAGGGGGGCTGTGCTAATAAACAATCAGCACAGATGCCCCCTGTCAGGAGAGCAGCCGATCGGCTCTCCTCTACTCGCGTCTGTCAGACGCGAGTGAGGAAAAGCCGATCACAGGCTCTTTCTATTTACATCGTGATCAGCCGTGATTGGACACGGCTGATCACGTGGTTAAGATTTTCTGTCAGAGACTCTTTACCTAGATCGGTGTTGCAGGGTGTCAGACTGACACTCCGCAACAACGATCGCCACGATGCGCGCCCCCGGGGGCGCGCAGCGGTTTGATATTCCTGATCATGTCATATGACGTCCGGTCAGGAATATCAAACCACTTTGCCATTGTCATTTAGTAATAGGGCGGGCGGCAAGTGGTTAAAGAAAAAAAAATCACTCCCACCAGAAGGCCCCTACATCCATTATTGTATATCATGAGAGGGTGAGAGAGAGAGGGAGTGTGAGAGAGAGAGAGAGAGAGAGAGAGAGAGAGAGAGGGGGGCAGTGAGAGATAGCGGGGGTTGAGGGAAAGAGGGGGTGAGTGTAAGAGAGAGGGGGTCAGTGTAAGGAAGAGGAGGTGAGTGTAAGACCCCTTTCACACTGAGGTGTTTTTCAGGCCCTTTTAAGCTCAAAATAGCACCTGTAAAGCGCCTGAAAAATGCCTTCCTGCAGTCCCAGTGTGAAAGCCAGAGTGCTTTCACACTGGGGTGCTGCGCTGGCAGGACGTTAAAAAAAGTCCTGCAAGCAGCATCTTTGGGGCGGTGGAGGAGTGGTGTATACACCGCTATTTCACCGCTCCTGCCCATTTAAATGAATGGGCACTTCTGCCGAAGCGCCTGCAAAGCACCTCGGCAGCGGCGCTACACAGGCACATTTAACCCTTTATTCAGCCGCTAGCGGGGGTTAAAAGGGCCCTGCTAGCGGCCGAATAGCGCCACAAAAACAAAGGTAAAGCTCTGCTAAAAGGCAGAGGGTAGCTGAGAGACAGAGGGGAGGCTGAGAAATAGAGGGGGGTCTAAGAGACAGAGGAATTGACTGAGAGACAGAGGAGGAGACAGAGACAGGGGGCAGAAAGGGGGGAGCTGGGAGACAGAGGGGGGATTGAAAGATGAGGGGTTCTTAGAGACAGAGGGGGGTGCTGAGAGACAGAAGGGGGGGGTCTGAGAGACAGAGGGGGGCAGAAAAAGGGGGCTGGGAGACAGGGGGCTTAGAGACAGATGGGGGTCTCAGAGACAGATGGGGTCTGAGAGACAGATGGGGGGTGGCTGAGAAACAGAGGGGGGACTGAGTTACAGGAGGGGGGTCTGAGAGACAGAGGAGGGGACTGAGAGACAGGGGGGCTGAGAGACGAGGGACTAAGAGACAGGGGGGACTGAGAGGGGGGCCAGCTCAGAGAAAGAGGGGAGCGCTGAGACAGACCACATAGAACTGTCCCTATCTGCAGTCCCTCCTCTGCTCCCCCCGTCTCAGTGTGCGGGAATGTATGTGCAGGATGCCTAGTACCTGATGGCCAGCAGTGGCAGCGCCATGGCCCCCCCCTTTGATCCGGGGGTGCTCTCGCTGCTCTGCTCCTTCCAGCAGCTCCTTGGCAGCCTCTGCCTCCCGCATGTTCTCTTCCTCGGGGCCCCCAATCAGCCTGTCCTCTGGCCTGGGCCACACAGTTCTTGGAGCAGAGAAGAGGTGGAGAAATCGAGGTTCTGGGAATGCCAGGGTGGCCGTGCCCACTTCTGTTTGTCTCTTCTGTGGTAAGGAAGGGGGTGGAGCTCTTCGCCCTCCTGGGTTCTCACATCTAACTGCCCCCCTCGCTGGCCACCTTCCCCAAATCCCTGCCGCTGTTTGCTGCCATTCTCCCCGCTGCCGCCGAACTCTGAATAAAAAATGGCCCACTGAGCCATCAGCCCACTGAGAAACTCCCGGTAGTCCTGATGGCCAGTACATGCCTGGGCTCTTTTTTTTATTGAGTTCGTGTCATGAAGATCCTGCCAGTAGCAGGCAGATTAGACCCATGGGTGCACGATTGCGGGCGTCTATGCGCACGGGCACATGCACTCGTTAGTGTCTGGTGGGTTATTTAAACCTGTCTGGCACTTGCATCATTGCTGTTTGCTCTGCAGCTCTGTGTATGTGTTCCCTGAAAATCTGATATCTGCTCCTGTTTTGAACCGGCTTGCTTTGAGACTATTCCTGTTATCTGCCTGTACCTGATCCTTGGCTTGTTTGACGATCCCTCTGCCTGCTCCTTTTGTACCTCTGCTGCCAGCCTGCTTACCGACCCGGCCTGCCTGACGATCCTGGACTCCCATTGAGTCTGCTGAGCCTGTCTGCTGAGCCATACAGGCTGTTCACCTGTCTGCTGATCGTCCAGTCTGCTGGGCCTGTCTGCTGAGCCATCCAGGCTGTTCACCTGTCTGCTGGGCCTGTCTGCTGAGCCATCCAGGCTGCTCACCTGTCTGCCTGATCCATCCAGTCTGCTGTCCTGTCTGCTGAGTTGTCCAGTCTGCAGTTCCTGTCTACTGATCCATCCCGTCAGCTGTGCCGGCCATCTGATCCTTCTGCTGTTGATCCTGCCAGGCACTTATACCACTCCGTACTCCTGCACCCCTGTCACCACTACCAGGGGCCCTCGAGTCGGAGGCGTAGGAGAGGTCATCCTCTGCAATTCGGGCTCACCCTTTAGGTACATAACAGTTTGTTTCTTCCTTACCAAGTATGGGGTTAAGTATTTTCCTTATTTTTTCTGTTAAATCCTCTCCTTGTGTTGATTCAGGTAGGCCTCATATTTTTATTTTTTTTTCTTCAGTATCTGTTCTCATGATCTTCTATTCTATACGCCTGGTCCCGTTGTTCTATGTTTAAAGTTTTAATTTCTCCTTTTAGTTATTTTATTGTTCTTATGTGGTTATCTGTTCTTTTCTATAGTTCCCCTACTCTTGTAAGTAGTGTCCAAGGTCATTATGTATTATTGCCATTTCTGTTTTAAGAAAATTCTTCAAAGCCGCAAACATGGCTGCCATTTCTGTTTTTGTTGGTAATTGGGCTTTCCTCTGTTGCTCTTCTTTATTCCCCATCTCAAAATCTATTTCAGTATTCTGTTCTGCTCTTGATTGAGAAAGTGTACTTATTTCTAGGGATGTGCTGTTCTCTACTTTTTTTTTCCTTTACTTCTGTCTGGAGCCCCCCGGCGCCTTGCTGCTTTTCTGATCTTTGTTTATCTCCATTGCCCCCTTGGGTCATGTACTTTTTTATTGGACCTGGGCTTAGGCTGAGACGGGGTGATTTTGCCACAGCTCCTCCTCTTGTTGATCTCCCCCTCATTCTATTTGTTTCCAGTTTATCTTTTATGTTTCTTCTCCTTCCTTTTTCTGCTGCTCCTCTTTGATGTTTTCTTTTGTTATTTTACTTTTTAGTCCAAATGTGGGCGGTGAGTCGTATACAGTATCTCACAAAAGCCATTAATGTCTAAACCACTGGCAACAAAAGAGAGTAAACCCCTAAGTAAAAATGTCCAAATGGGGCCCAAAGTGTCAATATTTTGTGTGGCCACAATTATTTTTCAGCACTGCCCTAACCCTCTTGGGCATGGAGTTCACCAGAGCTTCACAGGTTGCCACTGGAGTCCTTCTGCACTCCTCCATGACAACATCATGGAGCTGGTGGATGTTAGAGACCTTGCGCTCCTCCACTTTTCCATTTAAGGATTCCCCACAGATGCTCAATAGGGTTTAGGACTGGCGCCATGCTTGGCCAGTCCATCACCTTTACCCTCAGCTTTTTTAGCAAGGCAGTGGACATCTTGGAGGTGTTTGGGGTCGTTATCATGTTGGAATACTGCCCTGCGGCCCAGTCTCTGAAGGGAGGGGATCGTGCTCTGCTTCAGTATGTCACAGTACATGTTGGCATTCACGGTTCCCTCAATAAAATGTAGCTCCCCAGTTCTGGCAGCACTTATGCAGCCCCAGACCATGACACTCCCACCACCATGCTTGACTGTAGGCAAGACACACTTGTCTTTGTACTCCTCACCTGGTTGCCGCCACACAAACGCTTGACACCATCTGAACCAAATAAGTTTATCTAGGTCTCATCAGACCACAGGACATGGTTGCAGTAATCCATGTCCTTAGTCTGTGCATCATCTTTGAAAGAGGCTTCCTTCTGGGACGACAGCCATGCAGAGCAATTTGATGCAATGTGCGGCATATGGTCTGAGCACTGACAGGCTGACCCCCCACCCCTTCAACATCTGCAGCAATGCTGGCAGCACTCATACGTCTTTTTCTCAAAGACAATCTCTGGATATGATGCTGAACACGTACACTCAACTTCTTTGGTTGACCATGGCGAGGCCAATTCTGAAGGGAACCTGTTCTGTTAAACCACTGTATGGTCTTGGCCACTGTGCTGCAGCTCAGTTTCAGGGTCTTGGCAATCTTCTCATAGCATAGGCCATCTTTATGTAGAGCAACAATTTTTTTTCAGATCCTCAGAGAGTTCTTTGCCATGAGGTGCCATGTTGAATTTCCAGTGACCAGTATGAGAGAGTGAGAGCAATAACATCAAATTTAACACACCTGCTCCCCATTCACACCTGAGACCTTGTAACACTAATGAGTCACATGACACTGGGAAGGGAAAATGGCTAATTGGGCCCTTTTTACTTAGGGGTGTACTCACTTTTGTTGCCAGCGGTTTAGACATTAACCACTTGCCGACCGCCTAACGCAGATATACTGCGGCAGAATGGCACGGGCAGGCAAAATCACGTACCTGGTACGCAATTTGCCTCCCGCAGGCGGGGGGCACATCGCACCCCCCGGTGCCCTAGGCGGTCGGCATCGTTAGGGGAGCGATCCGTGCTGAGGGGGAGGCCACTCATTCATGGCCACCACCTCGTGATTGCTCCCAACAAATGACAATCTTCCTCTACTGCTGTAATGTAAACAGTAAGTCTCACTAGTGTACCACTAAATTTAGAGCCCAAAATGGCAAATCGAAGGTACACTAGTGAAGAGGCCTACGCTTTTCTGAGCATGACAGATAGTGAAGAGGAAGTCACTCATCTGTCAGATTCAGGCTCAGAATACGAACCTGTAGACAGCAGCGGCTCCATGACAGATAGCTCTGACGACAGAGTTGTGGTCCCTGCCAAGGTCTGGCGTACCAGACCCCAATCTTCTTCTGCTGTTGAGGTGCAAGAACCGCAGGGCTCTCGTATGGAGCAGAGAAGTACTAGCGCTGCTATTCCTTCTGGTGAACTGGCAAGCACCAGCGGCCTAGTACACCCTGGTCGTACATCCAGAACTGCAGTAACACTTGGTGACATAGCGAGTCCCATAAGTGCAGTTCAAGCTGGCGAGGTGGCAATTACAAGTAGTGTCCCGCTGCCACCAAGAAGACAAACACAGGCCCGTCGTGACCATAGTGCCCTTTCTGGTGCATTTGCCAATCCTAATTGGGAACCCACCACTTCTGCAGCACCCGTACTTTCCCCATTTACTGGCCAACCCGGCATTCAGGTGGAAACAGTTGATTTTACGTCACTTGATTTTTATTCGCTGTTTTTAACTGACGATCTCTATAGATCTATTGTGGACCAAAGCAATTTGTACGCTGGTCAACACATCGCCACTATTCCCCAGTACTCCTATGCCAGAGATTGGAGACCAATTACGTTTTTCCGAATTTAAGCTCTTTCTGGGCCTTTCCCTCAACATGGGCATAACTAAAAAGAGTGAGTTGCGGTCATATTGGTCCACTGACCCAATTCACCATATGCCCTTGTTCTCTGCCTCCATAACCAGGGCACGATACAAGCAGATCTTGTGGTTCATGCACAATGAACTCTGTCGTCCCCGTGGAGGCCCTGGAAACGATCGGCTCTACAAAATTTGTCCCCTTGTAAACCACTTCAACCAACGTTTTGCAGGCTTGTTTACTCCCCATCAAGTTGTCTGTGTTGATGAGTGCCTGATTAAGATTTCTGGCCGCTTGGCATTTAAACAGTACCTTCCCAGCAAGCGTGCCAGATACAGGGTCAAGATGTATAAGCTCTGTGACAGGGCCACAGGCTATACATGTAGTTTTATGGTTTACAAGGGAAAAGATAGCCACATAGAGCCGACAAACTACCCTGACTACATAGCAAGTGCTGGCAAGATTGTGTGGGACTTGGTGTCACCCTTATTTGGAAAGGGGTACCACTTATATGTGGACAATTATTACACGAGCGTGACACTTTTTAGTCAATTGTTTGATCAGCAGATTGGAGCATGTGGCACCATGCGACCTAATCGCCGGGGCTTTCCCCAGCGGCTTGTAGATTCCCGTCTTAGGCTGGGGGAGAGAGCCTGCTTCAAGTGTAATACCTTGCTCGCTATGAAGTGGAGGGATAATAAGGATGTTTTCGTTCTTACCTCCCATCATGCAGACACGACGGTCCAAATTACTACAGCGACTGGTGTTGTGGAGAAACGCCTCTGTGTCCATGAATATAACCAAAATATGGGAGGGGTGGACCTCAACGACCAGTTGTTGGCGCCGTACCTAATTGCCCGTAAGGCCAGACGCTGGTACAAGAAAGTGTCTGTTTATTTATTTTAATTGGCTTTGATGAACGCTCATGTGCTATACAGAGCTTCAGGATGGACTGGATCCTTCCTTAAATTCCAGGAAGAGATCGTCAGAGTCCTTCTGTTTTCAGACGGTGCTCCACCTCACCTTACCCAACCAAATGCAGTAAGCCGGCTGCATGAGAGGCATTTTCTTTATGTCCTCC
Source organism: Lithobates clamitans (assembly GCA_037952925.1). NCBI lineage: Eukaryota > Metazoa > Chordata > Amphibia > Anura > Ranidae > Lithobates > Lithobates clamitans. The sequence goes on along the minus strand of JBBGZY010000212.1, from coordinate 941,142 downwards.
TTAGTACCCCTATCCAACGAGCCCCCCCAAAAAGATGTTGTGTCTGCAGCAAGCGCAGACATAGGTGTGACAACCTCTATTATTGTCCCTCCTGTCCTGACAATCCTGGTCTTTGCATTGGTGAATGTTTTGAACGCTACCATACACTAGTTGAGTATTAGCATAGGGTACAGCACTGCACAGACTAGGCACACTTTCACAGGGTCTCCCAAGATGGCATCGCATTTTGAGAGACCCACAAAAGTTACAGTTACAAAAAAAAGTGTAAAAAAAAAAAAACCCACAAAAAAACCAAAAAACAAAAATACTGGTAGTTGTTGTTTTATTGTTCTCTCTCTATTCTCTTTCTATTGTTCTGCTCTTTTTTACTGTATTCTATTCTGCAATGTTTTATTGTTATTAAGTTTTATCATGTTTGCTTTATAGGTATGCAATTTTTTTACACTTTTTTATACTTTACTGTTTACTGTGTTTTATTGTTAACCTTTTTTTGTTTTTAGGTACGCCATTCAGCTGCAGAGCGGATTTACTTATCTTGACAGCAACAGCGTTTGCTCCCACGATACATAAAGCCGTGACTCCAGCGCTGTTGGAGGTGATTTCACCACCACAGTTAAAAAAAAGAGCATATATGCCGAAGCATGGGGGAAGCAGGGGCGAAGGAGCGATTTGCTACTACCTTTTGTGGGTGGATGCCCCCATGCTTCAGCATATATATATTTTAGGCACAGGTTGCGTTAAAAAATGTTTTATTTTTTACTATGTTTTTTTTGTATTTGCTTTGCAGGTATGGTAAGTCTTACTGTTATACTGTAATGTTACTTTGTTTTATTGTTAACCATCATTTGCTTAGCAGATACGCCATTCAGTTGCAGGGCAGATCTATTTATCTTGACAGCAACAGCGTTTGCTCCCACGATACATAAAGCCATGACTCCATCGCTGTAGGAGGTGATTTCACCACCACAGTTAAAAAAAAAAGAGCATATATGCCGAAGCATGGGGCAGCAGGGGCGGAGGAGCAATTTGCTCCTACCTTTTGGGGCGGATGCCCCCATGCTTCGGCATATATAAACGGTGCATGTATGCCCATCATTAGAAGTGGGTGGATGAAGGGAGGTATTCTAATGATGGGCATACCCACCAATCAATCTCTTTTTTTCGTTCAGCTCACAGGCTGCATGAAAAAAAAGTTTACAATATATGCCCAACAAGGACCAGCAACATACTGGTATGTTGCTGGACTTTGAGTGGTTATACCAGAATGATGCCTGCAGGTTTAGTTATCATCTTGGTATCATTCTTTTCAGCCAGCGGTCGGCTTTCATGTAAAAGCAATCCTAGCAGCTAATTAGCCTCCAGACTGCTTTTACAAGCAGTGGGAGGGAATGCCCCCCCCACCGTCTTCCATTTTTTTCTCTGGCTCTTCTGTCCCAACAGGGAACCTGAGAATGCAGCCAGTGTTTCGGCCAGCTGACCATAGAGCTGATCAGAGACCAGAATGGCTCCAAACATCTCTATGGCCTAAGAAACCGGGAAGCTACCAGCATTTTATGACTTAGATTTCGTCGGATGTAAACAGCGCCATTGGGAAATTGGGAAAGCATTTTATCACACCGATCTTGGTGTGGTCAGATGCTTTGAGGGCAGAGGAGAGATGTAGGGTCTAATAGACCCCAATTTTTTCAAAAAAGAGTACCTGTCACTACCTATTGCTATCATAGGGGATATTCACATTCCGTGACATAACAATAAAAATGATTTAAAAAAAAAATGAAAGGAACAGTTTAAAAATAATAAAAAAGCAAAAAAAGTAAATAAAAAAAAAGGACCCCTGCCCCCCCCTGCTCTCGTGCAAAGGTGAATGCAAGCATCGGTCTGGCGTCAAATGTAAACAGTAATTGCACCATGCATATGAGGTATCACCGCAAAGATCAGATCGAGGGCAGTAATTTTAGCAGTAGACCTGCTCTGTAAATCTAAAGTGGTAACCTGTAAAGGCTTTTAAAGGCTTTTAAAAATGTATTTAGTTTGTCGCCACTGCACGTTTGTGCGCAATTTTAAAGCATGTCATGTTTGGTATCCATGTACTCAGCCTAAGATCATCTTTTTTATTTCATCAAACATTTGGGCAATATAGTGTGTTTTAGTGCATTAAAATGTTATTTTTTTTCCCCAAAAAAATGAGTTTGAAAAATCGCTGCGTAAATACTGTGTGAAAAAAAATGAAACTCCCACCATTTTAATCTGTAGAGCATTTGCTTTAAAAAATAGATAATGTTTGGGGGTTCAAAGTAATTTTCTTGCAAAAAAAAATAATTTTTTCATGTAAACAAAAAGTGTCAGAAAGGGCTTTGTCTTCAAGTGATTAGAAGAGTGGGTGATGTATGACATAAGCTTCTAAATGTTGTGCATAAAATGTCAGGACAGTTCAAACCCCCCCCCAAATGACCCCATTTTGGAAAGTAGACATCCCAAGCTATTTGCTGAGAGTCATATCGAGTCCATGGAATATTTTATATTGTGAAATAAGTTGTGGGAAAAAGTCTTTTTTTTTTTTGTTTTGCACAAAGTTGTCACTAAATGATATATTGCCCACACATGCCATGGAAATATGTGAAATTATGCCCCAAAATACATTCTGTTGCTTCTCCTAAATACGGGGATACCACATGTGTGAGATTTTTTGGGAGCCTAGCCATGTACGGGACCCCGAAAACCAAGCACCGCCTTCAGGCTTTCTAAGGGTGTGAATTTTTTATTTTACTCTTCACTGCCTATCACAGTTTCGGAGGCCATGGAATGCCCAGGGGGCACAACCCCCCCCCCCAAAATGACCCCATTTTGGAAAGTAGACACCTCAAGCTATTTGCTGAGAGGTATAGTGAGTATTTTGCAGACCTCACTTTTTGTCACAAAATTTTAAAAATTGAAAGAAGAAAAAAAAAAAATTGTCTTGTCTTTCTTCATTTTCAAAAACAAATGAGAACTGCAAAATACTCACCATGCCTCTCAGCAAATAGCTTGGGGTGTCTACTTTCCAAAATGGGGTCATTTGGGGGGGTTTTGTGCTATCTTGGCATTTTATGGCCTTCGAAACTGTGGTAGGTAGTGAGGAGCGAAATCAAAAAATTACGCCCTTAGAAATCCTGAAGGCGGTGATTGGATTTTGGGGCCCCGTATGCAGCTAGGCTCCCAAAAAGTCCCACACATGTGGTATCCCCGTACTCAGGAGAAGCATCAGAATGTATTTTGGGGTGTAATTCCACATATGTCCATGGCATGTTTGAGCACTATATCATTTAGTGACAACTTTGTGCAAAAAAAATAAATAAATAAAGGTTTGTCACATTCCCGCAACTTGTGGCAAAATATAAAATATTCCATGGACTCAACATGCCTCTCAGCAAATAGCTTGTGGCATCTACTTTCCAAAATGGGGTCATTTGGGGGGGGGGGGGGTTGTGCCATCTTGGCATTTTATGGCCTTCAAAACTGTGATAGGTAGTGAGAAGTGAAATCAAAAATTTACGCCCTTAGAAATCCTGAAGGCGGTGCTTGGTTTTCGGGGCCCCATACGCAGCTAGGCTCCCAAAAAGTCCCACACATGTGGTATCCCCATACTCAGGAGAAGCAGCTAAATGTATTTCCAGGTGTAATTTCACATATAACCATGGCATGTGTGAGCAATATATCATTTAGTGACAACTTTTTGTAAAATTCTTTTTTTTTTTTATCATTATTCAATCACTTGGGACAAAAAAATTTAATATTTAATGGGCTCAACATGCCTCTCATCAATTTTCTTGGGGTGTCTACTTTCCAAAATGGGGTCATATGGGGGGGGTTTGTACTGCCCTGCCATTTTAGCACCTCAAGAAATGACATATGCAGTCATAAACTAAAAGCTGTGTAAGTTCCAGAAAATGTACCCTAGTTTGTAGACGCTATAACTTTTGCACAAACCAATAAATATACGCTTATTGACATTTTTTTTACCAAAGACATGTGGCCGAATACATTTTGGCCTAAATGTATGACTAAAATTGAGTTTATTGGATTTTTTTTAATAACAAAAAGTAGAAAATATCATTTTTTTTTCAAAATTTTACGTCTTTTTCCATTTATAGCGCAAAAAATAAAAACCACAGAGGTGATCAAATACCATAAAAAGAAAGCTCTATTTGTGGGAAAAAAGGACGCAAATTTAGTTTGGGTACAGCATTGCATGACCGCGCAATTAGCAGGTAAAGCGACGCAGTGCCAAATTGTAAAAAGTGCTCTGGTCAGGAAGGGCGTAAATCCTTATTATGAGGGGACAGCAAATTTACACTGTTATACAAGCTGTACACTCACTTCTTTACATTGGAGCAAAGTGTAATTTCTTCAGTGTTGTCGCATAAAAAGATATAATAAAATGATTAGAAAAATGTGAGGGGTGTACTCATTTTTGTGAGATACTGTAGATTTATATCATCCATTCACTGATATCACTAGTGATCACCTGCTATCTTATTGTTTTGTTATAGCCAGTTCTCAATCCTGCTTTACCACATGGTCTATGTTTTATTTTATTGCATCAATGCAGCGACAGTGTAGCACCTGTGTAAACAAAATAAACAGGATGATACACTCACCTCTCCTCTCGTTTTCCTCGGGTTTGTTTCCTACAGAGCTTACTAAGTGTCTTTTTGAAGCAGATAGTGTTATTCTCTTGAAGTTCTTTGTGTTGCAGAAGAGAGGGGTCTCATATCTCTCACTGTGGCCTCCCTCACTTCTCCCTCTCCTAGTACACAAAGATAGCAAAACAAGAACTCTCTGGCGGGACTTTGAAAGGTGTTGACTCCAAAAATTGTGTATACAAACAAACAATTTTTAAAATTTATATAAGTTTAATAATACAAATTTCTAAAAAGATATAGATACATGGAGAGTTTGTATCACAGGTTTACAAGTTCAATATAGTATAACCACATGAAATAATAAAAAAACAGTTAGTTTACATCACTCTTGTGCAAATGTACGGAGTGAAACTCTACGCGTTTCAAGATTATGCATCATTCCTCTTCATCAGGAAAAAAATGGTATAAGGGTTTATGATATTGCACTTTTGAATAATTGATGTGCTGGAATTGAAGTATTCAGATTGGTGGGAGGAGAGGAAAAAGGAGAGAAAGGCACCCAAAGAGGGGCCCTAGGCCAATGAAAGAGGGTGTGATGACTGATTTGATAATTTATTAATTAATGTCGCAAAAATGCAACATCCAATGGGATAAACACCAAAAAAAGGGGGTCACCCAAATGAATAAATGTATTGACCTTAAGATGAAGGCATAAATCAAGTGTCTTGCTTGGGTGAATGACAGTCATTAGTGTAGAGCCGATATCCCCACTGAGGCCCAAACATCATTCCAGATGGATTGGACAATATGTTGTTAATCTTGCATTCAATCAAGAGCCTCCAAAAATTGGCCACAGAGGCCCAGCACTGTGGCTCTTCTTATGTGTCCTCTCTGCCCTTATCCTGCTCACTGGACAGTAGAGCAGGCTATGATTTCCTATAGAAAACATATTTTACCAAATAAAAATTACATATATAATAAAAAATATATAAAATAAAGTCCAAGTGAATTATTCCTCCATGCTGAACAAATGTTGATTTCCAAAACAATTGTGCTGTGATTGACCACCACCCTACCAAAAAGCAGTAAAAAAAAGCCTGTTTGTAGCCTCTCTTTAGTCTTCCATGTGGGTAAATAGATATGTCTCCACCAAGCTCTCAGACCACTCTCTCAATCCTCCAGTTAACATATTTCTCAAAAGACAAAAATGGCCATCATTGCGCAAAATTCCATGCTTTAATAGTTTAAAAGATCATATAAAAGATTTGCACTCACATGTATGTGTGCCTTAGACCGGCACCGAGTCTCTCCAGCTTTCCAGTATTAGCCAGTAATGGCTGTGTGCTACTAGGAGCCGGCATGCGTTCAAGCCTTGTTTTCAGTGTGGTACATTTGGCAGGAAATGGCGTAAGCATTGCACAACCAGCCTCAACACGTTTTGCTTCCTCATGATGCATTATTTATGTGAAACTCATTGAGAAATATATTAACTGGAGGATTGAGAGAGTGGTCTGAGAGCTTGGTGGAGACATATCTATTACTGCTTTTTGGTAAGCATATTGTTTGGATGGTGGTGGTCAATCACAGCACAATCGTTTTGGAAGTCACCATTTGTTCAGCGCGGAGGATTAATTCACTTCGACTTTATTTTATATATTTTTTATTATATATGTAATTTTTATTTGGTTAAATATGTTTTATATCGCAAATCATTAGTATAATAACACACCATTTGATTTAAAAGGCCAGAGCAGCTACACAAACAATAGGTTTTTTTCACATGTCCTAAGGAATGTCATGCAACCATTGCTGAAGTGTATTTATATAGACATTAAATAGCTGCAAAGAGGCTGCAAGAGATCAACAACATTAATAGGTGAAATAAAAGGTGAGAAAACTTTAAACAAAAGATGTTCATTATTCACAGTGATTTAGCAAACGAAATGCCGCTCTGTTGGGATTTACATTAATGCCCTGTTACCTGCTCCAGGTCATATTTTCAAGTGGCATTGTAGTACTCTGAAACTAGATTAATACTTTATGCATACATTTATAGCTAGTAGTTTTTTTCTGCAAATTAGACAAATGCTCCTAAATCTATACTAAATATATATCTACAAAGAAAGGTAAAATGCAAGGTCACTGAGGAAAATCTGTTATGTGGCCTTTATTATGCAAATTAAATCAAAATTAGATAATCATTTAAAAAAGAAACAAACAAAAAGGAAGCAGATATAATATAAAACATGACATCAAACATTTGTATTCCCAATGGGAATAAACAGGAGAAATGTAATCCCTTTAGGCCCCGCATTACGGAAAAATTTCAAACAGCAGACTGTTTTGTTCTCATGGAGCCGAAGGCAACACAAATAAGAATGAAAGCAAATGTAATTTATCTTCTCTTACAGATACCTAAATAGCACATTAAAAAGAGTTTAAACCATGAGTTAGGATCATTTTCAATTTAGTGGGAATTTTATTGATTTGAATATATTTATACAAAACCTAACTGAGTTAATAGCCCCCCCCCCCGTTTGCTCTCTCTCTGCCCCTATAGGAGCACCCCCACCTTAAAAAAAGCTCTATACATACCTTTTTAAAATTGGTCTTTGGCCTGGTCATATGTCATCACAGTCTTCTTCACCCTCTTCTTCATCTGGCTGTCACATATCAAGTGGAGACCAAGTTGACTAGAGGACCTTTCTTGCACTGCCTGTCCAACATCTTCGGAAGTGGCAACAGGGAACTCCCAGGCAGTACAAGATCTGTTGAGGCTGGCAAGTGCATGGATCAAATGACTGTAGACGCCTGCACAGGAAACAGATGCAGGAATACTGGGGTACCAGTGCAGTTGCCAGGAAAGTAGATAAAATACAAGCTGAGGTCAATTACAGCTGAGCAGAGTAACTGTTCAGGAGTAGGGATGAGTTTCAGGTTTAGCTCAAATGGCAGAATGATATCATTGACTAGATATGGTTATGAGGATATTAAGTTAATTATGTCACCCAAAAATACCTGTCCATTTAATTTCAAACAAATACTAGGAATATGACAGGTATTTAGTGGCATTAGTGTGGTCCAGCAATATCTTCAGAGGGGGTCATCCTAGCAATGAGCAAACAATGCAAAGCAGTGGGAAAATATTGTTGAGCAGTGGGTTGTCATAATTTTTGCTGGATCTACAGTACATCACTGGTTGATGATATTGACAATAGATTTACACCAGGAGTCATCTTTTACTTTTTTATGGACTCTCTATCAAAGCTCATTTTCATGGTGTGTGTATGTGTTTGTTTACATTTTATTTTTTGGGAGAGAGTTTTAGGGGGTACCAATGTATCCTGCGTTCATTTCTCATGAGTGTCAGGATATCCGAGGGCACCCTTATTCTAAAGGAGGTTTCCATGACCCCCCAACAAACCTCAACCTTTCTATTGATGTCTGGATGTGTGGAAAAGGCCCTTGTTTCCAAATATTGGAACAAAGTGCATTGCAAGGTGGGGAGACTTGGATGCCCCTCTTGTAAGGTATAACTCCCAATAATGAAAGGCATGTGGCATGGATTGGTGCAGGAAGAGGGCTACGTGCTCATTGCCCTCCATTCCTGAACACACAGGCTGCATGTCTGGATAAGGGTCTGTTTTGAAATGTAAAGCCCTTTTAACAGTCTGTTATTAAAATGTAAATTTTAAAGGACTACTTTGTAATGATCTGTAACTTCATATGCAGTTTTAAGGATTTTCCCAAACATGTTATTTAAAGGATTTGTGTATAATTATTGTTGTCCTCAAAGTGACATGAAAAACACTCCCTCACCACTGAACAGCATTTTTTTCCATTAGTGCATGTCTCCTATGGCAATGGCTAGCTACCCATGGTCTTTTTGACAATAGCTTGCAAATAAGCCTTGAAAATGAAAAAAAAAAACAAGCAAGATTTAGCTCCCATAGACTTCAATGGGATTCAGAACTATGTTAAGGGTTCACAGATTTCACTCCAGGTTTTTCAAAACCTCCTGTGAACCATTCACTCATCCCTTTTCAGGAGAACGTATCCATATTCAAAAATGTTCACCCAGGCAAGCTTTTGGATGCCACACCCAAATATTTTGGATGCACCCACCATTTATATATTCATTGAGATATCTCTCTCTCTCTCTCTCTCTCTCTCTATATATATATATATATATCTATATATATATATAGATATATATATCTATATATATATAGATATATATATCTATATATATATAGATATATATACACACACACACACGCTCTATAGTACCAAAAGTATTGGGACGCCTGCTTTTACATGCACATGAACTTTAATGGACTCCCAGTCTTAGTCCGTAGGGTTCAATATTGAGTTGGCAATTTTTTTATTTGAGAATCTTGCAAACAAGAAACACATTCCAACTTTTTTTTTTATACAAAAATATAAAAAAATAAATATTATACATATATACATATATATATACATACACACATACATATATACATATACACACATACATATATTTCCTCTTTTCTTTTTTTCCAATATGCATAACATATTGTATATACGACTAAACATAATAATAGAGGCTTACTTCAACCTATAATATATGAACAAAAGGGTTTTTTTTTTTTTCAACCAAGAGGAATATCACTGTATTATATTATACTATATACATATATCACTAAATAGCACAGACATCTTCAACAATTCTACACATTACTCAACTTGATTAACATTCAGACCAAGAAACATAGATTATCATGTGTATGTAGCCTTTCTTCAAAATTATGTTTATCCTTGAAAATCTAAAGGAGTGTCCAGAGAGAAAACAGGGAAAGAACCCAACACCCAGAGATCAACAAACAGCAGCTACAGGCCTGATATTCCTCCACGCCTTTATCCAGACCCTTTGCCTCCATCTGTCTTTCTCGAGACCTCAAATTTTCCCTACCTCACCAAGAATCTCACACACCACCACCGGAACAGGAAGGACTTTCTTCCGAAGGGATACCTGACACCGTGAATTCCAGGTGTAATATCAGACTACTAAGCTGACTAGAAAAAGAGTGTCCAAATCAAATCCCTTGCGATTCTGCAATGCTCCATACACCCACTCAGCATAAGACATGCAAGGCAGGAAAGGAATATTCAGAGCCCTCCCCACCTTTTTATAGACTTCTATATTGAAAGGGCACTGAAGCAAGAAGTGGTCCATGGTTTCCACTTCACCCTGACACTCCACTCTTGGACAACCACGATTGTCCAAAGAGCGGCACTTCACATTCCCCCTCACATAGAGCCTACCGTGGAAAGTGAGCCAGGCCTGGTCCCTAAACTTCAAGGGAATCCGCTCAGAATTTATTAAACGTAAACCCTCCCTCATAATATGACCTGGGCAATCCCTTAAGGCCAGTGGCGCATGAAAGACAGTACCCACGATCTTCTCCCCCAGGAGTCTCCTAGGAAGGGACCTGATATCCTCCGCTGTCACATGCCACCGTTTAAGAATTTTCAGGCACAGGGCAACATAAGCCGGGAGCTTACCATGCTCCTTAGGCTTTTCACTGGCCCGCCACTCTCCCAACAGCCCAGAAAAGGTCTAAACCAGATCTGGAAAATACCTACCCATCCAGGCGGTCTCTCTGCTAGCATGTTACCAAAATTGTGTTTCAAAAACATCAGAGAGAAGAACACAACCGGGTTGACCATCCCTAGGCCACCCTTCCACCTAGATAGGTAAGTCACATTCCGCTTCACAAGATTCAGCCTGTTCCCCCATAATAATTGGAAGAAACAACTATAAATCCTGGTATAGCAAGACTCTGGCAAGATGCAAACAAAGCTGACATACAGAAAAGGTAGGAATCAGGTAGGTCTTAATCAAGTCCACCCTTTCCCTCAAGGAGAGCCGCCACCCTTTCCAGCATTTCACCTTGACATCAGCATCATTCAGCCTGGCTTCCCAATTTGACTTACTGTAATCATCAGGGCCAAACTCGATGCCTAAAACTTTGACTTTCTGCTGAGGCCTCGGGAAGGTGTCCGGAAGTGCAAAGCTCTCACCTCCCTCGCTCATCTAAAAAACTTCACTTTTATCACGGTTGACCTTGGAGCCTGATGCCTCGGAATACTGCTCTATAACTGAAACCACCTCCTGTGCCTCCTCTGTCCCAGAGATAAAGACAGAAACGTCATCAGCATAGGCTACAACCCTCAAGGGCGGCTCACCAGTAATGCCCACCGACACCCTGCACAACGGTCCGCTCTCTAGCCTTCTGATGAAGGGGTCGATTGCGAACACGTATAGCAAAGGGCTCAGCGGACACTCCTGGCGCACCCCCGATCCAACCCTGAAGGGCCGTCCAACCCAACCGTTAACAAGCATGAAGCTCTCTGCCTCTCTGTATAAAATCTTAAGCCATCCAATAAACCCACCTTCCAGGCCATACTTGTCAAGGAGAAGCCAGAGGTACTCATGATTGACACGATCAAAAGCCTTCGCCTGATCCAGTGCCAGCAAATACTTTCCCCAGCCTTCAGCCCTGCAACGTTCCAGAGCCTCCCGGACAGCTAACACCGCTGAAAAAGTGCTTCTGCCCTGGACCGAACAGTGCTGCTGACGAGAAAGCAATCTGTCTGCTTCTGACGTCAAGCGCCAGAAAATTATCTTCGCCAGAATCTTTCTATCGACATTGAGAAGGCTAATGGGGCGCCAATTCCAGGGTCCCAGGAAGACGACAGATTTGTCGAAAAGGGCTTAGGGAGGAGCGGCGTGCTGACGTCACCACCACACCACGCTGAACCCGGAAGGAACGGGCAGCAGCTGAAGCCGGCCGGCGCATTAGTGATTTTAGAGGCGAACATTTACTGCACATTTTGTAAGTGCTTTTCTTTTATTTAATAAAGTAGCTTTTAACTGTATTATGCTATGGAGCATTTTTCTTTATATTTATTCATGGATTGGGAGCGGAAACATCATCATTAGGCTGATTTCCCGGAGAGGTGGCTTGTGACACACGTACTGACAGAGACCCAGTGGCTGGGGGACACAGCCACTTGCGTGTATGATCTCTTTGACAGGAGATCTTTGGGTCTGGTATAGATGCCATTATCTAGTTCCCTTCAGATCATAATGAACGACTAGTAGACTAATACCCCCTGAACCGGAAATGAAGGTCATTCGAAGCACTTCCGGTTTCGGACACTCCCAGTGGGGGTCATTAATTGTTTATTTATAGAGCGGTGGGATGAGGGGGTCCACACCCCAGATGAAAACTGTTTAGTTGAAACATGTCGGGTGGACCCCTCATGACTACCGCTACAAGATTACATGTCTGTTTTATCTTCTGAAAATGTGAGTTGATCTTGATTTAACATTTTTTAAATAAATCCAAGTTGAAACGTTATCACGCTATGTGAGTGTTTTTATCCCTCACATGTTATACCAATTATTCGTTTGGCCCATGGTGTACCCATTGACGAGGAAGCTGTGCTGATTTCTTCCCCCCATCTATGTGATGTCATCTGACCTAATATAATACCTTGACCGGTCGGTCATAAAGCCATTTTGACCTGTGTGGCATACGCCATTTCAGGCCAATCCTTCTGGTAAGCCTCCTCGATTTCTGGTGATGGTTCTGGCACTGATTTCAATCCTCTGTGCACCTTTGGTCTCCCTACGGCCCACCCACCTACCAGGTTGTCGGGTCTGAATAATCCCCCTGCATGTCCAGGAGACACCTGTTTACCATCAATTTTTGCACTGCCATCACAGACTTTTTGTTTTTGTTTGTTCACACATTTGGACTTTATATTTTATATCTAACAATATTTTGTGACTTTTTACACTACCTAATTCATTTTATGTATTTAAGTGTTATTATTTGTCACTGTCACATCCACTCACGGAGTTTTTGTTATTTACACCGGTACACTTGTTTTTGAAGTCACTGTATACGTACCATTCATTTATCACACATAGTTTATAGCGCCACACTTTTTGTATTTATATTGTTTATTTTATCCTGAGTCTACGGGTGTGTTGGCTGCTGTTTATATTTTCTAGCGCAGCGCTGTACTTGACCTCTACACTCTGGTAAGGGGCTTACCTACTTAAGGTGGAGGAACTCCCTATAACACCACGCTCCTCACGGAGACAGTTTTTTACATCACTTGAAGAAAGGGTGTCTTTCTCCCTCTATCCATTAATCTATCCAACGCAGAAGAGAACTAAAGCCCCTGTTAGAAGCATTAAGAGCCAGATCAATCCTATATCGTTGGAAATTCCCATTCTGTTTATCTGCGACTCATCAAGGTCGCACTGCGAATCTCAGAGTTCCAGAAGATCTAGAACATTTCTTCAGTACCCTGGACATCCCATTTGTAGATGTCCCAGATTGGTACAGTGACTTTTGCTTACCTCCCCTGAATAGAGCCTTATCCATGGAAGGAATAGATGAAGCAGGCAATTTCACTTTGGGTCGCCGCCGCCCACACCACTTCCCTTCTCGTACCAATGCGAAATCCTCAGAAACACCCCGTAATGGCAGTCCAACTGCTTCACCAGTCCACCGCAGGGCATGCCTAACCTAAACAGGGAGATATCTAAAGCTTACACCTGCTATACCACATTAATACAATACCAAGGATACCCCTCACTAACCTAAGACTTACTGCTCGCACTGGTATACTATACTCTTTCCTATCTTCCAAATGATGGAGCACTGCACCCATATATCCCTCATCTGGAAACAATGACCGAGATACCACTGACTAACACTTTCACAGCTTTAATAACCCTTTCCTGGATTTCATCACACTTAGACCAACAAACAGTCTATCCAATAACTATTGGTCTTTATATCATTGACGTCAATCAGATAATACCCTCTTCTTTTCTGGACCAGACATGATGCTATCATACCCTGGATAATAAGAAACTGATTTCACAACCAGAAAAGGATTACCAGTGTCCTAAACTTTCCGCAATTACACCTAACATACAGTGCTACAACCACACAAGTTTTTCTCAAGCAAAAAGATCAGCAAGGAGACAAGCCATCAAGCCTTATACTAAACAGATACAGACAAGCTGATCAGAAGACCTGTCCCCAGAAGACAACCGGAAGGCAGTCACTGAACTTATTTTTTCATTAAAAACCAGCTATACACATGCTTCGCTACAACCCTTTTCCCCTCCTCCCCTCTCCATCCCTCTTCTTCCCTTAACCCCCCCTTCCCTTCTCCACATCCCTTTCTCCCACTCCCACCTTCTCACCCCTCACCTGCCCCTCCCTCCCCATTAGAAGCTGATAGCACAATAGAGGTATAAGGTAGATATAGTTTTACTAACTGTTTTTGGTTTTATTCCTCTTCTTCTTTTTTTTTTTGTTTAGTTGGTAATACTTCACCTGTAATGCCTAAATGATACTCTGATGTCCGTGTAGGGTAAACTCTGAGAGGGCCACGAAAAGGTAAAGGTTCCACTTTATTTCAAATCTATAGAACACTACCTCTCCATGGTAATGACAATCTCTCACATAACACCTTCCCTATAGGAAGGCTCTAGTGTAATACACACAGGTGTAATCACTAATTGGGGAAATTACCCCAAATGATGGGCCTAGAGATTTCCGTGTCCCTCTCGGACAATACAGAAAGTGACCCAAGGGTCCCTCTCTGTAGTCTTAACTACTCCAATATCACCACAGTTGAAATGATTTAAAAGGTTACGATGGTTACAGTTCTATGTTTTAACCAGTTGCCGCTTTAAGATACATTCTGCAGTTTTGAGTCAACAAATTATATACTATTCAGGATGGCTTTCTTAAAGTATTAAAATGTTATTTACACACTTAATTGATTGTCTAGCCCAGAATACGGGTATGAACATTTACGTCTAGGTATGCTTATATTACCTTTCCACGTTCAGGAAGTACTAAAACAATTCCCTGACAGATCTTCCCCTTTGCGAGTTTCCCGAAATCCTCCTCATGTTCCATACACTTACAAACTAATAATCTACTGTCAATTCAGAGGACCGGGGAATAAGAGAAATTTCTTTTTTTATTATCTCGTATTAACTGGTCCCCTGATCATCAACAGAACGCACCAAATTTACTAGTTTACTGACCTCGTGGAGACGTCCACCTTGTTTCACTAGTTGAACGACTCCTACCACTACTCCTTACAGCGGTCCCTGTAGTGACCGTTGACACCTACCGGTTCTCCCCCCTAACACTTTTAGTGGACGTGTTCTTACACCTTCACATCCGGATACACACCCTCCCACACACCCCTCTTTCTCCCCCTCTTACTCCCTTCCCTTCTTTTTTTTTTTTTTTTTTGAGATCCTCTCCGGCTTCCCATTCCCAGAAGCTCTCTCAACAGTTCTCAACTACTCCTCTCCCATCATAATGACATCTTCAAAGCCCAAAATGGCCGACATATCATTGAAACTACTATCCCTTAATGCAAAAGGTCTCAACACGCCAGAGAAACACTCCCAAGTACTGACGGCCATTAGGACAATGAAGGCAGACATAATATACCTTCAGGAGACCCACTTCCGCACCAACGCCATCCCAAAATTTTCTAACCATTCCTTTCCACACAGTTTTCATGCCACCTCTCCAATCTCGAAATCCAAAGGGGTTTCCATACTCTTATCCAAAAATGTCCCAAATAAAATTACGGACTCCCTAATAGACGATCAGGGCAGATGCATCTTTCTCAAAGGCACCTTTAGAAACACACCAATCACGCTTGCGAATATTTATAGCCCTAATTCGGCTCAGGCACCATTTTTCCGCAAAATTACCCACCTTCTATCTACTTTCCAAGTAGGAATTCTGATATTAGGGGGTGACCTTAACGTTCCTCTCGACCCTCTATTAGACACCTCCTCAGGCACATCTCACTTGCCTTACAAAGCAATCAAACAGATTAGACGGTGCCTCCGAGAGCTACTACTTCACGATACATGGCGCACCCTGCACCCAAAAGAAAAAGATTATACCTTTTACTCTACCCCCCCATAATAAATACTCCCATCTAGATTACTTCTTTCTCACACAACAAGACCTACCAACACTAAAAACTACCTCCATTGAACCAATGACATTATCTGACCACCACCCCATTTCACTCACTCTTAGCTTCCCAGAAAAGACCACCTACACTCCCATTTGGAGATTAGATCCATCTATCCTAACAGACAAAATAAAGGAAATAGAAATTCTCACATGCTTAACCAATTACTTCAAAGAAAATGACACCCCTGACACCACCAAATTGACACAGTGGGCAGCACATAAATGTGTAATTAGGGGTAAACTGATTTCCATGACAGCGGCAATAAAGAAAGAAAAGAAAAAGATACTGTCTGACCTCTTTTCCAAACTTAAACTACTAGAAGCCTCTCATAAAAAGAACCTAGCTCAGAGAACTCACCTAGACTTAATAGAAACGCGCACACAAATACAGGAAGAGCTGGGACATAAACTTAAGAAGAAATTTGCACTCAGAAACTCCTCTACGAGTTCGGAAACAAATGTAGCCGCCTGCTTGCTCAGGCCCTCCGCACAAAAAGAACCAATAATACAGTACATCGACTATGTTCACAAACAGGAGCAGCAATCACAAAAAACCATGACATAGCAAAAGAGTTTGAAAACTATTACACTTCTCTATACTCCCTAAACACGACAAATTCTCCCCCTACACACCTGTCCAAAAGACATAACGAAATAAAAACTTTTTTAGAGCAATTCTCCCCAGATAAAATTCCAGAAGAAATTTTGACATCCCTAGAAACTCCAATCACCCCAGAAGAATGGGAACAAGTAATCAAACAATTGAAACCGGGCAAGAGTCCAGGCCCAGATGGCATATCAGCAGTCTACTACAAGACATTTACAGATACACTTAAAAGCCCCTTTCTTAATGCATTTAACACACTTTCCCCTACTAATCCACTTACCAAAGAAATGCTAGAAGCCCATATTTCGGTCATCCCCAAGGAAGGTAAGGACCCCACAAATACAGGAAATTACAGACCAATCTCGCTATTGAATGTAGATGTCAAAATATTCTCCAAAATATTGGCAAATAGACTAACTCCCCTCCTCCCCTCCCTTGTGTCCACAGATCAAGCAGGTTTTGTCATAGGTAGAGAAGCTAGAGACAACACAGTCAAAGCAATCAATCTACATCATATCATCACTCATACCAGCCAAAAAGGATTTTTTCTATCCCTAGATGCAGAGAAGGCATTCGACAGAGTGGCATGGGACTACATGGCAGCAGTGTTACAAGCCATAGGAATTGGACCTTACTTCTCTGGTCTGATCCTGTCCCTTTACACCAACCCTACAGCTAGAGTAAGGGTCAATAACACTCTGTCGAATGCCTTCCACATACGTAATGGGACAAGACAGGGATGCCCCCTGTGCCCTATTCTTTTTGTTCTTACCCTCGAACCCCTTCTCCGAAAACTAAAACTCAATCCAGACATTCATGGTATAAACACTCCCCTCAAGGAATACAAATATGCCGCCTTTGCGGATGATATCTTACTGTTCCTATCACAACCCCTGATTACCTTACCGGTCTTACTATCAGAATTCAAACAATTTCAAGTGTTATCCAACCTTAAAATAAATTTCGCAAAATCCTTCGCACTAAATATCTCCCTTTCTCACCAGCTAATAGACCAATGCAAAAAACATTTTCCCTTTCACTGGAGACAAGAATCGATAACCTACCTAGGAATACAACTTCCCTCCAAACTTCCTGATTTATACATAAAAAATTATATACCCATCTTGAACAAGTTGATTTCAGACTTCAAACTTTGGAACAACCCATCCTTCTCGTGGTTCGGCAGAGCCGCGATATTAAAAATGAATGCCTTACCAAGAGTGCTATACATCCTTCAAACAATTCCCATCTTAATTCCTCAAACGTTCTTCAAAGCATATCAATCAGCATGCTCCAGATTCTTATGGGGGCCAACCTAAGCACCTAGGAGGCATAGGTCTTCCGAATATTCTCAACTACTATAATGCAACTCATCTTACTAGAATAGTAGATTGGATTATTCATTCAAGCCACAAAGACTGGGTTGCTTTGGAAGCATCCCTCACGACACTACCATTAGCCTCCCTACCATGGATGAATCCACAGCATATACCTACGACACTATTTTCACATCCCTTAATAGGACCCACTCTTAAGTGTTTTAATAAAGTTTGCTCCCAAGTGAATATATCCTCTGCCCCAGGTCCACTAACCCCTGTGAAATTCAATCCAGAATTTTCCTCCTGGAATGCATAAATGCTTCCCATCTGAGAACTTTCCACAAGATAACATAAAGGCAAACCAATTCTTCCATCAAGGGAAAATCCTTACTGCCTCCCAAATCTCTACCCAAACAGGAAAACCACCCATTTCCCCCTGGACATACATTTTACTTGCTCATTTCCTGCAATCAAAAGACAAACAAGTTGCATGCTCAAGACCATTCACCCCTTTTGAAACATGTGTAACCAAACTAGCGCCCAATCACACCTAATCTCTATATCTCACAATCTCCTTTTCACAAACATGCAGATTAACCAGAATATAGCCTGTCAAAAATGGGAAAAAGACCTCTCTATCTCACCCTTGGCGACTCAATGGGAACAATCTTTCCTCAACATACATAAAGGATCAAGAAATGTTACTACACAAGAAAATGGTTTCAAAATTTTCTCACGGTGGTATACCGTACTCCCTCCCTACTACACAAAATTTATCCTGCGACATCTGCGAATTGTTGGAGATGTCATGCAGATGAGGGAACTCTATTACACATTTGGTGGTCTTGCCCTTTGATACAAACGTTCTGGAGGGAGATACATAGAATCACTTCACAAGTCACATCCTATGACCTTGAACTCACCCCCATCCCAATTCTTACTTCACCTCTCCCCTCTACCACATAAAACATACCACAAATCACTTGCAATGCACATGATAAACGCAGCGAAACAATGCATCCCCATACATTGGAACTCTCCACAAACACCCACCTTAAGAGAATGGTTTGCTAGAATCCGAAAAATATCAGAAATGGAAGAACTAATTCATATTGCTCAGGAAAATCCATCTAAATTCACCCAAAAATGGAGTTGCTGGCTCCACTTCCAATCATCTTCTGAATTTAGTAAACTAAATAACCCCTCGAAATAATAAACACTGCTCACACACCTTAATAATTGTACAACTGCCTTACTTCTCGAATCAATTACCCAAAACAGCTCTTCTAATATCCAAAATATTAGCCTTTTTGAAATCTATATCGCCCAACTAAGTCTTCAAAATACCCTAACAAACTTGAAGATGGAAGCCGGAGAGGATCTGGAACACATCACCCTTCCCCCCCCCCTTATCTTTTCTAGGCCCTTCTAACCTTCATCCTTTTCCCCCCTTCTATATTTTATTTTATCCCCCCTCTCTCCTACCATTTACCTCAGTTTACATTACTCTAGAGATATCTAACTCAAATCGTGATACCTGTATCCATTACTTTCATATACCACAAAAAGAAAAGACCGGATATTACGCAAAATAGAGGGTGACAACTCTCTCCTCCGGACACAGTCTGAACCCAACTGGGGTGATCGGAGCTGATGGAAGGCATCCTGAGCTTCCTCCATTAAATCCACATAGATATCTCACTGTTTAATCTCATCGCAAATGAATAAGTTTTATTTTGTCATACTTTTTTGTATAATGAATCTTGAAAGAATATATATAACTGTATGGCAAAGATTACTGTCTCAATTAAACAAATAAAGAAAATAGGGGACAGGGGACACCCCTGTCTCACCCCAGATTTAACCAAAAAAGCTCACCGCAAACTCCCATTAACCAGAACTTGACTACTGATCCCCCCAATACAACCCTTTTATTGCATTAATGAGCTGCTGTGGTATACTCATCCGCTTCAAAACCTCCCACAAAAACCCCTGATTCACTTTATCATATGCCTTCTCTAGGTCAAATGATGTCAGGATAATCAAACTATTCGTACCTTTATAAAAATTAATTATATCCCTAACTAAAATTAAATTCTCCAAGATCATTCGACCCAGCACTGCACAGGTCTGCGTCTCACTAACCATCCTACTAATGACCTTATATATTCTCCTCACCACCATTTTTGCAAATGCCTTGTAGTCTGAATTTAACAAGGAGATAGGCCTCCAATTTCGAATATCCCTCCTATCCCCCTTCTTACAAATTAATACCACTATCCCTTCTCTCAGAGATTAGGATATAGTACCTTCCCTCATCATGTAACTAAATACCGTATTTATCGGCGTATAACACGCACCGGCGTATAACACGCACCCCAATTTAGGAGGGAATTTTAAGGAAAAAAAAACTTTTAGGAGGGAAGTTGAAGGGAAAAAAACTTACATTTAAATGCCCATCATTGCAGCCTTGTCAGTGCAGCCTTGTCAGTGCAGCCTTGTCAGTGCAGCCATGTCAGTGCAGCCATGTCAGTGCAGCCATGTCAGTGCAGCCTTCCCCAGTGCAGCCTTCCCCAGTGCAGCCTTCCCCAGTGCAGCCTTGCCCCAGTGCAGCCTTGCCCCAGTGCAGCCTTCGATCCCCTGTCCCTGCTTGCTGGGCTTCAAAATCGCCGACCCCGATTTGAAAATGGCGCTGCCGGCGCCGAAATACACAGAGCCGGTCCTCGGCTCTTTCCGGCGGCTCTCGTTCACTTTCGGCTCCACTCGTAGTCCCGAGCGGAGCTATCCGAGTAGGTTCGGATAGCTCCGCTCGGGACTACGAGTGAAACCGAAAGTAAACGAGAGCCGCCGGAAAGAGCCGAGGAGCGGCTCTGTGTATTTCGGCGCCGGCGGCGCCATTTTCAAATCGCGGTCGGCGATTTTGATATTTTGACAGCTCGGGATCGCAGGGGATCGGCGTATAACACGCACCTGCGACTTTCCCCTGATTTTAAGGGGAAAAAAGTGCGTGTTATACGCCGATAAATACGGTACCTCAACCACTTCCCCCTTAATAATATCTCAAAACAATTTTAAAAACTCACTTGGTATCTCCCTGGCACTAAATTTTAAAAATTTTAAAAACTCACTTGGTATCTCCCTGGCACTAAAACAACATGTGACATAATGCAAATATTTCTATTTGTAATAATGCCTACCCCAGCATTCCTATTGTCCCCAACTGCCGACTATATGTAATCCACCACCCACTCCGGAGGCTTGGGCAGTCGATTAAAAAAACATTACTGTAGACAGTTGATGTCTCCTCCATTGACTCTCAAGTCCTCAAAAATGGCACTCTGTCTAGCAGGAGACCGAAGACCCCTCACATTGAGGGACACCAGCTTGATGCTCATTCACATGAAGATGTGCATCATTCACCCCCAGTCCTATCACTTAAGCCAGAAAACTGACATACATTCCTCAGGGCCACAACACTTTCATCTTCCAGAAACTTATGACTAGGCGACATTGTGCTGGCTGAACAATTCCTGGAGTCCCCGGGCTTGGTGCTGGTGATTCTACCTCCACTCCAACATCCCCCAGGACCTCAAAGGGGTACTTGTTTAAATTCTGGATTCCTCTTCTTTCAATTTCTTAGCCCTTCTCTTCTTAGGGCTCTCTAAAGTGTCCATCTTGGTCTTGGCACCCATAGTCTCCATCTGTTCCGCCTCCTCTTCTTGGGCTTCCTGCACCTCTGGCTCCCACTGTAAGACTGCTGCCAACTCCTTCATAGCCACCTCCACTGCCCTCTCCACCTCTTCTCCACTCTCCGCTGTTAATGGCTCCACACTACTGGGTGGCACTTCTACTCTCTCCTCCACACCCTGGTGTCCACTTTCTTCCTCTTCCACCTCCACCTCCCCCTCCTCTCCCTTTCAGGAGAGTCAGACAGCACCTGTGTGGACACTGGTTGTCCACTCTCAGCAGTGCGCCTGACAGCTTCAGCATAAGAGACATAGGCCCTTATTACTTTTGGACAATTCTTCACTGTGTGATTATGCTGTCCACATATATCCCAAGCCCACTTAACCAAGCAAGCCCCAGCCTCATGTCCCTCCTCCCCACAGTTCCGATAGGGCATCTCCACATTATATTCATCTCTGGTATGCCCAAACTTTTGACACCCCCTGCAGTATGTTGGTTGACCAGGGTAGTAGAGAAGCCCTCTATTTCCTGCTATTGAAAAATTAGCTGGTGGATGCCACACTCCGCCAATCCCTTCAGAATCCACCTTCAGTTTGACAAAAAACTTCAATTTGCCATTAAAGATCCCCAGACAAATAGTCAGCCTGAAGCCTTCCTTCACTAAAGAGCAGTATCTCTTCAAAAAGGCCACTACTAAGGCAATGTCCTTGAAGGGGTTAAACAGGTGAACAACCAATGGCTTCTCCTCCATAGCATACAAGGGTTCCACTAGGAAAGGCCTTATAGACTCATGGTTAGCTTTTTCCAATTCATTACACTTCTCAAACTCCTATGTCAAAATTGCTATGCACAAAAGAAACCTCATAGTACCTTGGTGCTGCATGGTCCTGGATACAATAGATGTGTCGTGGTTCCACTCCAACTGATTTCTCCAGCAAATCCTGCACAGGGAACTCCAAACTCACTTTATGCAAATGACCAGGCATAACCTGAAACCGCAAGGTGTTCCGAATCCCCTTTCACTCCATCGAGCTCAGCAAAGAAAATTCAGGCCATCAAGCAATCTTGCCTCTTTTCGGGGCAAGGTAAAGAATGCTGTCTGCAAGCTTTATATGCTAATGAGGCAATTGAAGCACAGTCCATGAAACACACAAAAATGCAAGTTCACCCAATGTAGAGAATGAACTTCAAAGTGGGTACACCTGTTTAAGGATGTCCTTAAATTACTAACCCAAAAAACACACTCTCTGAGCATGCCCAGAAACATCCAAGTGCTGTTCACACACAAAAAGAAGAGAAAAAAGCCCCTAGGTCCCTAAGCATGCCCAAACCAACCCAAATGCAGGTAGCACAAAATAAGCCACACCTCTATCCAAAATTAGGCACATCATCCAGCATGCTACAAAATTACAGATGGGACAAACACCCCCGGTCCAGGGGAAAAAAAAGAGCCTAACCTGGGCATTAGTTATACAACAAATACCATTGCAGTCTATGGGAACTGACTTGTTAATTATGCTAGTCCCAGCTTGGCTGGTTTATCTTCTAGTTATTGGCCTTAAAATGGGTATGGGGGCCCAGGTCCCACCCTAAGGAACATATATCAATGTTACCAATTAGGACAACCCCAAAAATTAAACAAGAAGTGCATTTAAAGATGCAAAATTACTTAAAAGCTAGTTATTACTCTGCTTGTAAAGTGGTGCATCTGTAGCATGTATCCAAAATGTGCTTCAAAGATGTACGGCTTTAGAGAAAAGTTACAAATCTACATTGCAGCTGCAAAATTTAACAAAAAATAGTTCCCCCCCCCCCAAAAAAAAACATACAGGGCCATTTGGGTCTGTTAAAGCTTAAAATGAGAACCCCCATGTGAAAAATACCACCCCAAACACAGAAAATATTGTGCCCCTCCCACACACTAAACAAACAAACCCCTAGCCAAACACACAGCAAGCCAGCCCATGAAAGGGGGTGGATGCTTGGGGGCAAGAGGGGCTCGGACACCCCAAAAGTCAACCACCTTGTTCCCATATTCAGGGGACAAGTGCCTCTTTCACACAACCCCAGGCTGGGGTTGTGGGGGGCTGCAGACAGGGGGGTTTAACTGAATGTGGAAAGCCCCTTTAAACTAGTGGGTACAAGGTGCTTTGTGGTTGGTATTGTGTTGAGCCCAACATGCCCCAAAGGCAGCCACTTATGCTAACATGACCTGTGTGCAAATCTCCTTAAAAAAAATACATAAAGGTGAATCAGTGTAAAAAAATTCTGCTTTTACAAGCTTTGTGTGGGGAGATAAACACCTTGGGTTGGCATATGAGATTCAGAGGAGAACACAATGGGAGGGTGGGACTTCCAGACATAGTGACTTATTACAGAGCCATGGCCCTGGTTCGTATTATGAACTGGTGCCATGACTCTGTTACTAAACTTTGGGTGCCTCTGGAGAAAACACTGGCGGGTAGGAACCTGGCCGGAGCCCCCTGGATTAAGGTTTCATATAGGAGGTTATAGCAATATGCTTCACCATTGAGGAAAACAACACTATCTATTTGGGACAGAATGAATAGTACGGGAAAGTGTGCCCCCCAATATCCCCCATGACACCACTGGAAGGATTCCCCTGGTTTCCCTCAGGGGAAGAGAAAGGGAGTTTAGACTGTTGGGGGATGGATGGGAAGGTTAATTGTGCTAGCGTGGCCCCACAGGGTAAATTGCTACCATTGGCCGAATTAGTTTTGACATTGGGGGAAATACCAATGGCCGTATGGAAATAATCGTCAATTGATGGATCTATTTGATAAGTGGAAGCATCAGGTTAGTCCAGCGAACCCACTTACCATTTTTGAGGAAGGTTGTGTCAATTTATCAGAGCCGGGCCATATGTTGTCACAAATGCATAAACTGGTTCTGAGTGCCCAAAACATGAAAACTTCCTATTTTATCCGAGAATGAGAATAGGAGCTTGGTTATAATTTGACATCCAAACAAATTAAAAGGGTGATAGGGGCAACACATCATACCTCAATAAGTTCCCATATACAGGAGATGTTGTATAAGTTCTTGACAAGATGGTATCATACACCAGTTCGATTGGCTCAGATATACCCATTGGCGGATGTTAACTGCTGAAGGGGATGTAATCAAAGGGGTTAATTTCTTCATTTATGGTGGCATTGCCCAAAGAGTAAAGTATTATGGGTCATTGGAGGCAATGTGAATTTCACATGATTTAAGCTGGCCATAGATGGATTGTGTTTTTTGGTCAGCCCTCCGGCTGGACAAACAAAAATGAATCGATTCCCCCATTCACACATTTAAGACTGATGAGGAAATCCTCCCTGCTGCGCTATTGCATTCTGACAGCAAGGACTCCCACGCTGTTTTAATACATTGATCGGTTTAGCTGCAATGCTGATTGCAGAAATTTTGCAGAAATTTTTTCCAACAAGCCAGTTCGAGAGCAGTTGGTCCTTAGATTGACTGCTCTAGAATGAGTATGGCCATAGATGGATCGAAATTCAGCCGGTCCCTGCTGAATCAGCCAGATTTTGATTTCACCTCTATTGTCTTCTTCCCTTTTGCACATATACTCTGGTTACTATCATCAGTATCAGACAATGATACAGTATTTCCCTCAGATGTAAACTAAAGCGTGTTGACTTTACTAAGAAGTTTCAAGCAATTTAGACATAGCCTTTAAACCTCATGTAATAGCTATGCACATTGCTCAAGATCCTAGCTAGGAGCAGCCATTAACCACTCCCACCATTTACCCCAGCTCACAACACATGAATTGGCAGATTGTGCCTATGCATTTTATTTACAACTAATTGGCTACTGGGACTGTTTCAGAGGGATGCTATGAATAATGCAAGCAAATTTAACCATAAGTGTACATGTTGCATGAAAGCTGTTACAAAAATTTTGCTCGGGGACATTCATTTTCCATGAGCATTCATCTGAAGCAATTATATCTGAGAAAAATATCCTATCAATGTCTGAGATGTTTTACTTTTACTTATGGATTTTATTTCTTGTTTATTTTTGTAGCATTTTCAAGTGCAACTGTGCAGTATAATATTGAAGTCATGTGACTGTGGAAAGGGTCACATGATTGTTTCTTTATACATTACACTACAGTGGGATCTCTCCATAATACCAAATGAACTACACAGTTGTTACAAAACCTGTTGCAGTTTTGCAGCTTTCTAAAATGTTTGGTCTCCTATGTGCAGTTTTAATATAGAGTAAAATGAACAGCTGCACACATTATGTCACAATATTCATAATTTTATTCCACAAACAACCAAACCAATAGTTCCTTTCTAGAAACTGCTCACGCTGACCTGTTTCACCCAATCAGGTTTAATCATAGAAATGGGGGAGCCAGGAAGAGGACTCCTTATATACACAATGGGCTAATGTAATTAGGCCTTGTTCACATGGGACATGCTTTAGCAATAAACCTGTGCGAGGACCACGTTTACCCACATGGAGTTCCCCACAAGTATTCTGTGCACCCCTGTGCAGACATTCCCATTGATATCAACTGGGATACAGTGGCCGCACAGATGTAGCAACTGCTCCAAATTTAGCATATGTGCGGATGCATGGCCCTGAATTCACACTGTCTGCATTCAGGGCCATGCACCTGCAAGGACATCAAAACATATTGATAAAGCTACCAAATAAACAAGTTAAACATATACTACATATTCAAATATTCCAGATGCTCTATAAAGTGCCAAAGTAATAAATCTGAAATATATACTGTATCCAAATTGCATACCTTGCATATACGCAGAAAGTATATAAAAATAAAATCTATCAATAATGCATTAATTCTAGTATTCTATTCAAAAAACAGCCATGAAAAATAAGATAAAATTGTAAAATATGCATTTTGTCATCTACCATCTACCATCTACCAAAAACTGTGGACAAGGACTTTAGAACAAGACATGCAAATACGTACCTCATGCATTAAGATCAGAAAATGTTGGGGTCACTAGCACTGAGTGAGACCCTAATGGGTTAGCGCAAAAGAGTGCTATTGCTTTTCTCCCTCTTTTCTCCCCACCAGGTTGCTACTAGTTCCTGCAGGATAATTTTATGCGTAGCAACAGCTGGGATTGGTTTATTTTGGGGAGCACTAAGGATGGGCCAAACACTTCCCCATTTCTGTTCGCACCAGCACATGCGGACAGGCAAAACGTTTTGCGAACATGCAAACCCTATTAAAGTCTATGGGACACGAACATGAACAATTAAGAATGCTCTTTTTAAAGACTTATATGCAAGTTATTGCCCTAAAAAGGGGGGACCCGGGTACTGCCCCAGTTGACGTGTATCAATATTCCTTTAAATATTATGCCTGGGAGTCCCCTTAGTTTGCCTGTAAAGTGATGCATCTGTCTGATGTGTTTTAAAAAAGTAATTTAAAATTGCTTGCCAGCTGTACTGTATTGCCAGATCCAGGCAACATAGATAAAAATTAATTTTGAATTTTAAGGGGAACTCTACGCCAAAATGTTAAAAAAAATGGCGTGGGGTCCCCCTCCCCAAAATTCTTACTAGACCCTTATCCTAGCAAGCAGCCTGGCAGGCCAGGAATGGGGGGACGCGCGAGTGCCCCCTCTGAACCATACCAGGTCCCATCACCCAAAGTACCTTGTCTCCATATTGATGGGGACAAGGGCCTCATCTCCACAACCCTTGCCCAGTGGCTGTGGGGGTCTGCAGGCGGGGGTCTTATCGGAATCTGGAAGCCCCCTTTAACAAGGGGCCCCCAGATCCCACCCCCCATTTGAATGGGTAGGGGTACATTGTACCCCTACCCATTCACCAAAAAAAGTGTCAAAAAGTAAAAACCACAAAAGACAGTTTTTGACAATTCCTTTATTAACCACTTAAGGACCAGAAGGATTTGCCCCCTTCCTGACCAAAGAAAAAGAACAAC
Source organism: Lithobates clamitans (assembly GCA_037952925.1). Taxonomy (NCBI): domain Eukaryota; kingdom Metazoa; phylum Chordata; class Amphibia; order Anura; family Ranidae; genus Lithobates; species Lithobates clamitans. Next base: position 913,849 of record JBBGZY010000212.1, on the reverse strand, counting down.
AAGGGCGCCACTTTAAGTGCAGTATTAAAAACAAATTTAATGCATCTTTAAAATGGGTACTCACTTAAGGGTACATGTAAAAAGGCATGTGGGTAACAGATAGGAGGTGCCAAATGTCCCGGGAGTAGTGTCCAGTCACATCATGAAGTGATGATCTTCTTCAAACAACAGGCTGCGCTGCTAGATGATCAATGCTTCCTGCCGCTGAAATGCACTGCTTGTAATCAGGGGAACGGGGTCACTTCCAGGTTCGTGCAGAGATAGGCGACGTGTTTGCGGAGCTACGCTCCTTCCTCAGGCCTAACGTGACCTGTGATAGGTCGAAACTTATATGATCTGTGAGGGGCATTGATTGGAGGAGAAAACCATCAGCCAGACTGAGGCACAAAGCTATGTAATGCAAGTCGAATGCTGACGTGTCTGATGTAGAAGTGGATAGCGTAGTGTTTGTGTGTCTGCTGTGCCGGGTCTAATGAGACAGCGCTATATGTATGTAAGAGAAAGGGTTTATCGAAAAATAAAATAGAGTATGTATATTTCTGTTTTTTATGGTCTGCTGGAAAATATGATAAAAATGTAAATGAAATATGAAACTGAAGTTACATGATAATCAAAATACTAATATTAATGAAAATAAGATGACTATAAGAATGAGAATAAAGAGAAATGGATTAGAAGTGATGATGAAAACGAAAATGATGAAAAATGGGGAATGTGGGAAACTGGTATAATATGAATGAGAAGAATGGGGATATAAAAATAGAAATGGAAAATCAAAAGAAGGAAAATGAGAACAAAAATAACAATATATAATAAAAAAGAGAATAATAATAAAAATAATAAAAAATATATTATTGAAAAAGTAGTGATGGAGATAATAGCTAATAAAAAATAAAAATAAATATAATGAATGAAAAAAATAAGGAAAAAAAAGGAATATAGTAAAATAAAATAATACAATACAATAAAATAAAATAAAATAAAATAAAATAAAATAAAATAAAATAAAATAAAATAAAATAAAATAAAATAAAAATAAAAATGGAAAATGAAAATGAAATAAAAAAGAAATAGAAATAAAAACTAAGAATAAGATATGTAAAAATAAAAAGGTGAAAATGAAAATAAATTTAAGTAGAGATGATACTAATGATAATATTGTATGTGAAAATTGTTGTAATATTGGAAATAATACTAAAAAAAATCAAGTTTTCATTAGTTATGAAATCAAAGCGTAACTAGGTCATAATTTCCAGATCATAATTATAGAATGAAAAATATATATGCACATACGTTAGTATCCTTATATATAAACACACATATGTATTTTCTTATTAGAATTAAGGGAAAATGTATAGTGGCTAAAGAACATGCATTGTGGTGGTAAAAAGGTACGTGAAACTAAACAAGAAAAAGGCAAAAGAAACAGGTATATAGGAGGGATCCAATAACCAATAAGACATGGAGAGCAAGGAGAGCGGTCAGATTAGGCTGCTCATCTCTATCTCCTCGTTGAGACCTCTGGGGGCCAGAGAGTCCAAAATGTATATCCAGTACGTTTCCCTCTGGCAGAGACGTTTAAAACGTTTAAAACCAGTTCCACTCTCAACATAAAGCCATGGAACGCATACTCACCAAACACTGGTCGATTTTACTTCAGGATCCACATTTAAAATCTACAATCACCTCTAAACCAAAGTTTACGTATCGTAAAACTAGGAACATTAAGAATCTGGTAGCACCCAGTAAATACAAATGCCAACAAAGTCCCAAAATAACATTTCCCTGTCTTATTCCCCTAATTGGGATGTACCAGTGCCGTAAAAAATTATGTCTCACATACAGTCACGTTCATCACGGTCAAAAGGAATTCACCAACGAAGGTCAGACGTACCAGATCAGTATTTTTTACAATTGTTCCACAGAGTTTGTTATTTATTGTTTGACTTGTCCGTGTGGGTTATATTACGTAGGCTGAACCATACGTACTTTGAGAAAGAGGTTTGGGGAACATCGCAGCCTCGTAGAGGCAGGAGATGACCATCACAGTGTTCCTCTCCATTTTCTCCAAAAACATGATCATTCTTCATCTGGCCTTAAAGTTTGGATTATTGAGTCCATCCCCAGTACGTTCCCACTGGCAGAGCGTTTTAAACGTCTCTGCCAGAGGGAAACATACTGGATATACATTTTGGACTCTCTGGCCCCCGGAGGTCTCAACGAGGGGATAGAGATGAGCAGCCTAATCTGACTGCTCTCCTTGCTTTCCATGTCTTATTGGTTATTGGTTCCCTCCTATATACCTGTTTCTTTTGCCTTTTTCTTGTTTACTTTCACGTACCTTTTTACCACCACAATGCATGTTCTTTCCTATTGTGATGTTACAGTGTTCGTCATCATTTTTCATTTGATTACTACTTCAAAGTTTAGCCACTATACATTTTCCCTTAATTCTCATAAGAAAATACATATGTGTGTTTATATATAAGGATACTAACGTATGTGCATATATATTTTTCATTCTATAATTGTAGTCAGAGTCTTCAAGTGAGAAAGTGATACTCCTAAGCACCAAGGCCTGAGGTGTGCCTTGGCCTGACTGGTCAGTATGCCTGAAAAGAGGGCATACCCTGAATGTAAGAAAAAGTAAAAAGTAATATGAGTATGAGTATGTATGAAGATTGGGGGAAATGGGTGGGTGGGAACCCAGAGACGCCGACGAGCCCTGGCCTGAAGGAGGAGGAGGCTTATGTAGCCCTCTCAGCCTCCTCCCACAAATACAGGCTAGCCTCCAGCTAGCCTTTACACTTGTAGTCAGAGTCTTCAAGTGAGAAAGTGATACTCCTAAGCACCAAGGCCTGAGGTGTGCCTTGGCCTGACTGGTCAGTATGCCTGAAAAGAGGGCAAAAAGACACAAATTTAGGTGAAGAAGGGAAGGTAACAATCCATCAAGAGTAGTAGCGTGCGCCCGGATGGCAACAGTATGTACTTGAAAAGTGTACCCTATGACCAGAGAAACAACCCCCCTGACTTGGTGATGAGACAGAAACCCCTACAGACCTGTGAAGCTACCCAGAACCCAACTAAACATCCCGTGAATGATTGGACAGGGCCTGAAGTCCTAGACGACCCAGAATGTGAATGAACTGCTTGTGAATGAGGATGCGTGGGGGAAGGGGAGCAATGGCTGCCCCGAGGAGCCCCTGCAAAATGAATGGCTGAGAAGATCGAAACTACAAACGGACACCAGTAAAGTGCTCAGTGAAAACCCCTCCCAAGCCCTGGCCTGGCTGGTATGGGGAAGTGCGAGGGTGAGTGCCAAAGAACAACTGGTAGGAGTTCAAAATGCTAAATACCTGAAGGATGTGATGGAGTAGGTGGATGAGGCCCATGCACTATCACAATAATTATTGACATCATGGAGAAACCATGCCAGACACAGAATACTGGTCCCACCTGATGCGATCGGGTCGTGCTTCAGCCTGTGACCTGACAACCGAGCCTAAAACAGAACCGAGGAAGGAGGGCCAGACTCCACCCCAGGGAAATAAGTCCCATGGCATGAAAACAGTCATACCCAAAGTGACTGAAACCCCCCTACCTGGAACCGGCTGGGGAACAGAAAAGATGACTGGACTGACGTCCCTGAGCAGTCTTCCAGGCCCCATCCTAAACAAGATCCGCGCCGAGAGTGGAACCCAGAATCATGACGACGTTTGCCCAAACCTACCACTTTAAGGACCAACAAGGGGATGACGAATGCCAATACAGCCCAACCTGAGAACATGCACAAAAGAAATAACAGACAAGACATGAGAACAACAACGCCCCTCTGTGCCTACCTAAGTATGAGAACATGAGCAGAAATGTCAAGACCACTGCACATGAATGAACCTGATGATGGACCCCCCTCCTTGTGTGAGTAAAGAGTGAGCCTGAGTAACCTGCCGCGCAGAGTCAGGTAATTAACTGAAAACTCAGTGCTGGTGTACCCACAGACCGTGGTGGGTAATCGTACAGGTGTGGTGAATGAACGTGCATCGTATGACGTATGTTATACGGGCGAGAAGATGGTGGTCAACAATCATTAACAAATGAAACCTCAGCCCGTATGGATCTGTAGATGTGACAGATCCTGACATGTGAGCCCTAGCTACCTGACGCATCTACAACCATGAACAAAACGATGAGACATGACAAACAAAGAAGATGAAACAGCTACCGGAGTATGTGCCGTGACTGAACAACAATGCTTCTCTGAGAAATGCTGAGGCTGAACACTGAAGCAGAAACGTTGGGGCAGAAACACAAGGACAACAACGCTATGACAGAAAAAGCTATGACAGAAAAGCTGAACTAAATGCTGAGACAGAAACGTGATGACAGAAAAACCTGGGGCAGAAATGAAATGACAGAAAAACCTGGGGCAGAAATGAAATGACAGAAAAACCTGGGGCAGAAATGAAATGACAGAAAAACCTGGGGCAGAAATGAAATGACAGAAAAACCTGGGGCAGAAATGAAATGACAGAAAAACCTGAGGAAGAAATGAAATGACAGAAAAACCTGGGGCAGAAATGAAATGACAGAAACCCTGGAGCAGAAATGTAATGACAGAAACCCTGGGGCAGAAATGTAATGACAGAAACCCTGGGGCAGACAGTGGGTGGCAGGAGGATGGACGAATGGACAGCCCCCCCGCGGTGTGAGTGCCAGGAGAAGCGGGCAGTCAGGAACAGAGGGATGAAAGGAAGAAGCGGGCGGTGGCCCCCCCGACTATGCCAGATTGATGCCCCCCCTCCATGGGAGCCGGGAGAAGCCAGCGGGCAGGCAGCACGCTGACCAGATGGAGCCGTGGATTATGGCTGGATGCCCCCCCTGGAAAAGCGGGCGGCCCCCACAGGTCTGGCAGGCACCTGGATGACATGATGGACGGATGCCTCTGCCCCCCCGAGCGCGGGGTGAAGCGGGCGGGCAGCACCCGACCAGCTGCAGCCGAAGGAGGATGGAGGGTGGATGGATGACCCCCCTCCCTTCCCCCGGTATAATCACCAGGAGAATCGGACAGCCGCACCTGATTGTTGCAGCCGAAGGAGGAAGGAGGGTGGAGGATGGATGGACGCCCCCCCTCTCTTCCCCCGGCACGATCACCGGGAGAAGCTGGCGGGCCGCGCCTGATTGCTGCAGCCAAGGGGAAGAAGGGCGGGAGGAGAGTGGATGGATGGCTCCCCTCCCTCCCCCGACATAATCGCCGAGAGAAGCGGGCGGGCGGGCGCCCCCCGTGGCGCTGTATGCAGCAAGGAGCAGGCAGCCAGCTGGACATCCCCCCCCCGGAAAAGCGGGCGGCTCCCCCCTGGAGCAAGCAGGTAAGGGGAGAGAGTAGCTAGCCAGCGAGTGGCTCCCTTGTGGAGCTGTTGGAGTCGGCAGCCGATCACCCCCCCCTTAGTGTGGGTGCCGAGGGGGGGACCAAGTGGGTGGACAGGCGAACTCGGTGAAGCACCAAGAGAGGCACTGCCACCATGTGCAGCCGACCCGGAAGTGACCTGTAGGCCCCACCCTCTATTGAACCCAGAGACGCCGACGAGCCCTGGCCTGAAGGAGGAGGAGGCTTAAGTAGCCCTCTCAGCCTCCTCCCACAAATACAGGCTAGCCTCCAGCTAGCCTTTACACTTTTGATCTGGAAATTATGACCTAGTTACGCTTTGATTTCATAACTAATGAAAACTTGAATTTTCGTTAGTATTATTTTCCTATATTACAACAATTTTCACATACAATATTATCATTAGTATCATCTTTACTTAAATTTATTTTCATTTTCACATTTTTATTTTTACATATCTTATTCTTAGTTTTTATTTCTATTTCTTTTTTATTTCATTTTCCATTTTTATTTTTATTTTATTTTATTGTATTATATTTTATTTTACTATATTCCTTTTTTTCTTTATTTTTTTCATTCATTATATTTATTTTTATTTTTATTTTTATTTTTTATTAGCTATTTATTATCTCCATCACTACTTTTTCAATAATATATTTTTTATTATTTTTATTATTATTCTCTTTTTTTATTATATATTGTTATTTTTATTCTCATTTTCCTTCTTTTGATTTTCCATTTCTATTTTTATTTCCCCATTCTTCTCATTCATGTTATACCAGTTTCCCACATTCCCCATTTTTCATCATTTTCGTTTTCATCATCACTTCTAATCCATTTCTCTTTATTCTCATTCTTATAGTCATCTTATTTTCATTAATATTAGTATTTTGATTATCATGTAACTTCAGTTTCATATTTCATTTACATTTTTATTATTTTTTCCAGCAGACCATAAAAAACAGAAATACACATACTCTATTTTATTTTTCGATAAACCCTTCCTCTTACATACATATAGCGCTGTCTCATTAGACCCGGCACAGCAAACACACAAACGCTATCCACTTCTACATCAGACATGTCAGCATTCGACTTGCATTACATAGCTTTGTGCCTCAGTCTGACTGATGGTTTTCTCCTCCAATCAATGCCCCTCACAGACCATATAAGTTTCGACCTATCACCGGTCACGTTAGGCCTGAGGAAGGAGCGTAGCTCCACAAACACGTCGCCTATCTCTGCACGAACCCGGAAGTGACCCCGTTCCCCCGATTACATGCAGTGCGTTCCAGCGGCAGGAAACATTGATCATCTAGCAGTGCAGCCTGTCGTGTGAAGAAGATCATCACTTCATGATGTGACTGGACACTACTCCTGGGACATTTGGCACCTCATATCTGTTACTCACATGCCTGTTTACATATACCCTTAAGTGAGTACCCATTTTAAAGATGCATTAAATTCATTTTTAATACTGCACTTAGAGTGGCGCCCTTGTTGTTCTTTTTCTTCAGTACCCAGAGGATTGCTTCTTCCATATCTACAGGGCTGCCTTCTACAGTTGCTTCCACATGCAATGGACTATATTTCAGTTCTTTTGGACTTTTAGTAGCTAATAGTTCGTTTTGCCTTTATCACCCATTATATTGTTTTTTGCCCCTAGTTTTGCATTTATGTTTGTAGCTGTGTATTAATCTTCCAAACCACTTCATCCTCTCTTTACTAAGAGCAATAAGGTTGGGGGGCTACAACTGGTTCTTATTGTGTTGAACCCAGCGCTCACACTCACATGTTGTATACCCCTTCCTGACCAGGCCATTTTTTGCGATGCGGAACTGTGTTGCTTTAACTGACAATTGCATGGTCATGTGATGCTGTACCCAAATAAAATGTATGTCCTTTTTTCCCACAAATAGAGCTTTCTTTTGGTGGTATTTGATCACCTCTGCGTTTTTAATTTTTTGCACTATAAACAAAAAAAGAGCGACAATTTTGCAAAAAAAGCAATATTTTTTACTTTTTGCTATAATAAATATCCCCCCCAAAAATATAAACAAAACAAATTTCTTACTCAGTTTAGGCTGATATATATTCTTCTACATATTTTAAAATTATAAAAAAAAATCGCAATAAGCATATATTGACTGGTTTGCGCAAAAGTTATAGCGTCTACAAAATTGTGAATTGATTTATGGCATATTTGTTATTATTTTTTTTTTACTAGTAATGGCAGTGATTTGTGATTTTTAGCTGGACTGCAACTTTGATGAGGACAGATCGGACACTTTTGACACATTTTTGGTACCATTGACACTTATACAGCGATCAGAGCTAAAAATAGCCACAGATTACAGTATAAATGTCACTGGCAAGGAAGGGGTTAACAATAGGGGGCGATCAAGGGGTTAAATGTGTTACCTAGGGAGTGTTTCTGTGTTTCTAACTGTATAGGGGCTGGGCTGACTGGAGGAGGAGACCGATCGCTGTTCCTAATCAGTAGGAACAGGAGATCTTTCTTTCCTTCCCTGACAGAACAGACATCTGTCTATTTACATTGACAGATTTCCATTCTGTCTGTGTCAGGAGCAATCACGGGAGCGATCGCAGGCTCTGGCGTCGCGGTGTGGGCATGCACCCTCTACAGCTCTTAAAGCAGCCGACATACAGGAACGGCGATTCTCCCAGGGGAGCCAGGATAACTGTGGCGGCTGGTCTTAAAGTGATTAAAAAAGGAAAAAAGTGTCCCACGATGTACATCCATCGTCAATCACGCCACCCGACGCACCAGAAAAATAGAAAAAGAAACCTGAAAATACTCCGACTGCTGTCTTTTCACTGTGACAGCTGTTATATAGGCAAGGGTGGGCCACCCGTTGAAGTAACCGGATGACCCTGCCCCCTCTGACGGCACATGTCAGAAGGGGCGGGGTCACTTGGTTACGTCACCGGGTGGCCCCGCCCTTGCCTATATAACAGCTGTCACAGCAAAAAACAGCAGTCACCTCCCATTGAGGCGGAGCTTTTTTTGGGGGGGAGTCCATCGGCTGGCATGATTGAAGATACGTGGACATTATGGGGCACTTTATTTTTTTATTTTTTAATAGAGGAATTGTCAAAAACTGTATTTTGTAGTTTTTTTACTTTTTCAAACTTTTTTTGGTGAATGGGTAGGGTCAATGTATTCAATGAATTTTGGTTTAAACAATAATCAATTTTCAGATCCTATGGTGGGGTATTAGAGGTCTTAGAGAAATGGGACCTTATTCATTTGTCAGGAATTTGTCCAATGCCAGATATATTAATTATTCATGCTAGGGCTAATGACCCCAGCAAGGTCTTCTTATGCCAAATAAAGAGAGATTTGTTTTAATTTAAGCTTTTGTTCCCACATTCAATTCTTGCCTTTTCCAAGATGGTACCCAGACTAATTTGGTCTCCCTCTGGCAATCTGTTTTATATTGACAGAATCCAGGAATTCCTCAGCGGGACTATTCAAAATTCTCTGGTTTTTGCTGGAGCGTTGTCATATCGTCATGTTGAGTTGGAGGTCTTTTCATCAGCTTTATATAGGCAAGATCTATTACACTTATTGAAGATAGGTTTGGTTGTTTTTAATGTGGGACTTCAAAACTTGATTGAAAAGGCTAAGGTGTTGGGGGCTCAGTCAGTCGGTTTGCTTTTGGCTTCCAATGGTGGGGTTAGTCATCCAGTATGATCTGAACTGGATTTTCTGGATCTAAATGTTTGGTGGTTTTTGAGCTGATCAGGGTATTTTTTTTTTTAAACAAATTTTTATTGAAGTTTTACAGATTTACAGCATTTGTAATGGTGTCGTATAATGCAAAGACATCAAATATATCAAATAGAACCAATGCGAAATGTGCAGAACGTAGAACAGTGTGATCAGTGTAGGTAAATCTCAATCATTGACTTGGAGGTATATATTCGATTGGTTCCTGCTTGAGAGGATGCGTCTGTAACCTTACATAGGAAAATTGGTAAGATGTATATGAATGAGCAGTGTTCTATAATCCTTTGTATTAGGGGTTAGGGGTATGTGCTTGAGGTAAGTTCTGTTGAAAGTATGGGCTTACACGGAACATTTCCGTGTCCGCCCCCGGTCACCCCTAAAGGGATCTGACTGTGTCCGGGGGGGGGGGGGGGGGCGTGCATCTGTGTAGAGAGTGGTGTAGAGAATGAAGTTATGTCATCCTGTTTGTGTGTGCCCGTTTTATTGGTAGAAGGATCCCAGGTATGTATAAGGTTAAAGTTTAGGAGGTAGGGATTGTCCCTGGGATGCTAATCTGAAGGGCTGGTCTGTGAGTGCCTTATGGGTCTTGGTATGGAGAGGGCAACTGCCCTCTGCAAAGTGCACAGACTATTTGCTTTTCTCAAATCAACCCCATAGTCTTTTGGACCTGTACCTGCCTACTCCCAAAGAAAAAGGCGTTTTTTAATCAAAAGACATAGGCAAGAATGTAAGGTAACCAAAAATGTATTTAGTTTATTCTCAAAAAAATTAGGAAGGCAACACTGGAGACACTTTTAGAATCTGTGAAGCCTTTCATCCCCCAGGACACACATCAAGTTTGAGGACAAGAAAATTGGTATCTTGCGACTATAGGGAGCACAGGGAGCACAGTCAGACCAGACAGAAACCAGGCAATCACTTTCGACTCTTCCGTGGAGCCTTCCCTCCACGCTTCTCTGCAGCCTTCCCTCCACGCTTCTCTGCAGCCTTCCTTGGAGGTTGTGCCTCTGGTGGTGTACTTGGGGCAGGAGGAGGAGGAGGAGTGGCTTCATCTGCCAGATACGTGGTAGCAGTAAGCTCCCCTCTCAAGCCCTTCTGGTAAGCCTCAAAAATTAGACCCTCACAGAGGAGGCGTTGGCCCTTTTCCAACTCCAGCAATCTGCTGGCTATATAGGTGCCATACGCCTCCTCTGCATTGGGTGGTTTGCTCAGGATGAGGCTTGCTTCCCGTATGAGGGCTAGGGATTCCTCCTCAGTTGGTGTCATTCTCCTGGGCCTTTTGTGGAGAATGCGGAGGGGAGGCACCTGACACTCTGTGCGGCTTCGACTTGGCCCAGCCACAGCCTCCTCCTCTCTCCCACTGGGCAAGGCCTCCTCCTCTCTCCCACTGGGCAAGGCCTCCTCCTGGCTGAGGTCATCCTGTGTAAAAAAAGGGACATAAGTTGTAATTTTGTGTTATGCAATCACACACAATTTTCAGCTCATGACTTTCAAATATAATTACACAAAATAGTAAAGGCTATCTATTTGACAACACCATTATTTCAGATGATCAACAAGATCTGAAGTGAAGTATATATTTGGCCACTACTGTCTAGTGATATGTCTACATATTACTCTTTGTGCAGAAGTGATTTTTTAGGAAGCACTTTCAAAATTAACACCTTAACATCATTAATAACATTTACACAATCCCAAATTTTAAAAAAAAAGATACCTGGCTGAAGCTGGGCGCATCAACTTCATCAATGCTGAAAAGGCCCAGTTCATCCTGGGACTCCTCAGCTGGGGTGGAGGTGGATGGAAGGCTGGAGGGAAGAGTGGAAGGAAGGCTGGAGGGAAGAGTGGAGGGAAGTCTGGAGGGAAGGGTGGGGGGAAGGGTGGAAAGTGATTGCCTGGCTTCGGTCTGGTCATCCAGGAATCGCAGTTTGTTGTAGTACCATCCTGTCTTCAACATTTATTATGATGAAAAATTGGCCAAAAATCATAACCAACGTTTAACTTTATTTATTAAAAGCTAAAAGATCAGTGTGTTTTAACTATACCTTTTGTTCAATTCTCATAGGGGAGAAAAGACTCAGACAACAGTCCAAGGATCTCAGGACCCCCCCAAGTCACCAGCCTGAGGCAGAAGATACCCCAAGCCCCAGCACAAGACCACGCCCACCCGACGACCTTGAGGAAGGAGAGGTGGAGGAAGTGTGCGAGGTTTCAAGCCCACCAAGTGAGTGACTGACACCCCAGCTTGAGTTACTGTATTTTGGCGTGCATATTGTAAACCTTGTTTTTATTCACTCATTTTAGGTGAGTTTCTGGTTGTGGAAGGCCAAGCGGCAGAGCACTTTACCACAGACAGTGCGCAAAGACTAATTGGCCAGATAATGCTGTGGAATGGCCAGATCGATAAAATGCGTGACCAAATTCACAGCATGCAACTTCGCCTGGACTCCATGCAACAGGAAATGAAGAACATGATTGATGTTTTGGGCCGAATATAATCACGTTTGGCCTAAAAACATCAATCATGTTCTTCATTTCCTTGGGAAGTTGGTTTGTTTTAAATATTGTATTTTAAATTTTTGGGGTATACCCAAATATACATTGTGTGATGCACACGGTGTGTCATCGTGTGCTATCTTCCATCATGGGTTAGCAATGTACTTGTTTTGTGTTTGCAACCCCTTCATCCTGAAAAATCTTTGGTGGTGAGAGGAACCAAAAATGGGATTGCACACACAAAACACGTACATTGCTCACCCATGATAGGAGATAGCACATGTTGACTTGACCCTTTTTTAAAGCTCAATTTTGAGCATCTTATAAATGAACAATTTCTGCAAGTGTGACATTACATGCACCGTTCTCTAAATATTGAACTTTGTAAGTTCATTTATTTTGGTTTATAAAAACACTGTTGTGTATGTAAATCTTTTTATATAAAGGTCTATATATTTGTGAAAATATGCCTTGAATAATTTAGTAAAAGAAAAATTTTTTACACAACGTAAAATAATTGAAAAAAAAAATCAAAATCAAAAATAAAAAAAAATTTTGGTTAAAAAATGCACCTTTCAATGTGCACAAAGTAAAATTTTTTACGCAGTACAATGTGTGTGGCTGATTCTTGAAGTCAAATTTTGTGGTTTGTTTTTGTGGGCCTGATTAACTAAAGCTAAATGCACTTGACACTACTACAAGTGCACTAGGAGACAGACATAACTTAAATGTAAACAACAATAAAAACAAGATATTTAGATAAACCAATTTTATTTTTTATTTTTGTAAGAAACTTACAGCTGTTGCTGAATAGCAATGGCCCCCCGACCATTAAAATAATTGACATAACGGTCACGCACTTGACGTGCGGTTCAGGGGGCCAAGCCAATACGGCCAATTTCTAGGCCTGTCAAAGTGCTATCCTGTTCCAGTCTGGCCTCAGGCCCAACAGAGGATAGATATGTAGCTGAATGTCTCCTTAAAAAGTTATGCAAGATGCAGCAAGCAAGGATGACATAGTTTAGTTTATAGTCCGCCAAATTAATTGAAGAAAGGAATAAACGGAACCGGCTGGCCAGAATCCCAAAGGCATTCTCCACAACCCTTCTTGCTCTGGCCAGCCGATAATTAAATACCCTCCTCTCAGGGGTGAGTGTCCTATGGGGGAACGGCCTCATCAAGTTCTCACCGAGAGCAAATGCTTCATCAGCAATAAAAACTGAGGGGAGTCCATCCACATTCTCGTCATCAGGTGGCAATTCCAGGCCACCGGTCTGGAGACGATGGCACAGCTCGGTCTGTGCAAAGACTCCTCCATCAGAGGAGGCGCATGCGCGAGGGACTCCAAGATGGCCGCGTAAGCCGGGAGCTCCTCACTACCCCAGCCAGCCGCCCTAGCGCCGTATCGGAAGCCGCTGCAAGCCCGTGCACAGCAGAATCGGTTGGGGGAACACAGCGGTTCCCCACCCATGCCATCCACGGCAGCGAAAAAGGACCTGGGACCCCGCTTTGAGGCAGAGAAAATACAGGCCGAATCCAAGATGGCGGCCGCGCCTCAGACACAGGCAGCATCAGGGGGAATGCAAGAAGCCAGGCAAGTGATCGCTCCTGCTACTCTCCCATACCCTACCTCTGCAATCGCCTTATCCCATCCCACCACATCCCGCTCAGGCCACAACTCAGTTTACCTGAATGAGAGCCCCCTGGCAGCCCCCTTGCTATCTCCTATGGGACATTCTCCTTTCCCTCAGCACAATAACGACAATCTGGGAGGCACAGACACAGACATGCCCCAGAATGCAGGGGACCTCTTCTTCAAACTATCTGACTTACTGGAAAGGGGCTTAGCTAATACAGCCCACAAAATAACAAATGACATTCGATCTGACTTCCAGAATCTGGGCACCAGAAAAGAAGCGATTGAACAAAAACTGCATTACACAGTCTCAAGAACCAATCAAAACTCTGACCACATTCAGATTGTGCAGGAACAGTTGGATGCGGCCTTAAGTAGGATCGACGATTTGGAAAACCGATCGAGAAGGGAGAACTTCAGGGTCAGAGGCATCCCAGAATCTTGCACGGATGTCCCTTCAGCAGTGCAAGAATTGATCAAATCCCTTATCCCTGATATCTCTACACATAACCTGGAGTTAGACAGAGCCCACAGTTCTCTGGGTCCCCCCAGGAAGGACGGGTCTCCCAGGGACATAGTGGTGAAGCCGCACCACTACGGAGTGAAAGAGAACATCATGAAGCTCTCCCGCCAGCAACCACACATATCATTTCAAGGCCATGATGTTCAAATATTTGCGGACATATCGCCTATGATGATCCAAAAATGCAGAGCCCTCAAACCTCTACTACTAATCCCGACACAAAAGGAAATAAGATACTGGTGGGCTTTCCCCTTTGCTTTAAAATTCACCTACAAAGGCAAGACACACTCCTTCACCAATCTGCCTGAAGGAGAGCGGATCCTTCTCTCACTGAAGCTTATATCTCAGGACTTAGCGATGGACACATCAAATGCGCAATCCGGATCTTATAAGAGACAGACTCCAACCAGCCCAGTCTCCCCTTTATGGAAAACCACAAAAAGTAGACGAGTAAGGGAACCGATGCCCTCCTGAAGCATATGAACACGTCCGGGCAGTACCCGGATACATCCCTCAGGATACATTCCAAGTCGTCAATAACCCTAAAAGTCCATCTTGAACCACTTAGGATTAGGATGTACGAACCCTGAACACATCAGGGATACCGGACTTCCAACTCCATATGGACTTCACCAGACCACGACACCTCGGACCTGTTAGGTCACCCCGCACCAGAAAAATGAGTCGCTTTGTCATGCGACTTCTCCCAATGGATCATCCGTTCCTATTCAAGCGACTCGCAAACACTCAGCTCCCATCCCTTCCCACAGATGGCGTCTGGATCTCCTACAATCAACTTATCAACGAACACCGAAGAGCAAGTTCTTGGGACTTCCCACCTACGGGTCTTCCTCACCGCCGGCTGGTGGTGTGGTGGACCAGGAGACGGACACAATGACACACCGGTCTATTGGGAAAGGATAGCTCCTAATAGGGCTTTATACAGCTCCTACAATTCTCCCCCCTCTTAGCCTTATCCTTATTCCCCGTTCCCCATCCTATCCTTTTCCCTCCACCCTCCCTCCCCCCTTTCCCTTCACACATCCCCCCTGGGCGTATTAGGCCTACAGCAGGACTTTCTTTTTGTTTTGCTTTTTATTAAGCCGGCTGGCTTCGATACACACAGTTTGCATTGTTATAGTGTTGTAATGGTTTTCCTCACAGGGTTTTGTTAATTTTTTACTATAGGATTACCAATTGGGCAGGCACTGACTGGGGTAGCAGTCATGCGCCTCCATCCATCTCACGATAATGGGATCCCCATGGTCGGGAGATGGAATGATAGCCCCTTTGGAGGGCTACTTTTGTTTATTGTTGGGCGACATGGAGGGGATCATTGCATCCCCTCGATGCCGCAGGTTCCTCTTGGGACTATTCTCACGAGAACACGTGCATTTTCTTTCTCTCATCTTCTCTTTCCTTTCTATCTTCTTCTCTAACCCTATTTTTTTTTTTTTTTGTTTTGTGCCAGTCCACAGGATTCTTGGTCGGTTCACTTTCCTCCAGGCTCCAGATCCTCTCTCACGATCCGAATAACCAGGCTCCACCACACTCCAGAAGAGGTAAGAGATGCCGCACCACATACGCTCTCCCCAAATAGCCAATATGCCTAGTGACAATTTGGTTCTTCCGTCCTTTAAATTAGCCTCCCATAATGCCCAGGGGTTAAATTCAGCGGTAAAGAGGCGTAAATTACTCCAGTCTTACCACGCACAAAAATTGGCGGTAGTCATGATCCAGGAAACACATTTCCCTTCCAATTATAACCCAACATTTCTACATGCTCAATACCCCACATTCTTCCTAGCGAATGCAGAAGATAAGACCAAAGGTGTAGTGGTAATATTCGCAAAACAGTGTAAATTTAAGCCCGATTTAGTGCACAGAGATCCAGATGGCAGATTCTTATTGGTTAAGGGTAAAATAGATGAAAGCCTTTATTCTTTCATTTCTTATTACTCCCCCAATAAGGGTCAAAGACAATTCTTCCAAGCAATGCTACAAACTCTAAGCCCACTATTAGAAGGTACGGTAATTTTCGGAGGTGACTCCAACGTGGCCTTCGACCCAGGTCTAGACAAATCCAAACCATTAAAAGCTCAATCAATCCGCCCCACAAAAACAAGCTCCAAGATCGCAAAATTAATATATCAACAAGGCCTAGCCGATATTTGGAGAGAACTCAATCCCACAAAGAGGGATTATACACATTTTTCAAACCCTCATAAAACATATTCCAGGATCGACCATATACTCCTGTCAGTAGTACATATACCCTATGTGCTTAAGGCCTATATCAAGGACACAGCCCTTTCAGATCACGCCATGGTGATCGTCACACTAAGGGGCGGTTCTCACAAACCACCCAATACCCAGTGGAGACTCAACGACACTATTCTTAATGACCATATTTCGGTCATAGAGATTGAGAAAGACATAAAAGATTATTTTTTGCGGAACAATGTGGAGGAGATTTCAGCAGAGACTCTTTGGGCCGCTCATAAAGTGACCATAAGGGGAAAGCTCATTCAAATATCTTCCAAAAAAAGAGCAGAAAGCGGAGATAGAGAAACTAGAGAGGGAATTCAAGGCCCTTTGCAAGCAACATAAACGGGACCCTCCTTCGGTCAAAATAGCTCAACTAGATGCAGCCAGAATAGCATTAAACCTGGCCCACGCAGTGAGGGCAGAGACACGCTTGAAATGGAATAGCGCGAAATTCTATGTTCAGAGAGATAAGATGAGTACCCTTCTAGCAAGAAAGCTATCTCCCAAAGTCACTAACCTCACCATCCCAAATATTAGACTTCAGGATGGCACCTCAACCCTTAACCCCCCAAAAATCCTGCAAGCTTTTCAATCCTTCTACTCTAAATTGTATCAGCAAAATGACACAATGTCTGACTCTTCCTTGAAATCATTCCTAGATAGCATTAACATTCCAACTCTAAGTAAAGATCATAAGGATATCATGGAAGCCCCCTTCACCATGGAAGAAACATTAGAGGTAATCAAAAACTTAAAAGGGAGCTCAGCTCCTGGCCCCGATGGTTTCTCCAATCAGTACTATAAAACATTCAAGAAAACTTTGGCACCCTATATTACAAAATTCTTCAATTCCAAAAGGGAAGGGACACCCCTTGAGTCACAACTAAATTTGGCATTTATCTCGGTCATCCCCAAGCCCGACAAGGATCCATCTCTAGTCGAGAATTACAGACCGATCTCGTTGATTAACAACGACCTGAAAATACTTACTAAAATCCTGGCTAATAGAATCAATTCCTTCATCAATCAATATATAAATAAAGATCAAGTGGGTTTTATGCCGGGAAGACAAGGCCCGGATCAGGTCAGAAGGGCGGTTGACATAGTCTCTATATTACAATCGGAATGGGATGAAGGCCCAAAGCAGGAAGGTTTATTGCTGTTGTTGGACCTCCAAAAGGCCTTCGATTCTTTATCATGGACCTTCCTATTTTCAGTCCTGGGGCGATGGGGATTTGGGGAAAACTTTATAAATATCCTGAAAGCACTATACTCCACTCCGAGCGCCAAGGTCAAATTACATGGCTTCTATTCGGATCCCATTCAAATAACCAGGGGAACCAGACAGGGGTGTCCCCTATCTCCTGTGATCTTCGCTTTAGCCATAGAGATCCTGGCAATTGCGATCAGGTCTAACCATAATATTAAGGGGGTTAAATGTGGAGCGCATTCCCACAAATGCGCCCTGTTTGCGGATGATATCCTTTTATTTGTCACTTCCCCTACTACCTCACTACCCAATATATGTAATCTCTTGAGGACATTTGGATCCTTGTCGGGTTTAAAGGTCAACATGGACAAGTCACAGGCATTAAATATTTCTCTACCAGACGCAGATGTAAATAGGCTCAAGCCCGCATTCAAATGTAAATGGAGCGAATCTTCGATCCGATATCTAGGGATAAACCTTACCCCCAAGTTTGAGCGACTTTTCCAGGCTAATTTCCCTCCCATGTTCCGCACACTAGAATCTGACATCCAAACATGGTCCAAATTCAATATATCATGGCTCGGTAGAATTAATTCTATCAAAATGACGCTACTGCCCAAGCTCCTTTACTTGTTTAGATCACTCCCGATAGACATTAGAAAACACCATCTTAAACCCCTACAAGGAAAAATAATAACATTTGTTTGGGGTAAAAAAGGATATAGGATAGCCCGCAATGTGCTTTTTAGCCCCAAAACCAAAGGGGGACTGGGTTTACCAGATCTGTTCAGCTACTACCAAGATGCAAGATTGGCCCAACTTTCTATGGCATACTTCAAAGTCGAGAAACCCGATTGGATAGAAATAGAGAGACAAGCTGTCCCGACATACACCTTGGACTACCTGCTCTGGTGCCCCATGAAATTGAGGCCCACCATTTTAGCCCCAACACTGTCTCAATCCTTTAAATTATGGGACTCAGTGAAATGCTCACCAGCTTTGACCTCACCTTCCCGCCCTTTGGACCACATTTTTCATAATCCCCGTTTTGTAACGGGTATGGACATCAAGGCCTTTAAATGGTGGTTAGACAAGGGGATGTACCGTATAGGCCACTTCCTCTCACCCTCTGGTCCAATTACGCTAAAGCATTGCATAACTAAACTTAAACTCCGAGGTACAGAGAGGTTTAGATTTGCCCAGATATCCCATTTTCTTTCCTCCCTAACGAAGGGACAGACACTCCCATTGGAATTTACATCTTACGAGCGTTGGTGCGGCCAAGCACTAGACACAAAGGGGGGTATATCTCTCATTTATGCGACCCTTGTGGAACCCACCACAAAATTTTCATACATGGACTCGTGGGAGAAGGATCTGCAGGAGACCTGGAGCCTGGAGGAATGGCATCAGAGAGGATCCACAGCCTTTAAAGGTATTCTAAATACAGCATTGATAGAAGCTAATCTAAAAGTGCTTATGCGATGGTACCTAGTACCCACCAGACTTGCAACTATGTTCACTTCTGTTTCCCCATTATGCTTTAGAGGGTGTCAAGCCCAGGGCTCTATGATTCATATCTGGTGGGAGTGTCCGAAAATAAGAGGTTTTTGGAACAAAATATTCGCATTGATCCGAAAAGTAACGGATCTTCCTATCACTAAATCAGCCCAAGTGGCCCTACTTAATGCACCATCCCCTAAAACAACAAAACACTCTCAAAAATTAATTGCCTTTATGCTATTAGGAGCTAAGACTACTTTAGCCAAAGCCTGGAAGCAACCCACAGTGTCTTTCCAAGCAGCCAAAAGGAAGATTTTGTGGATTATGTCCCTAGAAAAAATGGTCAGCTCTATGATGGACACCACTAAGTCATTTGAGGCGACTTGGAAGCCCTGGGCTGGTCACTTAGGCATTTCCCTTATCCCAGGTATTCAAATGACTCAGCCAAGATGAGTCTAATAATACAAAATAAATATTTAATTAAAAAAAAAAACACCTTGGACTGGATACAATTATAACTCCCACGATCTCTTTCTCCTTCTTCTCTTCTTTTCTTCTTCTTCACCCTATCTCTCTGTTTTTTACAACAAATTGATTCCAATTTAGCAGTGTACCAGTTATATTCTACTTTCTGATTTACATAATGGTAGAATCTCTCTTGTCACCATCAGATTGTCTTTAATGAGTTCAAGTTCCAGACTCAGAACGGTTTACTGCTAGTTGAATGGATGCTGATGGAGGGGTCTATTGGCCTCCTTAGGGGTTTCTATCCCCACCTCTGGGGCGGTGGCAGGTCCCTGGGAGTGGGGACAGTGGGGGTTATGGGTTAGCCTCTATACTTACCCTGTGATGGGTGGAATCCTAACACAGTGTGTTCCCGTTAGGGGTGTTGGGATTGTCAACCCACACAGGGTACATCAACAATAGCCTTACCTACTGTATCAACGGCTAATGTAATTGGATATGAACCTTTGTTTACTAGCTTTATACATGCATAATATCTATCCCATAGTTACAAGGGATTTTTCAATATACCTTTGTATATTATGTTCTTCAATGTACTGCACTGCTCTTTAATAAAGCTTTTTTTGGAAAAAAAAAAAAAAGACTCCTCCATCAGACATCCGGCCGTTCTTACCCACATCCACAAACATAAACTCCAAATGTGCCGAGACCACCGCCATCAAAACTACACTATGGAACCCCTTGTAGTTATAGAAATAAGACCCCGAATGCGGTGGTGGCACAATCCGGACATGCTTCCTGTCAATCGCCCCTACACAGTTGGGAAAGTCCCAACGGTCAGCGAACTGGGAGGCCACAGTCTGCCATTCCTGTGTACTTGAAGGAAACTGTGGAGTGCAAAAAAAATAAGATAAGGACTTTAAAAAATAAATTGTATATCAGATTACACCAAAACATTAGTAAACAACAGCAGTCAAATATTATTAATATGTGTGTTTGTAATTGAAATGTTGAAAAACATAAGGCACACTTATAAGATTACTCACCCCCTCTGATGGCCCATTGATACATTTGAATGTGGGGGGAGGGGTTCTAACTAGGTTAACAAACACACCTGACTGGTTGAAACATTTGTGGGGTGGGGGAGGGGTTCTAATTAGGTTAACAAACACACCTGACTGGTTGAAACATTTGTGGGGTGGGGGAGGGGTTCTAATTAGGTTAACAAACACACCTGACTGGTTGAAACATTTGTGGGGTGGGGGAGGGGTTCTAATTAGGTTAACAAACACACCTGACTGGTTCAAACTTTTGTGGGGTGGGGGAGGGGTTCTAATTAGGTTAACAAACACACCTGACTGGTTCAAACATTTGTGGGCTGGGGGAGGGGTTCTAATTAGGTTAACAAACACACCTGACTAGTTCAAACATTTGTGGGGTGGGGGAGGGGTTCTAATTAGGTTAACAAACACACTTGACTGGTTCAAACATTTGTGGGGTGGGGAGGGGTTCTAATTAGGTTAACAAACACACCTGACTGGTTCAAACATTTGTGGGGTGGGGGGGTTCTAATTAGGTTAACAAACACACCTGACTGGTTCAAACATTTGTGGGGTGGGGGAGGGGTTCTAATTAGGTTAACAAACACACCTGACTTGTTCAAACATTTGTGGGGTGGGGGAGGGGTTCTAATTAGGTTAACAAACACACCTGACTGGTTCAAACATTTGTGGGGTGGGGGAGGGGTTCTAACTAGGTTAACAAACACACCTGACTGGTTCAAACATTTGTGGGGTGGGGGAGGGGTTCTAATTAGGTTAACAAACACACCTGACTGGTTCAAACATTTGTGGGGTGGGGGAGGGGTTCTAATTAGGTTAACAAACACACCTGACTGGTTCAAACATTTGTGGGGTGGGGGAGGGACAAACAAGACAATGGAGCAGACAATATACATTGTTCAAGGGACTATAGGCTAGAGATATAAATGGACCCAGCATTGCATGGTTGGGAGGTTAATGAAAGAAATTATGCATGTAGGGCAATAAATGATTAAAATAGGCATGCACGAAGATAAAGGGGACATTCACAGCAGATTGAAAGCATGGCAATTAGGTAAAGAGGACAGTTCTACAATACATCAAAAAACATTTAATACATATCATGTAATGTTAAAGGATAAAACTTACCTTCATATATTCCTTCTGCAGGACCTGAATAATAGCAGAACAGGTCTCTGGGATTATGATCCCCAGAGCCTGGGGGGAGATGCCTGTTGAGAACTTCAAGTCCTGAAGACTTCTCCCTGTCGCCAAGTAACGTAACGTGGCAACTAGCCTCTGCTCCGCACTGATGGCTTGCCTCATGCAGGTATCCTGCCTGCTGATATAGGGGATCAGCATAGCCAGCAGACGCTCAAAGACGGGGTCCGTCATCCTGAGAAAATTCCTGAAATCCTCAGGATTATTCTCACGGAGCTCACGGAGCAAAGGCATATGAGAGAACTGGTCACGCTGGCGCAACCAATTCTTGGTCCATGAACTCCTCCCCACCCTGTTCATGGACTGGACTCGGGTCAAAGTATTAACCCCAACACCAAGTCCCCACACAGCACGAACTCGAGAACGAGAACGTCCACGCGACATGGCTTCAAAACGGTCAGCTGCTCAAACAAACAAACTTATAACAAACGCACTGAAGAACAGCAAGGCCTATGAAGAACGACCTGAAAATCAGGAACGAGCGGACCAGAACGGCCTGCAAGGCAGGTTACGAACTGACCAACACGCACTGAAAAGCAGATACAAACCTCACAAGCACAAACTGAACCGCAGAAAACGAACGAAATAAGCTGAAGTGTGAAAAGCGCAAATCGTCTCTAACCAAACTTCTACTAACACGAGATAAACACGAGATTAGCAGAAGGAGCCCAAAGGGTGCCGTAGTGGGGCTTGAACTTCCTCTTTCTAGTCCCGTCGTACGTGCTATACGTCACCGCGTTCCAAACCAGCGGACTTTTGCAGTGAGCGTGTGTGGCCAAGTCCGTCCGTTTTTAAGTCCGGCGCAAGGAGCCAACAAAGTCCGACGTAAAGTCCGCTGGGCAAAGTCCGCAGTAAAGTCCGCTCGTGTGTACGCGGCAATAGAAGACTTTTTGGGTTAGTGTTGTCCGTAGTTCTCCAAAAAGTTCCTCCCTAGTTTGTATTCAGTCAGGGCTTCAGTGGCTAGGGATGCTTTGTGCTTTCGTTCCAGAGTGCAGTTACGTTCAGTAAGTTCCTCAACACGTGTTTTCCTGATTTTGTTCCTTTTGGCAGCCAATGAAATGAAATCTCCTCTAATTACACATATGTGTGCTGCCCAGATTGTGGTTGGAGAGGAGTCCCCTTGCATGTTCTCAGTAAAGTAGTGGGTAAGGTTCTTGGCTATTGTCTGGGAAGCGTCTGTGTCTGTAAGTAATGAACCGTTGAGATGCCAGATTTGCGGTCTGGCCATTGTGGTAGGGAGAAGTAAGGTCATGGTGATGGGATTATGATCCGATAGGATCATGGGTTCAATGGTTGCTTCAGTGAGGTAGGAAAGATCATCTTGGGAGATAAAGAGGTGGTCTATTCTCGAGTACTTGTTATGTGGTGGAGAGAAAAAGGTGAAGTCCTTATCTTTAGGATGTAGTGTGCGCCAAGTGTCATGTAGCAGGATTTCGCTTAATTGAGATTTTATTGCTCGTAGGGCTTTGTATGTTAGCGCTGACAGTCCATTGGAAGTGTCACGGGGGTTTCAAGGCTATATTGAAATCACCACCAACGATTAAAGTACCCGAGTAAAATGTCAATAGTTGTTGGAGAGTTGTGCGGAAGAAAGCAACTTGTAGATTTGGTGGGTAGAGATGCGCAGTGGTCAAAGGTCTATTGTGTAGTGTCCCTTTTATAAAAATGAACCTTCCATGGGGATCCCTTTGGACGTCTGTTACGTGGAATGGGCAATGTTAAGAGATTAAAATGGAAACCCCTTTGGACTTGGCGGCCTCGTTTGATGCATGGTACACTAGCGGAAAGTGTTTATTATGTAGTTTAGGAATGCAGTCTGTTCTAAAGTGCGTTTCTTGGATAAGTGCAATCTGAGTTTTTGATTTTAGCAGAGAAGAGAGTAAGTGGGAGTGTTTTTCAGGTGTGTTAAGACCACGTATGTTGCTAGAGCAAAGTTTGAATTGGGCTTGTGATCGCGCCTTACCGTGTGAGTAGGTGGGGGGACACATTTCCTCCGCCGTGGGTGTAGGTGGGGAGCAGAGGGTGGTCAGATATTGGGGAGTTCGATCAGTGGCAGACTACAACAGACTTAAGCCTGTCGCAGTGAGCACTGTGGGATTACCGATGAGGCGGTATGGGAACTATCAGTTCGCCTCAATAGCGTGGGGGATCAGTAGTGTACAGAGTGGAACAAGCACGTACACCGTATTCCACGGTATCGCACTGTGCACTGACACTGTATGGGGGTTGGCAAGTACCTAACAAGGGAGAGTGTCCAAAAATCACGGGTGACCCGCTACCACCCGACCACATAAAGAAATGAAGGAGGTAGTGTATATTTACTTAAGGTATAGATAGGTTATGGGGTACACCTCTTATGCATGTAGAGGTAAAAAGAATAGGCTGTGTGTATTAAGAGCAGTTGAGAAAATCAAGAGTAGATAACCCGTATGTGTAGGTCTATTGTCAGTAAGCCAGACCTCCCGTAGGGGAAGTGTGCGCTTATTGTTCCTGTGGTTTTCTATCGACCTCCAGGAAGCCCATAGTGGAAAGTCTAGGGCTAGTGATGTAAATAAGAAAATTTGAACCATCAAAACTAACATTGCAATTATCATAGTAATATGCTTTCAATTATCATAACTCAACAGTTAATGTAACTTATAGTAATTATTCAAGGAAAGAAAAGTCCTTGGTATTGTATTAGCTGACATGGATCAGGTGTGCGATCACTCATACCTTATAGGGTTAGTACCGGATTCCAGACACCATATCTATTTTAGTATCAAGGTGGTCGTTGTCTGGGTAACATTTGCCCTGTACTCATCGAGTTCAAAAAGTGTGAGAGGTCCGGTAGTGATATTTCAGCGTAACTAGGCAAGCCTGCTAGACAGAAAATCGTAGCCAGCAAGATCTCTGTGGTTCAGCATCAATTCTGGAGCTATGAGTGATGTTGACAGTGCCTTGTACTGCATCGAGTGTGTCATCTGGCAGAGAGGAGCAATAGGGGGAATTCCCCGTGGTGTCGTAGTAGGCGATGGTGAGCAGCAAGCGATGCCGCAGCCGGTGAAGCGATAGGACTCTGATGTCAAGCGACTGGTGAGTAATAGCTTCCGTTTCTTGAGGTTGCTAGGCGATGGAGCCCATTTCTGGGTACAGCTGAACTGTCCAACGGATAGATGGGGCGATGTGGCAGTGAGAAGTAGCTGGAGTCTGTGAGTCACGCTACTGCCTGGATGGGATGTGACCAGTCGAAATCCTGTCAACGTCATCCTTGTTAGCAGAGAGTTATGGGTATTGTAGTTTAAGTTATGCGACTGGTTTTTAGTGCCTCGCTTGATGGGATGAAATTTTCAAATAGCCGTAATGTGAGGGGTGACCGTTAAAAGTGGGGACATTTATTTAGAGGAGCATTGCAGTCTCATAGATAGTCATAGCGATGCCCACAAGTTAATTTGTAAAATGAAAATAACAATTAAACTGAACGAAAGAAAACTTGAACAGACTGAACGTGGCTCAACAGTGATGTCAAAGAATTAAGTACCTGTAGGGAGGTTTAATGATCCCGTCTGGCTCTCCTCGTTCCAGGGGGGAGGAAGGGCTTAAAGCTCGATGCATGCCATGGGAGGCATTGCCACTGTCCGAAGCCGAGGGAGAACGTCTCCTCTGGTATCTGGTAGTTTGTGCCTCCATAGGTTCTGCTGGTGAGCGCTCCCTTCTCACCGGCGAGCGGCGAAAGTCTGCGTATCAGTTGGGTACCTCTACCAGTGGGATATTCAGGGTGGCACAGAATTGCGGGAGGTCTTCAGGCACTTTCAGAAGTGCTGTGCGGCCATGCGCTGTGGCCGAGAGGCAGAAAGGGAACTTCCATTTGTACGGAATGTTTTTAGTGCAGAGAGTGTCCAGCAGGGGTCGTAAGTCTCGACGATGCTGCAATGTGATACCGGAAAGATCCTGATAAATTTGGATGGTCTTCCCCTCATGTATAATTTGAGGTTTACTTCTAGCCTGCCTGAGAATCTCCTCTTTGAGTTTAAAATCAACTACACAGCATACAATGTCCCTTGGGGGGTCCGTCTCTTTCCCTTTGGGTCTTAGTGCCCTGTGCATTCTTTCCATCTTGATGGGGGTTTGTGGGGATCTGTGCAGAAGGCCATTGAATAGGGCCGTGACTGAGAGCAATAATTGTACCCCTTCAATCGTTTCTGGTAAACCTCTGACTCTCAAATTGTGGCGTCTGCCCCTATTGTCAAGGTCTTCTAAGTGCCTTTGCATATCCCTCATTTGGAGTGTATGTGTATCCACATGATGTGTGGTTTGTTTAACCACTAGCCTACCGCCCACCGTTATATGACGGCGGGACAGTAAGCCTATTGTTCTGGGCAGACGTCATATGACGTGAGCCCATTTAAACAGGGCATGCGCGCGATCGTGAGCGCGCAGCCCTGTACTGTCGGTGGCGGCGTGTCACCGAGACACCGCTCGTCACCGTCAGGGGTGAACAGCCACTGGGCATGGCTGTTTACCACGTGATCGGCCGTGATGAAGTCACGGCCGATCACTAATGGTACATCCCCGCATTGCACGGCGCATGTGCGCGATCGTGAGCGCGCTGCGCGTGCACCTCGGTGGCGGCGTGTTCCCCGGGAACACTGCTCGTCACCGACCATAGTTTACAGCCATTGGCCAGGGCTGTGTACCACGTGATTGGCTGTGATTCATTCACAGCCGATCACTAACTGTAAACAAAGATCTGTCACTAGCTGTTACTAGCCCTTCTCTCCTCACACACCGTTTCCAATGTGAGGAGAGAAGAGCCAGGAGCAGTGAGTTACAGATCTTTGTATTGTAGTGTCTGCACCAACACCACTTCTGTCCCATCGCCCCCCCCAATTGTCATCTGTCACCCAACAGTCACCCCATAAAAAGTGCACCTGTCACATAGAGACTGCCATCAGTGACCATCAGCGGTGCAACCGTCACCCATCAGTGACCTGCCCTGTCACCCATCACCCGTCACCCATCAGTGACCTGCCCTGTCACCCGTCACCCATCAGTGACCTGCCCTGTCACCCGTCACCCACCAGTGACCTGCCCTGTCACCCGTCAGTGACCACCAGTGACCGTGCCCTGTCACCCATCAGTGACCATCAGCGGTGCATCCGTCACCCATCAGTGACTGTCGCCTGTCAGTGACTGTCGCCTGTCAGTGACCGTCGCCTGTCAACAATCTGTGACCGTCCGTGGCCTGTCACCCATCAGTGACCGTGCCCTCTAACCCGTCACCCATCAGTGACTGTGCCCTGTCACCCATCAGTGACCATCAGCGGTTCACCTGTCACCCATCAGTGACCGTCGCCTGTCAACTATCTGTGACCATCGCCCATCACACCATCACCTCTCCGTGAACGTCACCTGCCACCCATCGCACAGCCCATCAGTGACCGTCACCTGCCACCCATCTGTTACCCGTCGCACAGCTACCCACCACACAGCCATGTCCAAAAGTGGATATACTAGTGAGGAGGCGTTCCAGATCCTCTCTATGACTGATGAGAGCACCGGGGAGTTCTCATCAGAGTCCAATTCTGATTCCGAATCAAATTCGGCATTTGAACTGATCGAGAGTAGCAATGATTCGGATGAAGAATGGGTCCCTCCTAAAAGGGCACGACAGTCTGGAAACCAGGAAGTCACCAGCAACCAGGATTATATTCCCAGGCCCAGTACCAGCTCTGCCGCCAGCAATAGGCCCCAGGAACAAAGGCCCAGTACCAGTGCTGCCACCAGAGATAGGCCCCACGCACAAATGCCCAGTACCAGTGCTGCCACATCACACCTGAGTTCCAGCACAAGAAATTCAACTCCCCCAACTACTGGAGTGTCACGTCCCCCAAGAGCCAGGGCTGCTACCTATATGCCAGATGGTCTTGCCAACCCAACATGGCTGCCTTCCAACTCGGGATCACCAAATATTCCCCCTTTCACAGCACAGCCAGGTGTGCAGGCCAACACCCAAAATTTTACAGAGATCAATTTTTTTCACCTGTTTTTGCCCGACAATTTGCTGCAGTTCATTGTGTACCAGACAAATTTGTATGCCCAGCAGTATATTGCCAGCAACCCCCAATCATCTTATGCCCGTCCGTTTGAGTGGAGAGATTTGAATTTGGAGGAGTTCAAATTGTTTTTGGGCCTCACCCTAAATATGGGGCTTACAAAAAAAAATCAAGGACATACCTATTGGTCCACCCACCCCATCCACCATATGCCCATGTATTCTGCCGCTATGTCCAGGTCCCGATATGAGATGATTATGATATTCTTTCATTTTAACGACAACACCCAGTGCCCTCCCTGCAATCATCCAAATTCCGATACGCTATACAAGATTCGCCCACTAATACATTTATTTTCCCAACGATTTGCAGACCTTTATGTCCCCGAGAAGAATATATGTGTGGATGAGTCCCTGGTACCATTTTCAGGCCGGCTAGGAATAAAACAATATATTCCTAGCAAAAAGGCCAAATATGGAGTCAAATTTTACAAGCTGTGTGAGAGAGCCACGGGATATCTATATGCGTTCCGCTTATATGAGGGAAGAGATTCCCAGCTCCAGCCCCCTGAGTGCCCGGGCCTACATGGGCACAACTGGAAAAATCGTATGGGACCTGGCTTACCCACTTCTGAAAAAAGGCTATCATATATACCTGGACAACTTTTATACCAGCCTGCCCCTTTTCAGACACCTATATATTGAAAAAACCCTGGCCTGTGGAACTTAAAGAAAAAATAGGAAGGGCTTCCCACAATCCATAGTGAACAAAAGGCTGGAAAGGGGGGAAAGAGCAACACTGAGATGTAATGAAGTGCTGGCCTTGAGGTGGAAGGATAACAGGAATGTGCACATGATGTCCACCATTCATGATGACACTACAGTTGTAGTTCAGCGAAGACGAGGTCCCATTGAAAAACCGACATGTGTCCAAGACTATAATCTCTACATGGGGGGTAGGGATGAGCTTCGAGTTCGAGTCGAACTCATTTTCGACTCGAACATTGGCTGTTCGCAAGTTTGCCGAACAGCGAACAATTTGGGGTGTTCGCGGCAAATTTGAATGCCGCGGAACACCCTTTAAAAGTCTATGGGAAAAATCAAAAGTGCTAATTTTAAAGGCTTATATGCAAGTTATTGTCATAAAAAGTGTTTGGGGACCCGGGTCCTGCCCCAGGGGACATGGATAAATGCAAAAAAAAATTTAAAAACGGTCGTTTTTTCAGGAGCAGTGATTTTAATAATGCTTAAAGTCAAACAATAAAAGTGTAATATCCCTTTAAATTTCGCAGCTGGGGGTGTCTATAGTATGCCTGTAAAGGGGCGCATGTTTCCCGTGTTTAGAACAGTCTGACAGCAAAATGACATTTCGGAAGGAAAAAACCATTTAAAACTACCCGCGGCTATTGCATTGCCGACAATACACATAGAAGTTCATTGATAAAAACGGCATGGGAATTCCCCACAGGGGAACCCCGAACCAAAATTGAAAAAAAAAATGATGTGGGAGTCCCCCTAAATTCCATACCAGGCCCTTCAGGTCTGGTATGGATATTAGGGGAACCCCGGCCAAAATTTTTTTAAAAAATGACGTGGGGTTCCCCCTAAATTCCATACCAGACCCTTCAGATCTGGTATGGATTTTAAGGGGAACCCCGCGCCAAACAAAAAAAAAAAAAACAGCGTGGGGTCCCCCCAAAAATCCATACCAGACCCTTATGCGAGCTCATCAACATGGGGACAAGGTGTTTTGGCGGGCTACCCCAAAGCATCCTCCCAATGTTGAGGGCATGTGGCCTGGTTCAGGAGGGGGGGCGCACTCTCGTCCCCCCCTCTTTTCCTGCGGCCTGCCAGGTTGCGTGCTCGGATAAGGGTCTGGTATGGATTTTTGGGGGGACCCCACACCATTTTTTTTTTTTTTTGGCGCGGGGTTCCCCTTAAAATCCATACCAGACCCTTCAGGTCCATACCAAAAGCGCATGACCCAACGTGGTACTTACCGGACATAATGCTCAAACACCCACTACATCAGATGGCCATTGAACAAGCTTTAAAGGAATACATATCAATTAATAATACAACAGACATCTCCCCAATAACACTGTGGGAAGCTCATAAGCCTGTCTTGCGTGGTACAATACAAAGACAAATGGCACTATTTAAACGGGAACGCAAAAATCTAGCAAAAAAACTAGAACTCAATTTTAATGCAGCCTACATATCATTTCAAGATAATCCATCTCAGAGTACAAAATCTCATCTGGAAAAATCTAGATTGGAATACGATCTATTTCTCACTGAGTCTGTTGATAAATCCCTCAAACGCTCCAAACACAATTTCTACATGAATACAAACAAACCAGGTACATATTTGGCTCGGGCATTAAATTCAACTAACAAATCTTTTAAACCAATACGTTTGAAATTATCAAAAAATGTTTACACTTGTAATCCAGTTAAAATAGTCCATAAATTTCACTCCCATCTCGCAACTTTATAGAAGACAAACAATGAATTTAATCCTACAGAAGCTGAATCCTTCTTCTCAAAAATAACCTTACCTGAGTTATCTCAGAATCAAAAAAGCAGTTTGGATGAGCCTATAACTATAGATGAAGTCGCTAACGCCATAAAAGACCTAAAACTTAACAAAAGACCAGGCCCAGACGGCTACTCGGCTTTATACTACAAAACATTCTCAGAAATACTCTCTCCCATTCTCACTGAAACTTTTAACAAACTTCTAGATGGACATTCTTTTCGGCAAGAAACACTAATGGCAATTGTTTGTATGATCCCAAAACCCCTTTCTGATGATACTTCCTGTGTGAATTATCGGCCTATCTCTCTGTTAAACCTCGATATTAAATTATTAGCAAAAATAATAGCAAAACGCCTCAATAGCATTATAGGAAAATTAATACATAGAGATCAAGTAGGCTTCATGCCAAATAGACAGGCAGGCGATAATATACGCAGGGCAGTGTTATTGGCACATATTGCTAAAAAACGAAAAATCCCTTTATGTTTTCTATCTCTCGATATTAAGAGGGCATTTGACACAGTATCCTGGCAATATATGCAATATTCATTACAAAAATGGGGTTTTGGACCCCACTTTTTAACATGGATCAAGGCATTATATAATAAACCCAAAGCCTATATAAAATATGCTGGATACAAATCTGAAGCCTTTAATATCGAAAGAGGTACCCGACAGGGTTGCCCATTATCTCCCTTATTATTTGCCCTTATACTCGAACCCATGGCCCAATACATCAGAACAAACCAAACTATAACTGGCATTGAAGTAGGAGGTATTACACACAAATTATGTATATTTGCAGACGATATATTACTTTTTCTATCATCACCACAGGTCTCTGGTCCTAACTTAATACCAGCTCTTGATGGATTTGCAGCCCTATCCAGCCTTATGATTAATCCTAAGAAATGCCTAGTGCTTAATATTTCACTCACAAACATGGAATTGATCCCGGCTAGGGCTGCACTCCCATTCACATGGGCAGAAAAATCAATCCCATATCTTGGAATTCATTTAACAGCATCTCATTCTGACTTATTCTCAACCAATTATCCTCCTGTATTAAGACAGATCACAAACTAATAAAACAATGGTCGCAACTTCCTTTATCCTGGATAGGGGAAGATTAATGCAATCAAAATGACTATTCTACCCAAATTGCTTTATCTATTCAGAGTCCTCCCTATTCCAATTCCTTCCTATTTTTTGAGAATAGTACAAAAAAGAGCAACTTCGTTTATATGGGGCTCTTCTACACCACGTATACCTATACACACACTACATCTTCCCAAAAATAAAGGAGGCCTGGGATACCCTAATTTTACTAACTACTACAGAGCAGCACATTTGGCCAGTCTGTCCAAATACCATGCAAAACAGGAAATCCCATTATGGGTATTTATAGAGGCTTCAAAAAATGACCCTCTATTAATATCAAATTTATTATGGCTTGATCCTAAAGACCGCTTTAAAATTCATAATCCCATAACTAAACACTTCTTATCTCTCTGGGATAAACTAAAAATCAAATATCAGTTACAATCTCCACACAATCCTCTCCTTTCTTTTATCAGAAATCCTGCCTTTTATCCGGCAAGGATCTACCCAAATTCTTTTAAAGCTTGGACAACATCAGGCATTCAGACACTAAATGACTTCATAGCATCTAAATCATTCCTTTCATTCCCATCGCTTAGAGAAAAATATGATCTACCAAACTCTGAGATATTTAGATATCTCCAAATCAAAAATTTCTATACACCATTCCTAAAGGGGGATACACCATTATCCCAATTATCCATTTTTGAATCAATCTGTACAAAAGATCCATTTGCTAAAGGTACAATTTCATCACTTTATAATCAATTATATGGAGTAGCAAATCTTAATAGACCCTCTTACGTTCAGAGGTGGGAGGAGGACCTGGGACGAACTTTAGAAGACACGGACTGGTCTAACATATGGCTCACATCTAAGTCATCTTCACCCAACATCTTAGCACTGGAGACAAATTATAAAGTCCTAACTCGCTGGTACCTTGTACCTGCTAGAGTGGCAAAATATTCACCTAATACCTCAGCTCTTTGTTTTCGAGGATGCCCAGAAATAGGCACATATTTACACATATGGTGGACGTGCCCAGTAATCCAAACCTTCTGGAAGGAAGTCTTCGTGATTGCATCTAAAATATTTTAAAAAATAATACAACCAGATCCATATATAACTTTACTTAATCTAAAACCGGAATGGTTAACACTCTCTCAATTCAAACTTATGATCCAACTAATAACGGCTGCAAAACAAACAGTGGCCAAGGCATTGAAATCTCCAACATTGGTACTAGCAGAAACAATTCACAGAATGAATAATACAATGTCCCATGCTAAGATGGTAGCCATCGATCAAAATCAAATTCCAAAATTTGAAAAACTTTGGCATCCTTGGATAAAACAACAGTTCCTGTCAAACTTCAATGACTCTGTCCTGTTGCCATGGTAACAGATTAAATGACTTACAGAGACACCCATTCTAAGCCTTCAAAGAGAACTAAAAAGAATAATAAACTGACAAGCGGGACAACCTTGTGGTTACCTCTACCTTTCAACCCTTTTTCTTCTTTCTCTTTCCTTTTCTCCACCTTACGATTAAAGCTCATAATCAGAATTTATTTGACCTATATACACTCTACTTGTAAACAATATGTATAGTAGGTATAAATCATTTAAATACCTACAAAAGTAACTAAGGAAATGATATATATCTTTAATTTAGGTTTACGTGAACCCAATGTTTAATATTTGAAATTTCATGATATTTACCTATATAAACCCTACTGTAAAACAATGAGCTTACTTTATAGATCCTTGTAAACTTACTTTATGTATCTTTATAACATTGTATACTCAATAAACTTCTTTTGACAAGGAAATATGAAGGGCCTTCAAAAATGATAGGTTGCCAGGAAATGATCTATGTAATGTATGCTCCTAGAACGCCTGATGGTGCTACTTGGATGTTGGGCCTCTGTATGTGGCCAAGCTGTGTAAAAGTCTCACACATGTGGTATCCCCATACTCAGGGGGAGTAGCAGAATGTATTTTAGGGTGTCATTTTTGCTATGTGTTGGAAATATCTTATAAATGGACAACTTTGTGTAAAAAAAATGCGTTTTTATTTTTTTTCCACATTTTCCAAAAACTACTGGAAAAAAAATAACCATTCAAAAGACTCATTATGCCTCATAGATTATACGTTGGGGTGTTTTCTTTCCAAAATGGGGTCATTTTGTGGGCAATTCCATTGTCCTGGTGCTCCAGGGCCTTCAAAAGTGTAATAGGTGGTTGAGAAATGAGATGTGCAATTTATGCTCGTAGATCGCCTGATGGTGCGACTTCAATGTTGGGCCTTTATATGCGGCCAGGCTGTGTAAAAGTCCCACACATGTGGTATCGCCACACTCAGGAGGAGTAGCAGAATGTATTTTGGGGTGTCATTTTTGCTATGTATTTGCTATGTGTTGGAAATATCTTATAAATGGACAACTTTGTGTAAAAAAAATGCGTTTTCATTTTTTTCCACATTTTCCAAAAACATCTGGAAAAAAAATAACCATTCAAAAGACTCATTATGCCTCATAGATTATACATTGGGGTGTTTGCTTTCCAAAATGAGGCCATTTTGTGGGCGATTCCTTTGTCCTGGTGCTCCAGGGCCTTCAAAAGTGTAATAGGTGGTTGAGAAATGAGATGTGTAATTTATGCTCGTAGATCGCCTGATGGTGCGACTTCAATGTTGGGCCTTTGTATGTGGCCAGGCTATGTAAAAGTCCCACACATGTGGTATCCCCATACTCGGTAAGAGTAGCAGAATGTATTTTGGGGTGTAATTTGTTGTATGCATATGCTCTGTGGGAGAAATAACCAGTTAATATGAAAATTTTGAAAAAAAAAAATCTTCCTTTTGCAAAGAATTGTGGGAAAAAATTACAACTTAAAAAAATTCACCATGCTACTAACTTAATACCTTGGAATGTCTACTTTCTAAAAAGGGGTCATTTGGTTTTTTTTTGGACTTTTCTGACTTGTTAGTACCTCAAGAAATGAGATTCACCTGATGTACTGAAGGCCTGATCAGATGTTTTTAATTTTCAGTGATTGGCACCATAGTTTGTAGACTCTATAACTTTCACAAAGACCAAATAATATACACTAATTTGGGTTATTTTTACCAAAGATATATAGCAGTACAAATTTTGGCCAAAATTTATGAAGAAAAATTACTAATTTGCAAAATTTTATGACAAAAACAAAGAAAAAGGCAATTTTTCACAAAATTTACGGTCTTTTTTTATTTATAGCACAAAAAATAAAAAACCCATTAGTGATTAAATACCACCAAAAGAAAGCTATATTTGTGTGAAAAAAGGACACAAATTTCATTTGGGTACAGTGTTGCATGACTGAGTAATGGTCATTCAAAGTGAGAGAGCACCGAAAGCTGAAAATTGGTCTGGGCAGGAAGGGGGTTTAAGTGCCCTGTACAGCTTGCACTCTGTCAGTGAGTGTGCATATATCTAATCTGAGTTCCGATATGGCTGCCGAGAGGGTGTCCTTAAGATCTGCGGCAATGGTCCGCAGATCGTGTATACTTAGATGCGATTGTGGGCTCCCCGCTATAGCCTCCCGGTCAGAGGAGAGTGACGGAAGGGTGGTGGGTGGTGTCCCCATCAGTGGGAGAGCCGCAGCTTGTGAGGTCCTGTGGCGGGAAGACGCCATGTTCCCCCTGCCCGAGCGGAAAGTTTTGGGGATATTGTGTCCCAGAGACTCAGATTGTGCCCGGGGCGAACGGGAACGTGAGGCGGAGGAGGTCCGGGATGCAGTCCCCAACTGGGAGGCTGGTTTCAGGGTGAGTTTACCTCCGTTAGGCTGAAATCAGGACGAGTGGCAGCGGGAGCTCTAGAGCTAAGCGTCCATCTTCCTGTCAGGTCAGGCCACGTCCCCGAGCTGATCAGGGTATAATTAACTTATTTGTTTTTTTTGTGATGTTGCAATTGAGGTTACCCTTGAACAAACACAGTGGCCCAAGAATTGTCCATTAAAATTTAAACAGTTTGATGTCTCTATTTATTATTGTTTTTTGCTCCCTTGTGCGATCCCATGTTAGGGTCCCTAGCTCTTAGCAGGACCCTCATGGGATAGTGCAAAGGGTGCTATTGCTTCTCTATCTCCCTTACTCTTTTACAGATTGCTACTGGTTTCTGCAAGATGATTTTCTGCATAGCAAAAGCAGGAATTAGTCTATATTTTGGCGGGAACAGATCACCTCATAGCTGTGAGTAGAAAAGAAAAGAGAGAAAGACGACCATAGTGTAGTAAGCAAGTTTGTAGAGATCAATAGGAGGTGGGACTGAGGAAGGAGGTGGGTTCTAACCTCTGAAATGCATTTTCTGACAGCCCTTGCAACTACACATGTCCTGGCAGTGTGGGTACATCATTCGGATTGTCTTCTGTGTCCTACAGTGGCAGTTCTTCCCTTGTCCATGGTGCCTGGCTGCAGCGGCTCTGGTATCAGCCACAGAGAGAGCTGCTCTTTAATCTTCCATATCCACAGATGTTCAGACTGCACACTGAATTAAGAGACCTACTTTTATCTTTTTTTTTTTTTTTGATCGCCACAAAAAAAATAGCTTAATACACTATGGTCGGCTTGGTGCTCCTCTCTCTTTTCTTTCTGTTCACAGCTTTGAGGTTCCCAGCATGACAGAAGAGGTAGCCTAGGTCAGCCTGTAGACAGCTTACCATTAATTAGAAAGTGATCACATCCTCCAGAGTACTCATTTTACTAGCTGTCATTGGAATAGCTTTCAGTTGCATTTTGTTTGTTTGTATTTGTTATGTATATATGACAGTTTCTAGCAAGCTGCTACACAGCAACTCTCAGAAGCAGTTTTTTTGCCTTGGTTATTTTATTTTGTTTACATTTGTCTTACATTTGTCTTCCGGACGCCCTCAGATGACGTCCGGAAGTGACGAAACCCGTCAGGTCGTAATCTACCGGAAGTGACGTGTGCGCTCCACGGAAGGTAACCAGGAAGCGAAAAAGACCAGCTGTACACAGCGCGCATTCCGGAACACCTCCCGGGGGACGAATGACACAGGCACAGTGCACTTTTCAATGCTTTATTAACCTATTGTATCTGGTACGCATATTTTAAAAAGGGGGGAGTTTGTTTGTGTATGATTCAATAAACATCCTTTAGCAATATTACGCTATATGGCATTTCATTTTCTCCCCATGTTATACTTACCGAGAGGGTCTTGCACCACCTGGTGGTTGAACTAAGGAGACTGAAAGTTTTAAAGACCATTATCCAAAGGCTTGTGATTACTGATATTGTGGTGAGTGCAATCTCACGGGGGGTGACCCCCACACGCGGTGATCAATTGGTGGAAGGATTTCTACGCATATCTTCATATCCACAGACCACATCTTTATTTTGAACCTTTCTGTCTCTTCAGCATCTGTTTTATATAAAGTATTTTATAATATCGGACACTCAGCGCTGCTTCAATAAGTACAACAAATCAGAGACTTGGTTCACGTATTTTATGATTTTAGTCTTATTGTTCGATTACATTTGTCTATAGTTTGTATTTTTTCCCTGTGTGATGAGCACCAGACATTTCATTTCTTTTTCTTTTTTAGTTTTTTGACAGATCACCTTATGCTGCTGCTCTACAAAATCTCGCTCAACCCGCTCAGTCAGCACTGCTGAGGAAACAGGCCACGTTTGATTTAGTGGGGTCAGCCATCTAGTTAGTATAATCTGGACTGGATTTTCTGGATCTAATTATTTTAAGATGTTGTAATTGAGGTTACCCTTACATAAACATTGTGGCCAAAGAATTGACCATTAGGGCTGGGTCACACTGCTGCGATGTGGGAACCCTGCAAATCCACTGCGGGTTCACGCATCGCATGTCTCCCGATGGCAGTTCACACTGCCCTATGCGAACTGCTGGGAGTGTCAGGTAAAAGTTAATGACACCCCCAAATCAGTTTGCATATCGCAGTGCGATCTGAAAACTAGGACAGGAATCGGATCACATGGGTGTGAACACCCATGCGATCCCATTCTGCTGCAGACAAAATAAAGGGTCCTGTGAGTTTGATGCAAATTCAGTCATACAATCTTTATGGCTGAAATCGCATTGCACAGAGATCGCATGTGATTTTCACTGCAATGCGGTGCGAATCACATCCGATCTCTGACATCGCACCAGTGTGAACCGGCCCTTAAGATTTAAAAAGTGTGTTGTCTCGTTATTTGTAATTGTTGGCACCAGATTCTCAGGCAACAGCAGGAATATATGCTTGAGAGCAGAGGAAGATGTTTACCTCCACAAGTTTTAAGGATTTACTTCAGGTCATCCTATAGCTATACTGCAAATACGGCCAACCTAATATTAGCAAAAAAACCTGGTCTTGGAAATAATGCTTTCTGTAGCTGTAGATTACTTAAAGCTATGATAACGATGGACCTAAAATTGTCAGCAAAAATTTTGAAGTCTAATGCCGCGTACACACGAGCAGACTCTTTGACCGGACTGGTCCAACGGACCGAATCCGGCGGACAATCCAACCATGTGTGGGGTCCATCGGACCTGCAGCTGACTTTTTCGGTCAAAAATCTGACAGACTTTAGATTTGGAACATGTTTCAAATTTGTCCAATGGACTTGAGTCCTGTCAAAAATCCGCCCGTCTGTATGCTAGTCCGACGGACGAAAACCGAAGCTAGGGCAGCTATTGGCTACTGGCTATCACCTTCTTTATTTTAGTCCAATCGTACGTCATCATGTACAAATCCGTCGGACTTTGGTGTGATTGTGTGTAGGCAAGTCCGTTCGTTAGAAAGTCCATCGGAAGTCCGTCAAAAGTCCGTCGAAAGTCCGTCAGAAAGACTGTCGGACCTTTGTTGCTGAAAAGTCCGCCCGTGTGTACAGGGCATTAGAAGTAATGCTTTTTAGAGTGGTAGTGCCCATATGAGTTTTTTTTTTTGTCCAGGTACTGCTGATAAAGGAAGATGTTAAGGAAAGGACTGTAATGCCGCGTACACACGATCGGACTTTCCGGCATGCTTGGTCCGGCGGACCAGAGTCCGCCGCACAATCCGACCATGTGTAGGCTCCGGCGGACTTTTTTTTCCCCAAAAGTCTGCCGTACCTAGATTTAAAGCATGCTTTAAATCCGACGGGCCAGATACGACGCAAGGGCAGACTACTGCATCTCGCGCTCGATACAATAGGAAAAACAAATTTTCCTATTGCGGTGAGTGCAGGGCATCCCAGGCCCTTAGGTCTGGTATGGATCTTAAGGGGAACCCCCTACGCCGAAAAATCGGCGTGGGGTCCCCACCAAAATCCATACCAGACCCCGATCCGAGCACGCAGCTCGGCCAGTCAGGAAAGGGGGTGGGGACAAGCGAGTGCCCCCCTCCTGAACCGTACCAGGCCGCATGCCCTCAACATGGGGGGGTGGGTGCATCTTGTCCCCATGTTGATAAGGACAAGGCCTCCTCCTGACAACCCTGGCCATTGGTTGTCGGGGTCTGCGGGCGGGGGGGCTTATCAGAATCCGGGAGCCCCCTATAATAAGAGGGCCCCCCACCCTATGTGAATGAGTATGGGGTACGTGGTACCCCTACCCATTCACCTAGAGAAAAAGTGTCAATAATAAAACACACTACACAGGTTTTTGAAGTAATTTATTAGACAGCTCTGGGGGGGTCTTCTTCCGGCTTCGGGGGTCCCTCCAGTTCCTCTTCTCCCAGTGTTCCAGTTCTTCAGCCGGCTCCTCCGCTATCCTCATGCCGCTCTCTTGCCAGCGGAGGTCCGGACTTCTGGCTTTTTGTCTTCTTGGCTTCTTTCCTCTTCTCTTCTCCCAGCTGCACTACTTTGATGCAACTTTGATCCAGAATGTAAAGTTGGATCGAAGCTGCACTCAAAGTCACACTCTAAAATGCACAGCTTTGGAGTCGCACTAGTGGGAATGTATCCTAAGGCTAGCATGCGACTTTGGAGCGTAACTTTGATGCAACTTTGAGTGCGGCTTTGATCCAACTTTGCACTCTCTGGATCAAAGTCACATCAAAAGTTGCATCAAAGCATTGCAGGTACCTTTTCAAAGTCGCTGATTTTCAATGTCACATAGATGGGAACGGGTGCCATTGAAATCAATGGGCTGTAACCTGTCATGCAAATTTATGTGTCCAAAGTCGCATGACAAGTCATACTAGTGGAAACGGAGTCTTAATCTACGTTTCCACTATTGCAACCCCAAAGTTGCACAATTTAGAGTGTGACTTTCATACGACTTTGAGTGCATCTTTGATCCAACGTTACACTCTCTGGATCAAAGTTGCATCAAAGCATTGCAGGTACCTTTTCAAAGTTGCTGATTTTAAAGTCACATAGATGGGAATGGGTACCATTAAAATCAATGGGCTGTGACCTGTCATGCGACTTTGGACACATAGTCGCATGACAAGTCACGTTTCCACTATTGCACTATTGATGCGACTTTGAGTACAGCTTTGATACTACTTTACACTCTGGATCAAAGTCACATCAAAAGTCACATAAGAGCATTGCAGGAACCTTGTCATGCGCTGTGGGCTGTGACTTGTCATGCGACTTTGTGTTCAAAGTCACATGACAAATAGCACTAGTGGAAACAGAGCCTAATGCTGCATATACACGGTCGGACTTTTCGGCTACAAAAGTCCGACAGCCCGTCTGACAGACTTTCGACGGACTTTTGGCAGACTTGCGGCGGACTTTCTAATGAACGGGCTTAACTACATACGATCACACAAATCCGACGGATTCGTACGACCGGACTAGAATAAGGAAGTTGATAGCCAGTAGCCAATAGCCGCCCTAGCGTGGGTTTTTGTCCGTCGGACTAGCATACAGACGAGCGGATTTCTGGATCCGGCGGAGTTACGACGTAAAGATTTGAAGCATGTTCCAAATCTAAAGTCCGTCAGATTTGTGACTGGAAAAGTCCACTGAAGATCCGGTGAAGCCCACACACGATCGGATTGTCCGCCGGCTTTGGTCCATCCGCGTCCGTCGGACCAGTCGGGTCGAAAAGTCCGACCGTATGTACGCGCCATTAGTGTGGTTGCCTGTACTATGATCATTGTAGACTGTAAACGGAGACCCCAGAGCATTTTCAGCTACACTGACAGTCCCACCATGTCCAGCTCCTTTCTCCTGTGCACAGCAATACTGTATATGTGCACTACACCTCCCTATTAGCTCCTCCTATCCTGCATACCCTCACTGGCTACACAGAAACAGTGTCTCTCCCAGTAAGCGATGTCACTAGCCTTCAGTAACCACACCCACTGGCTGATTTTAAGCTCAGAAGGAAGTAGATTCAAAGTCATGTGAGGACACAGGATTCTGCAAAATGAAGGTAGAAAAACTGATTTTTTTTTCATTTTGAGACATAAGGCTGAATTACATTAACCACTTCCCGCCCGCCCTATGGCGGATTGACGTCCGGGAAGTGGTTGTGTTATCCTGACTGGGCGTCATATGACGTCCTTCAGGATAACATGCCGCAGCGCGCCCCCGGGGGCGCGCATCGCGGCGATCGGTGGAGCGGTGTGTCAGTCTGACACACCGCTACACTGATCTTGGTAAAAAGCCTCCGGCGGAGGCTTTTTACCACGTGATCAGCCGTGTCCAATCACGGCTGATCACGCTGTCAACAGGAAGAGCCGTTGATCGGCTCTTCCTCACTCGCGTCTGACAGACGCAAGTAGAGGAGAGCCGATCGGCGGCTCTCCTGGCAGGGGGGGTCTGCGCTGATTGTTTATCAGCGCAGCCCCCCCGCAGATCACCACACTGGACCACCAGGGATCACCACTAGGACCACCAGGGAAGGGGCAACATGTGGATGGCCAGGTATGTACCCCATGGCCATCCACATGTGCCCAGTATGCCAAATCTGTGCCAATCAGTGCCCACAAATGGGCACTGATTGGCACAATTATGTTGCAGTGATGCCCAGCAATGCCACCCTTAGGGGCATCACTGCAAACAAGTAATGCCACCAGTGCCACCCATCAGTGTCCATTCATGCCACCTGTCAGTGCCCATCCATGCCCATCAGTGCCCATCTATCAGTGCCCATCCGTGCCCATCTGTGCCAACTATCAGTGCCACCCATAAGTAACCATCAATGCCACCTACAAGTGCCCATCAATGCCACCTATGAGTGCCCACCAGTGCCACCTATTAGTGCCCATCCGTGCCACCTATGAGTGCCCATCAGTGCCGCATACCAGTGCCACCTATCAGTGCCCATCAGTGCCACCTATCAGTGCCCATCATCAGTGCCCGTCAGTGCCACCTCATCAGTGCCACCTCATCGGTGCCACCTCATCGGTGCCCATCAGTGCCGCCATATCAGTGCCCGTCAGTGCAGCCATATCAGTGCCCGTCATTGAAGAAAAAAACGTACTTATTTACAAAAAGTTTTAACAGAAACAAAGAAAAACTTGTTTTTTTTCAAAATTTTCGGTCTTTTTTTATTTGTTGCGCAAAAAATAAAAACCGCAAGGGTGATCAAATACCACCAAAAGAAAGCTCTATTTGTGGGAACAAAATGATAAAAAATTTGTTTGGGTACAGTGTAGCATGACCGCGCAATTGTCATTCAAATTGCGACAGCGCTGAAAGCTGAAAATTGGGCTGGGCGGGAAGGTGTCTAAGTGCCTGGTATTGAAGTGGTTAATGATTGCAGGGGAGAAATTTAAGTATAATGCCCCGTACACACGGTCGGATTTTCCAACGGACAATGTGTGATAGGACCTTGTTGTCAGAAATTCCGACCGTGTGTAGGCTCCATCACACATTTTCCATCGGATTTTCCGACACACAAAGTTTGAGAGCAGGCTATAAAATTTTCCGACAACAAAATCCGTTGTCGGAATTTCCGATCGTGTGTACACAAATCCGACGTTCAAAGTGCCACGCATGCTCAGAATAAATAAAGAGATGAAAGCTATTGGCTACTGCCCCGTTTATAGTCCGACGTACATGTTTGACGTCACCGCGTTCAGAATGATCGGATTTTCCGACAACTTTGTGTAACCGTGTGTATGCAAGACAAGTTTGAGCAACATCGGAAAAAATCCTAGGATTTTGTTGTCGGAATGTCCGATCAATGTCCGACCGTGTGTACGGGGCATTAAGGTGGATTCCCCACTTTAAGAATTGTTCCGCCCATTTACTAGCATTTTCAGTGGCCGGCCAGGAGAGGAAGAGATGCACAGATGAAATTTGGGAAGAGCATAGAAGGAAGGGATTCTTGGGTATCTATTATAAATTAAGTCCTAGGTCAGTGGTTCTCAACTCCAGTCCTCGGGACCCACCAACAGGCCAGATTTTAAGTATTACCTTGGGGGAGATGCAGACTAGAATACGGCAATCACTGAGCAGCAAATGAGATCACCTGTGATGTATTTCAGTTATCTTGCAAACCTGGCCTGTTAGTGGGCCCTGAGGACCGGAGTTGAGAACCACTGTCCTAGGTAGTCTTAGAAATCAAGCGTTTATAGGCCTCCGTCATCAGTATGGATGAGCTTTCTGTTCGGGTCGAACATGAGTTTGACTCGAACATTGGCTGTTCACCCATTCATCGAAAACCGAACATTATTATTGCGCCAAATTCAAGCGGCGTGTAACGGCCCTTAATGCACTGTGGGAGCGCAGTGCATTACTGTATGATGATTGGCCAGAGCATGCACCATGACCTACATGCTTTGGCCAATCACAGCGCCCTCAGCTAAGAGAGCCATAATTGGCCAATCATGGCTCGGGGGACTAACTCCATGCCCCACACTATATAAGGCCGCCTGCACGTCGGCCTCGTGTAGTGTGTCCTTGGCGTGGACGAAGAGAGAGTGTCATTTAGATTGAGCAGGCAGGCAGATTATTCAGTTAGCTGCAGTGTATTTAATATATATACAGATATAGATATATAGATATATATATAGATATATATCTATATATATATATATATATATATAGATATATATATATATATATATAGATATATATATATATATAGATATATATATATATATATCCACTGTATCCAATGTATCCAGTTTAGCTATATCTGACTGCAGGCTGTTCCTGGTGTACTGTTTCTAATATACTTCAGGCGGTGTACACAGTATACAGTGCTGTGCACCCATAGTGCAGTTGCTCATACTTTTCTGGTGGTCAATACAGTACACCCATAGTTGTTATTACACTCCTGTTGGTGTACACAGTACCGTGCACCCCTAGTGCAGTTGCTACTACCTTCCTGGGGGTGTACACAATACATGGAGTGCACCCATAGTTGTTATTAGGGATGAGCTTCGAGTTCGAGTCGAACTCATGTTCGACTCGAACATCGGCTGTTCGCAAGTTCGCCGAACAGTGAACAATTTGGGGTGTTCGCGGCAAATTCAAATGCCGCGGAACACCCTTTAAAAGTCTATGGGAGAAATCAAAAGTGCTAATTTTAAAGGCTTATATGCATGGTATTGTCATAAAAAGTGTTTGGGGACCTGGGTCCTGCTCCAGGGGACATATATCAATGCAAAAAAAAGTTTTAAAAATGGCTGTTTTTTCAGGAACAGTGATTTTAATAATACTTAAAGTGAAACAATAAAAGTGTAATATCCCTTTAAATTTCATACCTGGGGGGTGTCTATAGTATGCCTGTAAAGGGGCGCATGTTTTCCGTGTTTAGAACAGTCTGACAGCAAAATGACATTTCAAAGGAAAAAAAGTCATTTAAAACTACTCGCGGCTATTAATGCATTGTTGGTCCAACAATACACATAGAAGTTCATTGATAAAAATGGCATGGGAATTCCCCACAGGGGAACCCCGAACCAAAATTTAAAAAAAAATGACGTGGGGGTCCCCCTAAATTCCATACCAGGCTCTTCAGGTCTGGATATTAAGGGGAACCCCGGCCAAAATTTAAAAAAAAAATGACGTGGGGTTCCTCCAAAAATCCATACCAGAGGGGGTCAGGGTCACCGGGTGGCCCAGGCCCCCGTTATTTAAGAGCTGTCAGAAGAAGCGTCACACAGCGGGAGCCTCCCTCCATGCATAGATGCGGAGCGGCCCAGAGAAGAAGATGAAGAAGAGAAGAAGATGAAGAAGAGATGAAGATGAAGAGAAGAGCGGGAGTCTCCCTCCATGCCATGGATGCGGAGCGGCCTGAGGAGAAGAAGAGAAGAAGGGAAGAAGACGGGAAGGAGATACTGGACGAGAACACTGGAGGAAGAACCAGAAGAGCCAGAAGAACCAGAAGAAGAAGAAGATGGAGGAAGAAACCGAAGGAAGATAGAAGAAAGAAGAAGCATTTAAATAAAGGAATTGTCCAAAACTGTCTCTTGTCATTTTTAACATTTTTTGACAGTTTTTTAGTGAAATGGTAGGGGTACATTTGTACCCCCTTACCATTTCACACAGGGGGAGGGCCGGGATCTGGGGGTCCCCTTGTAAAAGGGGGCTTCCAGATTCCGATAAGCCCCCCGCCCGCAGACCCCCACAACCACTGGCCAGGGTTGTGGGGATGAACATGGGGACAAGGTGTTTTTTGGGGCTACCCCAAAGCACCCTCCCAAAGTTGAGGGCATGTGGCCTGGTACG
Organism: Lithobates clamitans; assembly: GCA_037952925.1. Classification (NCBI taxonomy): domain Eukaryota; kingdom Metazoa; phylum Chordata; class Amphibia; order Anura; family Ranidae; genus Lithobates; species Lithobates clamitans. Next base: position 869,034 of record JBBGZY010000212.1, on the reverse strand, counting down.
GTTCCCCCCCTCTTTTCCTGCGGCCTGCCAGGTTGCGTGCTCAGATAAGGGTCTGGTATGGATTTTTGGGGCGACCCCACGCCGTTTTTTTTTTTTTTTGGCGCGGGGTTCCCCTTAAAATCCATACCAGACCTGAAGGGTCTGGTATGGAATTTAGGGGGGACCCCCATGTCATTTTTTTTTTTAATTTTGGTTCGGGGAATTCCCATGCTGTTTTTATCAATGAACTTCTATGTGTATTGTCGGACCGGCAATTCATTAATAGCCGCGAGTAGTTTTAAATGACTTTTTTTCCTTTGAAATGTCATTTTGCTGTCAGACTGTTCTAAACACGGGAAACATGGGCCCCTTTACAGGCATACTATGGACACCCCCTAGGTACAAAATTTAAAGGGATATTACACTTTTATTGTTTCACTTTAAGCATTAATAAAATCACTGCTCCCGAAAAAAACGGCTGTTTTTAAAACTTTTTTTTTGCATTGACCCAGGTCCCCAAACAATTTTTATGACAATAACTTGCATATAATCCTTTTAAAATTAGCACTTTTGATTATTCATGTTCGTGTCCCATAGACTTTAACGGTGTTCGCGTGTTCGAACAAATTTTTTTCCTGTTTGCATGTTCTGGTGCGAACCGAACAGGGGGGTGTTCAGCTCATCCCTAGTTGTTATTAAACTTCTGTTGGTGTACACAGTACCATGCACCTGTAGTGCAGTTGCTAGTGCTACTACTTTTCTGGTGGTGTACACAATACATACAGTGCACCCATAGTTGTTATTAAACTTCTGTTGGTGTACACAGTACTGGGCACCCCTAGTGCAGTTGCTACTACTTTCCTGGTGGTGTACACAATACATACAGTGCACCTATAGTTATTAGACTTCTATTGTTGTACACAGTACTGTGCAGTTGCTACTACTTTCCTGGAGGTGTACACAATACAGTGTAGTGTTTTTTTGTTAAACAAAATTTACAGCATGTCCACCAAGGAGAGGCAGATGCTCACAGGCCACTAAAAGAGGGCAAGCAGGCTCTGTGTCTATAATCGACAGTGCTGGTCATGGACACGGTGCATCCTCAGCACGTGGCCGTGGGGCATGCTTGTCCTTTTTTCCTGCAGCTGGCAATGTTATTGAGCCACAACATGCAGAAGAGTTGGTGGAATGGATAACAAAGCCGTCCTCATCCTCCTCATCCTCTGTCACCCAGGCTCAGAGTAGTTTGCCTGCCAATGCAGCTGCCAAAGTGGCCTATTCCATTGGCTCCATGTCAACAGTCACTCCTTCCCTAGCCCCACCATCATGCACTGAGGAGTCCCCCGAACTATTCGACCACAGTGACGGTTACATGCTGCAGGAGGATGAGCAGCGATTTGAAGGCTCCGATGATGGTACCCAGGTTGAGGAAAGGAGTAAGGTCAGCCTAGAGAGAGGGGGTGCCAAAGAAGGTCAAGAAACTGGCAGTCATGATCCCCCAGCTGCAGCATACTGCCAAGTTTGCTCCAGTGATGAGGAGGGAGGGGATGATGAAGTCACTGACTCAACTTGGGTGTGGGATAGAAGAGAGAAGGAGGAGGCGCATCTCCAACGAGGTAGGATGCCCTCCAGGGGGCAGCTTACTGCTAAGCAGGTGCAATGTGCTGCTGACTCCCCACATATTTTGAAAAGTTCTTTGGTGTGGCCCTTTTTTTGACACGTGTGCAGCAGATCGCACCATTGCTGTTTGCTACATATGTCTGAAGCATATCAAGCAAGGCCAAAACATCAGCTGCTTGGGCACCACATGCTTGACCAGACATATGATGACCTCCCATGCATTCTGTTGGCAACAGCACTTAAAAGACCCACATCAAAGAACAAGGTGGAGCTCTCCTTGCTACTCATCAGCTGGGTTTTCCAACCCCACTATACCTCCAGTCCTCTCAAAAACCTGCACTGAGAGGAATGAAGGTATAGCAATAGGTGTCCCAAGTACTTTCAGCCAATTTGCTATCAGTACACCTCCATCTGATTTTAGCAGGCAAATTTCCCTACCTCAGTTGCTATACCATCGAAATAAATTTGGTCCCAGTCATCCACATGCTCAGCGTCTGAATGCTAGCTTGGCCAAATTGCTAGCACTGCACCTGCTGCCTTTTCAGCTGGTAGACTCTGCCCCATTTCGTGAATTTGTGGAATGTGCGGTACCTCAGTGGCAGGTTCCCAAATGCCATTTCTTTTCACGGAAGGCCATTCCGGCTCTCTAGCAGCATGTGGAAGGCAATGTCTTGGCCTTGTTGGACAGGGCAGTCAGCAGTAAGGTGCATATTACTGCTGACTCATGGTCCAGCAGGCATGGACAGGGACGTTACCTTTCTTTCACGGCGCACTGGGTAACTCTGCTGACAGCTGGGAAGGATGCAGGAAAGGGTTCAGTATTGTTGGAGCTTGTTCCGCCACCACGCCTCCAAAATGCTAGTGATGATTCTGCCACAGCTCTCTCCTCCACCCCCTCCACTTCTTCTTCTTCTATGGCCGCTTTCCTGCAGATTTCTCCTCAGAACCAGCAGTGCTCTGTAGGCGTTCAAGGGGCTACGCAAGCACTCAGGCAAAAAGATGCCATGCAGTGCTTGAGTTGGTCTGCTTTGGGAACAGGAGCCACACTGGGGCAGATATTCTGTCAGCTCTGCAGGGGCAGGCTCAGAGGTGGTTCATGCCATGCCAGCTTCAGCCAGGAATGGTTGTATGCAACAATGGCACCAACCTCCTCTCCGCCCTCCGACAGGGACACTTGACCCATGTTCCCTGTTTGGCTCACGTCCTGAATTTGGCAGTGCAGAAGTTCTTGAGCAGGTACCTGGGCTTACAGGATCTCCTGAGGCAGGCCAGGAAAGTCTGTGGTCATTTCCGCCAGTCACATAATGCCAGTGCTCGGCTGACTGACATTCAAAGAGAATGCAACCTGCCCAAGAACCGCCTCATTTGTGACATGCCCACCATGTGGAACTCAATGTTGGTAATACTGCAGCGGCTGCACATGCAGCAGAGGGCCATCAATTTGAGGAGACCATGAGGATGGTGAGCAGTGACAGTGCATGCATCGGTGATACTGTCCCTCTTGTCTTCCTGTTGGAGCACACTCTTCGTGGAATAATGGACAGGGCACTTGAGGCAGAACAGTGGGAGAAAGAGGAGGACTTCCTTACCTCTCAAGGCCCCTTTTATCCAGATACTAGTATTCCTGCAGGCCCGCCAATCACACAGGAAGAAGAAGAAGAGGAGGAGGATTGTGTCAGCATGGAGGTAGAGGATAACACTCAGCATCAGCAACAGTCTTCAAGGGATCGTTTGCAGTCCCCAGAAACCCATGGAGTTGTACGTGGCTGGGAGGAGGTGGTTGAGGATCATGTGATCCTTAATGACAAAAAAAGCAAGTCTAGGTGCAATCACCTAAAGCTCCCACATGTTCAAATCTGTACAATAAAAGCAATCAAAGGACAGTCAAGAAACAAAAAATTTAAACAATGACAATCCATTCAATAAGCACAAGCCAATAGTCCATAGATTGTGGTGATTAGGATGAGGGGAAAAATGCCCAGAGAAAGCAAGCAGGGCTGCCATCATAGTAGGAACGAAACCATGGTCCTGAGGCTGAAAAACAACAAGTAAAGAGGCGCCTCTGGGTGCAGACGTTTTAAAAGGTTTAAAATGCTTTAATAAGATATATAGAGATAAACTCACATTGTGGTGATAAAAACAAGCATGATAGTAAGAGTCATGGATGGCGCTCCCAAACCTGTGCCTGTGGAAAGTCTCTGTGGTGGATGTAGTGACAGCTCTTCCTGGTTGTAGTGAGCCGGCTTCAGACAACGGAGGAGCGGCCTCAGAACGAGGCTTGACACACACGAGATAGCTGGCTGCAGGGGGATGACTTCATCGATAGTGGACGTGTTTCCTGGGCAAGCGCGCTTGGGTGGTAGGCAAGCCGCGCCTCTTTCTCAACAGACCAGTCTGTAGATCAGTCTGTTGCACAGACTGATAATATATATATAATAATAATAATAATAATAATAATAATATATATATATTATTAATATATATATATTATAAAATATATACAGTGCCTTGAAAGGGTATCCATACCCCTTGAAACGTTACACATTTTGTCATGGTACAACCAAAAATGTAAATGTATTTTATTGGGATTTTATGTGATAGACCAACACAAAGTGGCACATATAAACAGAAGAAACAGACAGCGCAAAACCTAATTACTAAAACTCAGCAGCTGGACACTGTAGGTCAATATACAAAACCTAAAAAGACATACACAAAATATAGCAGTGCAGCGCTCAAGACAGGTCAGATGTATACACATAAAATGTACATATTAAACGTACATAAATAAAACGCATGAGGCAAAGTCCCAAAAAGTATATCTTAGTCTGAGGAGATCAAAAGCTGCCCACTTGCAGAAGGGGGATCCCTCAGTTGGCAAGGAAAGGGTGCAGTGATAGGATAAGATTGTATTAGTTGTATCACCACCAATGTGAACCTCCACCAAGGGTCTAGGCTGCTCACCAGATTCGCTAAGGAAGTCCACAAGGACAATACGCGTGCGAGGGGCTCTGTGATGTCAGTACAGCCACCCATCTGGTTCATTTTATGCTGTATACTCCTGCACTGGGAAACAGTGCTTGTTTTGTGAGTAATATTTTTCTTATTTAATAAATTTTATACCTTTTCGTATGGAGAGCACTATGTCCTGTTATTTTTGTTTCTAACATGATATATATCAACCGATGAGACAGAATTTGGGATATTGCCTGTGGACCCCTATCTCCATAATCTACCCTGTGGAAGGGAATGCATGAGTGAGCTTGCTGTTAACGCAGAAGGTCCACTCAATAAGGTGAGCAGCCTAGACCCTTGGTGGAGGTTCACATTGGTGGTGATACAACTAATACAATCTTATCCTATCATTGCACCCTTTCCTTGCCAACTGAGGGATCCCCCTTCTGCAAGTGGGCAGCTTTTGATCTCCTTGGACTAAGATATACTTTTTGGGACTTTGCCTCATGCGTTTTATTTATGTACGTTTAATATGTACATTTTATGTGTATACATCTGACCTAAAGTGGCACATAATTGTGAAGTGTGTCCTAAGTGACAGATAATGAGCCCTAGCCGTAAACAACTGCAGTCATAAACTGCGCTAATTTCCCCCCTATTTGCATTCTTGCATATTAACATAAAACAGATCCATTATCTGTCCCCATTGATATGTAGAGTAAATCTTGTTTGTTCAGTATCCTCTTTAATCAACAAGTTATTAACAATTAGTTAAACAGCTACCAATGTGACCCTGCACAACATTAACATCCTTTTGATGTGTAAAATGGACTTGTCAACGGCCTGTTGGAATGTTTGTATGTGAATGCATCACAATACATGTATACATATAATACAATATATAAAATACATACACACACATGCGTGTGTGTGTGTGTGTGTATGTGTATATATATATATATATATCTCCAACATATACCAAAAACAGTTTTGGACAATTCCTTTATTAAGGTATAAAGAAGGCATCCCCGCGACTGCCGAGTTTTGTGCTTTGACAGCTGTTATATAGGCAAGGGCGGGGCCACACGATGATGTAAAAGGTTGACCCCGCCCCCTCTGATGTCATATGATGACAGAAGGGGTGGGGTCACCCGGTTACATCACTGTGTGGCCGCCCTTGGTTATTTAAGAGCTGTCATCACGAAAAGGCTCCAGTCGTTGGGACGCCTCCCATGGAAGCAGATTTTTTTTGTTTTTTTCTTAGGACTGTCGGATGCCATGATTGAAGATGGATGGACATCACATGACACTTTTTTTTTTATATAAAAGAATTGTCAAAAACTGTCTCCTGTCATTTTTACTTTTTTGGTGAATGAGTAGGGGTACAATGTACCTGATACCAATTCACATGGCTGGTGGGATCTGGGGGCCCCCTTGTTAAAGGGGGATTTCAGATTCTGATAAGCCCCCCGCCTGCAGACCCCCAACTACCGGGAAAGGGTTGTGAGGATGAGGCCCTTGTCCCCATCAAAATGGGGACAAGATGTATTCAATGAATCTTGGTTTAAACAATAGTCAATTTTCAGATCTCCCTCCCCATTTTGAAGGCATGTAGCCTGGTATGGTTCAGAAGGGGTTGGGCACTCTCTCGTCCCCCACCTTTTACTGCGGCCTGCCAGGCTGCGTGCTCAGATAAGGGTCTGGTTTTCATATTTTGGTGCGGGGTTTAACTTAAAATCCATACCAGACCTGAAGGGCCTGGTATGGATTTTGGGGGGATCCCCACGCCATTTAAAAAAAAATTGACGCGGAGTTCCCCTTAATATCCATCCTAGACCTGAAGGGCCTGGTAATGGACTGGGGGGGAGCTACTATGTTTTTTTTTTTCAATGATTTTTATGTATATTTGCTGTGGTACTGTTATGAACATGGGAAAGACCTACAGGCAGACTAAGGAGACCCCCCAGGCACAATATTTAAAGTAATATTTCATTTTTATTGTTTCACTTTAACCACGTGCCAACCAGCCGCCGCAGTTTTACTGCGGCAGAATGGCACGGCTGGGCGAAACGACGTTATGTAACGTCGCATAGCCCTGTGGCCACTAGGAGGCACGTGCGCCCCCCCGCTCGCCCCCCAAGCCGATGCGAGTGCCCGGCGGTCTCGATCATGCCGGGCTCCCATGATCACTTGGGGCACACAGAGAATCTGTGTATGTAAACACAGTTTCCAGTTCTATGAGGGGAGACCTGACAGATCCTCTGTTCATACATAGTATGAACAGAGGATCTGTTCGTTTCCCTGCACAGTCCACATCCCCCTTCATTTAGAACACAAATTAGGACACACATTATCCCATTCACTGCCCCCTAGTGTTAACCCCTTCACTGCCAGTGACATTTTTACAGTAATAAATGCATTTTTAATCGCATTGATCGCTGTATTAATGCCAATGGTCCCAAAAATGTGTCGAAATTGTCCGACGTGTCCGACATAATGTCGCAGTTATGATAAAAATTGCTGATCGCCGCCATTACTAGTAAAAAAAAAAAATTTTTTAATAAAAATGCCATAAAACTATCCCCTATTTTGTAGATGCTATAACTTTTGTGCAAACAAATCAATATACGCTTATTGTGATTTTTTTTTTTACCAAAAATATGTAGAAGAATACGTATCGGCCTAAACTGAGGAAAAAAATGTTATATATATATATATATGTGTGTGTGTGTGTGTGTGTGTATGTATGTATATGTATGTTTTGCGAAGGGTTTAACCACTTGCCGACCACCTCACGCATATACTGCGGCAGAATTGGCACGGGCAGGCAAAATCACGTACCTGGTATGTGATTGCCTTCCCACGGGTGGGGGGTCCGATCGGACCGCCCCCGGTGCCCGAGGCGGACGGCTTTGGTCTGGGAGCGATGAGAGGTGAGGGGGAGATCATCCATTCGTGGTACTCCTCGCGATCGCTCCCAGCCAATCAGAATCATTCCTCTGCTGCTGTATGCTAAACAGCAGCAAAGGAAATGATGTCATCTCTCCTCGGCTCTGTATTTTCCGTTCCGGCGCCAAGGAGAGAAGACGTCAATGTGAGTGCACAACACTACACACACAGTAGAACATAACAAGCACACTTTACACCCCCCATCACCCCCGGCCCCCCCCAATCACCCCCAATCACCCCTACCCCCCCTGTCACACTGACACCAAGCAGTTTTTTTTGTTTTTTTTCTGATTACTGCATGGTGTCAGTTTGTGACAGTTAGTGTGGTGGGGCAGTTAGTGTTAGCCCCCCGTAGGTCTAGGGTACCCCCCTAAGACCCCCTAATAAAGTTTTAACCCCTTGATCACCCCCCATCGCCAGTGTCGCTAAGCGATCATTTTTCTGAATGCTGTATTAGTGTCACTGGTGACGCTAGTTAGAGAGGTAAATATTTAGGTTCGCCGTCAGCGTTTTATAGCGTCAGGGACCCCCATATACTATCTAATAAATGTTTTAACCCCTTAATTGCCCCCTGGGTAACTCTTTCACCACTGATCACCGTATAACTGCTACGGGTGATGCTGGTTAGTTTGTTTATTTTTTATAGTGTCAGGGCACCCGCCGTTTATTACCGAATAAAGGTTTAGCCCCCTGATTGCCCGACGGTGATATGCGTCACCCCAGGCAGCGTCAGATTAGCGCCAGTACCGCTAACACCCACGCACGCAGCATACGCCTCCCTTAGTGGTATAATATCTGAACGGATCAATATCTGATCCGATCAGATCTATACTAGCGTCCCCAGCAGTTTAGGGTTCCCAAAAATGCAGTGTTAGCGGGATCAGCCCAGATACCTGCTAGCACCTGCATTTTGCCCCTCCGCCCGGCCCAGCCCAGCCCACTCAAGTGCAGTATCGATCGATCACTGTCACTTACAAAACACTAAACGCATAACTGCAGCGTTCGCGATCAGGCCTGATCCCTGCGTTCGCTAACAGTTTTTTGGTAGCGTTTTGGTGAACTGGCAAGCACCAGCCCCAGGCAGCGTCAGGTTAGCGCCAGTACCACTAACACCCACGCACGCACCGTACACCTCCCTTAGTGGTATAGTATCTGAACGGATCAATATCTGATCCGATCAGATCTATACTAGCGTCCCCAGCAGTTTAGGGTTCCCAAAAACGCAGTGTTAGTGGGATCAGCCCAGATACCTGCTAGCACCTGCGTTTTGCCCCTCTGCCAAGCCCAGCCCACCCAAGTGCAGTATCGATCGATCACTGACACTTACAAAACACTAAACGCATAACTGCAGTGTTCGCAGAGTCAGGCCTGATCCCTGCGATCGCTAACAGTTTTTTTGGTAGCGTTTTGGTGAACTGGCAAGCACCAGTGGCCTAATACACCCCGGTCATAGTCAAACCAGCACTGCAGTAACACTTGGTGACGTGGCGAGTCCCATAAGTGCAGTTCAAGCTGGTGAGGTGGCAAGCACAAGTAGTGTCCTGCTGCCACCAAGAAGAAGACAAACGGGCCCGTCGTGCCCATAATGCCCTTCCTGCTGCATTCGCCAATTCTAATAATTGGGAACCCACCACTTCTGCAGCGCCCATACTTCCCCCATTCACATCCCCAACCAAATGCCGTCGGCTGCATGAGAGGCATTTTTTTGTCCTCCTGAGTACCCCTACCCAACAAACCCCCCCCCCCAAAAGATGTCGTGTCTGCAGCAAGCGCGGATATAGGCGTGACACCCGCTATTATTGTCCCTCCTGTCCTGACAATCCTGGTCTTTGCATTGGTGAATGTTTTGAACGCTAACATTTAATAGTTGCGTATTAGCGTAGGGTACAGCATTGCACAGACTAGGCAAACTTTCACAGGGTCTCCCAAGATGCCATCGCATTTTGAGAGACCAAGACCCGAACCTGGAACCGGTTATAGTTATAAAAGTTACAGTTACAAAAAAAAGTTGAAAAAAAAAAACCACCAAAAAATATATAAAATAAAAAAAAATAGTTGTTGTTTCATTGTTCTCTCTCTCTCTCTCTCTCTCTCTCTCTCTTTCTCTCTCTCTCTCTCTCTCTCTCTCTCTCTCTCTCTCTCTTCTCTCTCTCTCTCTCTTTTCTCTCTATTGTTCTGCTCTTTTTTACTGAGTACAGGGTACAGCATTGCACAGACTAGGCACACTTTCACAGGGTCTCCCAAGATGCCATCGCATTTTGAGAGACCCGAACCTGGAACCGGTTATAGTTATAAAAGTTACAGTTACAAAAAAAGTGTAAAAAAACAAAAACAAAAAAATATATAAAATAAAAAAAATAGTTGTTGTTTCATTGTTCCCCCCACCGTGTTTTTCTCTGGCTCTCCTGTCTCAACAGGGAACCTGAGAATGCAGCCGGTGATTCAGCCAGCTGACCATAGAGCTGATCAGAGACCAGAGTGGCTCCAAACATCTCTATGGCCTAAGAAACTGGAAGCTACAAGCATTTCATGACTTCGCCGGATGTAAACAGAGCCATTGGGAAATTGGGAAAGCATTTTATCACACCGATCTTGGTGTGGTCAGATGCTTTGAGGGCAGAGGAGAGATCTAGGGTCTAATAGACCCCAATTTTTTCAAAAAAGAGTACCTGTCACTACCTATTGCTATCATAGGGGATATTTACATTCCCTGACATAACAATAAAAATTATTAAAAAAAAAAATGAAAGGAACAGTTTAAAAATAAGATAAAAAAAGCAAAAAAATAATAAAAAAAAAAAAAAAAAAAAAAGCACCCCTGTCCCCCCCTGCTCTCGCGCTAAGGCGAACGCAAGCATCAGTCTGGCGTCAAATGTAAACAGCAATTGCACCATGCATGTGAGGTATCAGCGAAGGTCAGATCGAGACCAGTAATTTTAACAGTAGACCTCCTCTGTAAATCTAAAGTGGTAACCTGTAAAGGCTTTTAAAGGCTTTTAAAAATGTATTTATTTTGTTGCCACTGCACGTTTGTGTGCAATTTTAAAGCATGTCATGTTTGGTATCCATGTACTCGGCCTAAGATCATCTTTTTTATTTCATCAAACATTTGGGCAATATAGTGTGTTTTAGTGCATTAAAATTTTAAAAAGTGTGTTTTTTCCCCAAAAAATGCGTTTGAAAAATCGCTGCGCAAATACTGTGTGAAAAAAAAATGAAACACCCACCATTTTAATCTGTAGGGCATTTGCTTTAAAAAAATATATAATGTTTGGGGGTTCAAAGTAATTTTCTTGCAAAAAAAAATAATTTTTTCATGTAAACAAAAAGTGTCAGAAAGGGCTTTGTCTTCAAGTACTGTAGTTAGAAGAGTGGGTGATGTGTGACATAAGCTTCTAAATGTTGTGCATAAAATGCCAGGACAGTTCAAAACCCCCCCAAATGACCCCATTTTGGAAAGTAGACACCTCAAGGAAATTGCTGAGAGTCCATGGAATATTTTATATTGTGACACAAGTTGCGGGAAAAAGACAATTTTTTTTTTTTTGCACAAAGTTGTCACTAAATTATATATTGCTCAAACATGCCATGGGAATATGTGAAATTACACCCCAAAATACATTCTGTTGCTTCTCCTGAGTACGGGGATACCACATGTGTGAGACTTTTTGGGAGCCTAGCCGTGTACGGGACCCTGAAAACCAAGCACCGCCTTCAGGCTTTCTAAGGTGGCACAACCCCCCCCCCCCCCCCAAATGACCCTATTTTGGAAAGTAGACACTCCAAGCTATTTCCTGAGAGGTATAGTGAGTATTTTGCAGACCTCACTTTTTGTCACAAAGTTTTGAAAATTGAAAAAAGAAAAAAAAAAAATTTTCTTGTCTGTCTTCATTTTCAAAAACAAATGAGAGCTGCAAAATACTCACCATGCATCTCAGCAAATAGCTTGGGGTGTCTACTTTCCAAAATGGGGTCATTTGGGGGGGGGGGGGTTGTGCCATCTGGGCATTTTATGGCCTTCAAAACTGTGATAGGTAGTGAGGAGTGCAATAAAAAATTTACGCCCTTAGAAATACTGAAGGCGGTGATTGGTTTTTGGGACTTCAGTCCTTTCTAAAGGACTCTCGTTTTGCCCAGCAAATAGGTTGGACAAATTTGAGACAATCAAAGATCTTAACTTATACACTCGAAAGCTTTTAATAAAAAGCATGTTTGAAAAAGAAAAACCTGGGTTTGAAGGTTGCCGCACTTATGCCCTGTACACATGGTCAGATTTTCCGATGGAAAAAGTGCGATCGGATTGTGTTGTCGGAAATTCCGATTGTGTGTGGGCTCCATCGGACTTTTTCCGTTGAAATTTCCGACACACAACGTTTGAGAGCAGGATATAAAATTTGAGAGCAGGACAACAAAATCTGATCGTTTAAATTCCAATCTTGTGTACACAAATCCGATGCACAAAGTGCCACGCATGCTCAGAATAAATTAAGAGGTGAAAGCTATTGGCTACTGGCCCGTTTATAGTCCCAACGTATGTGTTTTACGTCACCGCTTTCAGAACGATCGGATTTTCCAACAACTTTGTGCGACCGTGTGTATGCAAGACAAGTTTGGCCCAAAATCAGTCGGAAAAAATACGATGGATTTTGTTGTCAGAATGTCCGATCGTGTGTAAAGGGCATTATAGTGAGAGACGAGCATTAGACAACTTAAATTCCTTCTTAAAGGAGAGTGAGTCGAGAGATCTTATCGATTCAATTGACCTAGAATTTCGTCTCAAGGAAGTGGATGGAAAATCCACCAAAACCATTACCACTATTACTATATCCTCATTAAACAAAACTTCATCTTTATATCCTGCCCTCAGTACTAACCATGGTATAACCACATTTCTCAAAATGGTGTGTCAAGAAATAAAATTGTTAGACCCTATGTCCTCTAGTTCAGGGAACTTCACCAAAAATGAAAAGATAGCATTAAAAAATCTATCAAGCAATTATGATATCACTATAAAATCCTCAGACAAAGGAGGCAACTTTGTTCTTATGGACAATGATTAATATAGCCGAATGTGTACCAACATTTTGATCAACCGTAACTGGTACCGTCCGGTTAGCTCAGATATTGTTGAGGTCTTTAAAAAGAAGTTTTATTTGTTTGTTGATGATGCCTTTCAGAATAAGGTTATTTCTAAACAAACATGGGATTTCATTAGTATTCCCTATCCTAGAGTGGCAACTTTCTATTCACTACCCAAAATTCATAAGAATTAACCCTCCTGGTAGACCAATACTCTCTGGGAATGGTTCCATTAATGAAAATTTGGGGTTTTTAGTGGAACAAGGATTGGTGATAAAGCATCAGTGAAGAGGAGACACGTTTTTCCCATATTAACTCTTACAGGAGAGAATTTCCCTTCCTAGGGGTAGATTTCATCTCACTTCCTGTTTTCTCCTTCCATTTGCAAGTAGAAGTCGTTTGTAAGTTGAATGTTTGAAAGTAGGGGCCTGCCCTATATACTTTGCAGAAATTGGGGCCTTACTGTAGGTGTTGGTGTTGCCACAACACTGTAAGCCCGTACAGTTACTCTTGGTGGGCACAGGAATGGGCCCTGCTGTGAAATATTAGATCAAGAATTGTAATTACATGCCATTGTTGAACAGTGGTAGAAAAATTGGGCCTTTGGTGGTGGTGGTGCTGGGGCCACAACACTGTAAGTCCTCACAGTTACTCTTGGTGGGCGCTGGAACGGGCCCTGCTGTGAAATATTAGATCAAGAATTGTAATTACATGCACCTGTTGAACAGGGGCAAAAAAATTGGGCCTTTGCTTGTGGTGGTGGTAGTGGTGTTGCCAGAACACTGTAAGTCCTCGGTTACTCTTGGTGGGCGCAGGAATGGGCCCTGTTGTGAAATATTAGATCAAGAATTGTAATTACATGTCCCTGTTGAACAGGGGCAGAAAAATTGGGCCTTTGGTGGTGGTGGTGTTGCCACAACACTGTAAGCCCTCACAGTTACTCTTGGTGGGCGCAGGAATGGGCCCAGCTGTGAAATATTAGATCAAGAATTATAATTACATGTACCTGTTGAACAGGGGCAGAAAAATTGGGCCTTAGGCACTGGTGCCACAACACGGCAAGCCCTCACAGATACTCTAGTTGGAGCGCAGGAATGAGCCCTGCTGCAAAGTATTGCATCAAAAATCGTAATTTTACACCCCTGTTAAACAGGGGCAGAAAAATTGGGCCTTGGGCACTGGTGCTGGTGCCACAACACTGCAACCCCTCACAGATACTCTAGTTGGAGCGCAGGAATGAGCCCTGCTGCAAAGTATTGCATCAAAAATTGCAATTACATGCCCCTGTTAAACAGGGGCAGAACAATTGTGCCTTGGCCCCTGGTGGCGGTGCCCAGAACCAAGAATGTTCTTACAAGCTATCAGCATGAAAAATGAGGAGGAAGAGGATTGTGACTCAGCATAACAGGATAGTCACTCAGCATCAGCATAGGCAGTCTTGAAGGGATCTCACATTAAAATAATCAATTGGTTACATCAGCATCAGGTGCTTGGTAGCTGGTGATCCAAGACTGATTCGTTTTTATGAAGGTCAGCCGATCGAACGATTTGGTGGACAGGTGCACCCTGTGATTGGTTACAAAGCCTCTGGCAGCACTGAATGTGCGTTCCGAAAGAACGCTGGATGCAGGACAGGCCAGCATACTGTGCAAGCTCTGGCCAGTGATCCATCCTCAAGACCCAGTAACCCAGAGGATCTTTGGTGGGAAAGGTGTCCAAGTCTGATCTTGCCCCTAGGTAATCCTGCACCATGTGAATCAGACGCTGGAGATGGTTACTGGAACCGATCATACCTTGGGGCTGCGGACTAAAAAATTGTCTGAACGCATCGGTCAGACAGCCACCTTCTCCACCGCTCCTTCTGTGACTGACCGAAGCCTCAGCAACACGTTGTCCAGGAGGACCAGGAAATTGTAACCTCCCAGGCTCTGGAAACGCGTTGCACACACCCTTCTGCAGGCCTCCCGAAGATGTTTCATCCTCTGCAACAGCAAGATAAGGTCCGCAACCTTACCCTTGTAATGTGGATCAAGGAGGGTTGCCAGCCAGTAATCATCCCTCCCCTTGATACCACTAATATGAGGATCCTTCGGCAGGCTTTGCAGGATCAGGGAGGCCATGCAGTGTAAGTTTGCTGAGGCATTCGGTCCAGAGTCCTCTGGGTCACTAAGGATGACATGATCTGCAGCCACCTTCTCCCAGCCACATACAAGTCCATGGGTTTCTTCAGACTGTAAATGATCCCTTGAAGACTGCTGCTGATGCTGAGTGCCAAGCTCCACCTCTATGCTGACACAATCCTCCTCCTCCTCCTCATCCTCTTCCTGTGTGATCGGCAGGCATGCAGGAACACTGTCTGGATAAAGGGGGTCTTGAGAGGTAAGGAAGTCCTCCTCTTCCTCCCTCTGTTCTGCCTCAAGTGCCCTGTCCATTATTCCACACAGTGTGTGCTCCAACAGGTGGACAAGAGGGACAGTTTCACTGATGCATGCACTGTCACTGCTCACCATCCTCGTGGCCTCCTCAAATGGTGACAGGACAGTGCATGCATCCCTGATCATAGCCCACTGGCGTGGGGAAAAAAACAAGGTCCCCTGACCCTGTCCTGATGCCATAGTCGCATAGGTACTCATTGATGGCCCTCTGCTGCATGTGCAGCTGTTGCAGCATGGCCAACGTTGAGTTCCACCTGGTGTGCATGTCGCAGATTAGGCAGTTCTTGGGCAGGTTAAATTCCTTTTGGAAGTCAGCCAGCCGAACACTGGCATTATATGACCTGTGGAAATGCACACAGACTTTCCTGACCTGCCTCAGGACATCCTGTAAGCCCGGGTACTTGCCAAAGAACCGCTGCACCACCAAGTTGAGGACGTGAGACAAACAGGGCACATGGGTCATTTGTCCCTGATGGAGGGCGGAGAGGAGGTTGGTGCCATTGTCGCAAACCACCATACCTGGCTTAAGCTGGCGTGGCGTCAACCACCTCTGAACCTGCCCCTGCAGAGCTGACAGAATCTCTGCCCCAGTGTGGCTCCTGTCCCCCAAGCACACCAGCTCAAGCACCGGATGGCATCTTTTGACCTGCGTGCTTGCGTAGCCCCTTGAACGCCTACAGAGCACCGCTGATTCCGAGGACAAATCAGCACAGGAAGAGGCCGCGGAAGAAGAAGAAGAGGAGGGGGTGGAGGAGAGAGGTGTGACAGAACCACCACTAGGAGAATTTTGGAGGCGTGGTGGCGGAACAACCTCCAACACTACTGCACCCTGTCCTGCATCCATCCCAGCTGCCAGAAGAGTCACCCAGTGGGTGCTGAAAGATAGGTAACGTCCCTGTCCATGCCTGCTGGACCATGAGTCAGCGGTAATATGCACCTTACCGCTTACTGCCCTGTCCAGCGAGGCCAAGACATTGCCTTCCACATGCCGGCAGAGAGCCGAAATCACCTTCCGTGAGAAAAAGTGGCGTTTAAGAACCTGCCACTGAGGAACCACACATTCCACAAACTCACGGAAGGGGGCAGAGTCTACCAACTGAAAAGGCAGCAGTTGAAGTGCTAGCAATTTAGCCAAGCTAGCATTCAACCGCTGGGCATGTGGATGGCTAGGAGCGAACTTCTTTCGGCGGTGCAGCAGCTGGGGAAATTTGCCTGGTACAACCTGACGTCGGTGTAACGATAGCAGATTGCCCGCAAGTACTTGGCTGTAAAACACCTAATTCTACACTTTCATTCCTCTCAGTGCAGGTTTCAGAGAGGGCTGAAGATATAGTGGGGTTGGAGATCCCAGCTGATGAGGAGCAAGGAGAGGTCCGCTTTGTTCTTTGGTGTGGGTCTTTTAGGTACGCTTGCCAACGAACTGCATGGCAGGTCGACATATGTCTGGTCAAGCATGCGGTGCCCAAGCGGGTGATGTTTTGGCCACATGAGATACGCTTGACACATATGTTGCAAATGGCAGCGGTGGGATCTGATGCACTCGTTTCAAAAAAGGCCCACATCAAAGAACTTTTGGAATAACGCACAGAGACAGCAGCACCCTGCACATGCGGAGCTCTGCGGTGTGTTGCAGTCGGTGTGCTGCCCTTAAGCTGGCCCCTGGAGGGCATCCTGCCTCATTGCAAATGTGCCGCCTCCTCCTCCTCCGCTCTCCTATCAGGCACCCACGTGGAGTTAGTGACCTCATCATCCCCTCCCTCCTCATCACTGGAGCAAAGCTGGCAGTATGCTGCAGCTGGGGGAACATAACTGCCAGATTTCTGTCCTTCTTGGGCACCCCCTCTCTCTCTGCTCACGTTACTGCCTTCCTTTAGCTTGGTACCATCATCGGAGCCTTCAAAACCCTGGGAATCCTTCTGGAGCATGTACCCAACACTGTGGTCAAACAGTTCGGGGGACTCCTCAGGAGTAGGGATGAGCTTCGTGTTCGAGTCGAACCCATGTTCGACTCGAACATCGGCTGTTCGATCGTTCGTCGAATTTGGAACATTATGGGCCGTTCGTGCCAAATTCGTGTGGCGCGTCATGGCCCATAATTCACTGCGGCATCGCAGTGCATTGCTGGCTGATGATTGGCCAAGCATGCACTATGACCCGCATGTTTGGCCAATCACAGCATCGTCGGTAGAGAGAGCTGTAATTGGCCAAAGCCAGGGTGGCTTTGGCCAATTATGGCTCAGGGGGTTTAGAACACGCCCCACACTATATAAGGCCGCCTGCATGGCGGCCCTGTGTAGTGTGTGTTCCGGCGTTGGGATACATAGAGAGACAGTCTCATATTCCAAAGAACTTTTGGAATAACGCACAGAGACAGCAGCACCCTGCACATGCGGAGCTCTGCAGTGTGTTGCAGTCGGTGTGCTGCCCTTAAGCTGGCCCCTGGAGGGCATCATGCCTCATTGCAAATGTGCCGCCTCCTCCTCCTCCGCTCTCCTATCAGGCACCCACGTGGAGTTAGTGACCTCATCATCCCCTCCCTCCTCATCACTGGAGCAAAGCTGGCAGTATGCTGCAGCTGGGGGAACATGACTGCCAGATTTCTGTCCTTCTTGGGCACCCCCTCTCTCTCGGCTCACGTTACTGCCTTCCTCTAGCTTGGTACCATCATGGGAGCCTTCAAAACCCTGGGCATCCTTCTGGAGCATGTACCCAACACTGTGGTCAAACAGTTCGGGGGACTCCTCAGGAGTAGGGATGAGCTTCGTGTTCGAGTCGAACCCATGTTCGACTCGAACATTGGCTGTTCGATCGTTCGTCGAATTTGGAACATTATGGGCCGTTCGTGCCAAATTCGTGTGGCGCGTCATGGCCCATAATTCACTGCGGCATCGCAGTGCATTGCTGGCTGATGATTGGCCAATCACAGCATCGTCGGTAGAGAGAGCTGTAATTGGCCAAAGCCAGGGTGGCTTTGGCCAATTATGGCTCAGGGAGTTTAGAACACGCCCCACACTATATAAGGCCGCCTGCATGGCGGCCCTGTGTAGTGTGTGTTCCGGCGTTGAGATACATAGAGAGACAGTGTCATTTCATTTGAGTTAGCTAGATTAGGCAGGACAATCAGTGAGTTAGCTGCACTTACAGTGTATTGTGTATATATATGCATCCCAGGTGTTGCATATATATATATATATATATATATATATATATATATATATATATATATATACACTGTATTCAGTTTAGCTAGATCCGTTCCTGTTATCTTCCTAACTGACAGGCAGGCTTGTCTTGTTACAGTATTTACAGCTACCTGAAGAAAATTGCTGGTGTTCTTTTGATCCTATTAGTACCACACTCAGGCAGCTAGACTATTTACAGTTAGTGTAGTGCGTCCTGCTCACACTGTTCAGCTAAAACTACAAGTTAGTGTAGAGTAATAGACGGTTACAGCGCTGATAGACGTAAATGTACAATAAAGTGCTATGTGCTGAAAATATACATTGGGTATTAGCTATATTTCAAATACAACTGCTGGTCACCACAGTGTATGTGATATGTGAGAAAACAACCAGTGTTACCTGATTAAAAAACAACCTAAAGAATGAGCTAATAAATGGTTAAAAAATCAAATACAAGTGAACTCTAATCACAATATAACAGTGCAAAAAATGGAAAATAGTCCCAAAATAAAAAACTAGCACCAGCTGGGCATGGAAGACTCAGACAGACAACTTAATGATGGCCCAACGGCTCCTTAATCAAAAATGTCAGTCCGTATCTATGATCCAACACCAGGTACTTCTAAATGGATAAATGGATCTTTAGGCTGATACAAGTTAGTGTAGTGAGACCTCTGCACAGTGTTCAGCTAAAGCTACAAGTTAGTGTAGTACGTACTGCTCACAGTGTTCAGCTAAAACTACAAGTTCGTGTAGTGAGACCTCTGCACAGTGTTCATCTAAAGCTACAAGTTAGTGTAGTGCGTCCTGCTTACAGTGTTCAGCTAAAACTACAAGTTAGTGTAGTGAGACCTCTGCACCGTGTTCATCTAAAGCTACAAGTTAGCGTAGTGCGTCCTGCTCACAGTGTTCAGCTAAAACTACAAGTTAGTGTGGTGCGTCCTCCTCACAGTGTTGAGCTAAACCTAAAAGTTATTTTTTTTGCGAGCTCTGCACAGTGTTCATCTAAAGCTACAAGTTAGTGTAGTGCGTCCTGCTCACAGTGTTCAGCTAAAACTACAAGTTAGTGTAGTGAGACCTCTGCACAGTGTTCATCTAAAACTACAAGTTAGTGTAGTGCGTCCTGCTCACAGTGTTCAGCTAAAACTACAAGTTAGTGTAGTGAGACCTCTGCACAGTGTTCATCTAAAGATACAAGTTAGTGTAGTGCGACCTGCTCACAGTGTTCAGCTAAAACTACAAGTTAGTGTAGTGAGACCTCTGCACTGTGTTCATCTAAAGCTACAAGTTAGTGTAGTGCGTCCTGCTCACAGTGTTCAGCTAAAACTACAAGTTAGTGTAGTGAGACCTCTGCACCGTGTTCATCTAAAGCTACAAGTTAGTGTAGTGCATCCTGCTCACAGTGTTCAGCTAAAACTACAAGTTAGTGTAGTGAGACCTCTGCACTGTGTTCATCTAAAGCTACAAGTTAGTGTAGTGGGTCCTGCTCACAGCGTTCAGCTAAAACTACAAGTTAGTGTAGTGCGTCCTCCTCACAGTGTTCATCTAAACCTACAAGTTATTTTTTGCGAGCTCTGCACAGTGTTCATCTAAAGCTACAAGTTAGTGTAGTGCGTCCTGCTCACAGTGTTCAGCTAAAACTACAAGTTAGTGTAGTGCGTCCTCCTCACAGTGTTCAGCTAAACCTACAAGTTATTTTTTGCGAGCTCTGCACAGTGTTCATCTAAAGCTACAAGTTAGTGTAGTGCGTCCTGCTCACAGTGTTCAGCTAAAACTACCAGTTAGTGTAGTGCGTCCTCCTCACAGTGTTCAGCTAAACCTAAAAGTTATTTTTTTGCGAGCTCTGCACAGTGTTCATCTGAAGCTACAAGTTAGTGTAGTGCGTCCTGCTCACAGTGTTCAGCTAAAACTACAAGTTAGTGTAGTGAGACCTCTGCACAGTGTTCATCTAAAACTACAAGTTAGTGTAGTGCGTCCTGCTCACAGTGTTCAGCTAAAACTACAAGTTAGTGTAGTGAGACCTCTGCACAGTGTTCATCTAAAGATACAAGTTAGTGTAGTGCGACCTGCTCACAGTGTTCAGCTAAAACTACAAGTTAGTGTAGTGAGACCTCTGCACTGTGTTCATCTAAAGCTACAAGTTAGTGTAGTGCGTCCTGCTCACAGTGTTCAGCTAAAACTACAAGTTAGTGTAGTGAGACCTCTGCACCGTGTTCATCTAAAGCTACAAGTTAGTGTAGTGCATCCTGCTCACAGTGTTCAGCTAAAACTACAAGTTAGTGTAGTGAGACCTCTGCACTGTGTTCATCTAAAGCTACAAGTTAGTGTAGTGGGTCCTGCTCACAGCGTTCAGCTAAAACTACAAGTTAGTGTAGTGCGTCCTCCTCACAGTGTTCATCTAAACCTACAAGTTATTTTTTGCGAGCTCTGCACAGTGTTCATCTAAAGCTACAAGTTAGTGTAGTGCGTCCTGCTCACAGTGTTCAGCTAAAACTACAAGTTAGTGTAGTGCGTCCTCCTCACAGTGTTCAGCTAAACCTACAAGTTATTTTTTGCGAGCTCTGCACAGTGTTCATCTAAAGCTACAAGTTAGTGTAGTGCGTCCTGCTCACAGTGTTCAGCTAAAACTACCAGTTAGTGTAGTGCGTCCTCCTCACAGTGTTCAGCTAAACCTAAAAGTTATTTTTTTGCGAGCTCTGCACAGTGTTCATCTGAAGCTACAAGTTAGTGTAGTGCGTCCTGCTCACAGTGTTCAGCTAAAACTACAAGTTAGTGTAGTGAGACCTCTGCACTGTGTTCATCTAAAGCTACAAGTTAGTGTAGTGGGTCCTGCACACAGTGTTCAGCTAAAACTACAAGTTAGTGTAGTGCGAGCTCTGCACAGTGTTCATCTAAAGCTACAAGTTAGTGTAGTGCGTCCTGCTCACAGTGTTCAGCTAAAACTACAAGTTAGTGTGGTGCGTCCTCCTCACAGTGTTCAGCTAAACCTACAAGTTATTTTTTGCGGGCTCTGCACAGTGTTCATCTAAAGCTACAAGTTAGTGTAGTGCGTCCTGCTCACAGTGATCAGCTAAAACTACAAGTTAGTGTAGTGCGTCCTCCTCACAGTGTTCAGCTAAACCTAAAAGTTATTTTTTTGCGAGCTCTGCACAGTGTTCATCTGAAGCTACAAGTTAGTGTAGTGCGTCCTGCTCACAGTGTTCAGCTAAAACTACAAGTTAGTGTAGTGCGTCCTCCTCACAGTGTTCAGCTAAACCTACAAGTTATTTTTTGCGAGCTCTGCACAGTGTTCATCTAAAGCTACAAGTTAGTGTAGTGCGTCCTGCTCACAGTGTTCAGCTAAAACTACCAGTTAGTGTAGTGCGTCCTCCTCACAGTGTTCAGCTAAACCTAAAAGTTATTTTTTTGCGAGCTCTGCACAGTGTTCATCTGAAGCTACAAGTTAGTGTAGTGCGTCCTGCTCACAGTGTTCAGCTAAAACTACAACTTAGTTTAGTGAGACCTCTGCACAGTGTTCATCTAAAACTACAAGTTAGTGTAGTGCGTCCTGCTCACAGTGTTCAGCTAAAACTACAAGTTAGTGTAGTGAGACCTCTGCACTGTGTTCATCTAAAGCTACAAGTTAGTGTAGTGGGTCCTGCTCACAGTGTTCAGCTAAAACTACAAGTTAGTGTAGTGCGAGCTCTGCACAGTGTTCATCTAAAGCTACAACTTAGTGTAGTGCGTCCTGCTCACAGTGTTCAGCTAAAACTACAAGTTAGTGTGGTGCGTCCTCCTCACAGTGTTCAGCTAAACCTACAAGATATTTTTTGCGGGCTCTGCACAGTGTTCATCTAAAGCTACAAGTTAGTGTAGTGCGTCCTGCTCACAGTGATCAGCTAAAACTACAAGTTAGTGTAGTGCGTCCTCCTCACAGTGTTCAGCTAAACCTAAAAGTTATTTTTTTGCGAGCTCTGCACAGTGTTCATCTGAAGCTACAAGTTAGTGTAGTGCGTCCTGCTCACAGTGTTCAGCTAAAACTACAACTTAGTTTAGTGAGACCTCTGCACAGTGTTCATCTAAAACTACAAGTTAGTGTAGTGCATCCTGCTCACAGTGTTCAGCTAAAACTACAAGTTAGTGTAGTGAGACCTCTGCACAGTGTTCATCTAAAGCTACAAGTTAGTGTAGTGCATCCTGCTCACAGTGTTCAGCTAAAACTACAAGTTAGTGTGGTGCGTCCTCCTCACAGTGTTCAGCTAAACCTACAAGTTATTTTTTTGCAAGCTCTGCACAGTGTTCAGCTAAAGCTACAAGTTAGTGTAGTGTGTCCTGCTCACAGTGTTCAGCTAAAACTACAAGTTAGTGTGGTGCGTCCTCCTCACAGTGTTCAGCTAAACCTACAAGTTATTTTTTGTGAGCTCTGCACAGTGTTCAGCTAAAGCTACCTGTAGAAGGTTGGTGGTGTTTTCCTGATCCTATCACTACCGCAGGCAGCTAAAAAAGCTACAGGTTAGTTTTTTGTGAGCTCTGCACAGTGTTCAGCTAAAGCTACCTGTAGAAGGTTGGTGGTGTTCTCATACTACAGGCAGGCAGTTGATTTTGCTAGCTGCAGTATCAGTACACACATATATATAGATATATCTATATATATCTATATATATCTATCTATATATATATATATATATATATATATATATATATAGATAGATATAGATATAGATATATATATCTATATATATATATCCCAGCTTAGTGCAGCTACAGGCCATTAGTATGTCTGGAAGGCCAAGTAGGAGAGGCAGACAGTCACAAGCCAATAAAAGAGGGCAAGCAGGCTCTGTGTCTAGTGCTGGTCATGGAGACGGTGCATCCTTATCAGCACGTGGCCGTGGGACACGCTTGGCCTTTTTTTCGGCAGCTGGCCGTGTTGAGCCGCAACATGCGGAAGACTTGGTCGAGTGGATGACCAAGCCGTCCTCATCCTCCTCATCCTCTCTCACCCATGCTCAGGGTACTTTGTCTGGCAAAGCAGCTGCCTCTTCCCTCAGCTCAATATCATCAGTGACTCCTTCCCTAGCCCCACCATGTCCTCCTGAGGAGTCCCTCGAACTGTTTGACCACAGTGTTGGGTACATGCTCCAGGAGGATGCCCAGCGTTTGGAAGGCTCTGATGATTATACTGAGCTCAATGAAGGCAGTAACATGAGCACGGACAGAGGGGGTGCCCAAGAAGGACAGCAATCTGGTAGTATTGCTTCCCCTGCTGCAGCATACTGCCAGGCTTGCTCCAGTGATGAGGAGGGAGGGGATGATGAGGTCACTGACTCAACGTGGGTGCCTGATAGGTGAGAGGAGGAGGAGGTGGCGGCACATCACCAACGAGGCAGGATGCCCTCCAGGGGCCAGCCTAAGGGCAGCACACTGACTGCATCACACCCCAAAGCTCCACATGTGCAGGGCGCTGCAGTCTCTGAGCATTATTCAAAAAGTTCTTTGGTGTGGGCCTTTTTTGAGAGGAGTGCATCAGATCGTACTGCTGCTATTTGCAACATATGTCTCAAGCATATCTCACGTGGCCAAAACATCTCCCGCTTGGGTACCACATGCTTGACCAGACATATGTTGACCTGCCATGCAGTTCGTTGGCAAGCGTATCTAAAAGACCCACACCAAAGAACAAAGAGGACCTCTCCTTGCTCCTCCTCAGCTGAGATCTCCAACCCCACTATACCTTCAGTCCTCTCTGAGACCTGGACTGAGAGGAATGAAGGTGTAGAATTAGGTGTGTCACAGCCAAGTACTTGTGGGCAATCTGCTTTCGGTACACCGACGTCAGATTGTACCAGGCAAATTTCCCTGCCCCAGCTGCTGCACCGCCAAAAGAAGTTTGCTCCCAGCCATCCACATGCCCAGCAGTTGAATGCTAGCTTGGCAAAATTGCTAGCACTTCAACTGCTGCCTTTTCAGTTGGTAGACTCTGCCCCCTTCCGTGAGTTTGTGGAATGTGTGGTTCCTCAGTGGCAGGTACCCAAACGTCACTTTTTCTCATGGAAGGCAATTCCGGCTCTCTACCGGCATGTGGAAGGCAATGTCCATGCCTCGCTGGACAGGGCGGTCAGCGGTAAGGTGCATATTACCGCTGACTCATGGTCCAGCAGGCATGGACAGGGATGTTACCTAAGTTTCTCGGCGCATTGGGTGACTCTGCTGGCAGCTGGGAATGATGCAGGACAAGGTGCAGTAGTGTTGGAGGTTGTTCCGCCACCACGCCTCCAAAATGCCACTACTAATGATTGTGACACACCTCTCTCCTCCACCCCCTCCTCTTCTTCTTCCTCCATGGCCTGTTCCTGTGCTTTGTCCTCTGAACCAGCGGTGCTCCGTAGCCGTACAAGGGGCTACACAAGTACGCAGGCCAAAAGATGCCATGCGGTGCTTGAGCTGGTGTTCTTGAGGGATAGGAGCCACACTTGGGCAGAGGTTCTGTCATCTCTGCAGGGGCAGGTTCAGAGGTGGTTGACGCCACACCAACTTAAGGCAGGAATGGTGGTTTGCGACAATGGCACCAACCTCCTCTCTGCCCTCCGACAGGGGCAAATGACCCATGTGCCCTGTTTGGCTCACGTCCTTAACTTGGTGGTGCAGCGGTTCTTGGGCAGGTACCCGGGCTTACAGGATGTCCTGAGGCAGGCCAGGAAAGTCTGTGTGCATTTCCGCCGGACATATAATGCCAGTGCTCGGCTGGCAGGCCTCCAAAAGGAGTTTAACCTGCCCAAGAACCGCCTAATCTTTGACATGCCCACCAGGTGGAACTCAACGTTGGCCATGCTGCAGCGGCTGCACACGCAGCAGAGGGCCATCAATGAGTACCTCTGTGACTATGGCACCAAGACCGGGTCAGGGGAGCTTGTTTTTTTTTTCCCCACGCCAGTGGGCCATGATCAGGGATGCATGCACTGTCCTGTCACCATTTGAAGAGGCCACGAGGATGGTGAGCAGTGACAGTGCATGCATCAGTGACACTGTCCCCCTTGTCCACCTGTTGGAGCACACGCTGCATGGAATAATGGACAGGGCACTTGAGGCAGAACAGAGACAGGAAGAGGAGGACTTCCTTAGCTCTCAAAGCCCCCTTTATCCAGACAGTGTTCCTGCGTGCCCGTTGATCACACAGGAAGAGGAGGAGGAGGAGGAAGATTGTGTCAGTATGGAGGTGGAGCCTGGCACTCAGCATCAACAGCAGTCTTTAAGGGATCAGTCCCAAGAAACACATGGACTTGTACGTGGCTGGGAGGAGGTGGCTGCGGACCATGTCGTCCTTTGTGACCCAGAGGACTCCGGACCAAATGCCTCAGCAAACCTACGCTGCATGGCCTCCCTGATCCTGCAAAGCCTGCGGAAGGATCCTCGTATTTGTGGTATCAAGGAGAAGGACCAATACTGGCTGGCAACCCTCCTTGATCCACGTTACAAGGGTAAGGTTGCGGACCTTATCTTGCCATCGCAGAGGGAGCAGAGGATGAAACATCTTCGGGAGGCCTTGCAGAAAGGTCTGTGCAACGCGTTCCCAGAGGCTGGGAGGTTACAAACTCCTGTTTCTGGACAACGTGTTGCTGAGGCTTCGGTCAGTCAAAGAAGGAGCGGTGGAGAAGGTGGCCCTCTGACCAATGCGTTCAGACAATTTTTTGGTACGCAGCCCCAAGGTATGATCGGTTCCAGCAACCATCGCCAGCGTCTGTTTTACATGGTACAGGAATACCTAGGGGCAAGATCTGACTTGGACACCTTTCCCACCAAAAATCCTCTGGGTTACTGGGTCTTGAGGATGGATCACTGGCCAGAGCTTGCACAGTATGCAATTGAGCTACTGGCCTGTCCTGCATCCAGCGTTCTTTCGGAACGCACATTCAGTGCTGCTGGAGGCTTTGTAACCGATCACAGGGTGCGTCTGTCCACCAACTCGGTCGATCGACTGACCTTCATGAAAATGAATCAGTCTTGGATCACCACCAGCTACCAAGCACCTGATGCTGATGTAACCAAATAATTTTTTTTGAAATCTCAGATCCCTTCAAAGACTGCCTATGCTGATGCTGAGTGACTATCCTGAGTAATTTTCCTCTTCCTCCTCAATGATCACGCTGATAGCTTGTAAGAAAATTTTTGGTTCTGGGCGCCACCACCAGTGCCTAAGGCCCAATTTTTCAGCCCCTGTTTAACAGGGGCGTGTAATTACAATTTTTGATGCAATAATTTGCAGCAGGGCTCGTTCCTGTGTTCCAACTAGAGTATCTGTGAGGGGTTGCAGTGTTGTGGCACCAGTGCCTAAGGCCTAATTTTTCAGCCCCTGTTTAACAGGGGCATGTAATTACAATTTTTGATGCAATACTTTACAGCAGGGCTCATTCCTTTGTTCCAACTAGAGTATCTGTGAGGGGTTGCAGTGTTGTGGCACCAGCACCAGTGCCTAAGGCCTAATTTCTCAGCCCCTGTTCAACATGGGCATGTAATTACAATTCTTGATCTAATATTTCACAGCAGGGCCCATTTCTGCACCCACCAAGAGCGAGTGAGGACTTACAGTGTTGTGGCACCAGCACCACCACCATCACCACCAAAGGCCCAATTTTTCTGCCCTTGTTCAACAGGGGCATGTAATTACAATTCTTGATCTAATATTTCACAGCAGGGCCCATTTCTGCACCCACCAAGAGCGAGTGAGGACTTACAGTGTTGTGGCACCAGCACCACCACCACCACCACCACCAAAGGCCCAGTTTTTCTGGGCCTTACAGGGGAATTACAGGGGCATGTAATTCCAATTCTTGATCTAATATTTCACAGCAGGGCCCTTTGAGGGCTTACAGTGTTGTGGCCACAACAACACCTGAGTACATAGGGCAGGCCCCTACTTTCAAACATCTAACTTACAAACGACTCCTACTTGCAAACGGAAGGAGACAACAGGAAGTGAGATGAAATCTATCCCTAGGAAGGGAAATTCTCTCCTGTAAGAGTTAATATGGGAAAAACATTTCTCCTTTCCACTGATGCTTTCCAATCCTTGTTCCACAAAAAAACCCAAATTTTCAAAAAACATTGGTCATTGGGACTAAAAGTGAGGTGAAATCTTATGAAGAGGAGGACAGACAGAAAAACAAATGTCACATGGGTGATAACCCTTCCCTATGTTTTCCAAAAAGCTTAAAAAAGATTTTTTGGCTAAACACGTTAAAAATGTACCCGTTCTAAATTACAAACAGATTCTACTCAACAACAAACCTACAGTCCCTGTCTTGTTTGCACCACCTGTATACTGCTGTTCAGAGTATATAGGGCCTGGTGGCCCCACACCTTTCCTTATTTTAATTTGGGTGCGGGGTTCCCCTTAATATCCATACAAGACCCAAAGGGCCTGGTAATGGACTGGGGGGGTACCCATGCCGTTTGTCTCACTGATTTGCATCCATATTGCCAGAACCCGACATTACATTAAAGCCACAAGCAGTTTTAACCACTTCAGCCCCGGAAGGATTTACCCCCTTCCTGACCAGAGCACTTTTTACAATTCGGCACTGCGTCGCTTTAACTGCTAATTGCGCGGTCATGCAATGCTGTACCCAAACGAAATTTGCGTCCTTTTCTTCCCACAAATAGAGCTTTCTTTTGATGGTATTTGATCACCTCTGCCGTTTTTATTTTTTGCGCTATACACGGAAAAAGACCGAAAATTTTGAAAAAAAATGATATTTTCTACTTTTTGTTCTAAAAAAAATCCAATAAACTCAATTTTAGTCATACATTTAGGCCAAAATGTATTCGGCCACATGTCTTTGGTAAAAAAAATGTCAATAAGTGTATATTTATTGGTTTGCGCAAAAGTTATAGCGTCTACAAACTAGGGTACATTTTCTGGAATTTACACAGCCTTTAATTTATGACTGCCTATGTCGTTTCTTGAGGTGCTAAAATGGCAGGGCAGTACAAAACCCCCACAAATGACCCCATTTTGGAAAGTAGACACCCCAAGGAATTTGCTGAGAGGCATGTTGAGCCCATTGAATATTCATTTTTTTTTGTCCCAAGTGATTGAATAATGACAAAAAAAAATTGAATTGCACCCCAAAATACATTTAGCTGCTTCTCCTGAGTACGGGGATACCACATGTGTGGGACTTTTTGGGAGCCTAGTCGCGTACGGGGCCCCGAAAACCAATCACTGCCTTCAGGATTTCTAAGGGCATACATTTTTGATTTTACTCCTCACTACCTATCACAGTTTTGAAGGCCATAAAATGCCCAGATGACATAAAACCCCCCCAAATGACCCCATTTTGGAAAGTAGACACCCCAAGCTATTTGCTTTGAGGCATGTTGAGTCTATGGAATGTTTTATATTTTGACACAAGTTGCGGGAAAGTGACAAATTTTTTTTTTTTTATTTTTTTTTTTGCACAAAGTTGTCACTAAATGATATATTGCTCACACAGGCCATGGGCATATGTGGAATTGCACCCCAAAATACATTTAGCTGCTTCTCCTGAGTATGGGGATACCACATGTGTGGGACTTTTTGGGAGCCTAGCCGCGTACAGGACCCCGAAAACCAATCACCGCCTTCAGGATAGGGCGTACATTTTTGATTTTACTCCTCACTGCCTATCACAGTTTCGGAGGCCATGGAATGCCCAGGTGGCACAAACCCCCCCCAAATGACCCCATTTTGGAAAGTAGACACCCCAAGCTATTTTCTGAGAGGCATGGTGAGTATTTTGCAGCTCTCATTTGTTTTTGAAAATAAAGAAAGACGAGAAAAAAAAATTTTTTTTTTCTTTTTTCAATTTTCAAAACTTTGTGACAAAAAGTGAGGTCTGCAAAATACTCACTATACCTCTCATCAAATAGCTTGGGGTGTCTACTTTCCAAAATGGGGTCATTTGGGGTTTTTTTTTGCCACCTGGGCATTCCATGGCCTCCGAAACTGTGATAGGCGGTGAAGAGTGAAATCAAAAATTTACGGCCTTAGAAAGCCTGAAGGCGGTGCTTGGTTTTCGGGGTCCCGTACGCGGCTAGGCTCCCAAAAAGTCTCACACATGTGGTATCCCCGTACTCAGGAGAAGCAACAGAATGCTTTAAAATTGCGCACAAACGTGCAGTGGCGACAAACTAAATACATTTTTAAAAGCCTTTAAAAGCCTTTACAGGTTACCACTTTAGATTTACAGAGGAGGTCTACTGCTAAACTTACTGCCCTCGATCTGACCTTCATGGCGATACCTCACATGCATGGTGCAATTGCTGTTTACATTTGACGCCAGACCGACGCTTGCGTTCGCCTTAGCGCGAGAGCAGGGGGGACAGGGGTGCTTTTTTTTTTTTTTCTTTATTATTATTATTTTTATCTTATTTTTAAACTGTTCCTTTCATTTTTTTTTTTTTATCATTTTTATTGTTATCTCAGGAAATGTAAATATCCCCTATCATAGCAATAGGTAGTGACAGGTACTCTTTTTTGCAAAAATTGGGGTCTATCAGACCCTAGATTTCTCCTCTGCCCTCAAAGCATCTGACCACACCAAGATCGGTGTGATAAAATGCTTTCCCAATTTCCCAATGGCGCTGTTTACATCCGGCGAAATCTAAGTCATAAAATGCTCGTAGCTTCCGGTTTCTTAGGCCATAGAGATGTTTGGAGCCACTCTGGTCTCTGATCAGCTCTATGGTCAGCTGGCTGAATCACCGGCTGCATTCTCAGGTTCCCTGTTGAGACAGGAGAGCCAGAGAAAAACACGGAAGACGTTGGGGGGTGGGGCATTCCCTCCCACTGCTTGTAAAAGCAGTCTAGAGGCTAATTAGCCACTAGTATTGCTTTTACATGAAAGCTGACCGCTGGCTGAAAAGAATGATACCAAGATGATACCTAAACCTGCAGGCATCATTCTGGTATAACCACTCAAATTCGTGAATGGCGTACCTGAAGACAAAAAAATGGTTAACAATAAAGCA
The DNA here is from genome assembly GCA_037952925.1 of Lithobates clamitans. NCBI lineage: Eukaryota > Metazoa > Chordata > Amphibia > Anura > Ranidae > Lithobates > Lithobates clamitans. The sequence continues at coordinate 838,847 of JBBGZY010000212.1, read as the reverse complement.
CAGTAAACGGTAAGGTATAAAAAATTGCATAGCTGAAAAGCAAACATGATAAAACATAATAACAATAAAACATTGCAGAATAGAATACAGTAAAAAAGAGCAGAACAATAGAGAGAGAGAATAGAGAGAGAGAAAGAACAATAAAACGACAACTATTTTTTTTTTATTTTACATTTTTGTATGTTTTTTTTTTTTTTTTTTTACACTTTTTTTTGTAACTAACTTTTATAACTGTAACCGGTTCCAGGTTCGGGTCTCTCAAAATGCGATGGCATCTTGGGAGACCCTGTGAAAGTGTGCCTAGTATGTGCAATGCTGTACCCTACGCTAATACTCAACTAGTGCATGGTAGCGCTCAAAACATTCACCAATGCAAAGACCAGGATTGTCAGGACAGGAGGGACAATAATAGCGGGTGTCACGTCTATATCCGCGCTTGCTGCAGACACAACATCTTTTTTGGGGGGGTTCGCTGGGTAGGGGTACTCGGGAGGACATAAAAATGCCTCTATAATACTACGCCGCTGGTGCTTGCCAGTTCACCAAAACACTACCAAAAAAACTGTTAGCGATCGCAGGGATCAGGCCTGACTCTGCGAACGCTGCAGTTATGCGTTTAGTGTTTTGTAAGTGACAGTGATCGATCAATACTGCACTTGGGTGGGCTGGGCTGGGCCGGGCGGAGGGGCAAAACGCAGGTGCTAGCAGGTATCTGGGCTGATCACGCTAACACTGCGTTTGTGGGAACCCTAAACTGCTGGGGACGCTAGTATAGATCTGATCAGATCAGATATTGATCCGATCAGATACTATACCACTAAGGGAGGTGCACGGTGCGTGCGTGGGTGTTAGCGGTACTGGCGCTAATCTGACGCTGCCTGGGGCTGGTGCTTGCCAGTTCACCAAAACGCTACCAAAAAAACTGTTAGCGATCGCAGGGATCAGGCCTGACTCTGCGAACGCTGCAGTTATGCGGTTAGTGTTTTGTAAGTGACAGTGATCGATCGATACTGCACTTGGGTGGGCTGGGCTGGGCCGGGCGGAGGGGCAAAACGCAGGTGCCAACAGGTATCTGGGCTGATCCCGCTAACACTGCGTGTTTGGGAACCCTAAACTGCTGGGGACGCTAGTATAGATCTGATTGGATCAGATATTGATCCGTTCAGATACTATACCACTAAGGGAGGCGTATGCTGCGTGCGTGGGTGTTAGCGGTACTGGCGCTAATCTGACGCTGCCTGGGGCGACGCATATCACCGCCGGGCGATCAGGGGGCTAAACCTTTATTCGGTAATAAACGGCGGGTGCCCTGACACTATAAAAAATAAACAAACTAACCAGCGTCAACCGTAACGGTTATACGGTGATCAGTGGTGAAAGGGTTAACTAGGGGGCAATCAAGGGGTTAAAACATTTATTAGATAGTATATGGGGGTCCCCAACGCTATAAAACGCTGACGGCGAACCTAAATATTTACGTCCCTAACTAGCGTCACCAGTGACACTAATACAGCGATCAGAAAAATGATTGCTTAGCAACACTGGTGACGGGGGGTGATCAAGGGGTTAAAACTTTATTAGGGGGGTTAGGGGGGTATCCTAGACCTAAAGGGGGCCTAACACTCACTACCCTAACACACTGTCACAAACTGACACTATGCAGTAATCAGAAAAAAAAAAAAAACCTGCTTGGTGTCAGTTTGTGACAGGGGGGGGGTGATCGGGGGGGGATCGGGGGGCGATCGGGGGGGGGATCGGGGTGTAATGTGTGCCTGGCATGTTCTACTGTGTGTGTTTGTGTTGTGCACTCACAGTTCAGTCTTCTCTCCTCGGCCCGGAACGGAAAATACCGAGCCGAGGAGAGATGACATCATTTCCTCTGCCTCTGTGTACAATACAGAGGCAGGGAAATGATCCCATTGGCTGGGAGCGATCGCGAGGGGGGGGCCATGAATGGATGGCCTCCCCCTCACCACCGATCACTGGGGGACATTTGCCGACCGCCACAGGCACCGGGGGGGGGGTCCGATCGGACCCCCCACCCGCGGGCAGGCAGGGACGTACAGGTAAGCCCTTTTGCCTGCCCGTGCCGCTCTGTCGACGTACATCGTCGTGCGGCGGTCGGCAAGTGGTTAAATGACTTTTTTTCCTTTAAAAATGACATTTTGTGCAGGGACTGTTCTAAGCACGGGAAACACGCGCCACTTTACAGGAATACTATAGACACCCCCCAGGTACGATATTTAAAGGAATATTTCACTTTTTTTTTTATTTTAAGCATCATTAAAATCACTGCTCCCGAAAAAACGGCCGTTTTTAAAAGTTTTTTTTGCATTGATACATGTCCCCTGGGGCAGGACCCGGGTCCCCAAACCCTTTTTAGGACAATAACATGCAAATTAGCCTTTAAAATAAGCACTTTTGATTTTGAACATTCGAGTCCCATAGATGTCAATTAGGTTCTAACGTTCGTGCAAATTTTCGGTCCGTTTGCAGGTTCTGGTGTGAATCGAGCCGGGGGGGTGTTCGGCTCATCCCTACTCAGGAGGACATGGTGGGGCTAGGAAAGGAGTGACTGATGCCATTGAGCTGAGGGAAAAGGCCGCATGGGTAGCTGCTTTGCCAGACAAAGTACCCTGAGCCTGCGTGAGAGAGGAGGATGAGGACGGCTTGGTCATCCACTCTACCAAGTCTTCCGCATGTTGCGGCTTAACGCGGCCAGCTGCCGAAAAAAAGGACAAACGTGTCCCACGGCCACGTGCTGATGAGGATGCACCGTCTCTATGGCCAGCACTGTTGCCTCTAGACACAGAGCCTGCTTGCCCTCTTTTATTGGCTTGTGACTGTCTGACTGTCTGCCTCTGTAAATACTGTAGCTGCCTGCCTGTGGTATTAATAGGATCAGAACAACAGCAATTGTCCTCAGGTAGCTTTAGGTAGAAAAAGAACAACATGGGCGCCACTCTAAGTGCAGTATTAAAAAAGAATTTTAATGAATCTTAAAAACAGGTACTCACAAAGGTACATGTAATCAGGCATGTAAATGTTGGACAGGTGATGTCAAGTGTCCCAGGGGTATGATCCGGTCTCATCCTCAGATGTCGTTCCGCTGTGGAGACAGGCTGCGCTGATGTACGGACGGCAGATCCGGCCGCTGGAACGCACTGTGTGTGATCAGGGAGAGCGAAGGCACTTCCGGGTCTGTACAGGGGTGGCGAATAGGCGACGCGTTTGCGGAGCTACGCTCCTTCCTCAGGCCTAACGTGACCTGTGATTGGTCAGAAGTGTTATAGTCCAAGACGGGCTGGGATTGGGGGAGAAAAACGTCTATCACTTGGAGGCATAGGCTATGTGCTGGACGCTGTGTGTTAGCATGTCAGCGTCTGCAGCGGTGTCTAAAACTTTAAACTGGACAGCCCCGTGTGCATAAACAGGAAAGAGGGGATAGCATAATGATATTTTCTAAACTATTCATTGGGATAAAATTATCTATGGGAAAGCAAGGGGGGAGAAAAAGGATTTTGTTGTAAAGAATAAAGAAAAGGACATGTATGGGTAGAATGTGTAGCTAGAACTACTGTTATTGAATGCGCTGAGTGTAATGACAATGTGATAGAATGGGGGATTAGGCATGTGGAGGTAGAATGTGTAGCTAGGACTACTGTTGTTGAGTGCACTAACTGTGATGTCAAAAATATCTCTCTTATTATTTAAAAATAATAAGAAAAAGAAGAAGAAAAAAATAATAATTATATTAAAAAATAGTAAAAAATAATAATTGAAAGAATAGAATAATGATGATGTACTAGTACAATGAAATAATAAATGATAATAAAGAAATTGATACTGTTGTTGAAAAAATCTGAAAATGGATTGGAATACTTATAGTACTGGGGTGATATTGATGTTCTTACGTGGCCGATAAATAATTTGGGGGTCATAATTATAAAGGAGTGGAATGTGCTTTAATAAAAGACCACACTGGTAAGTTTTCTTGTGGGATGAAGAAAAGTATGTCCTGGTTGGACTTAGAATGGTGGTTGAACAAATTATATTGGCGGCCAATAGTAATGGAACAGGCTGGGGGGGGGGGGAGAAGAGGAAGACATATGTGATATTGCTGAGGTTCCTGCTGCAGAATAAGAAATGAGTGGAAATGTCAAACTGGAATGTTGGGGGTTGTGACATCCTGGTGGAACTAAGGGGACTTGGAGAGCGGTCAAATAAGGCTGCTCGTCTCTATTTCCTCGTTTAGTCCTCCAGGAGTCAGGGTGTCCAAAGTGTATATCCAGTACGTTTCCCTCTGGCAGAGACGTTTGAAATGCTCTGCCAGTGGGAACGCACTGGGAACAGACTCGATGATCCAAACTTTGAGACCAGATGAAGAATGATTATGTTTGCGTAGGAAATGGAGGGGAACACTGTGATGGTCATCTCCTGCCTCTACTAGGCGGCGATGCTCACCAAACCTCTTTCTCAAAGTGCGTATGGTGCGGCCTACATAGTGTAACCCACATGGACATGTCAAGCAATAAATGACAAATTCTGTGGAACAGTTGTAGAAGTTACTAATCTGATATGTCTGGCCCTTGATGGTGAATTCTTTCTGACCATGATAGACATGACTACATGTGAGGCACAGTTTTTTGCGACATTGATACATCCCAATGAGAGGAATAAGACAGAGAGATGTATTCATAAAACTTTGTTGGCTTTTAAATTTACTGGGTGCTACCAGATTTTTGATGTTTCTGCTCTTCCGGTACGTGAACTTAGGTTTGGAGGTGATTGTGGATTTTAAATGTGGATCCTGGAGGAGGATCGACCAGTGTTTGGTGAGTATGCCTTCCATGGCTTTGTGTTTGGAGTGAAATTGAGTCACAAATCTAACCGGCTGTGGTGTGGATTGAGTGGTTTCACTGGTAGATATGGGAGGTTCTGACAGATAAAAATCAAATGCTTCGTTTATGAGTTTTGGTGGGAAAGCCTTGTCTGAGAACTTTTGTTTTAAATGGGACCCTTCCGTGATATAATCAGATTGTCTGGTACAGTTTCTGCGTAACCTGCAGAACTGACTCTTGGGAATATTTGCAATCCATCTAGGGTGATGGCAACTCTGATGGTGCAAAAAGGAGTTGCCAGCTGTCGGCTTATTGTAATTTTTGGCCAATATTTTGCCTTCTTCATGAAAAAGTAGAAGATCTAGAAATGCAAGTTGAGACTGGTCATGTTCTGAGGTGAAAGTGAGGCCATACTCATTGTGATTGCAGTGTTTAATGAAATCAAAAAGAAGGGACTCCGGGCCATCCCAGATGATGATAATGTCATCTATATACCTCCCATAGAACACTATATGGGAGGTAAAGGGGTTGTTGAGCCAGATGTAGTTGGCCTCCCAGTAGCCCATAGTCAGATTCGCGTAGCTGGGTGCGAAATTCGCACCCATAGCTGTGCCCTTTGTTTGTAGGTAGAAGTTGCCATCAAACTCAAAATAGTTATGGGTCAGGCAGAATTCTGTGGCCTCTAAAATGAACTCTGCCTGACCGGGATTCAGCATGGGGTCGGAAGAAAGAAAGCTAGCGATAGCTCTGAGACCTATGTGATGTGGGATTGAAGTATAAAGCGAACTAACATCCAGGGAAACCCACAAGTATGTGGATTCCCAAGTGTAGTGTTCTAACTGTTGCATGAGATGGAATCCGTCTCGGATGTAGGAGGGGAGACTGACTGCAAGTGGCTGTAGGAACTGATCTATATATTGGGAGATGGAACTGGTAATGCTGTCCATAGCCGCAACTATGGGTCGGCTTTTGGATGCTCTTGTGTATTTTCGGAATGTGATAAAAATACGGGGTGGAAAAAAATGGCCGATTGAAGAAAGCATACTCGTGTTTTGAGATGATGTTGTTGTTTTTAGCTCTATCTGTGAGCAATTTGACTTCTGTAATGAAGCTTGACAGAGGGTCGCAGTGCAATTTTCGGTATGTACTATCGTCTGACAGAAGACGGTGGGCTTCAGCTTGATACTCACTGCGATCTTGGACCACAATGCCCCTGCCTTTGTCTGCCGTCTTTATGACTATGTTGTGATTGTCAGTGAGATTTTTGAGGGATAGTTTTTCTTGGGAAGTAAGGTTGGAGTGGTTTTGATGGCTGTCGTGTGTCGATTGACAACGTTTTTTGATATCAGAAAACACCACTTGATAGAAGGTTTGCAAATAGGGTCCCTTTGAGTGTGTGGGATTGAACACGGATTTGGGCCTAAAAGTGCTGTACTGTATGGGAGGAGAGGTAGAGAGATGCTGAGTGAGAAGGAGTAAATCTACATCCTCATCATCACTCTTCATGTTATATAATTCCTTTAGGATACTCAATTCAGGTGAATCACTATTATCAGAAGGAACATTAAGTCCAACCAAATCAGAAGGTGTGTGACTATCAGTAACTGGAGATGTTTTCATGTTGTAGTGACGTCTAAGAGTGAGGTTGCGGATAAACATATGAAGGTCTTTAAATAACTGAAATGAGTTGGGTAGTGAGGTGGGGGCAAAATTGAGACCCCGTTGTAGAATTGAGACTTCAGCTGGGGACAGGTGGTGGGAAGATAAATTGTATATTTTAATGGTTTGAGGGACTTGGCCCTGTGATTTATGTCGCTGTTTTCCCCCTCGTTTGCCTCTTCTTCTAATTTTCTTTTCCCTGTGAATGGGCGGCTGGGCAGTGAGGGGGGAATTGCTAAAAAATCTTGTGTATCAGGCGAAAAGCAATGAGGAAAAGGACTATGTGTCTGTGTGTTGGCCTTCTGAAGACCAGCGCCAGAGACAGGGGTACGGCTGGTGGATTTAGCCAAAACAGAAGTCGTCATTGAACCAGATATGGGATTGGGTTTTGAAGAATCCATAGTGTGGTTCTGGGATATGGGAGAATTGCTTGAATTGACATTGTTGTCTCTTGTAGGCCCACTGGGAGTGATTTTCTCGTTAGTGTGGGTGACATTGCCAGGGGAATGGGGATGGTAATTATTGGAGTAGGTATTTGTATTTGTATTTTGAATTGTATTCGAGCGAGGTCTGGTTCTCTTGCTGGGTATGTGTTGAGGTTTGGGAGTGAGTGGGTGTGACATGGTTCTGGAGTGGAAATTGGTGAAATGAGTGGACTGAAGCAAGGGTTTAGGCCTCAACAGTGGCCATGGTCTATCACCTGGGGGACCCACTACGCATTCCATGAGAGGTGTGAGGTGGGTGGGGGGGTGGGTTGGATGTTTGGTGTTTGGAGCGCGGTGGCTCCTCTTCCAATTGAAGACCCTACCTAGGTTGAAATCATCCAGGTCTCTCCTCATCTTCCCCAGTTTGGTCTGAATCAGGGAGTCTTCATCTTTCTTACTGTGGTATTTGAAAGTATTAAGCCAAGAATGAGGTAAACTGGCTGTGATGGTAATCAAATGGGAAATGTTGGTTTTAATTTGTTCAACCAGATCCAGATACTTGATCTGTCTCTGTTAGATTATAATCCGCATCCATTTTTGTGTACAAAACTCTGAGATCTGTGACCACTCACTGGTCAATTCGGATGTCAGGAAAGAGCAGGTTTTTAGTATTCTCAACCCTCGAGGGGAGATGGAGTGGGAAATATATTGCTCCAGGAAGAACTTATCCCACCATTGATGATTAGCCGCAATCATGAGGTGTTCTAATTTTCTAAAATATGTGCAGCAAGTTTTTTGTATATGTCTGGGAACGGAAAGATGTGGTTTAAAGAAATTTTTTGGAAATAAGCCATATAATTGGTCAAGAATATCGTATTTGGCTTTTTCTAATTGTTGTAACCACTCCATGTTTGGAATGGTACGGTACAGAAGCGTGCAATTTTTTCACATGGATATTTCTAGGGGGAGAGTAGATGTGGACGAGAAAATAAAATATAGTAGTCTGTAGCGGATAGTCTTGGGAAACAAGATTATTGATACACAATTATCTACCTATATGCATGCCCACAAAGGACGTATAAAACCAACAAATACAGTGACACAAGCTTAATGAACAATCTCAATATAAAATTAATTAAAAACAGAAAAAGGATTTTTTTATAAATGTAATATAAATTAGCAAACCGGGAATTGTGAGACAGGGGGGGGGGGGAGGGGGGGGAGGAAAGGGGGGGGGGTTTGTAGGGGGAAGAGTTTATTGGGATAATAAGTTTAGACTGGGTAATAATAATGGGTTGAATTAAAGGGGGTACTAGACTGGTGACCAAAAATAGAATAAGCAGCACAACATTTTGCTTCAAAAGACAATATAGGACATGTAGATGTGAGCGCTATATTCAATATAATCAGAGAACAGTTTTGGCCCCCAGAAGATCTAATTGTAAATAGTTGGGAATAAATGGGGCGATAAATTGCTGTACAACTAATATCATAAAATAATAATGTGGGACTATACAAATATATAGGTAATCAAAAACAGCAACCTATAGGCTGTTAAAGTCCAAAAAGAAGCTGGGTTTAAGTCCAATAAAAGCAGTTGTAGAAGGCAGCCCTGTTGGTAAAGGAGAAGCAATCCTCAGGGAACTGTAGAAAAAGAACAACATGGGCGCCACTCTAAGTGCAGTATTAAAAAAGAATTTTAATGAATCTTAAAAACAGGTACTCACAAAGGTACATGTAATCAGGCATGTAAATGTTGGACAGGTGACGGATTCCATCTCATGCAACAGTTAGAACACTACACTTGGGAATCCACATACTTGTGGGTTTCCCTGGATGTTAGTTCGCTTTATACTTCTATCCCACATCACATAGATCTCAGAGCTATCGCTAGCTTTCTTTCTTCCGACCCCATGCTGAATCCCGGTCAGGCAGAGTTCATTTTAGAGGCCACAGAATTCTGCCTGACCCATAACTATTTTGAGTTTGATGACAACTTCTACCTACAAACAAAGGGCACAGCTATGGGTGCGAATTTCGCACCCAGCTACGCGAATCTGACTATGGGCTACTGGGAGGCCAACTACATCTGGCTCAACAACCCCTTTACCTCCCATATAGTGTTCTATGGGAGGTATATAGATGACATTATCATCATCTGGGATGGCCCGGAGTCCCTTCTTTTTGATTTCATTAAACACTGCAATCACAATGAGTATGGCCTCACTTTCACCTCAGAACATGACCAGTCTCAACTTGCATTTCTAGATCTTCTACTTTTTCATGAAGAAGGCAAAATATTGGCCAAAAATTACAATAAGCCGACAGCTGGCAACTCCTTTTTGCACCATCAGAGTTGCCATCACCCTAGATGGATTGCAAATATTCCCAAGAGTCAGTTCTGCAGGTTACGCAGAAACTGTACCAGACAATCCGATTATATCACGGAAGGGTCCCATTTAAAACAAAAGTTCTCAGACAAGGCTTTCCCACCAAAACTCATAAACGAAGCATTTGATTTTTATCTGTCAGAACCTCCCATATCCACCAGTGAAACCACTCAATCCACACCACAGCCGGTTAGATTTGTGACTCAATTTCACTCCAAACACAAAGCCATGGAATGCATACTCACCAAACACTGGTCGATCCTCCTCCAGGATCCACATTTAAAATCCACAATCACCTCCAAACCTAAGTTCACGTACCGGAAGAGCAGAAACATCAAAAATCTGGTAGCACCCAGTAAATTTAAAAGCCAACAAAGTTTTATGAATACATCTCTCTGTCTTATTCCTCTCATTGGGATGTATCAATGTCGCAAAAAACTGTGCCTCACATGTAGTCATGTCTATCATGGTCAGAAAGAATTCACCATCAAGGGCCAGACATATCAGATTAGTAACTTCTACAACTGTTCCACAGAATTTGTCATTTATTGCTTGACATGTCCATGTGGGTTACACTATGTAGGCCGCACCATACGCACTTTGAGAAAGAGGTTTGGTGAGCATCGCCGCCTAGTAGAGGCAGGAGATGACCATCACAGTGTTCCCCTCCATTTCCTACGCAAACATAATCATTCTTCATCTGGTCTCAAAGTTTGGATCATCGAGTCTGTTCCCAGTGCGTTCCCACTGGCAGAGCGTTTCAAACGTCTCTGCCAGAGGGAAACGTACTGGATATACACTTTGGACACCCTGACTCCTGGAGGACTAAACGAGGAAATAGAGACGAGCAGCCTTATTTGACCGCTCTCCTAGTCCCCTTAGTTCCACCAGGATGTCACAACACTCAACATTCCAGTTTGACATTTCCACTCATTTCTTATTCTGCAGCAGGAACCTCAGCAATATCACATATGTCTTCCTCTTCTTCCCCCCCCCCCCCCCCCAGCCTGTTCCATTACTATTGGCCGCCAATATAATTTGTTCAACCACCATTCTAAGTCCAACCAGGACATACTTTTCTTCATCTCACAAGAAAACTTACCAGTGTGGTCTTTTATTAAAGCACATTCCACTCCTTTATAATTATGACCCCCAAATTATTTATCGGCCACGTAAGAACATCAATATCACCCCAATACTATAAGTATTCCAATCCATTTTCAGATTTTTTCAACAACAATATCTATTTCTTTATTATCATTTATTATTTCATTGTACTAGTACATCATCATTATTCTATTCTTTCAATTATTATTTTTTACTATTTTTTAATATAATTATTATTTTTTTCTTCTTCTTTTTCTTATTATTTTTAAATAATAAGAGAGATATTTTTGACATCACAGTTAGTGCACTCAACAACAGTAGTCCTAGCTACACATTCTACCTCCACATGCCTAATCCCCCATTCTATCACATTGTCATTACACTCAGCGCATTCAATAACAGTAGTTCTAGCTACACATTCTACCCATACATGTCCTTTTCTTTATTCTTTACAACAAAATCCTTTTTCTCCCCCCTTGCTTTCCCATAGATAATTTTATCCCAATGAATAATTTAGAAAATATCATTATGCTATCCCCTCTTTCCTGTTTATGCACACGGGGCTGTCCAGTTTAAAGTTTTAGACACCGCTGCAGACGCTGACATGCTAACACACAGCGTCCAGCACATAGCCTATGCCTCCAAGTGATAGACGTTTTTCTCCCCCAATCCCAGCCCGTCTTGGACTATAACACTTCTGACCAATCACAGGTCATGTTAGGCCTGAGGAAGGAGCGTAGCTCCGCAAACGCGTCGCCTGTTCGCCACCCCTGTACAGACCCGGAAGTGCCTTCGCTCTCCCTGATCACACACAGTGCGTTCCAGCGGCCGGATCTGCCGTCCGTACATTAGCACAGCCTGTCTCCACAGCGGAACGACATCTGAGGATGAGACCGGATCATACCCCTGGGACACTTGACATCACCTGTCCAACATTTACATGCCTGATTACATGTACCTTTGTGAGTACCTGTTTTTAAGATTCATTAAAATTCTTTTTTAATACTGCACTTAGAGTGGCGCCCATGTTGTTCTTTTTCTACAGTTCCCTGAGGATTGCTTCTCCTTTACCAACAGGGCTGCCTTCTACAACTGCTTTTATTGGACTTAAACCCAGCTTCTTTTTGGACTTTAACAGCCTATAGGTTGCTGTTTTTGATTACCTATATATTTGTATAGTCCCAGATTATTATTTTATGATATTAGTTGTACAGCAATTTATCGCCCCATTTATTCCCAACTATTTAAAATTAGATCTTCTGGGGGCCAAAACTGTTCTCTGATTATATTGAATATAGCGCTCACGTCTACATGTCCTAGGTAGCTTTAGGTGCACACTGTGCAGAGGACGCAATACACTAACTGTAAATACTGCAGCTGCCTGCGGTACTAATAGGATCAGAAGAACACCACCAATTTTCTTCAGGTAGCTTTAGGTGCAGGCTGTGCAGAGGATGCAGTACACTAACTGTAAATACTGTAGCTGCCTGCCTGTGGTACTAAGAGGATCAGAAGAACACCACCAATTTTCTTCAGGTAGCTGTAAATACTGTAAAAACACCTGCCTGCCTGTCAGTAGGAAGAGAATAACAGGAACGGATCTAGCTAAACTGAATACAGTGTATATATATTGTAGCAGAGCGTCCCAGAGAGAGCCAGGAAAAGTCCTGTTCGGGATTTATACATCTCCCAGGCTCCTCTCATACAGGTTCAGGGATCTCTGATCCATGGTCCAGTTCAGGTCTTGGTCCTCTCCCCCGGGCTAATTTAAGCTCACCTGAGCAGACAGCCTTTGCTCTTGGCCTGGGATACTCAGACTGCTTCTGTGTAGGAGAGCAAAAAGGTATGTGGAAGCTGGCAAGCTGTAGGCTTGCTCAGCCTGGTAGTTAGGATCTGTAAATATTGTTTAGTTAGTCCCGAGACACGGCTAGGTTTTGTTTTGGCTATTTTTGTTCCTATTTGGTTTTTTTTGGAACACTGTACAGCACCTGTATATAGACTTGTATATATCACAAATAAACACCGCACTGTTTGTCACTATTTCACTGAATTTGGTATCTGTGCCTGAAAGACTGCTCATCCCAGGGAGCTTTTGTACCTGCTACCTGTCCCCCAGGTTACAATATGTATATATATATATCTCTATATAGACACTATATCTACATCTATATATACACACACAACACCTAGGATGCATATATATACACAATACACTGTAAGTGCAGCTAACTGACTCGCCTGCCTACTCTATCTAACTTAAATCAAATGACACTGTCTCTCTGTCTATCTCTCTCCACCGCCGCAACACAGTACACAAGGCCGCCACGCAGGCAGCCTTATATAGTGTGGGGCGTGTACTAAACCCCCTGAGCCATAATTGGCCAAAGTCACCCTGGCTTTGGCCAATTACGGCTCTCTGTGCAGACGGCGTTGTGATTGGCCAAGCATGTGGGTCATAGTGCATGCTTGGCCAATCATGAGCCAGAAATGCACTGGGATGCCGCAGTAAATTATGGGCCGTGACGCGCCACTCGAATTTGGCGCAAACGGCCCATAACGTTCGCAATTCGATGAACGGTCAAACATGCGATGTTCGAGTCAAACATGGTTTTGACTCGAACTCAAAGCTCATCCCTATTCAGCAGAATGAAAAAATAAAATAAAAAGCATTTACGCCCATAGGGTAACATAAAAAAAAAAAAACATTTATTCAAAAAATAACAAGTAAGACTTGCAAAAGGAATCACACTAAACAAATCCTTGGGCAAAAGGTTTAAAAAAACTTGCATATAGCAATAAAAACAGATACAATTGCTCTCCCAAAAAGCAGCAGGCTGTGTTTGCTGCACCCGACTCCCCCGCCAGTCAGTAAGCGTGCGTGATGAAGAAGCATCATTTGCCACACAGTTGCCTAATGAAACAATGCATTGAGGTTGGCTTGTAAGTTGGAGACATCCTGTAAGGATGTTATTCCACTGCATCTGCAAAGACTGAAATAGTACTTTTAAACCCAGGCTTTATATCATTTATAAATATATTAAAAAGTAAGGGTCCTAACAAGTAACCTTGGGGTACACCACTGATAACCTTAGACTATTCAGAGTATGAATCATTACCCACTACTACTACTACTACTACTGAATTTTGGCTTAAATGTACACCTTATGGTCGACCACGCCCCCTAAAACGTCACAGTCCCAGCATGCCCAGGGACTGTGACATCATAAGGGGGCCGGGTCTCCGCCTATATAAGTCACAACGGAGCCCTCAGAGAGCAGTCCAGCCGGAGAGAGCATTGTGTCAACATCTGGAGAAGAGAAGAGGGAAGAAGACAAGAAGCCCAGAATTCCGGACCTCCGCTGGCAAGAGAGCAGCCTGAAGACAGCGGAGGAGCTGGCCGAAGAACTGGAACACCGGGAGAAGAGGCGGGAGAGAGCGGAGAAGAACCAGCTGGACGCCGGGAGAAGAGGAACCTGAGGCACCCCCGAAGCCAGAAGAAGACCCCCCCGGAGCTGTTTAATAAATTATTTTAAAAACCTGTGTAGTGTGTTTTATTATTGACACTTTTTCCCTAGGTGAATGGGTAGGGGTGCCATGTACCCCATACTCATTCACATAGGGTGGGGGGGCCGGGATCTGGGGGCCCTCTTATTATAGGGGACTCCCAGATTCCGTTAAGCCCCCCACCCGTGGACCCCGACAACCAACTGCCAGGGTTGTCGGGAAGAGGCCCTTGTCCTCATCAACATGGGGACAAGGTGCTTTGGGGTGGGGGGCCCCGCAGGGGTGATACGCACAGGAGAAAGCAAGCTGAATATCCAACTGTGCACAGAAGGCTCGCCAGAACCGGGACAAAAACTGACTACCCCTGTCTGAGACAATCACCTTGGGTAGCCCATGTAAGCGGAAGATCTCCCGGGCAAAAATAGAAGCCAGTTCCTTAGAAGTAGGCAACTTCTTGAGCGGAATACAATGCGATATTTTCGAGAACCGGTCAACCACCATAAGGATAACTGTGTTGCCCTGGGCGTTGGGTAACTCCACAATGAAATCCATAGACAGGTGGGTCCAGGGCCTCTCTCTATTAGGTATGGGTTGTAGGAGGCCCACTGGAAGGTGTCGTGGAGTCTTACTCTGAGCACACACGGAACAGGCAGCTACTAAGGCAGTTACATCAGCACGTAGACTAGGCCACCAGAATTGTTGGGAAATGGCCCAAAAGAGTTGATTCTTCCCAGAGTGGCCAGCAGCCTTGGGAGAATGGTAAGTCTGGAGCACGGCAGTACAGAGACTCTCGGGAACAAAGCAGCAGTCACAAGGTTTCTCAGGAGGAGCATCGACCTGAGCAGCAAGAATTTTGTCACCCAAAGGAAAAGTAAGACTGGTGCGAACCGTAGCCAGAATGCGATCAGGAGGAATCTCAGGAACCAGAACCGGCTCCATCTTGGAAGTGGAGAAAAATTGTCATGACAAGGCGTTATCCCTTACATTCTTAGTCCCGGGTAAGAATGAGACTATGTAATTAAAACTCAACAAGAAAAGAGCCCATCGCGCCCTTCTGGGAGAGAGGTGCTTAGCCTCAGACAAGAATGTGAGATTCCTATGGTCAGTAAGAATAAGAACCGGCACAGTGGTGCCTTCAAGGGGATGTCTCCATTCTTTCAGGGCTAAAATGATCGCCAACAGCTCTCTGTCACCAATCTCGTAACTGCACTCCGCCGGTGACAATTTCTTGGAAAAGTAGCCACACGGATGCACTCAAAGTTAGGACGTTGAGACAGAAGGGCGCCAACTTCAGTCTCGGAAGCATCAACTTCTAGGATAAAAGGCAACGTAGGATCAGGGTGTGCCAACACAGGAGCAGAAACAAAGGCAACCTTGAGACTCTCAAAGGCCTTAATGGACTCCGGAGACCAACTCTGGGTTGCCGTCTTTCCTGGTCATATCAGTCAGGGGCTTGACCAGAGACGAGAAGTTACGAATAAACTTCCGATAATAGTTGGCAAAGCCAAGAAAACGCTGCAGAGGACGTAAACCCACGGGTCGAGGCCACTGTAGGATCGCTGTAAGTTTCTCTGGGTCCATAAAAAAAACAGAGGTGGAAAGGACATAGCCCAGGAATTTCACCTGTTCACAATGGCATTCGCACTTTTCCAATTTACAATAGAGATTGTTCTCTTGTAGTCTCTAAAGCACACGACAGACATCTGTGTGGTGGCTCTCCAGGAACTTGGAAAATATGAGGATATTGTTGAGAGAAACCAATTGCAACAAATAACTGCAATAACTGCAACAAATCTCGGAGGACATCGTTAATGAACTCCTGGAAAACTGCCGGAACATTACAAAGGTCAAAAGGCATTACGAGATACTCATAATGACCTGATCTGGTATTAAACACAGTTTTCCACTCATCGCCCTCCTAAATCCTGACAAGATTGTATGCCCCTCCCAAATCAAGCTTCGTGAGGCGGTCAAATAACTCTGTAATAGGGATGAGCTTCGCGTTCAAGTCGAACCCATGTTCGACTCGAACATCGGCTGTTCGATCGTTCCCCGAATTGCGAACGTTATTCGTGTGGCGCGTCACGGCCCATAATTCACTGCGGCAACGCAGTACATTGCTGGCTGATGATTAGCCAAGCATGCACTATGACCCGCATGCTTGGCCAATCACAGCGCCGTCGGTAGATAGAGCTGTAATTGGCCAAAGCCAGGGTGGCTTTGGCCAATTATGGCTCAGGGGGTTTAGAACACGCCCCACACTATATAAGGCCTACAAGTTAGTGTAGTGTGACCTCTGCACAGTGTTCAGCTAAAGCTACAAGTTAGTGTAGTGCGACCTCTGCACAGTATTCAGCTAAAGCTACAAGTTAGTGTAGTGCGTCCTGCTCACAGTGTTCAGCTAAAACTACAAGTTAGTGTAGTGCGACCTCTGCACAGTGTTCAGCTAAAGCTACAAGTTAGTGTAGTGAGACCTCTGCACAGTGTTCAGCTAAAGCTACAAGTTAGTGTAGTGCGTACTGCTCACAGTGTTCATCTAAAACTACAAGTTAGTGTAGTGAGACCTCTGCACAGTGTTCAGCTTAAGCTACAAGTTAGTGTAGTGCGTCCTGCTCACAGTGTTTAGCTAAAACTACAAGTTAGTGTAGTGCAACCTCTGCACAGTGTTCAGCTAAAGCTACAAGTTAGTGTAGTGAGACCTCTGCACAGTGTTCAGCTAAAGCTACAAGTTAGTGTAGTGCGTCCTCCTCACAGTGTTCAGCTAAAACTACAAGTTAGTGAACTGAGACCTCTGCACAGTGTTCAGCTAAAGCTACAAGTTAGTGTAGTGAGACCTCTGCACAGTGTTCAGCTAAAGCTACAAGTTAGTGTAGTGCGTCCTGCTCACAGTGTTCAGCTAAAACTACAAGTTAGTGTAGTGTGTCCTCCTCACAGTGTTCAGCTAAACCTACAAGTTATTTTTTGCGAGCTCTGCACAGTGTTCAGCTAAGGCTACCTGTAGAAGGTTGGTGGTGTTTTCCTGATCCTATCACTACCGCAGGCAGCTAAATAAGCTACAAGTTAGTTTTTTGTGAGCTCTGCACAGTGTTCAGCTAAAGCTACCTGTAGAAGGTTGGTGGTGTTCTCATACTACAGGCAGGCAGTTGATTTTGCTAGCTGCAGTATCAGTACATATATATATATATATATATATATATATATATATATATATATATATATATATATATATATAAATATATACTAGCTTAGTGCAGCTACAGGCCATTAGTATGTCTGGAAGGCCAACAAGGAGAGGCAGACAGTCACAAGCCAATAAAAGAGGGCAAGTAGGATCTGTGTCTAGTGCTGGTCGTGGAGACGGTGCATCCTCATCAGCACGTGGCCGTGGGACACACTTGGACTTTTTTTCGGCAGCTGGCCGTGTTGATCCGCAACATGTGGAAGACTTGGTCGAGTGGATGACCAAGCCGTCCTCATCCTCCTCATCCTCCTCATCCTCTCTCACCCATGCTCAGGGTACTTTGTCTGGCAAAGCAGCGGCCTCTTCCCTCAGCTCAATGTCATCAGTGACTCCTTCCCTAGCCCCACCATGTCCTCCTGAGGAGTCCCTAGAACTGTTTGACCACAGTGTTGGGTACATGCTCCAGGAGAATGCCCAACGTTTGGAAGGCTCTGATGATGATACTGAGCTAGATGAAGGCAGTAACGTGAGCATGGACAGAGGGGGTGCCCAAGAAGGACAGCAATCTGGCAGTCATGCTCCCCAGTGATGAGGAGGGAGGGGATGATGAGGTCACTGACTCAATGTGGGTGCCTGATAGGAGAGAGGAGGAGGAGAAGGCGGCACATCACCAACGAGGCAGGATGCCCTCCAGGGGCCAGCCTAAGGGCAGCACACTGACTGCATCACACCCAAAGCTCCGCATGTGCAGGGCGCTGCAGTCTCTGTGCGTTATTCAAAAAGTTCTTTGGTGTGGGCCTTTTTTGAGACAAGTGCACCGCTGCTATTTGCAACATATGTCTCAAGCGTATCTCGCATGGCCAAAACATCTCCCGCTTGGGTACCACATGCTTGACCAGACATATGTTGACCTGCCATGCAGTTCATTGGCAAGCGTATCTAAAAGACCCACATCAAAGAACAAAGCTCCTCATCAGCTGAGATCTCCAACCCCACTATACCTTAAGTCCTCTCTGAGACCTGCACTGAGAGGAATGAAGGTGTAGAATTAGATGTGTCACAGCCAAGTACTTGTGGGCAATCTGCTTTTGGTACACCGACGTCAGATTGTACCAGGCAAATTTCCCTGCCCCAGCTGCTGCACCGCCAAAAGAAGTTTGCTCCCAGCCATCCACATGCCCAGCGGTTGAATGCTAGCTTGGCTAAATTGCTAGCACTTCAACTGCTGCCTTTTCAATTGGTAGACTCTGCCCCCTTCCGTGAGTTTGTGGAATGTGCGGTTCCTCAGTGGCAGGTACCCAAATGCCACCTTTTCTCACGAATGGTGATTCCGGTTCTCTACCGGCATGTGGAAGGCAATGTCCATGTCTCGCTGGACAGGGCGGTCAGCCGGTAAGGTGCATATTACCGCTGACTCATGGTCTAGCAGGCATGGACAGGGATGTTACCTAAGTTTCATTGCGCATTGGGTGACTCGGCTGGCAGCTAGGAAGGATGCAGGACAAGGTGCAGTAGTGTTGGAGGTTGTTCCGCCACCACGCCTCCAAAATGCCACTACTAATGATTGTGACACACCTCTCTCCTCCACCCCCTCCTTTTCTTCTTCCTCCATGGCCTCTTCCTGTGCTTTGTCCTCAGAACCAACGGTGCTCCGTAGGTGTTCAAGGGGCTACGCATGTACGCAGGCCAAAAGATGCCATGCGTTGCTTGAGCTGGTGTGCTTGGGGGACAGGAGCCACACTGGGGCAGAGGTTCTGTCAGCTCTGCAGGGGCAGGTTCAGAGGTGGTTGATGCCATGCCAACTTAAGGCAGGAATGGTGGTTTGCGACAATGGCACCAATCTCCTCTCTGCCCTCCGACAGGGACAAATGACCCATGTGCCCTGTTTGGCTCACGACCTTAACTTGGTGGTGCAGTGGTTCTTGGGCAGGTACCCGGGCTTACAGGATGTCCTGAGGCAGGCCAGGAAAGTCTGTGTGCATTTCTGCCGGTCATAAAATGCCAGTGCTCGGCTGGCGGACCTCCAAAAGGAGTTTAACCTGCCCAAGAACTGCCTAATCTGTGACATGCCCACCAGGTGAAACTCAACGTTGGCCATGCTGCAGCGGCTGCACACGCAGCAGAGGGCCATCAATGAGTACCTCTGTGACTATGGCACCAAGACCGGGTCAGGGGAGCTTGTTTTTTTTTCCCCACGCCAGTGGGCCATGATCAGGGATGCATGCACTGTCCTGTCACCATTTGAAGAGGCCACGAGGATGGTGAGCAGTGACAGTGCATGCATCAGTGACACTGTCCCCCTTGTCCACCTGTTGGAGCACACGCTGCATGGAATAATGGACAGGGCACTTGAGGCAGAACAGAGACAGGAAGAGGAGGACTTCCTTAGCTCTCAAAGCCCCCTTTATCCAGACCGTGTTCCTGCGTGCCCGCTGATCACACAGGAAGAGGATGAGGAGGAGAAGGATTGTGTCAGTATGGAGGTGGAGCCTGGCACTCAGCATCAGCAGCAGTCTTTAAGGGATCAGTCCCAAGAAACACATGGACTTGTACGTGGCTGCGGACCATGTCATCCTTAGTGACCTAGAGGACTCCGGACCGAATGCCTCAGCAAACCTACGCTGCATGGCCTCCCTGATCCTGCAAAGCCTGCGGAAGGATCCTCGTATTCGTGGTATCAAGGAGAGGAACCAATACTGGCTGGCAACCCTCCTTGATCCACATTACAAGGGTAAGGTTGCGGACCTTATCTTGCCGTCGCAGAGGGAGCAGAGGATGAAACATCTTCGGGAGGCCTTGCAGAAAGGTCTGTGCAACGCGTTCCTAGAGACTGGGAGGTTACAAACTCCTGTTTCTGGACAACGTGTTGCTGAGGCTTCGGTCAGTCAAAGAAGGAGCGGTGGAGAAGGTGGCCGTCTGACTGATGCGTTCAGACAATTTTTTAGTCCGCAGCCCCAAGGTATGATCGGTTCCAGCAACCATCGCCAGCCTCTGTTTTACATGGTGCAGGAATATCTAGGGGCAAGATCTGACTTGGACACCTTTCCCACCGAAAATCCTCTGGGTTACTGGGTCTTAAGGATGGATCACTGGCCAGAGCTTGCACAGTATGCAATTGAGCTACTGGCTTGTCCTGCATCCAGCGTTCTTTCGGAACGCACATTCAGCGCTGCTGGAGGCTTTGTAACCGATCACAGGGTGCGTCTGTCCACCGACTCGGTCGATCGACTGACCTTCATAAAAATGAATCAGTCTTGGATCACCACCAGCTACCAAGCACCTGATGCTGATGTAACCGAATAATTTTTTTGAAATCTCAGATCCCTTCAAAGACTGCCTATGCTGATGCTGAGTGACTATCCTGAGTAATTATCCTCTTCCTCCTCAATGATCACGCTGATAGCTTGTAAGAACATTTTTGGTTCTGGGCGCCGTCACTAGTGCCTAAGGCCCAATTTTTCAGGCCCTGTTTAACAGGGGCGTGTAATTACAATTTTTGATGCAATACTTTGCAGCAGGGCTCGTTCCTGCGTTCCAACTAAAGTATCTGTGAGGGGTTGCAGTGTTGTGGCACCAGCACCAGTGCCTAAGGCCCAATTTTTCAGCCCCTGTTCAACAGGGGCATGTAATTACAATTCTTGATCTAATATTTCACAGCAGAACCCGTTTCTGTGCCCACCAAGAGTGAGTGAGAACTTACAGTGTTGTGGCACCAGCACCACCACCACCACCAAAGGCCCAATTTTTCTGCCCTTGTTCAACAGGGGTGTGTAATTACAATTCTTGATCTAATATTTCACAGCAAGGCCCGTTTCTGCGCCCACCAAGATTAACTTTGAGGACTTACAGTGTTGTGGCACCAGCACCACCACCACCACCAAAGGCCCAATTTTTCTGCCCTTGTTTAACAGGGGCATGTAATTACAATTCTTGATCTAATATTTCACAGCAGGGCCCTGTGAGGGCTTACAGTGTTGGGGCCACAACAACACCTAAGGCCCAATTTCTGCTGAGTATATAGGGCAGGACCCTACTTTCAAACATCTAACTTACAAACGACTCCTACTTGCAAACGGAAGGAGACAACAGGAAGTGAGATGAAATCTACCCCTAGAAACGGAAATTCTCTCCTGTAAGAGTTAATATGGGAAAAACTTTTCTCCTTTCCACTGATGCTTTATCACCAGTCCTTGTTTCACAAAAAACCCCAAATTTTCAAAAAACATTTGTCATTGGGACAAAAAGTGAGGTGAAATCTTCTGAAGAGGAGCACAGACAGCAAAACAAATGTCACAGGGGTAATAACCCTTCCCTATGTTTTCCAAAAAGCTTAAAAAAGATTTTTTGGCTGGAGCTAAACACGTTAAAAATGTACCCGTTCAAAATTACAAAGAGGTTCTACTTAACAACAAACCTACAGTCCCTGTCTTGTTTGCACTGCCTGTATACTGCTGTTCAGAGTATATAGGGCCTTGTGGCCCCACACCTTTCCTTTTTTTAATTTGGGTGCGGGGTTCCCCTTAATATCCATACAAGACCCAAAGGGCCTGGTAATGGACTGGGGGGTACCCATGCCGTTTGTCTCACTGATTTTCATCCATATTGCCAGGACCCGACATTACAATAAACCCGCAAGCAGTTTTAAATGACTTTTTTTCCCTTAAAAGTTACATTTTGTGCATTGACTGTTCTAAGCACGGGAAACACGCGCCACTTTACAAGCATACTATAGACACCCCCCAGGTACGATATTTAAAGGAATATTTCACTTTTTTTTTTTTACTTTAAGCATCATTAAAATCACTGCTCCTGAAAAAACGGCCGTTTTTAAAAGTTTTTTTTGCATTGATACATGTCCCCTGGGGCAGGACCCGGGTCCCCAAACCCTTTTTAGGACAATGACATGCAAATTAGCCCAGGGGCGGATCCAGAGTCTAGTCTCGGGATGGGCACTGCCAGAAGATAAGGTGTTACGGTCTTACGGAACTGAATTTACAGTATAATACAGTGTACAAAGCTCAGTAGTATGTAGGGTGTTGTACAGGGGTCAGTAGTATGTAGGTGGTGTACAGAGGTCAGTAGGATGTAGGGCAGTGTGCAGGGAACAGTAGGGCACACGCTGGGGCAGATCGGGAGGGCATATACTGGGGGGGATCAGGAGGGCATACACTGATACACTGGGGGGAGGGGAGAATCAGGAGGGCATACACTGATACACTGGGGTGGGAATCAGGAGGGCATACACTGATACACTGGGAGGGATCAGGAGGGCATACACTGATACACTGGGGGGGAATCAGGAGGGCATATACTGATACACTGGGGGAGGGGGAGAATCAGGAGGGCATACACTGATACACTGGGGGAGTTGGAGAATCAGGAGGGCATACACTGATACACTGGGGGGGGTAAATTAGGAGGGCATACACTGATACACTGGGGGAGGGGAGAATCAGGAGGGCATACACTGATATACTGGGGGGGGATCAGGAGGGCATACACTGATACACTGGGGGGGGAATCAGGAGGGCATACACTGATACACTGGGGGGGAGAATCAGGAGGGCATACACTGATACACTGGGGGGGGGAAATCAGGAGGACATACACTGATACACTGGGGGGGGGGTTCAGGAGGGCATACACTGATACACTGGGGGAGTTGGAGAATCAGGAGGGCATACACTGATACACTGGGGGGGGGGAATCAGGAGGACATACACTGATACACTGGGGGAGGGGAGAATCAGGAGGGCATACACTGATACACTGGGGGGGGGGGGATCAGGAGGGCATACACTGATACACTTGGGGGGGATCAGGAGGACATACACTGATACACTGGGGGGAGAATCAGGAGGGCATACACTGATATACTGGGGGGGAAGAATCAGGAGGGCATACACTGATACACTGGGGGGGATCGGGAGGGCATACACTGATACACTGGGGGGGGAATCAGGAGGGCATACACTGATACACTGGGGGGGAGAATCAGGAGGGCATACACTGATACACTGGGGGGGGGTCAAGAGGGCATACACTGATACACTGGGGGGGGGGGGAATCAGGAGGGCATACACTGATACACTGGGGGGGAGAATCAGGAGGGCATACACTGATACACTGGGGGGGGATCAGGAGGGCATTCACTGATACACTGGGGGGAGGGGAATCAGGAGGGCATACATTGATACACTGGGGGGACAGAATCAGGAGGGCATACACTGATACACTGGGGGGGATCAGGAGGGCATACACTGATACACTGGGGGGGAGGGGAATCAGGAGGGCATACATTGATACACTGGGGGGGAGAATCAGGAGGGCATACACTGATACACTGGGGGGGATCAGGAGGGCATACACTGATACACTGGGGGGGAGAATCAGGAGGGCATACACTGATACACTGGGGGGGGGATCAGGAGGGCATTCACTGATACACTGGGGGGAGGGGAATCAGGAGGGCATACATTGATACACTGGGGGGACAGAATCAGGAGGGCATACACTGATACACTGGGGGGGATCAGGAGGGCATACACTGATACACTGGGGGGGAGGGGAATCAGGAGGGCATACATTGATACACTGGGGGGGAGAATCAGGAGGGCATACACTGATACACTGGGGGGGATCAGGAGGGCATACACTGATACACTGGGGGGGGGGGAATCCGGAGGGCATACACTGATACACTGGGGGGGGGATCAGGAGGGCATACACTGACACACTGGGGGGAGGGGAATCAGGAGGGCATACATTGATACACTGGGGGGGGAGGGGAATCAGGAGGGCATACACTGATACACTGGGGGGGGGAGAATCAGAAGGGCATACACCAGGGGGCAGTCATAATCTTTTAATGAGTTCAATTTCTCACTTGTCATGAAAAGAAGATGAAGATCCCATTTGTTCTCTAACACCACCTCTATGCTAAGCTGCAGTAACTCAGCATAGAGGTGCCTGTAAACAAATCCACAATGTGGTGCTAGCAGCAGAGCTCACCTCCAGGAACTTTCACACGGCTCTCTCTGCTCAGCAGCTGCACACATTTCCCGCTTCCAGACGAGCGTGATCTCGGGGAAAAGGCACCTTCCCATCCCGCCCACTCAAGCAGCAGCCTGCAGTAGAGAGGCTGAAGAACTGCAGGGGAGGTACAGGGGGTGGAGAGTGCAGTCCAGAGGTTTCCAAGCAATAATTCATGCTTAGAATGGCCGCAGATCTGGTTACCCGGGGCGCGCTTAGCCTCAGTCTTCAATATTTTCTCGGGGGTGCAATTGCCCCGTTGCCCCCCCTGGATCCGCCCCTAAATTAGCCTTTAAAATCAGCACTTTTGATTTCGAACGTTCGAGTCCCATAGATGTCAATGGGGTTCTAACGTTCCTGCGAATTTTCGGTCCGTTCGCAGGTTCTGGTGCGAACCGAACCGGGGGGTGTTCGGCTCACCCCTACTCTGCAATCAACGGAATAGGATAGGCATTCTTAATCGTGAAACGATTGAGACCCCTATAATCGAGGTCTCAGTTCACCACTCTTCTTCTTCACAAAAAAGACACCAGCACCAGCAGGAGACGAGGATTTGCTGATGTAACCACAAGAACCAGTGATTTCTTAAATTAGTTATGGCTGTGGGAATTCTTATAGTTCTAGTGTGAGTAGATATAAGATGTCTTGTCAGTATTTTGATTACTTGTGAACTTGAGGAAGGGTAGGGTTGCCCAAAACTGTTGTTCAACTGTTCTGTTCAACATGGAATTTAGAATAGAAAGAAACAGAAAGTCTGGTGCTCCATCCCCTATTCATTGAGTTATATATAAAAGTATAAATATGGAATTATTTGTTATTTTAGTAATGTATTGAACATTACTATTTGTTAAACATTTAGTTCCCCTGCAATTCACAATAGCAAGTATGAAATCCTATTTACTCAGCTTCAGTCATCAGCATAATGTCAGTAGGTGACTATGAAGAAAATGTGTTGTAATACACTAGATTCTACTTGACAGTGTGCTTATGGTGTTGGTTGGACTTGCCTATTGAAAGGATGCTATCACCAAAAATAAAAAATAAAATGCATTTTGTCATTTTTATATACAACGTAGTATTACAGTTGCTCCGGCATGTTTGCATGCTGTTATTTTTTAATAGCATTCTGTGTTGACTATCATATTATCCATCTAGTTTTAAATGTAATAGAATGCCAGCTTTCCTCCCACATCTTGCTGCTTGCATCTCCAGTAGAGTGTCACTTGTCACTGCTGTATGCTTATTTGGAAGTGTTATTCATGCATGCAGAGATCTGAAATATGGCAAATTCCTAGTTACATAGGGAAGCTTTTTAGAAGTGTCTGAACTTTTAAAGAACAATAAATTTACATTGTATCATTTATTTATATTATTGTGTTTTATAATTAAAATATTTTATATTAAAATCTTAGAATTTCAGCCAGTATGAACAATTTTTGTGTTTCTTAACATATATAACTGAAGCACTGGCCAAATAGATCTTGCAATTTGCAGAAAAAAAACTGTATATTTGTGCAAAGACATTATGCTGAGCTGCAAAGTGGCTGTAAGAAGAGAGGCTAATAGCAGAAAAGAAAAATTAGAACTCCAACAAAGTGTCCATACATGGAGAAAAAAGCAGCGTGAAAAAATAGTAACCTATTGTGAAAATATTTCAAAATATATAAACTTCAGATGCTGCTAAACAAGTTAACTAGCCATCTTGAACAAGTGCGAGTGAGAAAACCTGTTGTAGCAAATTGTAAAAATGTATGCTATTGATATTTTACTCATTATATTCTTCCTATGCATTTGTAAAAAAACAACAACAACAATTACCAAAGACCAACCTGTACCCAGAATATGCAGATTAACATATTGATATTAAAATATGTAACATATTCTGAACAAGCAGTAATGACACTTTAAAACAAGCCCATGTAGCTATAGGCATTATGGATATATTAATCTTCAAAGCTCACAAAAGAGGCACTAAGATCACAGCTTATTTCTATTTTCAAAGGAGAACAGAATGATGATGATGATGCAACCATATGGGATATAACCTCGGTATCTTTACATAGAAAAGAAAGTAAACTTTCATAATAGAAAGAGCCTTTTAACTTTGCAGACAGGGGCAGAGAGTCAGCAATTGCATGACTTCTCAAAGGAAATACTGAATATGAGGAAATGAGAACAAAAAAACAAAAAGATATACCAATGATAATTCTTCAGTGAAAAGTTGTATGCATGCAAACACACTGTTCTAGCACTAGCTAAATGCTGAACTGCAAGAAAATATAGATAGAATTGCAAATACAGAATTTCAATTGATTAATTTACAGTATATGCTCGAATAATTATTTGTATTTTTGAAAGTGTAAGTAGCTGATGATATTGATTTGGCTTTGGCCTCTTGCAATCTCAAGTACAAAAATACTCAGAACGGGGAGGGAGCACTGTACATGAGTTAGGAAGGATTTTTTTGACAGGAGGAGCAAACTCTTCATTGCTTAGTTACAGGCAGTTGGTGAGAAGGTGACCTAAATATATTTCTTAACCACTTCAGCCCCAAAAGATTTGGTTGCTCAATGACCGGGCCATTTTTTTCTATACGGCACTGTCATTTTAACTGACAATTGCGTGGTCGTGCGACGCTGTACCTAAACTAAATTGACATCCTTTTTTCCCACAAATAGAGGTTTCTTTTGGTCGTATTTGATCACCTCTGCGGTTTTTATTTTTTGCGCTATAAACAAAAGAAGAACAACAATTTAAAAAAAAAACACAATATTTTTTACTTTTTGCTATAATAAATATCCCACTTTTTTTAATAAAAAAAAAACAAATTTTTTCCTCAGTTTAGGCTGATATGTATTCTTCTACATATTTTTGGTAACAAAAATTGCAATAAGCGTATATTGATTGGTTTGCACAAAAGTTATGGAGTCTACAAAATAGGGGATAGATTTATGGCATTTTTATTGTTTTTTTTTTTTTTAGTAGTAATGGCGGCAATCTGCAATTTTTATGGGGACTGCGATATTGCAGCGGACAAATTGGACACTTTTGACACATTTTTGAGACCATTGACAATTATACAGCAATCAGTGCTTTAAAAATGCACTGATTACTGTGTAAATGTCACTGGCAGGGAAGGGGTTAACACTAGGGGGCGATCAAGGGGTTAACTGTGTTCCCTAGGTGTGTTCTAACTGGGGGATGGAACTATCTAGGAGGAGAGAGAGATCGGTGTTCATACTTAGTATGAACACACAATCTCTCTCTACTCCCCTGAAAGAACCGAGATCTGTGTGTTTTCACACACAGATCCCAGTTCTTGCTCTGTCACGAGCGATCACGGGTGCCCGGCGGTCATCGCACCCTCTGGGCACTCGCATCGGCTCGGGCACACGCTGCGGGTGCGTGCATGCCCCTAGTGGCCAAAAGGGGAAGCGATGTAAGGTAATGTCATTTCGCCCAGTCGTGCCATTCTGCCTCAGTAAAACTGTGGCGGCTGGTCGGCAAGCGGTTACCGACCTGTCTTTGCTGTCTGGTTGACTTATTTGTATCGAAAAGACTGGCAAAACAGAAAAATAAATATTTTTACAGGTAAAATAACTCCTATATATGGATTTAATTTGTGTATTTAGTAGACATGTGCACACTGAAATATTTTGTTTTGGAATTTTGTTTTCGTCTGAAAAATAAATTTATTTAGTTACTCCCGAAATTCGTTTTTATTTATTTTGTTTTTTGTTAAAAATTGCATTCGTCCGAAAATCCAAATTAAGGTCGAATCTGTCATTGAAGGCTTATGGTGTCTGTCGAATGTTCAAAGAAGATTCGATGGAGCAGCTAAACTGTACGACGCCATATAGTTTACCTGCTCTGTCGAATCTTCTTAGAACTTTCAACAGACACCATAAGCCAAAGTACGTGTATACTTAGTTATAGCTATTTTACTGCTCCTCCTCTTTGATTACAATCAGCCAATAACATTCATCATCATCATTATTTTTATCTATGTTTTCTCCCCTACGTTGAATGTTTTCTCCCCTACGTTGAATGTTTTCTCCTCTACGTCAAATCTTTTCTCCCCTACGTCAAATCTTTTCTCCCCTACGTTGAATCTTTTCTCCCCTACGTTGAATCTTTTCTCCCCTACGTTGAATCTTTTCTCCCCTACGTCGAATCTTTTCTCTCTATGTAGAATAATCTTGGACTAATAGAGTTAAGGTTAGGCACATTCCGACCAGAGGTTTGATGGATACAGATTGTTATTGTCATCATCATGTCGAATCTCCTATCTATATCGAACTGTTGTAGCAACGAAAATTAAAATAAAGCATTTGTTTATGTCGGATCTTTCGTTTTTCGGATTCTGCACTTTTGTTATCGTTTGTTAAAATGATAACGAAAATACCTGAAATTCCGACGAAAATGCATTCGGACGAAAACGAATGCACATGTCTAGTATTTAGCTTTAAACCATATACTAATAAAACTCAGACTAATAATATATAAAACACTTAAGGACCGTCCCACACATAAATACTGTGGCAGGGCGGTCCTCCTGTGCAAGATCACGTACCTGTATGTGATTTCGTGCACAGGGTCTGCGGCGCACATGTGCACTGCTGGCGGCCTGCTCCCGCTGTGACTGGACACAGCAGAAGCCAATCAGCGGGTCCGGCGAATGTGATGTCTGCCGGGACCCGCTGACCAGTGACAGTATAGGCAGTTCTGTCAGAGATGAAGATGAACATCTAATTTCCTCCAGTTAAGCCATCCCCCACACACTTAGAAAGCACTCTCTAGGAGCACACTTAACCCTTTGATCGCCCCTGATGTTAACCTCTTCCCTACCAGTGTCATTAGTACAGTGAGAGTACATTTCTTAGCACTGATCACTGTATTGGTGTCACTGGTCCCTGAAAAGTGTCACTTAGTATCTGATTTGTACGCCACAATGTTAAAAATCGCTGATTGCTGCCATTACTAGAAAAACAAAATGCAAAAAAAATCCATAAATCTTCCCATAAGTGTAGACTCTATAACTTTTGCGCAAACCAATCAATATATGCTTATTGGGATTTTTTTTGCCAAAAAATATGTAGTAGAATACATGGGCTAGCACAGATGGGATTCACAATAAAGACAAACACTGTTATTAAATTTCAAACAAAATTATTATTTTTTTTTTATAAGGCCACGGTGTTATCCACGGGGTTACCTAAAAGTACTCCATTTTATTTTAAAGAATATAAAGCCATCCTGGCTAAAATGAACAAATTAAACAGTGTCCATCCAACAATGCTGGACGACTACTCCCCACCGGCTGAGGACAGCAGCAGCGCTGCCGGCCGAGGCCCCCCCAACACCGTGGCTGATTCAATTAAATTTTGCAAACCCATGTTGAATATATCTAAGCCTATCACAGATAAGTGGACCATATCTTTCCGAAATAAACTGTGAACAAAACCTTCTAATTCTAAGTGGTGAAAGGATATACCACCGGAAGAACTTAGAAAACTATGGATTGTTCTATTGAGACGTCTCCTAATCTTATCTACATAAAATAAATTGCCTGAAGGAGACCACAGAAGAAGAGGAATAATCTCTGAAAATGCCAGTATAGCATTTGGGAATAAAAGTTTAATATAACAAAGATCTTTCTTAATTTCACATAGAAGATCCCAAGTCTTAACTTTACCTAAATCGTTGGCCCCGGCATGAAGAACTAAAACTTGGGGTAAAGGCCAAATGCTAGCTAGGTGAAGTAAATGATCTCTATCTCTAAGATTTCTCCACCTCGAACCCTAATAGCTTGTAAGCTCTAAGGAGCAGGGCCCCCTGATTCCTACTGTATCAAATTGTATTGTATTTGTACTGTCTACCCTCAAGTTGTAAAGCGCTACGTAAACTGTTGGCGCTATATAAATACTGTATAATAATAATAATAATACCCGACCACAAAACTGTGAAAGACTTAGAGTCCAGACCTAAATTAGCAGAGTAGGTTCTAGTGTCAGCATGCTTGGCCGCCCAAAAAACGTAGGAATGTCCTACAATCCAGACCGTAGTTTTGGGAGATCCTGAAAAGAAATTACAAAGTTAGAAGATCAGGGCGGACATAAATCTTATATCTATCGCTCCCCCAACAGCCTATTCTCTTTAAAGTTTCCGCCGAAAAACCTAAAGCGCCCCAATGCGAAATGAATGTGAAGAAAAGCAGAAACCAGAGAGGTTCAGGCGTTTCAAACAGGCAGCCAAGACAGCTGAAAACTGATACCTAGTCAAGGGGGACAGATCCTGATGAATAAAAAAGGAGTCATCCGAACATGGTCTAATTGACATGTATTTAGAAACCAGTAGAACATATTGTAGGGTTGATAGAGCTAGCCAGCGAAATCCAATGACCTTGACCTGTTGGCAGGGATTTTGACCTACAAAGGAAAAGGCTAAGGTACCCATCACACACAACAACATGTAACCTGCGGAGAAAAGATGAGGACCTTTTATTTTCGGCTCTAAATTCCCCAATTCTGAGGGCACCAAAAAAGGCAACCGAAAAAACAGCTCTGAACAAAATGAACTCAAATTCTGAGAAACACACCACCTCCAGTATTCTGACAAGATCAACCAACAGTGCAGCCGCAATAGGGCGCCTGCTATCCAACAAAGGTCTGGACCTCCTAAAACCTTTTAATACTTGACTAACTTGAAAGAAAAAGGTTAAAGATGGCAAACCTGCAAATTTTAGAAAGAAGGAAACACCCGCTAATACTTTGCTTATCGAAGCTGGGCTGAGATTCGCCTGAATCAAAGAAGACACGAAAGACAGAGAGACATAAGATGTTACAACAAGAGTATCCAGACCCAAGTCCCAACAAAAGGAGCACCATCTGGTCCAAGATAGGCGATAATCTGACTACGTTTTCTCTGACACTGAATTCTTGAGGTTACCAAGTATTAACTCCAGATTAAGCCCCAGAGGAAATCTGGGCAAGGGGTTCCGCACTGATCAGATGTTGGAGCCAATTACCCGAAACCTCGTGAATTGCCAACGAGACAAAGCATCAGCAATGTTATTTCGTACGTCTGCAATGTGCTCTGCTTTCAACCAATTATTGAAACGCATGCATTGTAAAACAAGAAAACATAGCAGTCTAATCACCGGCTCGGACTTAGAGGATAATGTATTCACTGCATACAAAACACCTTTATTATCAGTATGAACCAGTACTCTGCGATCCGCAAAAACGTCTTTCCAAATTACTAAGGAAACTATCACAGGGAAAATCTCCAGAAGGACCAAATTCTGAAGGATGTCCTTCTGTAACCAATCCTAATGCCACTCACCTGCGCACCAATGCCCATCCATAAATGCTCCAAAGCCTGAAGACTCAGCTGCATCCGTGAAAAATTTAGCTGATCGTTAGTAACAAAGTCTTGTTGCCATATGGTAGAACCATTAAAATTACACAGAAAAGCATCCCAAATTCTAAGGTCTTCCCGAACGCTCTTGGAGATACGAATATGAGAAAATGGATTTTTAATACCTTTGATGGCCAAAGAAAACTTGCGAGAAAACACCCTAGCCATTGGAATGACTCGGGCTGCAAAAGCGAACAGACCCAAAAGAGATTGAGCCTCTTTCAGTAGTACCTTCTTTCTTAAAAGAAAAACTGAAATCAGAGATCTCATTTTTTTTTTTTTTTTTGCAGAGGCAATCTAAATTCCATTGCTGCGGAATCAATGGTAATCCCTAAAAATTCAGTAGAAGTAGATGGCAAAACTGTCTTTTCCGATGCTAGAGGGATCCCAAAGTGTTCACAAATGTTGAAAAACAGCTGAAGAGATTCTAGGCAAGAGGAGGAACCAGCTGGACCAACAAATAAAAAATCATCCAAATAATGCAGAAAGTCCCCACGGGGATGGAGATCTGACAGAATCCAGTGTAAAAATGCCGAAAGGGCTTCAAAATAGAAACAAGACAAAGAAAACCCCATGGGCATACATTTGTCAAAATAAAAATTCCCAGAGAATTGAAAATCTAGAGAATTAAAGCCTTGCGGATGGACCAGGAGCAGCCGAAATGCCGACTTGATATCTGCCTTGGCTAGCAGAGCCCCTTGAGCATGATCCCTTAAAATAACCAAAGCCTCATCGAAGGATGCATAACAAACTGGAGTTTCAATACCAGCCACATCATCATTTAAGGAAGAGTCCACTGGATATGAAAGGTGATGTATCATACGATAAGAACCTTGCTCTTTTTTAGGAACTAACCCTATCGGGGAAAGCCTAAAATTCGGAAATGGCGGAGAAACAAAAGGACCTGCAACCCTCCCTTCTGCCAATTCTTTGTAAATTTTGTTTGTTTGTTGATTTCAAAGTCTGTACCATAGAACATCCCGTGCCCTTGAAGGCAGGGACCAAAAAACCTTCTCTGAAACCTTCAGTTAGCAGAGCCGCCATCCTGCGATCTGGATAACGCTCTAACCATGGGAGCATTCTTGGGAGGTTCACTGGAGTCAATGCTCTTCCCATGAGTGTGAAAGGCTGTCGCTGAAGATTTGCGAAAACACCTACTAGCCGGGTGGCTCCCGCTACAATAGGAGCATTCGTGTTTATATCTGCATTTTGAGAGAAACTTGCATTGCCCTTCGTTGAAAGAAAAGCAAAATCCTTTACGAAACGCAGACTGTGTGTTAGATACCAATTTTGGAGTGAACTGAGGCTTAGGGGGTAACATGAGATTTAACCACAGACCAACGTCTTTGGATCCCCAATGTAAAGAGGGGTGGACTGACAATTTTTGCCGAAAATTCTTGTCATATGTGAACCATGCAGAGCCACCGAAACGACGAAAAGCCTCCGCAACAATATCCAAATGTTGGAATAAGCCTGAACACTTTGCAGGGAAACGTTCACCCATAACTGCTGCATAAATGCAGAAAGACTGCAACCAGTTTTGGAAGGTCCTTGGTATAGCCCTCCTCCTGTCTTCCTCAGACCTATCTACTGCCAGCCTGTCAGATTTAAACAAAAATTCTTTAGAAGCCGGCAAAAGTGACAATATGTCAATGAATTCCCCTCTCCAAATCTTTTCTTTAACAGACTTAGCTAAATGGAACCCTAAAGGTGATAATGCACATGGTAGGGGTTCCTTAAAAGAAGCCTCCCCATCTGCCACTGCTGAATGCCTGAGAGGCAGGATGGGATCAACAGATAATGGAGGGTTAACAACATTATCATGGTTTAAAATGACATGATCAGCTCTTTGTGACTCATTTAAATTTTGCCATACTGAACTAACTTCATTCATATATTCATTAATTGGTAAATTCTCTA
This sequence comes from Lithobates clamitans, assembly GCA_037952925.1. Lineage (NCBI taxonomy): Eukaryota > Metazoa > Chordata > Amphibia > Anura > Ranidae > Lithobates > Lithobates clamitans. The sequence goes on along the minus strand of JBBGZY010000212.1, from coordinate 805,369 downwards.
CAGCACCATAAGCATGTGCCCCTGTAAATATTTCTCCAGTATTACTACCAACAGGTTTGGAAGCACCAGATACCTGTGCCCTCTGACCAATTTTACTGATATGCATACTATGCCTAGCACCAATTTTTTCTTTTTGTGCTCCTAGAAACTGACCAGCATTAATATTAGGTTGATTAACATTCAATGCACCAGTGACCTGTGCTCCTTTTACACCATTATTAGCACCAATAGACTGTGCCCCTTCAAATTGTTGTAAAATATTTGACAACGAATTAATTAGCAATGATACATCAGAAACATTAGAAAACTGACACTGCTCTCCATCATTTAATACTGACGGATGCTCACTGAGTGCAGCCACCTGGGGAAACTGAGTAGCGCTTCTCTCCCTCATAGAAGGCTCCCTCCGTGTTCTAGAACTGCCAGCTCTCTCCTCCCTTGCCAGCTGAGGTGAAGCCACTATTCTCTGGCGTTTCTTCTTTCTCCCCGGCTGTTGTCGAGTCCCGCCTCCGACCGAGGCCGAACTTTCCTCCACCTTTGGGTTTGCGAGGGATGTCTCCGCAGGCGGAGCTGAGCCGCGCTCCTCCCCTAAGCACTGAAGGAGCCATTCTTCACCGCCCTCTCCCTCGGCTTTCTCGATAAGGCGACACAGGAGTTCTTCCCGACTTCTCGCCGAACGGCGCTTCATGCTGCGGAGCTCTGCGTCGTTGCTCGTTCTGCTTCAAATGGTCAGTGAGCCACTGTACTCAGCCTCTTATATAGGCTTCTTCAGCGCTGCTCAACGCCTGCCAAAATCCTCCAATCCAACATTGGCCCTTGCTACCAATCCCCTGGCTGTTGCTGTCCGGAGCAACAGTGGCAACCAATGGCAACCTGAAATAAATAGAAAAGGAAGAGAGAAAACTGCAGCCCCTTCTGAGCCATCCCATGTGGGCCCCAGCATAATGCTATGACCCTTCACACTGGCCTAAATTGATGAATACATTTGATTTTTTAATTTTTTTTTTATCACGTATGTTTTATAGCAGAAAGTAAAAAATATTGGCTGTTGTCGAGTCCCGCCTCCGACCGAGGCCGAACTTTCCTCCACCTTTGGGTTTGCGAGGGATGTCTCCGCAGGCAGGGCCGAGCCGCGCTCCTCCCCTAAGCACTGAAGGAGCCATTCTTCACCGCCCTCTCCCTCGGCTTTCTCGATAAGGCGACACAGGAGTTCTTCCCGACTTCTCGCCGAACGGCGCTTCATGCTGCAGAGCTCTGCGTCGTCGCTCGTTCTGCTTCAAATGGTCAGTGAGCCACTGTACTCAGCCTCTTATATAGGCTTCTTCAGCGCTGCGCAACGCCTGCCAAAATCCTCCAATCCAACACTGGCCCTTGCTACCAATCCCCTGGCTGTTGCTGTCCAGAGCAACAGTGGCAACCAATGGCAACCTGAAATGAATAGAAAAGGAAGAGAGAAAACTGCAGCCCCTTCTGAGCCATCCCATGTGGGCCCCAGCATAATGCTATGACCCTTCACACTGGCCTAAATTGATGAATACATTTGATTTTTTAAATTTTTTTTATCACGTATGTTTTATAGCAGAAAGTAAAAAATATTGTTTTTTTTTTTCAAAATTGTCGGCCTTTTTTTGTTTATAGCACAAAAAATAAAAAACGCAGAGTTGATCAAGTACCACCAAAAGAAAGCTCTATTTGGGTATAGCGTCACATGACCCGCAATTGTCAGTTAAAGTAGCACAGTGCAGTATTGCAAAAAATAGCCTGGTCATGAAGGGGGGTAAACCTTCCGGGGGTTAAGTGTTTAATGACAGTTGAAATATATACAGTCAGGTCCATAAATATTGGGACATCAACACAATTCCAATCTTTTTGGCTCTATACACCACCACAATGTATTCGAAATGAAGTAAAGAAGATGTGCTTTAACTGCAGACTTTCAGCTTTAATTTGAGGGTATTTACATCCAAATCAGGTGAACGGTGTAGGAATTACAACAGTTTGTATATGTGCCTGATTAACAATCAACCATCAAACTTTCACTTTTTAATACTTGGTTGCAAATCCTTTGCAGTCAATTACAGCCCGAAGTCTGGAATGCATAGACATCACCAGACACTGGGTTTCATCCCTGGTAATGCTCTGCCAGGCCTCTACTGCAACTGTCTTAATTTCCCGCTTGTTCTTGGGGCATTTTCCCTTCAGTTTTGTGTTCAGCAAGTGAAAGGCATGCTCAATCGGATTCAGGTCAGGTGATTGACTTGGCCATTGCATAACAATCCACTTATTTCCCTTAAAAACTCTTTGGTTGCTTTTGCAGTATGCTTTGGGTCATTGTCCATCTGCACTGTGAAGCGCCGTCCAATAAGTTCTGAAGCATTTTGCTGAATATGAGCAGATAATATTGCCCGAAACACTTCAGAATTCATCCAGCTGCTTTTTTCATCAATAAATACAAGAGAACCAGTTCCCTTGGCAGCCATACATGCCCACGCCATGACACTACCACCACCATGCTTCACTGATGAGGTGGTATGCTTTGGATCATGAGCAGTTCCTTTCCTTCTCCATACTCTTCTCTTCCCATCACTCTGGTACAAGTTGATCTTGGTCTCATCTGTCCATAGGATATTGTTCCTGAACTGTGAAGGCTTTTTTAAATGTTGTTTGGCAAACTCTAATCTGGCCTTCCTGTTTTTGAGGCTCACCAATAGTTTACATCTTGTGGTGAGCCCTCTGTATTCACTCTGGTGAAGTCTTCTCTTGATTGTTGACTTTGACACACATACACCTACCTTCTGGAGAATGTTCTTGATCTGGCCAACTGTTGTGAAGGGTGTTTTCTTCACCAGGGAAATAATTCTTCGGTCATCCACCACAGTTGTTTTCTGTGGTTTTCCGCGTCTTTTGGTGTTGCTGAGCTCACCAGTGCGTTATTTCTTTTTAAGGATGTTCCAAACAGTTGATTTGGCCACACCTAATGTTTTTGCTATCTCTCTGATGTTTGATTTGTTTTCTCAGCCTAATGATGGCTTGCTTCACTGATAGTGACAGCTCTTTGGATCTCATATTGAGGGTTGACAGCAACAGATTCCAAATGCAAATAGCACACTTGAAATAAACTCTGGACCTTTTATCTGCTCTTTGTAAATGGGATATTGAGGGAATAACACACACCTGGCCATGGAACAGCTGAGCAGCTAATTGTCCCATTACCCTTGGTCCCTTAAAAAGTGGGAGGCACATATACAAACTGATGTAATTATTACACCGTTCACCTGATTTAGATGTAAATACCCTCAAATTAAAGCTGAAAGTCTGCAGTTAAAGCACATCTTTTTAGTTTAATTTCAAATCCATTGTGGTGGTGTATAGAGCCAAAAAGATTAGAATTGTGTTGATGTCCCAATATTTATGGACCTGACTATATGTATTTAAACTGTGCATTTTAAATCATATTAATACTAATGAAAATCAGACTAAAGACAATGCCCTTTAACCACTTCAGTATCATCATAAGATTGGCAATGTATGCCTAGTATAATCAGTACTTCAGAAAACAACATGGGTGCCCAGTGTTCCCATGAACAACTGTGATCTGAGCCTTGAATCTCTGTGATGACCAATCAGAGTTATTACAATCACTGTTCACATCTGAGAGTCCTCCCCTTTCTGCTAAAATATTGTGACTGGTTGTCCTGTCCCTTATTTCTTGTTCCTCTAGTTCCCAACCATTCCTTCCTTTCCCTCCCTACCCTCCCTTCTATCTGTGCTTGCCTATTCCTCCTGCTGGCAATGGGGTGTGACTTGTCATGCAATTTAGAATTGTCAAATCGCATGACACGTTGCACCAGTCTACAAATGGAAAGTATGATCTAGTATGTACAATCTCTTTGGACCTTTTGTAATACTTTCAATTGTAAACTTTTTTTGTGCATAAGGCACATGCACACCACAAATCGTGGAAAAACACACGCATTTAAATATTGTGAGTTTTTTCTATAAATCTAAATGACACCAATCCAATTGTGTATCAAATTAAATGTGCTTTTTGAGAGGACGGCTGGAGAATCAACGTTTAATTGTTAATAGTTCTAATTGGTTGCTGAGACAGTCTTATAAATAAGATATAGCATATGGTTTAAAAAAAAACATTTGTAGTATATCAATTACTTACTTGAAGGTCATTATATAATGAATAACAAAGCTTATTTTATTATGCTCATTCACAAACTCTCAACATTCCATTGTTCTGTCCTTTATTTTGCCGCATTACAATCCAGCGAAATGTGATTGTTTTCATGACAGAATGTGTTACAGAATAAAAAACTCATGATCACAGATTTTCTGCTAATCTACTTTATATAGAGATACTTGTAGGGAACAAATGACTGTCGTATTCATGGGAGCGCATTCTTCAAGAGGATATTTCCTGCTGTAACAACAGAAATAATCTCCTGAAACTATTTAACTCAACAGGATTTTCTTAAACAACTTCACATCAAAGGAATCCAGCAGAAACATATTATACAAAGAAAGAAGGGCAAGTTAATAGTGATGATATGAAGCCTGCTGATAAAAAGTAATTTTTGATTTATTTAATCCACAGATAGAAGTGAAAAATGTCCCAGGGGTTTTATGCAAATGACTGGTGAAATAAAAGTCTGTGCATTGCAAAGATCATTATTTTGATATAATAACATTTTGGGATGGTCTATCATTACTTTTATGCCATTATTCTGTTAATAAAGAGTTCATATTGGGACATGACTTTACCATTTTATTATGTTTTGTTACATGAATAGGGATTCTGTTTGGAATTTATTGTTTTGCATCACCTTTCATTGTCCTTTTTTGTTGGTATTTTAATTGGCATACAGAATTGTAAAGCACCTTCTGGTCTATTATCCATGTGAAAATAATAACCACTAATGCTTTAACTCTTTTCCTTTTCAATAGAATTTATAACTAGTCTTCATTACATAGATTTGTAGATAAATTAGCTTAAGCCTAGGTTCACACTATGAATCGCATATGAATCGCACAGGAACCGCACCGCATTCCAGGACAATTCACATGCAATTCAGTGTGGTGCAATTTGAGCCCATTTATTTTAAATGGCTCAAATCACACCACGTCTGCACCAAAGTCATGCATACAGCAATTTTGAGAATGCATTACAATGGATCTTATGGTCGTTTTGTATCGTGCAATCCAATGTAGGCATAAACACTGTGTTTACAACATGCATTTTGAGTTTAATTAAGATTGCTCTGACACCAGCTGCAGATCGCAAGGGCAGTGTGATGTAAATTACGAATAAATGTAAAAAAATGCTGCGCCAACTCAAAAAAGAAGCAAAGGCAGCCAACACAATAATCAGACTAATTGTAAAAGTATGTGAAACGGCAAAGTGTGGCGCTCATAGAGTGTAATGGGAAGCTGTACTAGTGATTATAGCATAGATCCAAAGGTGGGGGAGGAGGGTATGAACCCCAAAGAATAATTGATAGAGAGTACTAGAAAACTGTACTGGTGATCATAAAGTCACTGTGAGTGACAATAACAAATAAAGTAGACTAAAAGATGGGGGAAGACAGGTGTGACCCCCAAGGTGGATAAATAAGTCACAAATAGTATTATGCTGGTGAAAGAATAATAAAAACTAGGCTACGTATAACCTCTAATGGTAAGTCACACAAAGGAATCACAATGGATAGATCACGAGTAGTGATGTGCTGGTAAAAGAAAAAAATGATAAAAAATAGGCTAAATATAACCTCTAGTGGTGAATTTCACGTGAGTGTGTCAGTCAAGGTGAGTGTGGCCTCGAAATTAACTAAAAATAACAAATAATAAATAACCTGAAAACACCAAATTAGGTGAAAATAAATAACACCATACAGATCAAACTAGTATGGATATAGTTGGGATACACTCAACTATAATGTGTGACTGTCAGACCCATCTATTAAAGTGTGGAATACATGACATATAAATGTGGCATGATAAATATAATGTCCATGTGTGAAATATAGGCTCATTCAGATGCCACTATAACACTGTAGGTGCTCCAAGTCTTCATAGGTATTTCTACAGGACTATTGGGAACATCTCAGCATACAGGGTGATATCTTCTCCAGACAAAAACTCAGGCAAGTAGAAATATAATGCCCTTACCAGAAGAGGTGGACTCACAGGCCGTCGGCGGTGAGTCAAAAAGGCTTGTACCGTCAAACAGTTAGGTAGATCTCATTCTGGTCACACAGGTAAGCTTGGCTTGTAAGAGCAAAAGGACTCAAGGGCTGGTGTATCCCCGAAGGAGCTGAGTTGGACCCAGACGTCCTATTGGACCGACTACGATCATCAGCTGGGTTCCACTCGATCACCGATAGTCCTCATGGTATGACAAGGAAACAAGAAAAAAACTTCCACATAGTGTGAATCCGTTGAAAAAATGGGAATTTATTGGTATAAGAATGGTAAAAAGTTATATCCAACAAATGGTAGCACATAGGGTGGTAAAAATTAGGTTCACTAGAACTTTGACAGCGCAGTAAGTGGTAGCTAAGGTAGTAAAAATGAACCCGACGCGTTTTGTCCTCTAAGACTTCTGCTGGGGTGTAAAGCAGAAGTCTTAGAGGACAAAATTGTATAGTTTTTGTCCGACTAAAAAAAAAACGATACAATTGTATCGTTTTTGTCCGACTAAGGGTAGACACAAAAAAATATGCACCTCATCCCAAGATATAATTTATCCAAAAGAAAGAGAGGATTTGGAAGGGGACTATAGCGGTGCTTATACAAATAATAATAGAAACCAATCAAATGTATATAAAATACACAAAATATTTTTTATTATAAACAAAGACTAAAACGGATAACAGGATACAATAAGTCATTTGATTTCATAGAGTATCTCCATTATGGTGGTTAAACTTAGAGGCTTTATAGAGATTGAATGGTCGCATTTTATCCCCACATGTTTTGCTTCACGGCTTCATTAGGGGATATACGCATCAACCATAGACTAGCGAAAAAGCCATACAAAGACAAAAAAAATTATATATAACATGAGAAAAATATAACAAAAATTGATATTAAGAAACAGAAGTGATTTTGCCAAAGTTCACTAAAAGACAGAGAAAGACTCATCACCTCAGGGCCCACCCCCCCAGCCCAAGGTGAGGAGAGGGGTCGACCACAATGCGGGGAACGCCAAGTACGGAGAGCACTATGTGGCCATAGTGAGCACACACAATGACCAAGCTACCAGGAAAAAGGCAAGGAAAGACCTATAATATATCTACTTGTTTAATATTATCAAAAAAATTATAAAAAAATAACAGAAAAATGCAGCCCAAAATAAAAGGGGGGTTGCAAAGGGATAAACCTAAATAATATAATCAAAAAAATTCCTGAATAAAATATTTACTAAAAGCAAATAGACTCAGAGATTAAAGATGAGGAAGGAGGGCGCCTGTATATGAAAAACCAAAGGTCCAGTAGAAACGCAGTATTAAGGACTATAGCTAGAGAAAAGGAATATAAGAAAACATGAGGAGAATATGTAACGATCCCTCTGGAGTCATAGACATGCTTTATTTAGATAAACCCACATACTGTGGAAACAACATATACAGTACAATGTCACATAGCAATAGACTATATTCTTTGATGGTTGATGGTGCAAATTCAAAGAGATGTTATTAATGTATTCACCAATTAATTTAAAATGATATCTCTGTGCCAATAGGCACATCAGACTAGGGTCCCATTACACCATAATAAGCTAATAAGGCACATGACAAAATAGAACAAAGAACAGGTGTAAGGAAAAACAAAACAAGACTGAAATTCAAATAGGGAGTGGAAATCTGTGATATACATCTCAGACCTACCCACTAAGCAATATATAAAAGACACGTGTGGAAAAGAAATAAAAAAGCAAATGCATTTTTAGGACCTCCAAAAAATCACTGCACAGTACATACATCCATGACAAGAGTGCAAACAGATGGCAACACTTCTTACCTCAAAAACAGGAAAGTATGGCTAACAGGTCCCCCCCAATCTCTGGCAGCTGGAATGCCTGAGAAGCCGGCTTAAATGTGCTCACCATTCGGCCGTCGTCTGACATCACCGGCCGAATGCAGATGTAACGGCGCCACCGCGCTTGCGCCCAAACCCAGAGCACTACCAGCTGAAGGCACCCCCCATAGGATTCGGACACACTAATGCCCCGTACACACGGTTGGATTTTCCAATGGAAAATGTCCGATCGGAGCGTGTTGTCGGAAATTCCGACCGTGTGTGGGCTCCATCGGACATTTTCCATCGGATTTTCTGACACACAAAGTTGGAGAGCAGAAGCTAAAATTTTCCGACAACAAAATCTGATCGCGTCAATTCCGTCCGTGTGTGGCCTGTTCCGACGCACAAAGTGCCATGCATGCTCAGAAGAAATTCCGGCACGGAACAGCTCGTTTTGGTAAACTTAGCGTTTGCAATGGATACAGCACTTTCGTCACGCTGCAATGTTAAAAATGGTTTAATACAGCGCACTCTCTTCTTCTTTATAATGTGACAAGAATGAAGTAGTTTTGCTGCTCATATTCACACACACTTCTCCCAAAGTTTTATTTTTGTTTTTTTATTGGTATTCCCTGAATATATTGTTATTAGTTGTCACATCTGACATATTTTTTTTATTTTTTTTGGGGGGGATTTTAAGCCTTTTTTTTTTATTTAATGTTTTTATTTTTTCAAAGGCTGATCTTTGTTCAATGTTATTTTTATTTTTACTCCAGAATATTTTTGTGTGTGTTTTGTGTGTCAAGTTACCCCAACACCATTGATATCTTTTATTATTTAATCTCAAGGAGATTGTTTGTTGTTGGTGTCCCTTGTTCATTTCACATTGTATATTTGAAATGTACCTGAATCCTCACAAACCAACTGTCATTTTTGAAGTAAAACACATAGGAGAGTATAATTCAAAACAAAAATCCTTTATTAAGGGATCAGAACCAAACAAAGAGGAAGGCAACACTGGATCAACAGGAGAAATTAGCGAAGCCTTTGACCCCCATGGCAGACATCAATTCTTGAACATCAAAATTGGTGGCCTGAGGAGTCCATATGTAAGGGAGGGCAGTCTGGTCCAGAATTCGCAGAGATCCGGATAGCAGCAGATGACATGTGTGTCCCCAGGCTGTGGTACCACAAGAGGCTGCATTTTTTGGCCGACCAGACTGGATCCAGGGTCCTCACTTTCTGGTCTTCCTTTCACGCTTCCTTCCCGGCTGTGGCTGTGCAGTTGGAGATGTGGCAGGAGGAGGAGTAGGACCTGGAGGAGGAGGAGGACTGGGAGGACCTGGAGGAGAAGGAGGAGGAGGAGGAGGACCTGCAGGAGGAGGAGGAGGACCATCGCAAAGGTTTGTCTGAGCTGTAATTTGGCCCCTCATACCTTTGTTAAGAGCCTCCAATATGAGGGACTCACACATGACCTGTTGGCCCTCCTCCATCCTCTGTATTTTATATGCAATGACGGCAGCAATGTCCTCCTCCACGGTCTGTCGTGCTCCCAGGACCTCTGTAGCCCACCAAAAGAGTCCTCTGGCAGCCTCCTCTAGGGCACTCCTCCTCCTGACACTTTCTCTTTCCAGGGGGGGTGGAGGGACCTGCAGATCAGCCAGCTGGCTCGGCTCGGCCCGGCCACCTCCTGGCTGAGACTTCCCTGTGTATGAAAAAGGGACATGGTTGTAATGTTTTGCATCATCAATCACAATCATAGATTAGTACTCCAAACTAACATCTAGTTAACATCATTGATTGGACAACCTGAAATATTTAGAGGAATGCTATACCTGGCTCAATCTGGGCTCCTCCACATGTGGCCTGGAAGGCCCAGGTTGGGCGTCAGAAGCCTCAGCCGGGGGGGAAGGAAGCGTGGAAGGAAGACTGGAGAGTGCTGGCCTGGGTTCAGTCTGGCCTGCCAGAAAATGCAGCCTGTCATAGTACCACATCCTGGGGACATAGATGTCATCTGCTGCTCCGGATCTCTGTGAATCCAGGACCTTCTTGCGCTCCCTTAGATATGTACTCCTCAGGCCACCAATTAATATCTTTAAATAGGTGATGTCTGCCATGGGGATCACCTGCTTCACAATTTCACACAATTGCGCCAGTGCTGCCTTCCTCTTTGCTTGGTTCTTGAAATGGGGGTGGTTAATCTCCCACAAACATGGCAGCTCCCTTAACATATCTAGGAATACTGACATGAAGTCATTATCTTTCAGTAGCATATCCATGTTCACTGCAAGACACAACACAAGACAAAGCCTAATGTCAGACAAAACTCTCCTAATCTTGTTACAATATAGGCCTCAATGTAGAAGCAGTATAGGCACAAGATTGTCTCTTACCTTCGTTCTTACGCGTCCAATGCTCCTTCCTCCGCTCACAGATCGTACGTAATATGCACGTGTGTTACACTTTATATACACTGCGCATGTGTGTAACTCCGCCCGCCCCTGACGTTCTTTCTATTCTATTCCCCTTTTCGTTTGGCGCAGTGGGGGAAGAGCACATGGCGGAGTCACAGCAGGTGCGTGATAATTGCAGGAACGAGGAGGAGGAGGAGGAAAGCCCGGATCCAGACACGTCCCGATCCAGAAGGAGACGTTTTAAGGCCACAAATATGTCCTTTGGGGAGATGTTGGAGATGGTCGACATCATGAAGAAGTCCGACTATGACGGAAAGTATGGGCCTTACCCCAACCCCAATATCAGAAAGGCCAAGATCATGGCGAAAGTGATCAAAAGTCTTCACAAGAATTTTGGGGTACGAAGATAGAAAGATCAGCTCAGGAAGCGGTGGTCGGACCTCAAATTAAGAGAGCCAGAGCAGTACCGAAAGATCCGGAGAGTGCTGCAAAAAAGTAAGTAGTTGTGCTGTGTTCCTATTCTTTCTGTCTTTATTCCGTTCGTGCTGCTCCATATGCTTTTCTTATTAATTGTAACGTTTAAAAGGGCAACTTTAATGTTCATGGGCCCATTATTCGTTCGTATCAAACATTTTTCTTTCGGCCTCTAAAACACCATTGTTTAGGCCATATGCATTTTCCCACATTTTTTTGGGCCTACTTGGATGCCAAATATTTGTTTGTGTAGATGGGTTTGTTACTCGAATGAAATGCAAACTAGATTGTGTGTAAGGAGAGGACACTGAGCAGCTGTTTTCATATCTGGACACTGGAGCACTAGTGTGGGACACAAGAACACCATTTTTATTAGGGGGGCCACACAGGTGCTCCAGTGTATACTATAGGGGGGGCTACGTCTGTGAAGCTTGTGCTAAACAGGTAAAGTCTTGCAGCTTGACAAAGGGCAATAAAAAAAATACATCTTGGAACTCTGCTAAAATTGACAATTGTACCCCACTTCCAAGCAATGTTTCCTATTTCTAGTTCTGCCATCAAATATCTGTGTGCTAATTATACCATTTTTGTTTTATATAGGGGAGAAAAGACTCGAAGGACACCCCTCATCCGAGGAGACCACAGACCCCCCACCTATGGAAGAAGGGGAAATACCACCAACCCAAGAAGAGCAGGAGGAAGAAGAAGACGTGGTGGAAATTGGCACCACAACAGGTGAGTGTCTGCGACCACAGACTCAGGTAAGAGATGGATGGTGGCAGATTTTTGAAACCTGTTTTTGTTTTGTTTCTCTCTTTTTAGGTGATCATGATCCAGATCCTTTCACATCAGAAAGTGCCCAGATCCTGATCGGGGAGATCATGGGGTGTAATGTCGAATTGCAAAACATCCAGAAAAAAATAAATGATGTGAATCAAAAAAATAATGACATCATTGATGTTTTAGGGCGAATTTAAAACCCCACAAAATCACTTTTTGGATTGTGGTCCAATCTTTTAAATATTTTTGCAATCTTTTAAAAAGCCAAATTTGGAGGATGCACACAGTGTGACAACATGTGCTATCTGCCATTACGGGAGATCAATGGACGCGTTTTGGGGGTGCAACCCCTTCCTCAATTATAAAGTAGTGGTGAGGAAGGGCTTGCTGCCCCAAAACACGTCCCTTGATCCCCCATGATGGCAGCTAGCACATGTTGACATTCATAAATTGGTGTGCATCTTCCAAATTTGGCTTTTCCAGGGGTGATTTCCCCCCATCTGAAAGCTATATCAAACCCAGTTCCTAAATACTGATGTCTGATATAGCCTTCAGGTTTTACCTAATGTGAACTTTGTAAGTTCAAGTTTTTTGGCTTTCTTGTTGGTTTTACACAGGCTTGTTTTATCTTAAATGGACATTTCGATTTTTGATAATGCTACTCCAAAAATTGTTATACAACAAACATGTTGGTTTGTTTTAAAAACCTTTGGTAAATGCACATGTGATTGTCCAGGTATAAAAAATTTGGTTAATCAAGAATGTGTGAATTATTGTCTCAACACTACAACACTTTTGGGGTGATGTAATTGCTGTTTTCTGCGAAAATGGGGGTTATTTCCTAAGGGCAAATCCACTTTGCACTACAAGTGCAGGTTCAGTGCAGTTGCAAGTGCACTTGTAGTGAAATGTGTTTTTGCATTTAGTAAATAACAGCCAACAGTGCTTTGTATAATAAGGTTACACAATCACGACATTTTCTGGACTCAAAACATTTCTGTCAGGGTCAGCTAAAACAAACACAAGCAGTAAATGTCCACAAAGATTTTCTTTTTTTGTTTTATTATAAAAAGGCTTCACAGATTTGCTGGCATATTGATAGCCCCCCTACCCGCAAAGAACTCCAGGTAGCGTAACCGGACATCACGGACACTTAGGGAGGGCAAGCCAGGACGGCCACTTTCAAGCGCCTTCAGTGTGGTTTGATGTATCATTCCGGCCTCAGGCCCAACTGAGCCAGCATAGTTGGCCGAATGTTTCCTTAAAAAGTTATGGAGAACACAGCACGCAAGTATAATATGGTTCAGTTTATACTCCACCATATGGATGGGTGTCATAAATAGGCGGAACCGGCTGGCCAGGATTCCAAATGTGTTCTCCACCACTCTTCGGGCTCTGGCCAGCCGGTAAATAAAAACCCTCTGTTCTGGGGTGAGGGTCCTCATTGGGAATGGCCGCATCAGGTGGTCCCCCAGCGCAAACGCTTCATCAGCAACGAACACAAATGGGAGTCCTTCAACATTGTCCTCTGGAGCTGGCAAGTCCAAGCTGCCATTCTGGAGACGCCTGTAAAACTCAGTCTGGGCGATGACTCCACCATTGGACATCCGGCCATTCTTCCCCACGTCCACATACAGGAAGTCGTAATTAGCCGACACCACCGCCAACATCACAATACTATTGAACCCCTTGTAATTATAATAGTATGACCCCGAATTGGGTGGTGGGACGATGTGGACGTGTTTCCCATCAATTGCCCCTCCGCAGTTAGGAAAGTCCCACCGCTGGGTAAAGTGGGAGGCCACAGTCTGCCATTCCTGTGGCGTGGAAGGAAACTGTTGAGGAAAAAACAATAAACATTACTATTTTTTCTCAGAAACATGACAAGCAGATTAGACACAAACATTATGGGGCAACCTCCAGATAGCATTTATTAAGGGGAATTTAACAACGCCAAAGTATAAGGTACCCCTATCATATTCCCCCTCCCCCCCTCTCATGGGCCATTTCTAATATTATAGGGGGTGTGTGGAAATCTTGGACAGGTAACCCTCTTCACTTCATTGAGAGATGAATGCCTAAATACAGGGTATTACTTGGAACAGCCCCTCCTTAGATACACTATTGGCAGACCACTGGACAGGTAAGAAGTGTCATAATACAAAGATATAAATACACACTATACACATTTGAGGACATTTGGACATTCTGCTATTACCTATCAAGATAATAATAGGATCTAAAAACTTTAAACAGTACCATTGGAAAGCATACAGGCAGGCCCTTGCACTACATGCTTTGGGGAATTCATCCATACATCTGACCACTAAAGAGATGGGTATAGTGTGTATGGGTTTGGCAAAGTCAGCAGATAAAGAATTGGGATCAGCTGACTTAGCAGCTGGGGGTTGGCAGGGTTACTAAAAATTATTTGGGGACACCACCAAAAAAACCCCTCTGGCACTCTGCCTGAATTTAAAGCAAAAATAACATTTCTAAACATTTTAGGGGGTGTTTGGGGTAAAGCACTACTATGGAGCAGAAAAAATACATTGTTAAGTGACTACATGAGGTGCATATAGGGCCAGGAGACACCATGCTGGGGAGGTTATTGAAGGGCAAATATGTATGAAGGACCTAAAATAATAATTACATAAAAATCCAGCATGCATGAGAACAAAGGAGACATTCACAGCATATAACAATCATGGTAATTAGGGAATGAGGAAAGAAATACAATATATTAGCAAACATTCAATACAATAAAATGTGATATTAAAGGATAAAAATCTTACCTTCAGATACTCCTTCTGCAGGACCTGGATGATGGCAGAACAGGTCTCTGGGATAATGATCCCCAGAGCCTGGGGGGAGATGCCTGTCGAGAACTCTAAGTCCTGCAGACTTCTCCCTGTCACCAAATATCGCAGGGTTGCGACCAACCTCTGCTCCGGAGTGATGGCTTGCCTCATGCAGGTATCCTGCCTGCTAATATAAGGGGTCAGCGAAGCCAGCAGACGGTGAAACACAGGGTCCGTCACCCTGAGAAAGTTCCTGAAATCATCAGGATTATTCTCACGGATCTCACGGAGCAAAGGCATATGAGAGAACTGGTCACGCTGAAGCAACCAATTCTTGGTCCATGAACTCCTCCCCACTAGGGATGAGCTTTGAGTTCGAGTCGAACTCATGTTCGACTCGAACATTGGCTTTTCGCAAGTTCGCCGAACAGCGAACAATTTGGGGTGTTCGCGGCAAATTAGAATGCCGCGGAACACCCTTTAAAAGTCTATGGGAGAAATCAAAAGTGCTAATTTTAAAGGCTAATATGCAAGTTATTGTCATAAAAAGTGTTTGGGGACCTGGGTCCTGCCCCAGGGGACATGGATCAATGCAAAAATTTTTTTTAAAAACGGCCGTTTTTTCAGGAGCAGTGATTTTAATAATGCTTAAAGTCAAACAATAAAAGTGTAATATTCCTTTAAATTTCGTACCTGGGGGGTGTTTATAGTATGCCTGTAAAGGGGCGCATGTTTCCTGTGTTTAGAACAGTCTGACAGCAAAATGACATTTTGAAGGAAAAAACTCATTTAAAACTACCGCGGCTATTGCATTGCCGACAATACACATAGAAGTTCATTGATAAAAACGGCATGGGAATTCCCCAAAGGGGAACCCCGAACCAAAATTTAAAAAAAAAAAAAAGATGTAGGAGTCCCCCTAAATTCCATACAAGGCCCTTTCAGGTCTGATATGGATATTAAGGGGAACCCCGGCCAAAATTTAAAAAAACGGCGTGGGGTCCCCCCAAAAATCCACACCAGACCCTTATCCGAGCACGCAACCTGGCAGGCTGCAGGAAAAGAGGGGGGGACGAGAGTGCGGCCCCCTCCTGAACCGTACCAGGCCACATGCCCTCAACATTGGGAGGGTGCTTTGGGGTAGCCCCCCAAAACACCTTGTCCCCATGTTGATGAGGACAAGGGCCTCATCCCCACAACCCTGGCCGGTGGTTGTGGGGGTCTGCGGGCGGGGGGCTTATCAGAATCTGGAAGCCCCCTTTAACAAGGGGACCCCCAGATCCCGCCCCCCCCTGTGTGAAATGGTAAGGGGGTACAAAAGTACCCCTACCATTTCACTAAAAAACTGTCAAAAATGTTAAAAATGACAAGAGACAGTTTTTGACAATTCCTTTATTTAAATACTTCTTCTATCTTCCTTCATCTTCTGGTTCTTCTGGTTCTTCTGGTTCTTCCTCCGGCGTTCTCGTCCAGCAACTCCTCCGCGGCGTCTTCTATCTTCTTCTCCTCGGGCCGCTCCGCACCCATGGCATGGGGGGAGGCTCCCGCTCTTCTCTTCATCTTCTTCATCTTCTTCTCTTCTTCTTTTCTTCTCTTCTTCTCTTCTTCATTTTCTTCTTTGGGCCGCTCCGCACCCATGCTGGCATGGAGGGAGGCTCCCGCTGTGTGACGGCACTCCTCGTCTGACAGTTCTTAAATAACGGGGGCGGGGCCACCCGGTGACCCCGCCCCCCTCTGACGCACGGTGACTTGACGGGACTTCCCTGTGACGTCACGGGGAATGCCACAGGGAAGTCCCGTCATGTCCCGTGCGTCAGGGGGGTGGGGTTACTGGGTGGCCCCGCCCCCGTTATTTAAGAACTGTCAGACGAGGAGCGCCGTCACACAGCGGGAGCCTCCCTCCATGCCAGCATGGGTGCGGAGCGGCCCGGAGAAGAAAATGAAGAAGAGAAGAAGAGAAGAAGAGAAGAAAAGAAAAAGAGAAGAAGATGAAGAAGATGAAGAGAAGAGCAGGAGCCTCCCCCCATGCCATGGGTGCGGAGCGGCCCGAGAAGAAGAAGATAGAAGACGCCGCGGAGGAGATGCTGGACAAGAACGCCGGAGGAAGAACCAGAAGAGCCAGAAGAACCAGAAGATGAAGGAAGATAGAAGAAAAAGAAGTATTTAAATAAAGGAATTGTCAAAAACTGTCTCTTGTCATTTTTAACATTTTTGACAGTTTTTTAGTGAAATGGTAGGGGTACTTTTGTACCCCCTTACCATTTCACACAGGGGGGGCCGGGATTTGGGGGTCCCCTTGTTAAAGGGGGCTTCCAGATTCCGATAAGCCCCCCGCCCGCAGACCCCCACAACCACCGGCCAGGGTTGTGGAGATGAGGCCCTTGTCCTCATCAACATGGGGACAAGGTGTTTTGGGGGGCTACCCCAAAGCACCCTCCCAATGTTGAGGGCATGTGGCCTGGTACGGTTCAGGAGGGGGGGGCGCACTCTCGTCCCCCCCTCTTTTCCTGCGGCCTGCCAGGTTACGTGCTCGGATAAGGGTCTGGTATGGAATTTAGGGGGAACCCCACGTCATTTTTTTTTTAAATTTTGGCCGGGGTTCCCCTTAATATCCATATCAGACCTGAAGGGCCTGGTATGGAATTTAGGGGGACTCCTACGTCTTTTTTTTTTTTAATTTTGGTTCGGGGTACCCCTTTGGGGAATTCCCATGCCGTTTTTATCAATGAACTTCTATGTGTATTGTCGGCAATGCAATAGCCGCGGTAGTTTTAAATGAGTTTTTTCCTTCAAAATGTCATTTTGCTGTCAGACTGTTCTAAACACAGGAAACATGTGCCCCTTTACAGGCATACTATAGACACCCCCCAGGTACGAAATTTAAAGGGATATTACACTTTTATTGTTTGACTTTAAGCATTATTAAAATCACTGCTCCTGAAAAAACGGCCGTTTTAAAAAAAATTTTTTGCATTGATCCATGTCCCCTGGGGGAGGACCCGGGTCCCCAAACACTTTTTATGACAATAACTTGCATATTAGCCTTTAAAATTAGCACTTTTGATTATTCATGTTCGTGTCCCATAGACTTTAACGGTGTTCGCGTGTTCGAAGAAACTTTTTTCCTGTTCGCATGTTCTGGTGCGAACCGAACAGGGGGTGTTCTGCTCATCCCTACTCCCCACCCTGTTCATGAACTGGACTTGTGTCAAGGTCAGGACCCCAACACCAAGCCCCCGCACAGCACGAACTCTACGAGGAGTACGCATACGCAACATGGCTAGAAAACGGTCGGCTGCTCAGAACGAAGTAACAGAACGCACTGAAGAACAGCAAGGCCTGTGAAGAGCGACCTGAAAAACAGTAACGAACGAACAAGAATACAATGACTAAGTCACGCGGAACTTGCTTGCACGCACTGAAGAGCAGATACAAACCCACAAGCACAAACTGAACGGCAGAAAACGATCTGAAAGCCACGAGTCTGAAAAAGCGCGAATCGTCTCTCACCAAACTTTTACTAACACGAGATTAGCAAAAGGAGCCCAAAGGGTGCCACGCTTGGTTCTGAACCGGCCTTTTCTAGTCTCGTCGTACGTGGTGTACGTGACCGCGTGGTTGGCGATCGGAAATTCCAACAACTTTGTGCGACCGTGTGTAGACAAAACAAGTTTGAGCCAACATCCGTCAGAAAAAATCCTAGGATTTTGTTGTCGGAATGTCCGAACAAAGTCCGACCGTTGTACGCCCTGTAAGGGTCTATCCCAGGACCCAGCTACGGTGGGACCTGGTTGGATATTTAACCACCCGGCATGCAGCCGACTGAATATAGGTTTAAATGAATACTTATCCCACTCTGGCTCATTTAACAAACCCGGATAATGGTAACCCATTATGTACACAACCTATATAGGTTCTGGATCTGGCATTCATGAATAAACATGTTATTGAACCTTGGGGGTCATAGGTGCTGCCTGAACACAAAGTCATGCCACCGGAATCCACACACCTGTGAAACACTTGCAACTCTCAAACCCCTGATGAAGGTATCAAAATAATGGAAACGCGTCGGGTATCGGGGTACATCAACCCCAGGAGAGCACATTCAATATCATATCTGTATTATTCCTGTTCTGATCTAGTATCAATTTTGTATGGAATGCACTTTCTTTTTTGTATGTTATAGACGTCTTTACATCCGTTTTTAAGTACAGTAATAAAATATATATCTTTTATTTCAAGAGTTGGTGGTCTATTAAAGTCCCAATCCAAGGGGGTTACATTATTTTCTGTGATGCGCCCAAACCCAGGATGGCTTTCAAAACTACACTGACTAGAAGGCTGAGCGGCAGATGTGAGGGAAGGGGGCATGCTCAACGGAGCGTGCAGGAAAGATGAAACACATTGATCAACGCTCCAGATCGCCACCTATCCCTCATGTCACTCACAGCAGAACCTCGCTCAAGAAGTAAAGAAGAAACCAACAACACAGGCAAAGGCCTGTGTGTAGAAGTCCAGATGGATACCACATGATGAAACCATCCAATGGAAGGGGACAGAAGTAACACGGAGGTACAGAGCGGGCACTGACTGGGTGGATGTCCCCTCAGCACCCTGGGCATCCATATGGCTGCAAGGATTGTGCCCACAGAACCAAGGCAGCCCACAGAGTGGGGTCCCCATGTGTAAGAGCCGAGAGTAGAGTCACACTGCGGGAACAGTAACCCCAAAGCAATAACCCACAGATTATGGTGAACAAGGCAAAAGGGCTTAAAATATACAAAAATATGCATGTAAATAAGCAAAAATATAAAGAGAAAAACAAAATATATACAAAAAAGTACACACTTATAATGATATTGAGGGCAGATAGACAAAGAGAACAGAAAATAACAAAGAACAATTACACAGGTTAGAACTATACAGAATCTGAAGCTGAGCAAAAAAAAAAACCCACGAAAACCACTTGAGGGCGGTAAACAGGGAGGGTATGAAAATATGCTGGAACTATAAAAATGGTTTGAAACTTAACGTTTCATTAAAACTTGGATATTTGGTGGCTTTCAAATTATAAATCCATCGGGCCTCAAGTTATAATAATGTTTTTTCAACACTGCCCCCTCTCACATATATGGATATGTGTTCCAAGGCCATGAACTTAATCATGTTGGGTTTAAAATTGTCGACTAACAGCTATCTCCATCCTGTGTTTGAGTATAGGCTTAATGTGGTCATGAACACATTTGAAAAAAGGACACTTGGTTTCCCTTATATAAAAGCCTCTACAGAGGCAACTAGCTGGATAAACCACTCCAGGAGTTTGTCAAGTAATTGGAGCCTACTATATCTGATGTTATAATGAAGAATAAAGAAAGGAGGCAGAACAATATACTAATCTTGATCTGCTTGCCCAATGCATTTAGATGAATCTCTTTATCAAGGTGGTAGTGAGACAGCAAATTCTCAAAAGGTTTTGAAACTGATCCAGTGATTTACCCTCACTTTAGAGAGATTTATATTCACTTCCTGTTATGTGTCTGGGATGAAAGTAAAAGTAATCTCCCAAAAGGAGACAATGAAAACAAAAAAAACTACATTTTAACCCTTCTCTTTTGTATCTAAACTAAGAAAATGTTTTGGCATGAGTTCTTTAAAAAAAGTCACAAATTAAAGCTGACAGCCTTCAGTACACAGGCCAGTGAATACACGGCTCCATTTTTCCTATAACAATGAATAAAAAATACTGCTCAAAAAATATGATCAGGAAAAACTTGCCCACACCAGAAATCTTGAATTCTATTTAACTCTCACCAGAAAAGGGAGAAGGCGTCATAT
Source organism: Lithobates clamitans (assembly GCA_037952925.1). Classification (NCBI taxonomy): domain Eukaryota; kingdom Metazoa; phylum Chordata; class Amphibia; order Anura; family Ranidae; genus Lithobates; species Lithobates clamitans. The sequence continues at coordinate 785,034 of JBBGZY010000212.1, read as the reverse complement.
CTGATGTGGAATCAATACATTTCTCTATATGACAATGGAAAACAAAATGGGCCATTTCCAGCTCTGGTACTATATTCATATTAGCTGCAATGTGTTTATCTATTTTATCTGGTTCACAGCAGTGGCTCCCAGTTATGGTGGAAAGGGTATAGATGGTTTCAATAGTGTAACTGGGTCACAAAGGTACAGTCCAGCTGAACTTCTGCACATTAATAAAAATTCACCTGCTGCATTTTCTTTAGACCTTTGAGCAGCCTAAAGCAGACTGCAGCTTCTGGGCTTGGCAGTAGCAGACTGGCATATTAAACTACAATGACTAAGAGGCAAGCAGAAGTGGTGTGCATGGAAGTAGAAGAGGGGCAACGGAGTTTGTTTTTGGGCTAAGCTTAGAACTAACATGACCAGGCCAGCTATTCCATCGCTCTTGCTGGCTAATGTTCATTGATTGGATAACAAATGGATCTGATTAGGCTGAGATCAATTGTTTGTCAAATGATAAGGGACTGTTGTGTCTCTCCCCTGATGGAAACTTGACTAAACTCAGCTTTCCAATTCAATGGGATGCTACTGCTCTGAGCAGATCGTAATCATCTGTTGGGCAGAACTTGAGGAGGTGGACTTTATATTTACATTTGTCCTTACATTAACAAAGGTTGGTGTACAAAGTGTTCCTGGTTGGTAGTCTCTGAGGCAGTATTTTCTGCCATGTTACTACAAGATTGCTTTGAATGTACTAACTGGCAGATTTTTAAAAAGGCAGTGATAAGTAAGTGTTGACCAGGAAGAATATGCAACAGCTGTAATGAGCTATATCAGCATGTGTGTGGAGGATGTTACTTCAACTAGAACAATTAATATCTAACACAATCAAAAACCATGGCTGAATGCAGAGATTTACTTTTTGATTCTATGTTCAGGTCAGGCAACACATTTGAACTCAGAGCAGCAGGGAGAAGCCCCATTGCAAGTATGAGAAGTGCCAAAGCTAACTATGCTGTAAAAAATCAGAGTCACGTTCCAGTATATAAAGAAGGCCATCAAGTTCAGTGTTGACCCCATCAATATACATACAAACAGAACAAGTCCACTGCAGATCTCATAGAAAGTTCACCTTGTTCTTACTCACTTGGAGAATAAGGATTCTTCAGTTAGACTTTCTTTTGGATTTTAGTTCTGTCAATTCTATTATTCCACAAACCCTGATAGATAAACTTATACTTCTTATGCCCCGTACACACGGTCGGATTTTCCAATGGAAAATGTCCGATCGGAGCGTGTTGTCGGACATTCCGATCGTGTGTGGGCTCCATCGGACATTTTCCATCGGAGTTTCCGACACACAAAGTTTGAGAGCAGGCTATAAAATTTTCCGACAACAAAATCTGATCGCGTCAATTCCGACCTTGTGTGGCCATTTCCGATGCACAAAGTGCCACGCATGCTCAGAAGAAATTCAGAGATGGAACAGCTCGGTCTGGTAAAATTAGCGTTTGGAATAGATACAGCACTTTCGTCACACTGCAATGTCAAAAATAGTTTAACCACTTGCCGACCGCCTACCGCATATATACTGCGGCAGAATGGCACGGGCAGGCAGAATCACGTACCCGTACGTGATCTGCCTCCCGCGGGCGGGGGGTCCGATCGGACCCCCCCCGGTGCCATCGGCGGTCGGCATTTGACTGGGAGCGTCGGGAGGCGAGGGGGAGACCATCCGATCGCGGCCCCCCCCTCGCGATCGCTCCCAGCCAATGGGAATCCTCCTCTGCCTGTGTGTCGTTTCACACAGGCAGAGGATGTGATGTCATCTCTCCTCGGTCTGGCAGTTTCCGTTCCAGCGCCGAGGAGAGAAGACAAGTGAGTGCACACAACACACACACACACAGTAGAACATGCCAGGCATACTTTACACCCCCGATCGCCCCCCGATCCCCCCCCAATCACCCCCCCCCCTGTCACAAACTGACATTAGCAGTATTTTTTTTTTTTTTTTCTTATTACTGCATAGTGTCAGTTTGTGACAGTTACAGTGTTAGGTCAGTGAGTATTACCCCCCTTTAGGTCTAGGATACCCCCCTAACCCCCCTAATAAAGTTTTAACCCCTTGATCACCCCCTGTCACCAGTGTCGCTAAGCGATCATTTTTCTGATCGCTGTATTAGTGTCGCTGGTGACGCTAGTTAGGAACGTAAATATTTAGGTTCGCCGTCAGTGTTTTATAGCGACAGGGACCCCCATATACTATCTAATAAATGTTTTAACCCCTTGATTGCCCCCTAGTTAACCCTTTCACCACTGATCACCGTATAACCGTTACGGGTGACGCTGGTTAGTTCGTTTATTTTTTATAGTGTCAGGACACCCGCCGTTTATTACCGAATAAAGGTTTAGCCCCCTGATCGCCCGGTGGTGATATGCGTCGCCCCAGGCAGCGTCAGATTAGCGCCAGTACCGCTAACCCCCACGCACGCTGCATACGCCTCCCTTAGTGGTATAGTATCTGATCGGATCAATATCTGATCCGATCAAATCTATACTAGCGTCCCCAGCAGTTTAGGGTTCCCGAAAACGCAGTGTTAGCGGGATCAGCCCAGATACCCGCTAGCACCTGCGTTTTGCCCCTCCGCCCAGCCCACCCAAGTGCAGTATCGATCGATCACTGTCACTTACAAAACACTAAACGCATAACTGCAGCGTTCGCAAAGTCAGGCCTGATCCCTGCGATCGCTAACAGTTTTTTTGGTAGCGTTTTGGTGAACTGGCAAGCACCAGCCCCAGGCAGCGTCAGGTTAGCGCCAGTACCTCTAACACCCACGCACGCACCGTATACCTCCCTTAGTGGTATAGTATCTGATCGGATCAATATCTGATCCGATCAGATCTATACTAGCGTCCCCAGCAGTTTAGGGTTCCCAAAAACGCAGTGTTAGCGGGATCAGCCCAGATACCTGCTAGCACCTGCGTTTTGCCCCTCCGCCCGGCCCAGCCCAGCCCAGCCCAGCCCACCCAAGTGCAGTATCGATCGATCACTGTCACTTACAAAACACTAAACGCATAACTGCAGCGTTCGCGGAGTCAGGCCTGATCCCTGCGATCGCTAACAGTTTTTTTGGTAGCGTTTTGGTGAACTGGCAAGCACCAGCCCCAGGCAGCGTCAGATTAGCGCCAGTACCGCTAACACCCACGCACGCAGCATACGCCTCCCTTAGTGGTATAGTATCTGATCGGATCAATATCTGATCCGATCAGATCTATACTATTGTCCCCAGCAGTTTAGGGTTCCCAAAAACGCAGTGTTAGCGGGATCAGCCCAGATACCTGCTAGCACCTGCGTTTTGCCCCTCCGCCCGGCCCAGCCCAGCCCACCCAAGTGCAGTATCGATCGATCACTGACACTTACAGAACACTAAACGCATAACTGCAGCGTTCGCAGAGTCAGGCCGGATCCCTGTGATCGCTAACAGTTTTTTTTGTAGCGTTTTGGTGAACTGGCAAGCGCCAGCGGCCTAGTACACCCCGGTCATAGTCAAACCAGCACTGCAGTAACACTTGGTGACGTGGCGAGTCACATAAGTGCAGTTCAAGCTGGTGAGGTAGTGTCCCGCTGCCACCAAAAAGACAACCACAGGCCCGTCGTGCCCATAGTGCCCTTCCTGCTGCATTCGCCAATCCTAATTGGGAACCCACCGCTTCTGCAGCGCCCATACTTCCCCCATTCACATCCCCAACCAAATGCAGTCGGCTGCATGAGAGGCATTTTCTTTATGTCCTCCCGAGTACCCCTACCCAACGAACCCCCCAAAAAAGATGTTGTGTCTGCAGCAAGCGCGGATATAGGCGTGACACCCTCTATTATTGTCCCTCCTGTCCTGACAATCCTGGTCTTTGCATTGGTGAATGTTTTGAACGCTACCATACACTAGTTGAGTATTAGCGTAGGGTACAGCATTGCACAGACTAGGCACACTTTCACAGGGTCTCTCGAGATGCCATCGCATTTTGAGAGACCCGAACCTGGAACCGGTTACAGTTATAAAAGTTAGTTACAAAAAAAAGTGTAAAAAAAAAAACACAAACAAAAATATAAAAAAAAAAAAAAAAATAGTTGTCGTTTTATTGTTCTCTCTCTCTATTCTCTCTCTATTGTTCTGCTCTTTTTTACTGTATTCTATTCTGCAATGTTTTATTGTTGTTATGTTTTATCATGTTTGCTTTTCAGGTATGCAATTTTATATACCTTACCGTTTACTGTGCTTTATTGTTAACCATTTTTTTGTCTTCAGGTATGCCATTCACGACTTTGAGTGGTTATACCAGAATGATGCCTGCAGGTTTAGGTATCATCTTGGTATCATTCTTTTCAGCCAGCTGTCGGCTTTCATGTAAAAGCAATCCTAGTGGCTAATTAGCCTCTAGACTGCTTTTACAAGCAGTGGGAGGGAATGCCCCCCCCCCAACGTCTTCCGTGTTTTTCTCTGGCTCTCCTGTCTCAACAGGGAACCTGAAAATGCAGCCGGTGATTCAGCCAGCTGACCATAGAGCTGATCAGAGACCAGAGTGGCTCCAAACATCTCTATGACCTAAGAAACCGGAAGATACGAGCATTTTATGACTTAGATTTCGCCGGATGTAAACAGCGCCATTGGGAAATTGGGAAAGCATTTTATCACACCGATCTTGGTGTGGTCAGATGCTTTGAGGGCAGAGGAGAAATCTAGGGTCTAATAGACCCCAATTTTTGCAAAAAAGAGTACCTGTCACTACCTATTGCTATCATAGGGGATATTTACATTCCCTGAGATAACAATAAAAATGATTTAAAAAAAAAAAATGAAAGGAACAGTTTAAAAATAAGATAAAAAAATAATAATAATAAAGAAAAAAAAAAAAAAAAAAAAAAAAGCACCCCTGTCCCCCCTGTTCTCGCGCTAAGGTGAACGCAAGCATTGGTCTGGCGTCAAATGTAAACAGCAATTGCACCATGCATGTGAGGTATCGCCGCAAAGGTCAGATCGAGGGCAGTAAGTTTAGCAGTAGACCTCCTCTGTAAATCTAAAGTGGTAACCTGTAAAGGCTTTTAAAGGCTTTTAAAAATGTATTTAGTTTGTCGCCACTGCACGTTTGTGCGCAATTTTAAAGCATGTCATGTTTGGTATCCATGTACTCGGCCTAAGATCATCTTTTTTATTTCATCAAACATTTGGGCAATATAGTGTGTTTTAGTGCATTAAAATGTAAAAAAGTGTGTTTTTTCCCCAAAATGAAAAATCGCTGCGCAAATACTGTGTGAAAAAAAAATTGAAACACCCACCATTTTAATCTGTAGGGCATTTGCTTTAAAAAAAATATATAATGTTTGGGGGTTCAAAGTAATTTTCTTGCAAAAAAAAATTATTTTTTTATGTAAACAATAAGTGTCAGAAAGGGCTTTGTCTTCAAGTGGTTAGAAGAGTGGGTGATGTGTGACATAAGCTTCTAGATGTTGTGCATAAAATGCCAGGACAGTTCAAAACCCCCCCAAATGACCCCATTTTGGAAAGTAGACACCCCAAGCTATTTGCTGAGAGGCATGTTGAGTCCATGGAATAATTTATATTGTGACACAAGTTGCGGGAAAGAGACAATTTTTTATTTTTTTTGCGCAAAGTTGTCACTAAATGATATATTGCTCAAACATGCCATGGGAATATGTGAAATTACACCCCAAAATACATTCTGTTGCTTCTCCTGAGTACGGGGATACCACATGTGTGGGACTTTTTGGGAGCCTAGCCGCGTACGGGACCCCGAAAACCAAGCACCGCCTTCAGGCTTTCTAAGGCCGTAAATTTTTGATTTCACTCTTCACTGCCTATCACAGTTTCGGAGGCCATGGAATGCCCAGGTGGCACAAAACCCCCCCAAATGACCCCATTTTGGAAAGTAGACACCCCAAGCTATTTGATGAGAGGTATAGTGAGTATTTTGCAGACCTCACTTTTTGTCACAAAGTTTTGAAAATTGAAAAAAGAAAAAAAAAATTTTTTTTTCTCGTCTTTCTTTATTTTCAAAAACAAATGAGAGCTGCAAAATACTCACCATGCCTCTCAGCAAATAGCTTGGAGTGTCTACTTTCCAAAATGGGGTCATTTGGGGGGGGTTTGTGCCACCTGGGCATTCCATGGCCTCCGAAACTGTGATAGGCAGTGAGGAGTAAAATCAAAAATGTACGCCCTCAGAAATCCTGAAGGCGGTGCTTGGATTTCGGGGTCCCGTACGCGGCTAGGCTCCCAAAAAGTCCCACACATGTGGTATCCCCGTACTCAGGAGAAGCAGATAAATGTATTTTGGGGTGCAATTCCACATATGCCCATGGCCTGTGTGAGCAATATATCATTTAGTGACAACTTTGTGCAAAAAAAAAAAAAAAAAAAAAAAATTTGTCACTTTCCCGCAACTTGTGTCAAAATATAAAACATTCCATGGACTCAACATGCCTCAAAGCAAATAGCTTGGGGTGTCTACTTTCCAAAATGGGGTCATTTGGGGGGGTTTTATGTCATCTGGGCATTTTATGGCCTTCAAAACTGTGATAGGTAGTGAGGAGTAAAATCAAAAATGTACGCCCTTAGAAATCCTGAAGGCGGTGCTTGGTTTTCGGGGCCCCGTACGCGGCTAGGCTCCCAAAAAGTCCCACACATGTGGTATCCCTGTACTCAGGAGAAGCAGCTAAATGTATTTTGGGGTGCAATTCCACATATGCCCATGGCCTTTGTGAGCAATATATCATTTAGTGACAACTTTTTGTAATTTTTTTTTTTTTTTTTGTCATTATTCAATCACTTGGGACAAAAAAAATGAATATTCAATGGGCTCAACATGCCTCTCAGCAAATTCCTTGGGGTGTCTACTTTCCAAAATGGGGTCATTTGTGGGGGTTTTGTACTGCCCTGCCATTTTAGAACCTCAAGAAACGACATAGGCAGTCATAAATTAAAGGCTGTGTAAATTCCAGAAAATGTACCCTAGTATGTAGACGCTATAACTTTTGCGCAAACCAATAAATATACACTTATTGACATTTTTTTTACTAAAGACATGTGGCCGAATACATTTTGGCCTAAATGTATGACTAAAATTGAGTTTATTGGATTTTTTTTAGAACAAAAAGTAGAAAATATCATTTTTTTTCAAAATTTTCGGTCTTTTTCCGTGTATAGCGCAAAAAATAAAAACGGCAGAGGTGATCAAATACCATCAAAAGAAAGCTCTATTTGTGGGAAGAAAAGGACGCAAATTTCGTTTGGGTACAGCATTGCATGACCGCGCAATTAGCAGTTAAAGCGACGCAGTGCCGAATTGTAAAAAGTGCTCTGGTCAGGAAGGGGGTAAAACCTTCCGGGGCTGAAGTGGTTAATGCAGCGTACTCTCTTCTTCTTTATAATGTGAGAAGAATGAAGTAGTTTTGCTGCTCATATTCACACAGACTTCTCACAAGCTTATTTCTTTATTATTTATTGGGATTCCCTCAATATATTTAGATTTCTCACATCTGACCAAATATTTTTAGGGTTGTTTTTAAATATTTTTTCTTTTTTTCAAGGCTGTTTTTGTATTTGTTTGGTGGTTTGTATTTTTTTCAAGGCTGTTTTTTTTATTTTTTGTGGTTTGTATTTTTAAAAAGTCTGATGTTATTTTTTTTTGTGTGTTTTACTCCATAATATTTTTGTGTGTGTTTTGTGTGTCAAGTTACCACAACACCATTGATATCTTGTATTATTGAATCTCCAGGAGATTGTTTGGTGTTGGTGTCTCTTGTTAATTTCACATTGTATACTTGACATGTACCTGCCTCCTCACAAACAAACTGTCCTTTTAAAAGGAAAACACACATAGGCAAGTATAATTGTAAAAAAAAATCCTTTATTAAGGGCTCACAACTAAACAAAGAGGGAAGCAACTCTGGAGAAACAGCTGAAATGGGTGAAGCTTTTGGCCCCTAGGGCACACATCAACTATTTTCTTGCAAAATTGGTGGCCTGAGGAGTCCATATCTCAGGGAGTGCAGTCTGGTCCAGAAGTCCCAGAGATCCAGAAAGCAGCAGATGACATCTGTGTCCCCAGGCTGTGGTCATACAAGAGCCTGCATCTTTGGCCAGACCAGACTGAACCCAGGGCCATCACTCTCTGGTCTTCCTTCCATGCTTCCTTCCATGCTGTGGCTGTGGTGGTGGAGTTGTGGCAGCAGGAGGAGGAGGCGGAGGGGCCAACTTACTCAGGTGAGTATTGAGTGTTAGTTCTCCACTCACCCCCTTACTTAGGACTTTATACAGAAGGTCCTCATACAGCTTGCGTTGACCCTCCTGCATGCCCTTCAGTTTGGTGGCAGCCATGCAGGCAAATGCCTCTTCAAGAGTGGGTATGGCTCTGAGGGACGCAGAAGCCTCCTGAATGAGCCTGAGCGCAGAATCCTGCATGTGAGTCACCTTCCTGGGTCTTTTGTATGGAGGCGGAGGGGAGGAACCTGCAATTCGGTCAGGCTGCGACTGGTCCCAGGCTTCTCCTGGCTGCCACTTAGCCCCGCCTCCTCCTGACTGCCACTAACCCCCACCTCCTCCTGGCTGCCACATTCCACAGCCTCCTCCTGGCTGCCACATTCCACAACCTCCTCCTGGCTGAGGTCTTCCTGTGTATGAAAAAGGGACATTGTTTTAGTTTTTTAGTCATCAATCACACACAATTTTCACCTCCTGACTTTTGCAAATTGAATGTTAACAAATATAACAGACTATCCTTCTGAGCCCACCATTTTTCAGTCTTGTCCAAAATATTTTTGCCCACTACTGACTATTGATATGTAAAACACTTTTTTCAATCAGCAATTAGTGATCAATAATAACATCTAGTAAACATAATTTATTTATTGACCAGAAATCGGTAGAAAAATTCTATACCTGGCTCCATCTGGGCTCCTCCACTTCTTCCTGGCTGGAAGTCCCAGGTTGGACATCGGCAGCCTCAGGTGGGGTGGAAGATAGGGTGGAAGGAAGAGTGGAAGGAAGAGTAAAGAGGGATTCCCTGACTTCAGTCTGGTCTGACAGAAATCGCAGTTTCTCATAGTACCACAGCCTGGGGACATAAATGTCATCTGCTGCAGCTCCGGACCTCTGGGAATCTGTGACCTTCTTGCGCTCCTTAAGATAAGTGCTCCTCAGGCCACCAATTTTGTTTTTTAAATAGGTGATGGTTGCTGTGGGGACCACCGGCTTCACCAACTCCAGCAGTTTCTCCAGCTCTGTCTGCCTATTTTGTTTATTATTGTAATGTGGATGTCTCACCTGCCACAGACAGGGCAGCTCCCTGTATTTGTCTATGAACAGGGGGAGGAAGTTGTGGTCATTGAAGCCATCCATTTTATCTGCAAGACACAACACAAGACAAACCCTAATGTCAGCCTAAAGTCTACTAAACTTGTGCAAATACAGGCCTCAATCTAGAAGCAGTATAGGCCCAATGTAAAAATCTTACCTTCGCTATCACGATCGGCGCCTCCGTTACTCCTTCCTCCGCTCACAGATCATACGTACTACGCACGCGTGTTACGCTTTATAGACACTGGGCATGCGTGAAACTTCGCCCGCCCCTGACGTTCTTTCTAGTCTCTTCCCTGCCCCTTCTCGTTCGGCGCAGTGGGGAAGAGCACATGGCAGAAACACAGCAGGTGTCTGATAATTACACCAACGAGGAGGAGGAGGAGGAAAGCCCGGAGCCAGAAATGTCCCGATCCAGAAGGAGACGATTTAGGCATCAAATATGTCCTTTGGGGAGATGTTGGAGATGGTGGACATCCTGAAGAAGGCCGACTATGACGGGAAGTATGGACCTTACCCCAACCCCAATGTCAGAAAGGCCAAGATAATGGCGAAAGTAGTCAAGAGTCTGCACCGGAACTTCGGGGTACGACGATCGAAAGATCAGCTCAGGAAGCGGTGGTCGGACCTCAAATTAAGAGAACACGAGCAGTACAGAAAGATCCAGAGAGTTCTTCAAAAAAGTAAGTAGTTGTGCTGTGTTCCTATTCTTTTTATGTTTATTACGTTCGTGCTGCTCCATGTGCTTTTCTTAACTGTTATCCAGTTTAAAATGGCAACTTTCATCTTCATGGGCACATTATTCGTTCATATCAAACATAGTTCAATTGGCCATATGCAATTGCCATCATTTTTTGGGCCCTACTTGTGTGAAAAGAATTGGGTTGTGTAGATGTGTTTGTTACTAGAATGAAATGCAAACTAGATTCTGTGTAAGGAGAGGACACTCAGCAGCAGTTTACACATCTGGACGCTGGAGCACTAGTGTGGGACACAAGAACACCCTTTTTATTAAGGGGTCCCACACAGGTGCTCCAGTGTATACTATAGGGGGGTTTTCATCTGTGAAGCTTGTACAAGACAGGTAAAGTATTGAAGCTTGACAAAGGACAATAAAAATGCTACATCTTGGAACTCTGCCAAAACAGACAATTGTACCCCACTTCCAAGCAATGTTTTATATTCATATTTCTGCCATCAAATATCTGTGTGCTAAGTATACCTATTTTTTTGTACATAGGGGATAAAAGACTCTGAGGACACCCCTCATCTGAGAAGACCACAAACCCCCCACCTCTGGAAGAAGGTGAAATCCCCCAAAGCCAAGCAAAGCAGGAGGAGGAAGACGTGGTGGAAATTGTCACCACAACAGGTGAGTGTCTGCGACCACAGGCTCAGGTAAGAGATGGATGCCAGCAGATTTATAATACATGGTGTTTTTTTTGTTTTCTCTCTTTTTAGGTGATCGTGATGTTGTGGATCCTGATCCTTTCACCTCTGAAAGTGCCCAGATCCTGAACGGGGAGATCATGGGGTGTAATGTTGCATTGGAAAACATCAAGAAAAACATCAATGATGTTCTTCACAAAAATAAGAACATCATTGTCATTGATGTTTTAGGGTGAGTATAAAAGCCCTCCAAATCCCTTTGTTTTTTGGTGTGCTACAATTTTTTTACATTTTTTGACAAATTGGAGAAAAGCCAAATTTTGGAGATGCACACAGTGTGTCAACATGTGTTATCTGCCATCACGGGAGATCAATGGACGCGTTTTGGGGGTGCAACCCCTTCCTCAATAATAAAGTAGCTGTGAGGAAGGGGTTGCACCCCCAAAACACGTCCCTTGATCCCCCATGATGGCAGGTAGCACATGTTGACATTCTTAAATTTGTGTGCATCTTCAAAATTTGGCTTTTCCTGGGGTGACTTCACCCCATCTGCTGAACGCAATATCAAACTCAGTTTGTAAATACTCATGTCTGATATTGCCTTCAAGTTCTACCAAATGTGAACTATGTAAGTTCAAGATTTGTGTCTTTCTTGTTGGTTGTAAACATGCCTGTTTGATCTAAAATGGACATTTCTAATTTTTCTAATGTGACCCCAAAATGTTTCCGTAAAAAGTTGTGTAGAACACAGCACGCCAGGATAATGTGATTCAGTTTGTACTCCGCCATATGTATGGGGTGTAAGAAATAGGCAGAACCAGCTGGCCATGATTCCAAATGTATTCTCCACCACTCTTCTGGCTCTGGCCAGCCGATAATTAAAAACCCTCTGGTTCGGGGTGAGGGTCCTCATCAGGAATGGCTGCATAAGATGGTCCCCCAGCGCAAACGCTTAATCCGCAACGAAGACGAATGGGAGTCCTTCCACATTGTCTTCTGGAGGTGGCAAGTCCAAGCTGACATTCTGGAGATGCCTGTAAAACTCTGTCTGGGCGATGACTCCACCATCCGACATCCAGCCATTCTTCCCCACGTCCACATACAGGAACTCGTAAGTAGCCGACACCACCGCCAACATCACAATACTTTTGAACCCCTTGTAGCTGTAATAGTATGACCCCGAGTTGGGTGGTGGGACGATGTGGATGTGTTTCCCATCAATTGCCCCTCTGCAGTTAGGAAAGTCCCACCGCTGGGCAAAGTGGGAGGCCACAGTCTTCCATTCCTGTGGCGTGGAAGGAAACTGTGGAGTCAAAACAAAATAAAAAATTAGTCATTTTGCAGATAAACAGGGAAAGCAGATTAGACACAAACATTCTTGGCCAACATCAAGCTAACATTTTTTTTTTTTTTTTAACATAAAAGTTTATTAAAGCATTAAACTTGTATACATACAAATTTGTATAGAATAAGTTAAAAATGAGGTACAAAGTACAATGCAATGGACAATCCAATTGAGTACAGATATGTTGTCTTGGATATTAATAATGATTGGCAAAATTATAATGAATCCAATTTACCAATTATGACACATGGTGATGTCAAAGGCAGGATATTCAAGTGGTCATAATATCATTAAACAAATCCTGTCGTTATTGTAGGCTTGATAAATTGCTATATGATCTACCATTTTTACCAATAAGTACTCCAATTATTATTAAAAGGGGAAATGGGATAAGTGAAAAGAGAGAAAGTACATAAGACATTTGAGAGGGGTGGAGTATGTGAGAAGGAGAAAAAAAAAAAAACAGAAAAGGGGGACATAAAAAATAATAAGGGAAGGAACCTTGGGTTACATTGTTAGGGAGGACCTGTTGGATTGATCTATAATATTTAAGGCAATTCTACCCTATGCAATACAACATGATGTTCCAAATCACTAGGGATATATCCAGGAGTTTGTAAGTCATTGAATCAGAAGGAATGTATTTGGACCCTCTATTTATCTCATTAGTTGTTCAAAGGCCTGTGAGTACTTGAAAACAAACCACGGAGACCATGTTTTATGATATTTCTCTATTATTTCAGATGATTGTGCTGCTGTATCTTCCATCTCACAGATATATGCAACTTTATGAAGCCAGTCTTTTAGTGTAGGAGTGCATGTGGATTTCCAGTAAAGTGGAATAAGTGAGTTGGCTGCATTAATCAGGTGCTTAGAGAGAGATGCTTTATATTTTTTAAATGAAAAATTTGTTACATGAAGCAAGCAACATGCCGCATCTAGTTTTAGTTTAGTCTCCGTGATCTGCTGAATAACTTTCCTCACCCCTACCCAGAAAACTTGGATCAGGTCACATTGCCACCAAACATGTAGTAACGTACCTCTGGCCTTATTGCATCTCCAGCATAAATCGGTAGTCTGAGGGTACCATTTATGTAGTTTATCAGGGGTGGCATACCAGTGAGTCAGGATCTTATAAGCCGTTTCCTGCATCCGTGTGCTTATCGAACCTTTATGGACAGAATATAGGCTGCCTCCCATTGTTTATCAGTGAACTGTGTATTCAGTTCCTTTGACCATCTCTCTCTGAACCTGTCCATGTCATCACTCTTCAAATTCTGTAGCAAGGCATAGGAAAGGGAAGTAGATTTTTCCACTATCTCCCCCTTCATACATATTTGTTCGAATTCAGTGGGGTCTCTTAAAAAATTATTCCTGCGAATAGCGGAATTTACAAAACTGCGTACCTGGAGGTATGTCCACATAGGTATGTGAGGTGTTTTGTTATCTCTCCTAAATTGGGGGAGATCTTTTGTTGTCTTGTTGGTGAAGCATTGCCACGCCAGAAGAGGCATTTTGGTGTCTGTTGTTGTCAGAAGGAGATAACCAATGCCCGGTGGAAAGTCTGGATTATCTTTTAGCGGTGTGAGAGGGCTTAGCGGGGAAGAAAATTTAGGCTGCTTTGCTAGGCTGTAGAAAATGTCTAGGGAAGTGCCTATAAGTGGATGAGTCTTCACTGTGTGGGGGTATTTCTTTTTTTAGTTCAATACTCTTTATTAGACTTTTCTTGTTACAAAAAAGAAGAAAAAGTAGAAAACTTATAAACTTTACCCATTGACAAATGGGGATCAACAAATGATCACAAATTATGCAAAAATACATTTCATTCTATTCCACCTATATCCCCTCCCCCCTCCCTCGGCCCAACCCCTTCCCTCCCGTCCTCCCCAATTTTTAAGCTATATTAAAAGGTTGCCTAGACCACATTTTGTACTGATACTGATACGATCAGCTATCCTACCTCATTACACCTATTCTCATTTACCTATAATAGCTAATGGTTCCAAAACCTTAGGCATTTTCCTTTCTTTTTTCTCTCCTCCCTCCCTCCCTCCCCCCAGAGTTGAATCCAGGTCAAGGGGTCATGCCCGACCACTGTAGCCAAGGGCTCCAAATCTATTTGAATTTTTCATAGCTATTTCTCCTAATGTAGACTGTTTTTTCAGTCCAGACTAGCTTGTCCACAGTCCTAAGCCAGTCTTTTATTGTTGGGGGCATAGTGGATAGCCAGGACTGTGCAATTAATTTCCTTGCTTGATAAAGGCACCTTCCTATAGCAATTTTCTTGTTATTGCTCTCCCCCCTTTCCCCTAGCAAGCCGAGGATACATTCCCTGGCCTCCTGCTTCAGCTTGGTTTGGAATCTGATTTCTATTGTCTTAATTATCCCTGACCAATATCTCGCCAGCCTTGGGCATCTCCATACCATATGAATTAGGTCGCCAGTATCCAGGCATCTAGGGCATTTTTCATCCAGTCTACGCCCAAACCTATACAATCTCTTAGGGGTATAGTAAACCCTATGTATAAGAAAAAGGTGTGACGCCTGTTGCGATGGGGAGAGCGACACTAATGGGCTAGCCTTCAGAATTCCCTTCCACTGGCTATCCGTAATATCCCCCACCTCCTCTACCCACTTCTCCCTGATATCCAAGGTCCTTTGCAGATCAAGCAGTCTTCCAGAAATTTGTCCACTTAATATTGCGATCAAACCCTTAGTAGTGTCTGCTCCAATAATTTTATTTAGAAGAGGTATATTGCACCATTCTAATGGACAGTTACTAAATTGGCTGTTAAGTGCATGCCTGATCTGCAAATAAGTGTAAAAAGTGTTGTTTGGGATCCCATATTCTTGCCGTAGTTCCATGAAGGGTTTCAAGTTCTTACCCTCATATAGCTGTGCCAATCTCCAAATTCCGTGGCGAACCCATATCCAGTTTTTATCCAACGTTAGCAGCTCCCTCAGTCCCCTATTATTCCATATGGGCGAGAATTCAGTATAGCCTCCGTACCCCATAACCCTCTAAGTAGCTTGCCACACTTTACTGATCAATTTACATGTTGGGGGTCCCTCCTGAAGTGACCCCGCCTCTAGTACCTCTACCAAGGACCCATATGAAGAATCATGGATTATAAGTTTAGCGTTAAAATTCGGTAGGCCCTGATGTTCGCAACCTCCTAGGTGTTGTAGTTGTGCCGCCAAGAAGTAACTATAGGGATGTGGTACTGCCAGGCCCCACTCCCCAACCGGGCGCTGAAGTGTTTGTAATTTGATCCTTGCCTGCCCTTTCTTCCATATTAGTTCTCTAAATAAGGTGATTATTTTTAAAAACCAGCTTTTCCCAATCCAAACTGGGGAGTTGTGGAGTACATATAGTAGTTGTGGTATCCAGACCATCTTAATCAAATTAACTCTTCCTGCCAGGGATAACGGGAGTTGGCACCAGATAGTGCTTTTCCTTCAAAATTTTTCCAGTAGAGGGACTATATTGTCCCCTATATATTGTGCCGGGTGAGCTGAGATAGTTATACCCAAATAGCGCATCTTCTCCGCTACCCTCAGTCTCGGCATACCTCCTCTTTGACTGTTACATGTTGAGTCTAGTGGAAGCAATGTTGATTTTTCCCAATTAACCACCAGGCCTGATGACCTCCCAAATCTTTCCACCAGTTGTATTGCCTTTTCGAGGGATGGTCCCATATCCCCGAGAAAAATCAGCACATCATCATCATAAAGTGCCACTTTTTCCAGGCGACCCCTCTCTCCAAAGCCTTGTATTCCGGGCGAGTGTCTAATTGCCTCGGCCAGTGGCTCCATTGCTAGAGCGAATAACAGGGGCGATAGTGGACACCCCTGCCTCGTCCCTCTCTCAAGGGATAGCCACTCTGTATATTCACTATTAATCTTTAATCTGGCCTTTGGATGGAGGTACAGGGTCTGAACCCATCTTATAAATTTAGAGCCAAACCCAAACTTCTCCAGTACCCACCAGAGATATTCCCATTCCAGGCTATCAAACGCCTTGGCTATGTCCAAAGCGAGGACCGCTCTGGAGCTCCTAGTCCCTGCTGGTAACTGGAGGTTCAGGTATGCCCTTCTGATGTTAATACTAGTGGATCTATTTGGGATAAACCCTGATTGATCCGGGTGCACTAGCTCAGATATATATTTCTTTAGCCTAGTGGCCATTACCTTTGCCAGTATTTTTATATCAGAACATTGTAACGAAATGGGTCTGTATGATGCTGCTTCGAGGTGGTCCTTCCCTTCTTTCCTTATCAGGATTATGTTGGTTTCAGTCATTGAAGAGGGCAGGCTGCCATCAGTGATCGCCCAGTTCAATGTCTTCCAAAGTTCTGGGAGTAAAGCCTCCCCAAAGTGTTTATAAATTTCCACGGGCAAGCCATCAGGACCTGGGGCTTTCTGACTAGGCATATCTGATACCGCTTGCTGTACTTCCTCAAGGGTAATGGGGGAGTCCAAACTATTCCTTTTATTTTCAGAGAGGTGTGGCAAGCTGATCCCCTCTAAGAAGTTCTCTATCTCTCCTATTTCTAGTTGATGTTGCGTTTTATATAAGTTCCTATAGTATTCAAAGAATACCTTTTTAACTATAGAGGGGTCTGACGAAATTGCCCCGCTAGAGGTCCGAATCGCTGCGATCGTTGAGGAGGGTGAGTTGGTATCAGCTATTAATGCCAACATACGGCCTACTTTTTCCCCCTCCCCAAAATGTCTCTGCCTCTGGAATAGTCTCTTATTTTCAGCATTTTTAAGCATATCCATCTTATACTCCAGCTGCTTTTTTACCCAGAGCTACTGATTCCCTGGGTCTGGATCTGCCACGTATCATTTTTCTAGCTCTAGTAACTCTTTCCTAATCTGGTCCCCCTTTTTTCTTGATTGTCTCTTAACCTGTGATATTTGTTGTAAGAGGATACCCCTCAGGAACACTTTCAGTGAGTCCCAGACCATCCCTTGCGACGCCGACCCTGAATTAATTGCCAAAAACTCTTTTATTTTTTCCTCTAATTCTTCTTTTTTTCCTATAATCTCCAGCCAGATAGAATTTAGTGCCCATACTCTCTCATTACATCTGTTATGGATGTTTAATGTCAGCGTCAAAGGAGAGTGGTCCGATACCCCTCTCGGCCTATATTCTATTTTTCCTAGAAGGGGAAGCACCCCCCTATTTCCTACTGCCATTTCTATACGAGAGAGAGTGCGATGCGACTCCGAGAAGCAAGAGTACTGCCGCTCCTCTGGGTTACGGATACTCCAGAGGTCACACCACCCTATCTCTTCAAGCAGCTGAGTAAACCGTCCCTCAGTTGCCCTATCCTCCCTAGCCCTTGGGGGGAACCTGTCAATTTTGCCATTAAGGGTCATATTGAAATCCCCCACCACTATAAGTGGTGTATCCCCTTTATCCTCAGCATAATCTAGGATGTAATATAGAATCTCCATCTTGAAGGGAGGGGGAATGTACACATTAGCTATAACAAAAGATTTACCCTCTATTGTGCAGAATAAAAAAACATAACAGCCCAGCGGATCTATCCTAACATCCTTACAGGAGAACACCATCCCCTTTTTAACCATTATACACACTCCTCTTGAATAGGAAGTGTGCACTGAATGGAATTGTACTTGAAATTTTTTATTCCAAATTAAAGATTTAGACTCATTGGTAAGGAGTGTCTCCTGCAAGCACACCAGATCAGTACCCTGTGATTCCAGCTCTAATAGTATAGTAGCTCTTTTGATGGGATCTCCCATACCCCGGATGTTCCATGAGGTTATTCTTACCATCCTAACCCTCCTTTAAATTATAAACGTACATATAAATAAATACAAAATACATACAGATAAATAAATTTGCATCAAAGAAAAGAGAGAAAAAACAAAAAAAAAAAAGGAAAAATCCAAAACCAACAGGGACATAAACCTCTTATGGTAATACACTCTACCACCTCCCTTGGTTAACACCTCCAATATCAAATGTTTATCTACAAACTCATATACGAAGTTACCCATCTCTACCAGATTTTCATTTACTAATAATAATGTGAATCAGTGTATCAACCAGTGTAACAACACCCTATCTAGTGGTTTAATCTTTCCTATATGTACTTTTAACACTAGTGCGTTACAACCCCTTAATTTTAATTGGCCCTTACTCCTACTAAGTTTACGAAAAATTTAAATATGAATAAGTGTTTCAAAAACCTGTGTGATATTTTCATCTTTACCCTTTGCGGCTTTTGTAATAGTGTATTGCAACCCTTTAATATTATTTGAATCTTACATGCTTCTTCACCCATGTGCCCACCCCTCCCCCTCCCCCTGCCTTTCTAGGCCTACCCTGAGAGCATTTCTTGTGACCCTTCTAACCCTATCGTCCAACTCATACCCCCCCTCCCTTGCCCAAGCAAGGTTAAAGAAAACTTTTCCCTGCTTGGCCTTCCCACCTCTCTCAACCTACCCTCCCCCCCCCAACCACGAATCCCTGTTGTGCTGTTGACAACCAAATAATCATCCTCCACCATTTATAAACTCTCATTGGGAGTTTTCTCCTATGCACCAACCACCCCCCCTCCCCCCTCCAGTCCCTGCTGCAAAAAAAACAAAAAAAAAAACAACAAGAATCAATCATTCAGCTAGTAGTACTCCAGCTCTAAAAGTTCTTTTTGTTTTTCTCCAGCCACTTTGTAGCCCTATCAGCCGAATCAAAAAATTGTGTGCCTCCTGGGGCATCAATGCGTAGTCGCGCCGGGTAAAGCAGTGCATATGATATTTTCATAGTCCTCAGGCTGCGCTTAATTTCTGCAAATCCTGCCCTTTTCTTTTGCAAATCTGGGGAATAATCTGGGTAGATTGAGATTTTAGTGCCTTTGTAGAAAATGTCCCCCTTTTCCCTAGATTTTTGCATTAATAGTATCTTATCTTTGTAGCTAAACAACTTCATAATCAATGGTCTAGGGCGGGAGCCTGGAGAGATTAGCCGGGTGGGCACTCTATGTGCCCTGTCGATAGCAAAAAAATGTGAAAATGTCTCTGCCCCAAAAACCTCCCTGAGCCATCTTTCCAAAAATGCTTCTGGGCAGGACCCCTCACTACCCTTTGGGAGGCCTAGAACCCTCACGTTTTGCCTGGGTAGGCGATTTTCCATTTTGTCAATTTTGAATTTATAAGTATCCATCTGTTTCTGCATCAGTTTAAACTCCTGCCTCATAGGATGGAGAATATCCTCTGCTTGGCTAAGCCTCTCCTCCAAATTGGAAGTCCTCTCCACAACACTCTGTAGTTCTTGGCTCATGGAGCTCAGCTCTTCCTTGAGGCCTCTTAACTGGTCGCATAGCTCGTTCAGTGACCCTCTGCAAGCGTTGACTGGCCCTAATACCTCTCTCAGTGTAGGATCAGGTTCACTAAGCACCCCAGTATCAGGGATAACTACACTCATTTTTTCCGGGGGGGCCTTCTCAGGGCTTTTTTTGTTCGCAGCTTTTGTTGTTGCTAATGGTGCTGATGCAGTTTTAGTTAGACTTTTTCTGTCCCCCGAGCTTCCCGTTAGAGTCTTTTCTTGGGGCATCTGATTACCCTTAGCTGGGGAATGCGAGGGGGTATGGGCATGTTTCTCAAGCTTGGCTGCCGCTGCTGCTGCCGATGCTGCCAAATTCCCCTTCTCCTTAGATGACCGGGTAACCTGCGTAGTGGGGCCTTCCTGGGGGTGCTGGGGATGCTCTTCTCCCTTTTTCTTGGTCATTTTTTACCTATACCAAGATATGTGCTAATTATCCTGTGAAGCTATACCAAAAAAAAAAAAAATACTCAGTAACAGTTCCCCTATTCCTCTGTTCCTTAGCAAGCTGGAGTGCTGTTCAAAAAACCAGGAATAGGACTAGGATTAGGAAATAACACACTTCAGTCAATTTTCTAGTATGTAACCACAATTCCCCAGCTTAGTTCACTGTTTAACATAGAGAACAAGCAGTTCAGTGCAGTTCATCAATTCGGCAGTTCAGTGTATTACCTTGAAGCCCTCTCAGGAGCGTACCGCACAGCTAAGCCCACCCAGCAGGACCCTCTGCTATCCAGGATACCTTTCTTTCTTCAGTCTCCCAGGCCGATCAAACTATGCAGCGCTTACCGTTCTCCTCCTGCCAGTCCCGTAAGGCTCGCAGCTCCCGCAGGAGCACGGAATGTTGACGGCTTGTTGCCAGGTAACCAAAGCCTGGTGTGAACTTCCGGGTGCTCCGTAGCTCCACAGCTGGCAAGGATGACCGCCGCCGCTGTCGATCACTTCCCCCTTCCTTACTGAGGTTACCCGGAGGGAGATGTATTGCGGGGTTAGCCTGGAAGGCCGGTGAAGCAGGTAGAATAGCCAATAAACATAGGCAGCAGTGCAGTCAAGGCTGGATCAGTTCATGAGTAGCAGCAGGGAGCCGGAGCGAGGAAAGGACTCACACACCTCCGTTCACCTCAACATCCGGTCACGCCCCCTCGTGTGGGGGTATTTCAGTTTGGAAACCCAAGGTAGAAATTGAAGTGGGATAGAGCACACGTCGTTTTCTATGGTGACCCAGTCTTTACTTTTTGAGTGGCAGTGCCAATCAATTATACGGGCAAGATGTGTGGCATGCTAATAACTTTTAAAATCAGGTATCCCCAGACCCCCCAAAATTTTTGGGTCTGGTGAGGAGTGAGGCTTTAATGCGGTGCGGTTTGTGAGCCCAAATAAATTTCATTTGCAGTTCATGTAGCTTTTTGAAAAAACTATGGGGAATCTTTATAGGTAGAGTGCGTAGTAAGTATAGGATTTTTGGCAAAACAGTCATCTTACATATGGCTGCCCTGCCAAACCATGAAAAATATGAAGTGTGCCAGTTTTGTAGATCTTTTTCAATAGTTTTAAGAATAGGTGGGAAATTACGTTCAAATACTGAGGAGAGTTTAGGTGTCAGCCAGGTACCCAGATATTTTATTGTGGAATTCACCCATTTAAAGGGGCTGTTACTCTGAGCTCTATTCAATTTGTCAACCGGCAGCGTGACGTTCATAGCTTCGGACTTCGAAAAATTAATTTTAAGGTTGGAAATGTAGCCATATAGGGAAAACTCTTTCATTAATGAGGGGATAGATATGTGCGGGTCTGTCAAGAAAAATAAAAGATCATCTGCATAAGCAGCAACCTTGAATTCTCTGTCTGTTAATTTGAAACCACTAATAGAGCTATTTAAGAGGATATGTCTAATGAACGGCTCCAGTGATATGATGAAGAGCAGCGGGGACAATGGACACCCCTGCCTCGTCCCATTTTTTATACTGACACTGTCTGATAAAGTGCCGCTGATTTTGATTTTGGCTGAGGGATTATGATACAGAGCCGAGATTCACGTCAACATATGTGGACCCAGTCCTATGTGCTCACAGGTCTCCATCATATAGTCCCAAGCTACTCGATCGAAGGCCTTCTCCGCGTCGGTGGACAAGAGAAAGCCCTCAATCTTTCGCTGATGTGCTGCATATATCAGGTCTAAGGATTTTGTGACATTATCTTTAGCTTCCCTATTGGGGACAAAGCCTACCTGATCTGGTCCAATTATGTCATGTAGTAGGGGTTTCATCCTATTAGCGATAATCTTAACTAGTAGCTTGGCGTCAAGGTTTAATAGTGAGATCAGGCGATAACTGGTGCAATGTGTTGGGTCCTTGCCTGCTTTGGGAAGTACTGTTATGTGTGCCGCCAGGAAATCGTGAGGGACGGTTCTCTGAGTAGATAGTGAATTCAATGCGTTTGTTAGAGGGGAGGTCAGGATATCTGTAAATGTTTTATAATAAATGGCGCTAAAGCCATCTGGGCCTGGACTCTTTCCTGTTTTCAAATCTTTGATAGCGTTATGAATTTCTGAAGCTTCTATTGGTTTCTCCAATTGTGCAATGTCCTCTGTAGCTAAAGGTGGGAGTTTAGATTCTTTTAGATAGTTTTTTATGGCCAGATCCCTATCTCTCAGTATGCTGTTGGGTTTGTGTTGGGGTGGGAGGTTGTATAATGCCGTGTAGAATGCATGAAAATGTTGTGCGATTTTATCCGTTGCTCTATCGGTTTTACCTGATTTATTCTGAATGCCTAAAATTGAGTGTTGGGATATTTGACCTCTTAGTGCCCGTGCTAGAATTTTCCCCGTTTTGTCCCCATGTTCGTAGTAGATCTTTTTTTTAAAAAAAAAGAAATCTCCTAGATTTAGTTTCCAGAATGTCATTAAGGGACATTCTTGTTTCCAGTAATAATGCTGCTGATTGAGTAGTGAGTGATTGCTTATGCAGGGTCTCTAATTCACGTATTTTGTTAGTCAGTTTAGTTATTTCTTTCTCTGTTTCTTTTTTCTTACGTGTGCCCATTTGGATCAGTTCCCCTCTGATATAGCATTTATGTGCCTGCCAGACCATTAAGGGATCTGCTGCTGGGGTGATGTTATGTGTGAAGTATTCTCTTAATGATGACGTCAGTTTTGGTAATAAGGTTGGGTCTGTTAAAAGTGAGGAGTTCAATCTCCATTTGTTGGATTTCACAGTGGATTCTGATATGGTCATTGTAATGGCTACCGGGGCATGGTCCGAGATGGTCTGTATGCCTATGTTCGCCTCACTTAGTATGTCAAGGTCCCTTTGTGAGACAAATAAGAAGTCTATTCTCGCATGACGATTATGTGGTATCGAGTAAAAGGTATAGTCTCGATCCTCTGGGTGTAAAAATCACCATGTGTCGACCAATGACAGAGAATGTATCAGGTTTTTAATTTTTTTGAGAATTTTATATGTGAGATATGTTTTCCCCGAGGAGGTATCTTCAGAGGGGTTGAGAGGGACGTTAAAGTCCCCTCCCAGGATCACGCGACCTGTATGGAAACTTGTCAGCGCAGTGATCATTTTCTGGCAGAATGAGATTTGTCCTGAACCAGAGTTATGGTAGTTCCATGACATGACCCTTTCAGGAAGATAAATCTTCCTTCTGGGTCCACTAATTTGTCTGTTAATTCAAATTTTGCGTCTTTACTGATTAAAATTGAGACCCCTTTGGATTTAGAGGTGTTATTTGTGGCATGATGTGCCTCTGTGAAGTAGTGGTCAGTTAATCTTGGTATATGGTTCGTTTTGAAGTGTGTTTCCTGGAGGAAAACAAAGTTGGGCCTACCTTTTTTCAGTTCTCTGAGGAGAGAGAATCTCTTCTCAGGGATGTTCAGACCCCTCACATTGTGTGAGATGATTATAGGGTTGCGTCCTAAGCCTGAGTAAGCCATGGTAGGTAATTAGAGAGAGATGCTCCAACACTCCCTTATGTCCGGCTTGGTAGATAAGTGGAAGATACAAAAAGGGAAAAAAAAACAAAAAAAAATGAAATGAAATGAAATGAAATTAAATTAAATTAACTAAAATTAATTAAGTTAATAAAAATAGACAGTGAAAAATTATATACCAATAAATGAGAAATATGTGGATTACAGATATATGACTGTTATATGAAGATTTTATCACTCTATACAGGTAAATGTATGTAAAGTAGATATCCTAGTAAGAGATAGGAAGAGAGGTAGAGAGTTAGAGTAAAGAAGTAAGAGTGGAGAGGATATAGGTACTTCTTCCTTGAACGAAATGGTACATCCTGGAAGATCAAATTTAGTGTGGGCTGATGGGCACAACCATTGCCCACCGTGCACACTACTGTGGGGTTGGGGAAGATACCCAGCGAGGGGGACCCCTTGAGAACAAACACCTATCCACCAGTAACGTAGGTGTCTAAACACTCTGAGGAAATTAGGTGTTATTCAACAATGGGTGAACCTAGCCTGGCCAGACTACAACCTAAAACTCTCATTTAGTGTGCTGAAAGGTCTAATCTGCACTATCAAAACTAATTGAACAATAATTAAAGAAAAAGAAATTAATAATAATAATCAGTCATCTATAGGCTCAATTTTGCTGCCTTGTTAAGCAGTTAGGTTCTGCTATTTAAGGAATATTTATAATATTAGAATGATTGTCTATAACTATGGCTGAGTTCTTGGTTCCTCTTGGGAAGTTGTAGGGTGAATATGAAGCCCTCCATTCTTCACAGACGCAATCTGAGTATGAGACGTAACCTATGTGAAGCGTGATATGGAATGGGTTTCATTTCCCTAGCTGTCTCTTGTCCAGAGGGGGGGAACACAGCCACCAAGAACTTCTTAAATGAAAAATGAAACCAAAATGGTCATAAAGAAAAATAAAAGCAAAAACCAGTCCAAGGACATTACTGCTTTTCCTTAATAACCAGATGCATCTGGTAGGTATATTTCAATAAGCAGATAGTCTACTCCTGAAGACCACATTGGTGTCCTGAAGTATGCTAAATAAACTGAGATTGATCATATTTATCCAAGATCCATAAATATCAGTGAAATGTGAGTACAACTCGACTCAAATTGGATCTGGTAGCATCAGAGTCTGAAGCAAAAGGAAAATAAAAAAGGGAAAAAAGGAAGAAAAAAAAAAAACATAAAACAGAACCATAACTTCCAGAAATGAACCAAACCGCTTGTATGAAAGCCATCCGAGGAAGACATTAGTAGGCGCAGTTTCCTCAAGCATTTCTATGCAGGAATGTAACTGTTGCTGTTATTCCCGGTCCTCCATCATGTTTCCGATGGGATGTGGGCGACTGCGCGGTGTGCCATTTGACTGTGTCTCTTGACGAGAATGCTTCTGTTTTTTGGAATGTTGTTTCTCAGGCGTGTTCAGAGGAGAGCGTAATGGACTCCGTTTCTGGGGTGGAATGATAAATTCCTGGTACCAGTCCGGGAGCTCAATTACTCCAAGTTGAAGTGTGTCACAGAAATCCGGGAGATCTTCTGGCGTGCGAAGCGTGTGCTGTCTGCCATCGAAAGTGACCAATAGGGCAAAGGGGAAGCGCCAGGTATATCTTATCTCTTTCTCCCTTAGTTTATCCAATAAAGGTCGCAAGGCCCTGCGATTTTTCAAGGTGATCTGGGATAAGTCTTGAAATAGTTTAATGCATTCGCCGTTGAAAATGATTTGGTCATTTCTGTGGGCTTTAAACATTATTTTCTCCTTTAGTGCAAAGTTTTGCAGGCAGCAGATTATGTCTCTTGGGGGTAAAGTGTCTGGACCCCTGGCCCTCAGTGCCCTGTGCGCCCGAATAAACTCAATTTCTGTGTCTTCTGGTTTCTCTAAGAGGCTGTTGAAAACTCTTTGTAAGACCCAGGGGATTTGATCAGCCAGGACAGATTCAGGGATACCACAGACTCTTATATTATTACGTCTTCCCCTGTTGTCAAGATCTTCTAAATGCCTGTTCATTTCTATGAAATGGCGTGCATGAGAGGAGGTGACTTTATCAAGTCTATGGATTCTAGTGTCCCTCTGCTTCCCTGCTGTTTCCGCTGTGGCCATCTTTTCTTGTAATACCAATAGGCTGGTTTTGAGATCTGTGATTGCAGCAGAAAACGAAGCCTTAATGTCGGCTGCAAAGCCTGACATGTCCTCATATGTAAGGGGGTGATCAGCTCGTGAGCTTCTCCTACTGTACTCCTCTGCTGCCGACTGAGAGTCCTCATTGAACTCGTCGTCCGCATGTACCGGCGCCATCTTGCCTCCCTCCGTATCTCTCAGAGCCGCGGCCTGATTCCTGAATATGTCGGAGATATCTCTCCCAGCGCTTGAGGCCATAGATCGCCGTGATCGGTTGTGATGAGGGTGCTTGTTTTGTCTGCTCATCCTCAGTGCTGAGTGCAGAAAAGGCGTGCTTGGGCCGAGTATCTGGCGGAGCTCTGAAGTTAGGCTGCCATCCTCGCTGCGCGCCAAGCCACGCCCCCAAGCTAACATTTTTATGAGGGAATTTTTTAAGACCAAAGTATAAGGTACACCTATCAGATTCCCCCTCTCTCATGGGCCATTTATAACATTATGGGGGGGGGGGACTCTTGGACAGGTAACCCTCTTGACTTCATTGAGAGATGAATGCCTAAATAATGGGTATTACTTTGGCCAGCCCCTCCTTAGTTACACTATTGGCAGCCCACTGGATAGGTAAGAAGTGTCATAATACAAAGATATAAATACACATTGTACACATTTGAGCACATTTGGACATTCTGCTATTACCTATCAAGATATTAATAGAATACAAAAACTTGAAACAGTACAATTTGAAAGTATACAGGCAGGCCCTTGCACTACATGATTTGGGGAATTAATCCATACATCTGACCACTAAAGAGATGGGTATAGTGTGTATTGGGTTGGCAAAGTCAGCAGATAGATGATTGAGGGTAGATAGAGAATTGGTATCAGCTGACTTAGCAGTTGGGGGGAGGGAGGGTTCAAAATGATTTTGGGACACCCAAAAAAAGCCTCTGGCACTCTGCCTGAATTTAAAGCACAAATCACATTTCTAAACAATTTAGGGGGTGTTTGGGGTAAAGCACTACTATGAAGCTGCTAAAATACATTGTTAAGTGACTACATGAGGTGAATATAGGGCCAGGTGACCATGCTGGGGAGGTAAGTGAAGGCAAATATGCATGAAGGACAAAAAAAATAATTACATAAAAATCCAGCATGCATGAGGGCAAAGGGGACATTCACAGCATAATGCCCCGTACACACAGTCGGACATTGATCGGACATTCCGACAACAAAATCCTAGGATTTTTTCCGACGGATGTTGGCTCAAACTTGTTTTGCGTACACACGGTCGCACAAAGTTGTCGGAATTTCTGATCGCCAAGAATGCGGTGACGTCAAGCACGTACGACGAGACTAGAAAAGGCCAGTTCAGAACCAAGCGCGGCACCCTTTGGGCTCCTTTTGCTAATCTTGTGTTAGTAAAAGTTTGATGAGAGACGATTCATGCTTTTTCAGACTCGTGGTTTTCAGATTGTTTTCTGCCGTTCAGTTTGTGCTTGTGGGTTTGTATCTGCTCTTCAGTGCGTGCAAGCAAGTTCCGCGTGACTTAGTCATTGTATTCTTGTTCGTTCGTTACTGTTTTTCAGGTTGCTCTTCACAGGCCTTGCTGTTCTTCAGTGCGTTCTGTTACTTCGTTCTGAGCAGCCGACCGTTTTCTAGCCATGTTGCGTATGCGTACTCCTCGTAGAGTTCGTGCTGTGCGGAGGCTTGGTGTTGGGGTCCTGACCTTGACACAAGTCCAGTCCATGAACAGGGTGGGGAGGAGTTCATGGACCAAGAATTGGTTGCTTCAGCGTGACCAGTTCTCTCATATGCCTTTGCTCCGTGAGATCCGTAAGAATAATCCTGATGATTTCAGGAACTTTCTCAGGATGACGGACCCCGTGTTTCACCGTTTGTTGGCTTCGCTGACCCCTTATATTAGCAGGCAGGATACCTGCATGAGGCAACCCATCACTCCGGAGCAGAGGCTCGTCGCTACCCTGCGGTATTTGGCGACAGGGAAAAGTCTGCAGGACTTGAAGTTCTCGACAGGCATCTCCCCCCAGGCTCTGGGTATCATCATCCCAGAGACCTGTTCTGCCATCATACAGGTCTTGCAGAAGGAGTATATGAAGGTAAGATTTGTATCCTTTAATATCACATTTCATTGTATTTAATGTGTGCTAATATATTGTATTTCTTTCCTCATTCCCTAATTACCATGATTGGAATATGCTGTGAATGTCCCCTTTGTCCTCATGCATGCTGGATTTTTATGTAATTAATTTTTTAGGCCCTTCATACGGATTGTCCTTCACTTACCTCCCCAGCATGTTCTCTCCTGGCCCTATATTCACCGCATGTAGTCACTTAAAACAATGTATTTTATCAGCTCCATAGTAGTGCTTTACCCCAAACACCCCCTAAAATGTTTTGAAATGTTATTTTAGCTTTAAGTTTCAGGCAGAGTGGCAGAGGCTTATTTTTTGTGGTGTCCCCAAATCATTTTTAGTAACCCTCCCTCCCCCAACTGCTAAGTCAGCTGATCCCAATTCTCTATCTATCCTCAATCATCTATCTGCTGACTTTGCCAAACTCATACACACTATACCCATCTCATTTGTGCTCTGATTTATGGATGAATTCCCCAAAGCATGTAGTGCAAGGGCCTGCCTGTATACTTTCAAATGGTACTGTTTGAATTTTTAAGATCCTATTATTATCTTGAGTCAGGTAATAGCAGAATGTTCAAATGTGCTCAAATGTCTACAATGTGTATTTATATCTTTGTATTCGGACACTTCTTACCTGTCCAGTGGGCTGCCAATAGTGTAACTAAGGAGGGGCTGTTCCAAGTGATACCCTGTATTTAGGCATTCATCTCTCAATGAAGTGAAGAGGGTTACCTGTCCAAGATTTCCACACCCCCCATAATGTTAGAAATGGCCCATGAGAGGGGGGGGGGAATATGATAGGTGTACCTTATACTTTGGTGTTGTTAAATTCCCCTTAATAAATGCTATCTGGAGTTTGCCCCAGAATATTTGTGCCTAATTTGCTTGCCATGTTTCAGAGCAAAAATATTAATTGTTTTTTTTTTTCCTCAAAAGTTTCCTTCCACGCCACAGGAATGGCAGACTGTGGCCTCCCACTTTGCCCAGCGGTGGGACTTTCCTAACTGCGGAGGGGCAATTAATGAGAAACATGTCCACATCATCCCACCACCCAACTCAGGGTCGTACTATTTCAACTATAAGGGGTTCAATAGTATTGTGATGTTGGTGGTGATGTCGGCTAATTACGACTTCTTGTATGTGGACGTGGGGAAGAATGGCCGGATGTCCGAAGGTGGAGTCATCGCCCAGACGGAGTTCTACAGTAGGGATGAGCTTCGAGTTCGAGTCGAACTCATGTTCGACTCGAACATTGGCTGTTCGCAAGTTCGCCGAACAGCGAACAATTTGGGGTTTTCGCGGCAAATTCGAATGCCACAGAACACCCTTTAAAAGTCTATGGGAGAAATCAAAAGTGCTAATTTTAAAGGCTTATATGCAAGTTATTGTCATAAAAAGTGTTTGGGGACCCGGGTCCTGCCCCAGGGGACATGGATCAATGCAAAAAAAAGTTTTAAAAACGGCCGTATTTTCAGGAGCAGTGATTTTAATAATGCTTAAAGTCAAACAATAAAAGTGTAATATCCCTTTAAATTTCATAGCTGGGGGGTGTCTATAGTATGCCTGTAAAGGGGCGCATGTTTCCCGTGTTTAGAACAGTCTGACAGCAAAATTACATTTCGAAGGAAAAAACCCATTTAAAACTACCCGCGGCTATTGCATTGCCGACAATACACATAGAAGTTCATTGATAAAAACGGCATGGGAATTTCCGACAGGGAATCCCTGAACCAAAATTTGAAAAAAAAATGATGTGGGAGTCCCCCTAAATTCCATACCATGCCCTTCAGGTCTGGTATGGATATTAAGGGGAACCCCGGCCAAAATTAAAAAAAAAATGAGGTGGGGTTCCCCCTAAATTCCATACCAGACCCTTCAGGTCTGGTATGGGTTTTAAGGGGAACCCCGCGCCAAAAAAAAAAAAAAAACAGTGTGGGGTCCCCCCAAAAAATCCATACCAGACCCTTATCCGAGCAGGCAGGAAGGAAAAGAGGGGAACGAGAGTGCGGCCCCCCCCTCCTGAACCGTACCAGGCCACATGCCCTCAACATTGGGAGGGTGCTTTGGGGTATCCCCCCAAAACACCTTGTCCCCATGTTGATGAGGACAAGGGCCTCATCCCCACAACCCTGGCCGGTGGTTGTGGGGGTCTGCGGGCAGGGGGCTTATCGGAATCTGGAAGATTCTGGAACAAGGGGACCCCCAGATCCCGGCCCCCCCCCTGTGTGAAATGGTAAGGGGGTACTTACCTCTACCATTTCACTAAAAAACTGTCAAAAATGTTAAAAATGACAAGAGACAGTTTTTGACAATTCCTTTATTTAAATGCTTCTTCTTTCTTCTATCTTCTTTCATCTTCTTCTGGTTCTTCTGGCTCTTCTGGTTCTTCCTCCGGCGTTTTCGTCCAGCATCTCCTCCTTGGCGTCTTCTATCTTCTTCTCCTCGGGCCGCTCCACACCCATGGCATGGGGGGAGGCTCCCGCTCTTCTCTTCATCTTCTTCTTCATCCTCTTCTCTTCTTCATTCTTCTCTTCTTCTCTTCTTCATTTTCTTCTCCGGGCCGCTCCGCACCCATGCTGGCTTTGAGGGAGGCTACCGCTGTGTGACGGCGTCTCCTCGTCTGACGGTTCTTAAATAACGGGGGCGGGGCCACCCGGTGACCCCGCCCCCTCCGACGCACGGGACATGATGGGACTACCCTGTGGCATTCCCCGTGACGTCACAGGGAAGTCCCGTCAAGTCACCGTGCGTCATTTTTTAAAAAAAATTTTGGCCAGGGTTCCCCTTAATATCCATACCAGACCTGAAGGGCCTGGTATGGAATTTAGGGGGACTCCCACGTCATTTTTTTTTTTTAATTTTGGTTCGCAGTTTCCCTGTGGGGAATTCCCATGCCGTTTTTATCAGTGAACTTCTATGTGTATTGTCGGCAATGCAATAGCCGCAGGTAGTTTTAAATGGGTTTTTTCGTTCGAAATGTCATTTTGCTGTCAGACTGTTCTAAACACGGGAAACATGCGCCCCTTTACAGGCATACTATAGACACCCCCCAGGTACGAAATTTAAAGGGATATTACACTTTTATTGTTTGACTTTAAGCATTATTAAAATCACTGCTCCTGAAAAAACGGCCATTTTTAAAACTTTTTTTTGCATTGATCCATGTCCCCTGGGGCAGGACCCGGGTCCCCAAACACTTTTTACAATAATAACTTGCATATAAGCCTTTAAAATTAGCACTTTTGATTATTCATGTTCGTGTCCCATAGACTTTAACGGTGTTCGCGTGTTCGAGCGAACTTTTTTCCTGTTCGCATGTTCTGGTGCGAACCGAACAGGGGGGTGTTCGGCTCATCCCTATTCTACAGGCATCTCCAGAATGGCAGCTTGGACTTGCCAGCTCCAGAGGACAATGTGGAAGGACTCCCATTCGTGTTTGTTGCTGATGAAGCGTTTGCGCTGGGGGACCACCTGATGCGGCCATTCCCGATGAGGACCCTCACCCCGGAACAGAGGGTTTTTAATTACCGGCTGTCCAGAGCCCGAAGAGTGGTGGAGAACACATTTGGAATCCTGGCCAGCCGGTTCCGCCTATTTCTGACACCTATATATATGGCTGAGTATAAACTGAATCATATTATACTGGCGTGCTGTATTCTCCATAACTTTTTAAGGAAACATTCGGCCAACTATGCTGGCTCAGTTGGGTCTGAGGCCGGAGTGATACCTGAAACACTGACGGCGCTTGAAAGCGGCCATCCTGGCTTGCCCTCCCTGAGTGCCCGTGATGTCCGGTTACGATACCTGGAGTTCTTTGCGGGTAGGGGGGCCATCAATATGACTTCATATTTGTAAAGCTTTTTTCCAATAAAAAAAAAGAAATTCTTTGTGGACATTTACTTCTTGTGTTTGTTTTAGCTGACCCTGACAGCAATGTGTGGAGTCCTGAAAATGGCATGATTGTGTAACCTTATATAAAGCACTGTTGGCTGTTATTTATAAATAGTATAAAGGCGTATACACTTTTTATACTACAGGTGCTCTTAAACTGCAATGAAAATGCTCTTGTAGTGCAAAGAGGATTTGCCCTTAGGAAATAACCCCCATTTTCTCAGAAAACAGCAATGACATCAACCCAAAAGTGTTGTAGCGTTGAGACAATAATCCACACATTCTTGATTAACAAACTTTTTTATACCTGGACAATCACATGTGCATTTACCAAAGGTTTTTCAAACAAACCAACATGTTTGTTGTCTACCAATTTTTGGGGTGGCATTATCAAAAATAGAAATGTCCATTTACGATAAAACAGGCCTGTGTAAAACCAACAAGAAAGAGAAAAAAATTGAACTTACAAAGTTCACATATGATAAAACTTGAAGGCAATATCAGACATGAGTATTTAGGAACTGTGTTTGATATTGCCTTCAGATGGGGTCGAATCACCCCTTGAAAAGCCAAATTTGGAAGATGCACAGCAATTTACGAATGTCAACATGTGCTAGCTGCCATCACGGGGATCAAGGGACGTGTTTTGTGGGAGCAAGCCCTTCCTCTCAGCTACTTTATTATTGAGGAAGGTGTTGCACCCCCAAAACTCACCCATTGATCTCCAGTGATGGCAGATAGCACATGTTGGCACACTGTGTGCATCCTCCAAATTAGGCTTTTCGAAACATTGCTAAAAGATTTACAACATTGTACCACACCAAAAAAAAAAGTGATTTTGTGGGGTTTTAAATTCGCCCCAAAACTTCAATGATCTTATTATTTTTTTTAATCACATCATTTATTTTTTTCTGGATGTTTTCCAATTCTAAATTACACCCCATGATCTCCCCGATCAGGATCTGGGCACTTTCTGATGTGAAAGGATCTCGATCCCTAACATCACGATCACCTAAAAAGAGAGAAACCAAACAAACAGGTATCAAAAATCTGCGGACATCCATCTCTTACCTGAGCCTGTGGTCGCAGACACTCACCTGTTGTGGTGCCAATTTCCACCACATCTTCTTCCTCCTCCTGCTCCGCTTGTGTTTGGGGTATTTCACCTTCTTCCTGTCAGGAGATCGGGAGCGTCTCCGCACGCCGAGCTCCGGTGCGCATGCGCGGCGGACTGGCGCTTCGCCGCACACCCGTCCGCGGCCTGATGGTGCGGCGCGTGCGGGTGCACGGCGGTCCCCGTGTGCGCGCCGTCGCCCGTGCGGGTACCCGGTAGCGCGTCACACTGACGTGCTCGCCGGGGGGGAGACTATTTCTGACGGCGCCAGCACCCAGTCATCAGCTCTCCCCTGATCTGTCTCCTGTGAAACCTATACCTGTCTGCCTGCTGAAAGTGTACCGAACCCCCTGGCCTGTTTAAACCACTACTCTGATTGCCTGATACCCTGACCTCTGCCTGCATAACGGACTTGCCTATTCTGATTGCCTGATACCCTGACCTCTGCCTGCATAACGGACTTGCCTATTCTGATTGCCTGATACCCTGACCTCTGCCTGCATAACGGACTTGCCTATTCTGATTGCCTGATACCCTGACCTCTGCCTGCATAACGGACTTGCCTATTCTGATTGCCTGATACCCTGATCCCTGCCTGTATTACGGACTTGTCTCTGCCTGATACCTGATCCAGACCACCAGTCCCGTACGGATTCCAGTGCACCAGATCTCTATCTGACACAATGCTTCTTGGTACACCATGGAGCCTAACGACCTCTTTCAGAAAAATATTGGCTGTGTCTACGGCGGAGGGGGTGCCCCTCATGGGTAAAAAATGGGCCATCTTGGAGAGACGGTCGATAATGACAAGGATGGTAGAAAAATCTTCTGAGGTTGGCAGGTCGACAATAAAATCCATGGACACATCAGCCCATGGTCGTTCCGGGATGGGTAGTAGTTTGAGCAATCCCCAGGACCTAGTGTTCTGGCCCTTGTTGCGCTGGCACAGAGAGCAGGATGCCACATACCCTTTACAGTCTCATCTCCATCCAGGCCACCAGAAGGAGTGAGAAAGAAGCTCCGACGTCTTCTTAATTCCAAAGTGTCCTGCCATCTTATGGTCATGACACATTTTAAGGGTTAAGGAGCGAGTCACTTGTGGTACGAATATTTTTTCCCGAATCCAAAAAAAATTCCCATGTTTCTTCAAGGAGTGTACTATTGGATCAGTACACGAGCTAGATGAAGACTTAATGGATGACATTAAGTCTGCCTGAGTTAATCCAAGAAAGTTTTGCGGAGAGAGGATCGTGGTGCTTGAGAATCTGCGGAGAACATCCGAGAGAGAGCGTCGGCCGTCCCGTTTTTTGCTCCAGGTCTGTAGGTTATATGAAAGTTGAAACGGGAGAAGAAGAGGGCCCAACGGGCCTGGCGGGGTTTTAGTCGTTTTGCTGTTCGGAGATACTCTAGATTTTTGTGATCTGTAAAAATCATAACCGGGTGTATTGCACCCTCCAGTAAATACCTCCACTTCTCTAAAGCGAATTTGATGGTCAGCAGCTCCCTATCACCCACATCATAGTTGAGTTCCGGTGGACTAAGTTTCCTGGAGGTGAAGGCTACAGGATGTAGAATGGCCTTAGGTCCCTGTCTCTGAGAGAGAATTGCTCCCGTTGCGATTTCTGATGCGTCTACCTCTAGTACGAAAGGTTGAGTCGGGTCAGGATGACAAAGAATCGGGGCAGAGCTGAACAACTTCTTTAATTTTAAAAAAGCTTCTTGAGCAGCTGGGGACCACTGGAAAGAACTGTGCTGTCGAGTTAGTTGGGTGATGGGTGCCACAATAGCAGAGAATCCCACAATAAACTTCCGGTAGAAGTTAGCGAACCCGATAAACTTCTGTACCCCCTTCTTGTTAGAAGGAGCCGGCCACTCTTTGATTGCCTGAATCTTCTGTGGGTCCATTGCGACCCCATTGGTTGAAAGGATGAACCCCAGAAATTATATAGTCGATCTTTCGAATTCGCATTTTTCAGCTTTCAGGTATAGCTTGTGCTGTCTGCGTATGGTAAGAACTTTCCTTACATGTCCTTTGTGTGCCTCCAGAGTGGGGGAAAAGATAAGAATATCATCCAGGTATACAACAAGGAAATCATCCAGGTATTCTCTGAATATATCATTCACCAGATGTTGAAAGGTGGCCGGGGCATTACAGAGACCGAATGGCATCACTAGGTACTCGAAATGCCCGAATCTGGACCTAAAAGCTGTCTTCCACTCGTCCCCAGACCTGATCCTGACAAGATTGTAGGCCCCTCGGAGGTCAAGTTTCGACAACACCTTAGCTGATCGAAACCGTTGGAACAGTTCGGGAATGAGAGGTAGAGGATACCGGTTCTTAATAGTGATATTGTTGAGCTGCCGATAATCTACACAAGGTCTTAAGGTACCATCTTTTTTTCCAACGAAAAAGATACCTGCTCCAGCAGGTGAGGATGAGGGACGGATGAAGCCTTTCTCGAGGTTTTCGTCTATATATTGTTTAAGAGCTTCTAGCTTGGTTTCCGAGAGAGGAAATATTCGACCGAATGGGATCTGGGACCCAGGTAGGAGGTCGATCGGACAGTCATAGTAACGATGGGGAGGTAGGCGGTCAGCCGTGCACCCGCACGCGCCGCACCATCAGGCCGTGGACGGGTGTGCGGCGAAGTGCCAGTCCGCCGCGCATGCGCACCGGAGCTCGGCGAGCGGAGACGCTCCCGATCTCCTGACACTTCCATAGGTGGGGGGTCTCTGGTCTCCTCGGATGAGGGGTGTCCTCCGAGTCTTTTCTCCCCTATGTAAAACAAAAATGCTATAATTAGCACACAGATATTTGATGGCAGAACTATAAATAGGAAACATTGCTTGGAAGTGGGGTACAATTGTCAATTTTAGCATAGTTCAAATATGTCGCTTTTTTATTGGCCTTTGTCAAGCTGCAATACTTTACCTATTTAGTACAAGCTTCACAGATGTAGCCCCCCTTATAGTATACACTGGAGCACCTGTGTGGCCCCCCTAATAAAAATGGTGTTCTGGTGTCCTACACTAGTGCTCCAGTGTCCAGATGTGAAAACAGCTGCTCAGTGTCCTCTCCTTACACAGAATCTAGTTTGCATTTCATTCTGGTAACAAACCCATCTACACAACCAAATATTTTGCATCCAAGTAGGCCTTAAAAAATGTAGGAAAATGCATATGGCCTAAACAATGGTGTTTTAGAGGGGGAAAAAAATGTTTGATACGAACGAATAATGGGCCCATGAACATTAAAATTTACATTTGAAACTGTACAATTAAGAAAAGCATATGAAGCAGCATGAACGTAAGAAAGACAAAAAGAATCGGAACACAGCACAACTACTTACTTTTTTGCAGCACTCTCCGGATCTTTCTGTACTGCTCTGGCTCTCTTAATTTGAGGTCCGACCACAGCTTCCTGAGCTGATCTTTCGATCGTTGTACCCCGAAATTCCTGTGCAGACTTTTGACCACTTTCGCCATCATCTTGGCCTTTCTGATATTGGGGTTGGGGTAAGGCCCATACTTTCCATCATAGTCGGCCTTCTTCAGGATGTCCACCATCTCCAACATCTCCCCAAAGGACATATTTGTGGCCTTAAATCTTCTCCTTCTGGATCGGGATGTTTCTGTCTCCGGGCTTTCCTCCGCCTCCTCCTCGTTGCTATAATTAGCACGCACCTGCTGTGACTCCGCCATGTGCTCTTCACCCACTGCGGCGAACGAAAAGGGGCAGGGAATAGACTAGAAAGAACGCCAGGGGCGGGCGGAGTTACACCCATGCGTAGTGTATATAAAGCGTACCACACGTGCGTATTACGTACGATCTGTGAGCGGAGGAAGGAGCTTTGGCTGCGCCGATCGTAAGAACGAAGGTAAGAGACAAACTTTGGCCTATACTACTTCTAGATTGAGACCTATATTGTAACAAGATTAGGAGAGTTTTGTCTGACATTAGGCTTTGTCTTGTGTTGTGTCTTGCAGTGAACATGGATATCTTAGTTAAAGATAATGACTTCATGTCACTATTCATTGATATGTTAAAGGAGCTGCCATGTCTGTGGGAGATTAACCACCCACATTACAAGAACCAAACAAAGAGGAAGGCAGCACTGGATCAATTGTGTGAAATTGTGAAGCAGGTGATCCCCACGGCAGATATCACATTTTTGAAGACCTTAATTGGTGGCCTGAGGAGCACTTATGTAAGGGAGCGCCAGAAAGTCCTGGATTCACAGAGATCCGGAGCAGCAGATGACATCTATGTCCCCAGGATGTGGTACTATGACAGGCTGCATTTTCTGGCAGGCCAGACTGAACCCAGGCCATCCCTCTCCAGTCTTCCTTCCACGCTTCCTTCCCCCCGGCTGAGGCTTCTGACGCCCAACCTGGGCCTTCCAGGCAGCAACATGTGGAGGAGCCCAGATTGAGCCAGGTATAGCATTCCTCTAAATATTTCTGCTTGTCCAATCAATGATGTTAACTAGATGTTAGTTTGGAGTACTAATTTAGGAATGTGATTGATGAAGCAAAAACTAAAACCATGTCCCTTTTTCATACACAGGGAAGTCTCAGCCAGGAGGTGGCCGGGCCAAGCCGGCTGCCTGATATGCCGGTCCCTCCACTCCCCCTGGAAAGAGAAAGTGGCAGGAGGAGGAGTGCCCTAGAGGAGGCTGCCAGAGGACTCTTTTGGAGGACTACAGAGGTCCTGGAAGCACCACACACCGTGGAGGAGGACATTGCTGCCACTATTGCCTATAAAATGCAGAGGATGGAGGAGGGACAACAACTCATGTGTGAGTCGCTCATATTGGAGGCTCTTAACAAAGGTATGAGGGGCCAAATTACATCTCAGACACACCTTTGCGAACTCACAGATGGTCCTCCTCCTCCTGCAGGTCCTCCTCTTCCTTCTCCTCCAGGTCCTCCCAGTCCTCCTCCTCCTCCAGGTTCTACTCCTCCTCCTGCCACATCTTCAACAGCACAGCCACAGCCCGGAAGGAAGCGTGGAAGGAAGACCAGAAAGTGAGGACCCTGGATCCAGTCTGGTCGGCCAAAAGATGCAGCCTCTTGTGGTACCACAGCCTGGGGACACAGATGTCATCTGCTGCTTTCCGGATCTCTGCAAATTCTGGACCAGACTGCCCTCTCTTACATATGGACTCCTCAGGCCACCAATTTTGATGTTCAAGAATTGATGTCTGCCCTGGGGGTCCCAGGCTTCGCTAAGTTCTCCTGTTGATCCAGTGTTGCCTCCCTCTTTGTTTGGTTCTGAGCCCTTAATAAAGGATTTTTTGTTTGAATTATACTTGCCTATGTGTGTTTAACTTCAAAAAGGACAGTTTGTTTGTGAGGATTCAGGTACATTTCAAATATACAATGTGAAATGAACAAGGGACACCAACAACAAACAATCTCCTTGAGATTAAATAATAAAAGATATCAATGGTGTTGTGGTAACTTGACACACAAAACACACACAAAAATAGTCTGGAGTAAAACTAAAAACAACATTAAACAAAGATCAGCCTTGGAAAAAATACAAACATAAAATCTAAAACAAAAATGGCTTAAAATAAAAAAATTCTGTCAGATGTGACAAAAAAAAATATATCCAGAGAATCCCAATAAAAAAACAAAAAAATAAGTTTGTGAGAAGTGTGTGTGAATATGAGCAGCAAAACTACTTAATTCTTGTCACATTATAAAGAAGAAGAGACTGCGCTGTATTAAACCATTTTTAACATTGCAGCGTGATGAAAGTGCTGTATCCATTGCGAACGCTAATTTTACCAGACCGAGCTGTTCCATGTCGGAATTTCTTCTGAGCATGCGTGGCACTTTGTGCATCGGAACAGGCCACACACGGTCAGAATTGACGCGATCAGATTTTGTTGTCGGAGAATTTTATCTCCTGCTCTCCAACTTTGTGTGTCGGAAAATCCGATGGAAAATGTCCGATGGAGCCCACACACGGTCGGAATTTCCGACAACACGCTCCTTTCGGACATTTTCCATCGGAAAATCCGACCGTGTGTACGGGGCATAATACAATCATGGTAATTAGGGAATAAGGAAAGAAATACAATATATTATCAAACATTATATACATAAAATGTGATGTTAAAGGATAAATCTTACCTTAATATACTCCTTCTGCAGGACCGGTATGATGGCAGAACAGGTCTCTGGGATAATGATCCCCAGAGCCTGGGGTGGAGATGCCTGTCGAGAACTTGAGGTCCTGCAGGCTTCTCCCCATCGCCAAGTACCGCAGGGTGGCGACTAACCTCTGCTCCACAGTGATGGCTTTCCTCATGCAGGTATCCTGCCTGATAATATACTGGGGTCAGCAAATCCCACAAACAGTGAAATACGGGGTCCGTCATCTGGAGAAAGTTCCTGAAATCGTCAGGATTATTCTCATGGATCTCACGGAGCAAAGGCATGTGACAGAACTGGTCACGCTGAAGCAACCAATTCTTGGTCCATGAACTCCTCCCCACCCTGTTCATGGACTGGGCTTGTGTCAAGGTAAGGACCCCAACACCAAGCCCCCGCACAGCACAAACTCTACGAGGAGTATGTATACACAACATGGCTAGAAAAGGGTCGGCTGCTCAGAACGAAGTAACAGAACGCACTGAAGAACAGCAAGGCCTGTGAAGAGCGACCTGAAAAACAGTAACAAACGAACAAAAACACAATGACAAGTCAAGGGTACTCGCTGCACGAACTAAAGACCAGATACAAACCCACAAGCACAAACTGAACAGCAGAAAACGATCTGAAAACCATGAATCTGAAAAAGCGCGAATCGTCTCTCACCAAACTTTTACTAACACGAGATTAGCAAAAGGAGCCCAAAGGGTGCCGCACTTGGTTCTGAACTGACCTTTTATAGTCTCGTCGTACGTGGTGTATGTGACCGCGTTCTTGGCGATCGGGAATTCTGACAACTTTGTGCGACCGTTTGTACGCAAAACAAGTTTGAGCCAACATCCATTGGAAAAAAATCTAGGATTTTGTTGTCGGAATGTCCGATCAATGTCCGACCGTGTGTACGGGGCATTAGAATTAGCTTGTTTTTGTGCAACTGGGGACTGGACCTTTTAATAAATAAGCCCCAGTCAGGTAGAATTCACAAAATGTCAACCTTTTTCATCATCCTCTATGCCAGTTGTTCCCAGGGATGCATCCTGAGCCCCTTACTGTACACACTGCTGACCTACGATTGCTTGGATAAGTATTTGAGCAATCACAATGTAAAATTTGCAGATGATAGAAAAGTAGTGGGGCTCATCACTTATTGTGATTACTCTATGTATTGTCAGGAAGGGAAGACTTTGTAAGTCTGGTAGGAAGTTATTCTCGCCATTAACATAAAAAAGACAAAGGAGATGATTGTGCATTAGGATGACTGGCACCACACCTCCTCTATATTGAGAGGTGAAGCTGTTGAGATGGTCCTTTACTTTTAATATTTGGGGGTGTACATCTCTGATAACCTCACCTGAAACACTAACAGAGTCAGCATACTGAAGAAGACCTATTAACACATTTACTTTTTTGATGATATTAAAGCTTGGTCTGGGCTTGGTACTTCATTCCTTATCTCATTTTGTAGAAGTATGGTGTAAAGCATCTTTACTTTGTGCATTACGGTTAAGTACAATAAACAGGCACTGCAGTGGGTTGCAAAAACTGCTCAGAGGATTATTGGCATTAATCTGCCCACCATCAGTAATATTTACAACAGCAAGTGTAGGAAGATGGCCCTTAAAATG
Source organism: Lithobates clamitans (assembly GCA_037952925.1). Lineage (NCBI taxonomy): Eukaryota > Metazoa > Chordata > Amphibia > Anura > Ranidae > Lithobates > Lithobates clamitans. Next base: position 744,535 of record JBBGZY010000212.1, on the reverse strand, counting down.
ACATGGGACTTTTACAAACCTTTATATGAACTGTTTGTACCCCCTCCCTTCGGGATGGATCATTGGAGCTAGAACAACTAGGCTGAGGAGCAGCTTTTTTCCTGATGAATTGACAAATTCTGCATTACCCTGAATTATTGCTGTTATTAGTATCATTACTTTTCAGGACATTGCTGCAAGTTGAGACTAATAATTGTTCACTTTATGATTGATAATTTTGCAATATTATTGTGCGTGCTGCTGTTTTATGATTGGTTTTGAGGGCCTGGGGTATCTTTAGGTATGATGCGCCAGGTTTTTAATAGTTAGAGACCCTCAGGGAGCATTCTCACCACATGGGTCTTGTTCTGGTGGGTGATAAGTAGCTTGGTGGGAAATCCCCATTTGTAAGGGATTTTGTGATTCTCGAGTGCCTTGGTAATTGCAGCAAGTTGGCAGCGGTATTCCATGGTGGCTTTGAAAAGGTCAGCATAGAGATTAATAGAATTAAAGGGGTCTGGAAGCCTGGCTGTGCTTTTCGCTGCATAAATGATGCGCTCCTTGACTGTAAAGAAATGGATGCGTGCCAGAACATCTCTGGGAGTGGAGGCTAGTAAGTGGGCAGGTTTAGGGAGTCTGTGCGCCCTGTCAATCTCCAGGTCTCTCTCAGACAGCTCGGGCATGAGTGAGTGCATTAGGGATTGGATGAAATTTGTTAGGTCAGCCTGTTGGAACGACTCTGAAATATTGCAGAAATTTATATTGTTCCTTCAAGAACGATCCTCTAGGTCTGCCAGCTTGAGTCGGATTTGTTGTAGTTCATCCTTATGGTCAGTGACTGCATCCACCATTTCATTATGGGCAGTGTACAATTCACCCACTCTGGACTCTATGGTGTACATGCATTGGTCATGGTGCTGTACTGAGACAGACAATGATGATACAGCTGTGGATCGATCAGTGTACAGGTTCTGCATGAGGGATAGGAGCATGCTCTTCATAGTTTGTTCAGACAAAGGTCATAGTTTTTTTAGGACAATAGTCTGAAGCAGGGAATGATTCCAGCACTGATGACTACTGAGGAGGAGGGAGAGAGAATAGACAGAAGGCTCTGCTGGTGTGTGCTCTGGTTCTGTTATTCTGAGCCTCAATTTAGCTGGGCTTGCTGTGGAGGGTGAATTGGGGGGGAGACTCACCCTGGTCATCTGTGGAGGAGGGTGTCCGTTTTGACATAGCGGTCGGGTGGTGTGGGGTAGTAGAGGAGTAATGTGAGCCAATCATTAGCCCTGTTTATCGTCACTGTGTGGCCACTATAGCTGAATTCCCTGAGGAGCTGAGGGATTAGGCAGCCATTCACATGCGCCGTCAAGACACGACCCCGCGTGCTGCTGTTTTTTATATTTAGTTGTTGTTGGTGTTAATTTAATTTTAATTGTATTTATCCTCACACTTTTATCTTTAAAACTCTTTAAAAATCTTTTTTACTTTAAAACTTAAAACTTTTATGTTTTTATATATATATATATATATATATATATATATATATATATGTATATATCTATCTATCTATCTATATAATATATCTATATATATATATCTATATATATATATCTATATATATTTTATATATATATATATATATATATTTTTTTTATATATATATATATATATATATATATATATATATATATATATATATATATATATATATTTATATATATTTATTTATATTTTTTGTTTGGTTGTCTTGATTCTATAATTGTTCATTCATCAGCCATAATGTGAACGTATTAAAAGTTATTAACTGGGTAATATACTAAACCACATAAAGTATAGCATTACCAGTGCCGGGACAAGGTCATCTGTTCAGCCTGCTCTCTGCTGAAAACGTGTCACAGGAGTGCAAAATAAATTGCACTCCAGTGATCTATAAAAAAAGCCCAGCCAAACAAGCTTTGGCTGGACTTCTCCTTTAATTTACAGTGATTTCCTCTCACTTCCTGTTTTAGTAATGGGGCAGGAATTGAAGGTACATCTCCCTAATGGGATACAGATGGCAAAAAAGAAAAAAAAATCTGACAGGACTCATAACCTTCCCTTGCTCTTTCCAAAATCTAAAAAAAAAAGTTTTGCCCATAGTTCTACTTTAAGCTTGGTTCACATGGATCCGAAATCATCTGGTTTAGCAGTGGCCTGTTGAATTCAAAGCTGTGTGTAGCCCTACTGGTTCAACAGAACTTGATTGTTAGATTGGCTTCTGTCAAGCAGTCCTGTTGGAAAATTTCCTTCAGTCAGCGGCTTGCAGCCAATCAGCCACAGCAATGATCAGTGTATTCTGACAGAATACATTAACATGGCAGGGAGGATTGCACTCCTGTGAGACGTTTTCAGCAAAGAGCGGGCTGAACCCTGCTCTCTGCTGTTGTCACAGATATCAGTCCATTATGCGTCATAAGGGCAATGGAAGTCTGGGTCCGCCATGTGCCTGGACCAACACCCATCTCAGCCTCCCAGCGAGCTGCTGAAAGGCTGAGATGACCGCTCCCTGACCCTCCACAGCTCAGCGCTCAAGTGAGCGTGGAGGGAGATGAGCAGAGAGCTGTGACTGACAGTCTACAGCTCTCTGCTCGGGGAGCTGTGAGAACCGAGCCATCTGCTGCGAGATCTCCAGGAGAATAATTCTGATGATTTCAGGAATTATCTCCGGATGACGGACCCCTGCTTTCACCATCTATTGACTTTGCTTACCCCCTATATTAGTAAGCAGGACACATGCATGAAGAAAGCCATTACTCCTGAGCAAAGGCTTGTTGTCACCTTGCGGTACATGGCAACGGGGAGAAGTCTCCAGGACATCAAGTTTACCAATGGGATCTCTCCCAGGCTCTGGGAATCATTATTCCAGAGACCTGTTCTGCCATCATACAAGTCCTGCAGAAGGACTATATTCGGCTAAGTTTTAGCCTTTACATCACATTCTATGTATTTATTGTTTGCTAATGTATTGTATTAATTTCTTCATTCCATAATTACCATTATTGTAATATGCTGTGAATGTCCTCTTTGTCCTCATGCATGCTGTAAGCTTTTAATGCTTCTTTTTTGTCCTTCATGCACATTAGCCTTCAGTTAATTTATGAATGTAAACAGGTGCTTCAATTTGGACAGTGTGTATCCATATTTTTGGATTATGACACTTCTTACCTGTCCAGTGGGCTGCCAATAGTGTAAGTAAGGAGGTGCTGGCCAAAGTAACACACATTACTTATGCATTCAGCTCTCATTGAAGTGGAGAGGGTTACCTGTGAAAAAAATCGATAAAAAGTCCCATGCAGATAATTTGTTGCAAACATCAATAACCTTGAAGCAATAAAAGTTCCAAATTCCAAGTAAAGTGTTTGTGCTCTACAAAGTGGATATGAATCCATGCTTGATAAGTGCTTGATATGTGCTCACAAGATGGTGCCCCCACATAGATGTGAACTCACCCCTCCAAATGGACCAACTATTTCTAGTTTGGTCAAACACACATGTGGGGCAGTGGATTTTCTGTGGGCTGATGTGGTTTAATAGTTGTTTCCTCATATGAATGGACGTAATAAGGAGTGCCTCATTCCTCTATGTACTAGCATTGTTTGGGGTAGAGGTTCCTCATAAAAATGACAAAAAAAGCCTCATTGCACAGCAACGTTTAAAACATTTATTCCAGATAAAAAAACATGATATTAGACTCACATGTAAGGGGTGCCTAAAAGCCTGGCACTCGGTGTGAACAGCAGGTAAGTTCCCAGGAAATCTGCCCATAAGCAGTGGTAAGCCGCCGCCGCTGTATACTGGTTGATTTCCGGGACCAGAAGTGTGTCGCAATAATGTGATAAAGCGGACCAACCTCTACATGTTTCAGCCAATCAACCGGGCCTTCTTCAGGAAGTGGACTTCCTGAAGATGGATCGGACTTCAAAGTCGCATCGGTTCCAAATGTGATATTTATTTAACATTTTTGGCACTTAGCGCAGTATATTTATTTTCTTTACTAGTATCATTTTTCACTTGCAAAGTTTTATTCACTGCAGCTGTCAACTGTCAATTTTCATGTTATCACTTACTCATATCAATGTTTAGATTTCTTTGGCGCTTTGGTTTTTTTCTTTTTACTTAAGCATGTGCGGATTGTCCCACCACCCAACTTGGGCTCCCATTATTTTAATTACAAGGGCTTTTGTAGTATCGTGATGTTAGCGGTGGTGTTGGCCAATTATGAATTTATCTACCTTGACGTTGGGAAGAACGGCCAAAACTCGGATGGAGAAGTGATAGCCCAGACAAATTTCTACCGTTGGCTACGAAATGACACCTTGCGTTTGCCACCTCCTGAGGAGAATGTGGAGGGCCTCAACTCTGTGTTTGTTGTGGATGAGGCCTTTGCTCTGGGGGAACATCTCATGAGGCCATTTCCCATGAGAAACCTGACCCCAGAGCAGAGGATTTTCAACTATTGGCTGTCTCATGCCCAAAGAGTTGTGGAGAATGCATTTGGCATCATGTTGAGTCTGTTCAGGCTTTTTCTTACTGCGATCAACCTGGCAGAATACAAACTCAATCATGTGGTGTTGTGCTGCTGCATTCTTCACAATTATTTAAGGAGGAATGCAGCCAGCTAGCCTGAGTTTGGCACATTTTATAGCACATTGTCACTGTAACTACACCAACTTCACAAATACACTGGTATTGAGCATTGAAATAAGACACATTGTTTAATATAAAACATTTGACTCCAAGCACATTCACATGTGCGTTATAAAAGGTTTTTGAACAAACCAACAACTTGGTGTATAACATGTATGTTTGACATTATTTAGACTTGTTCGGGGCTAAACAGGCATGTTTAAAAACATAACATACACATCCCCAACTCAGGAACTTACAAAGTTTGACTTTGCTAAAGTGAAGGCCATATGAGACATTAGTATTTCAAAACTGTGTTGATGTTGCCTTCCTCAGATGGGGTGATCTCACCCTTCTAAAAGCCAAAATTTGAAGCCACGTACACGTAGAGTCATAACTGGTAAATGTCCCTTATGATCCCGTGCCTAAAATGTGTGTAGGTACAAACAGGTTATTTCCTCAAGCCCCAAAACACACAATGTGTTAACATGTGCTATCTCCCATCATGGGATATCAATGTACGCGTTTTGTGGGTGCAACTCCTTCCTCCAAACTAAAGTAGATGAGAGGAAGGGGTTGGACCCCTGAAACATGTCCATTGATCCCCCATGATGTGAGCTAGCACATGTTGACACACTGGGGCTTATTTCAGAAAGGCCAATCCACTTTGCCCTACAAGTGCACTTTCAAGTGCAATTGCATTGCACTTGTAGTGCAAAGTGGTTTTGCCTTTTTGAAAGTGTGTCAACATGTGCTAGCTCCCATCATGGGGGATCAATGGACATGTTTCGGGGGTGCAACCCCTTCCTCTCACCTACGTTATTTTGGAGGAAGGGTTGCACCTACAAAACATGTACATTGATATCCCGTGATGGGAGATAGCACATGTTGACACACTGTCTGTGTGTTTTGGGGCTTTAGCAAAATAGATGTAGGGAAAGACACACATTTTAGGTATGGGATCATGAGGGAAATCCAAATTTTGGAGTCCCAATTTGTGTGCATCTTCAAAGTTTGGTTTTGTGATTCATTCAAAACTGTACAAACATGTACAACTATAAAACTTTTTTGTTTCAGACTTTCCCTAAAATATCTATGATGTTGCTAAGTCTGTTTTGTACATCATGGATATTTTGTTTCATTTTTTCCAAATCCCGATTGCAAACCATGAGCTCACTGATCAGGATTTGTTCACTTGCACTGCTGAAGTGATTTTCTTCTTCCACAACATCCACATCACCTAAAAATAAAAAAACAGACCATGTATTAAAAATATTCAGGCATCCATCTATCAGCTGAAGCTGTGTCGACACCATTTTGACAACTTCACCCAGTACTTCCTGCACATCAGCATCAACATTTGAGGGTGTGTGGTGAGTTGCCTTTCTTCCGCATCATCAGGAGGCGCTGGGTTACTGGTGGCCCCACACACCTCAGATGTCCCTCTTCTTTTCTCCCCTATGTGAATACAAAAAAGGTATCCTCCTGTGTCCAGATGTGTAAAAAACTGCTGAATGTCCTCTACTGACACTGAATAAAGTTGAAATTTCATTATAGTTTCAAACACATCTAGACAACAATCTAATGAACTTATTTTAACCTCTTGCCGACTGCTGCATGCTGATATACGTCGTCACAATAGCAGCGGTGGGCAAATGGGCGTACCTGTACATCCCCTTTAAGAGGCGGGGATAGCAGGCGCATGCACATGCCCACCGCATACAGCGTGACCGTGCCCGTGGGACCGGTGGACTCGATGTCTGCTGGTCTCCCGGTGATCGTGTCACGTAGCCACAGAACGAGGAAGTGCCTGTGTAAACAAGGCATTTCCCTGTTCTGCCTTGTGTCATGACTGAGATCACTGCTCCCTGTCACCGGGATGTGATCGCTGTCATGTGAGTTGAAGCCCATCCCCCCACAGTTAGAATCACTCCCTAGGACACACTTAACACCTTCATTGCCCCTAGTGGTTAACCCCTTCCCTGCCAGTGTCATTTACACAGTAATCAGTGCATTTTTATAGCACTGATCACTGTATAAATGATAATAGACCCAAAATAGTGCCAAAAGTGTCCGATGTGTCCGCCATAATATTGCAGTCCCGATAAAAACTGCAGATCACTGCCATTACTAAGAAAAAAAAATTGGGGGCGCATGCGCGGCAGCTTCCAAGATGGCCACCAGCATCTGAAGCTCCGCACCACAGCCTTCTCCGTTCCCCGTTAGCTGACAGAGCGCTCACCCGAAGAAATCAACGGCACTACAGGGTAGGGGAAACCCCCGGGAAGCCTCCTATGTCATCGGGCACCATCAGGAGAAACCTCACTGGCCAGATGACGGCCGCGAACGGACCCCTCAGCTATGCTAAGATGGCCGCCGCACCTCCAAACCACAGCATGGCTGTTGCTGCTGAGGACTCAATAGCTGACCAGGACCTCCTCTCCCCAGATACTCCAGGTACTGTGCACAGCCCGCAACACCAGAATCATTCACCAGCCTCCACAGAATCACTCCTGCTAAGCCTGCAAACAGGATTACCATCCACCCCCATGATGGACCCTCAGACAGGCCTCCTATTGTCGGTCAGTGAAGCTCAGGAGGCAGCCCCCACCCCCACAGATTTCCCCTCCATGATGGAAGCTTTTGCTCACATGCTTTCAAAAAGCCTAGCTCAGAATGCAGCTCAAATCACATCCTCTATCCACGCTGACATGCAGCAGTTTGGCCTCAGATTAGATTATATTGAACAAAAAGCAGATCAAGCAGGAGCACGCATTAACCAAAATACGGCACGTATTCAAGAAATGCAGGATCAACTTGAGACGGCTTTTGCGAAAATAGATGACCTCGAAAACAGATTGAGACGTTACAACTTCAGGGTTCGGGGGCTCCCGGAAGCCGAACAAGAGGAACAGCCTGCGGTCAAAGACCTTATCAGAGATCTCATCCAGGGGATACCTGAACACCGCCTAGAGCTGGATAGGGCTCATAGAGCACTACAACCCCCACGCAAAGATGGCCTCCCAAGAGACATAATTGTTAAACCACATTTTTACGCCGTGAAGGAGGAGGTTATGTGGAAAGCCAGAAACATGAAGGAATTAACTATTCATGGACATAAAACTCAAATCTTTGCTGACCTGTCCCCCTACACGGTCCAAAAGAGGAGATCTCTTAAGCCATTGCTTCTATTGCTGCAAGAGAGAGAAATTCCCTACAGGTGGTCATTCCCTCTGAGACTTAACTTCACATATAAGGGCAGAAATTGCGCCTTTTCCACTTTTCCTGAGGGCGAACATCTTTTTCTACAACTGGGACTAATCAATCAAAATCCCTCCTCGTCTCAGACAAGCAAAGGAACCCCTTCCTCCGCCAAGAGACCCCCTCCGGCAAGTCCCCTTCAACCTTCCTTGATGAAACAAGGCCCCAAGAGATCAAAGGACAATCTCCCGATGTGAATCAACTCCCCTTGATGGTGGTTTGAATCCCAACAGAAGTTGGTTTGAGGCCGATCCCAGCCTTCCGGATACCGGGGATAATTCACCCCGGTTCTTTTTTTTTTTTTTTTTCTTTTTTTTTTACTTGCTGGTCCTCTCAAGAGACTCTTTTGGTTGCTATAGAGGTCAGTTAGCATGGCTAATGCTAAAGGAAGCCTGACACTTCCCTCTTTGATTTCTGACCGTTTTTACCATCCTGGCCTCCCAGGGCAAAGTTTATGGGTTTTTCCTTTTTTTTGTGTGATGTTTTCTTCTTTTTTTTTACTGGCATATTTGAGTCTTGTAAGGGACAGGGGGGTGAGAAGGATTTAGGGGGGCCCCCCGGGAAGAAATACCCACGATCTAGCCCGGACGGGCTATCGCGACCTAGGCTCCCATCACTTGTGAGGGGGAGCCTGTCTCGCCAACCTCCTCAGCACCTTATCGCTTGTATTCTTTTTTTTTGTTTTTTTCATTCTGTTTATAAAAGTTATTTATTCTTTTTGAATGCTCTGTCATAGGTTTTTGATGGACTCGAGACAGTCCTCAATTAATAGAGTTAGAGGGGCTGGGGCTGTGGTGGACCCAGTGCGCTGCTCCTAGCTCCCAAGAGAACTTTTGAGTCCCTTGGGATCTTAGTTGCACCCCTTGTCTTGGTGTGTTCCAGTTCAACTGGATACAAGGGAGGGACCGATCTTTCACTCCCTCCCTTAGGGTCGTTAGGGGTATGAGACCCCATCCCACTTTTTTTCAATCTACTGTGATAGGTATGATCTCATGGTTGTTTACATTGCAATATTCACAATTTTTTCTTCTTTTCCTTCTTTCTCTCTTCCATTTCATCTCTTTTTCCCACCCACCCAGAATCATTCACCAGCCTCCACAGAATCACTCCTGCTAAGCCTGCAAACAGGATTACCATCCACCCCCATGATGGACCCTCAGACAGGCCTCCTATTGTCGGTCAGTGAAGCTCAGGAGGCAGCCCCCACCCCCACAGATTTCCCCTCCATGATGGAAGCTTTTGCTCACATGCTTTCAAAAAGCCTAGCTCAGAATGCAGCTCAAATCACATCCTCTATCCACGCTGACATGCAGCAGTTTGGCCTCAGATTAGATTATATTGAACAAAAAGCAGATCAAGCAGGAGCACGCATTAACCAAAATACGGCACGTATTCAAGAAATGCAGGATCAACTTGAGACGGCTTTTGCGAAAATAGATGACCTCGAAAACAGATTGAGACGTTACAACTTCAGGGTTCGGGGGCTCCCGGAAGCCGAACAAGAGGAACAGCCTGCGGTCAAAGACCTTATCAGAGATCTCATCCAGGGGATACCTGAACACCGCCTAGAGCTGGATAGGGCTCATAGAGCACTACAACCCCCACGCAAAGATGGCCTCCCAAGAGACATAATTGTTAAACCACATTTTTACGCCGTGAAGGAGGAGGTTATGTGGAAAGCCAGAAACATGAAGGAATTAACTATTCATGGACATAAAACTCAAATCTTTGCTGACCTGTCCCCCTACACGGTCCAAAAGAGGAGATCTCTTAAGCCATTGCTTCTATTGCTGCAAGAGAGAGAAATTCCCTACAGGTGGTCATTCCCTCTGAGACTTAACTTCACATATAAGGGCAGAAATTGCGCCTTTTCCACTTTTCCTGAGGGCGAACATCTTTTTCTACAACTGGGACTAATCAATCAAAATCCCTCCTCGTCTCAGACAAGCAAAGGAACCCCTTCCTCCGCCAAGAGACCCCCTCCGGCAAGTCCCCTTCAACCTTCCTTGATGAAACAAGGCCCCAAGAGATCAAAGGACAATCTCCCGATGTGAATCAACTCCCCTTGATGGTGGTTTGAATCCCAACAGAAGTTGGTTTGAGGCCGATCCCAGCCTTCCGGATACCGGGGATAATTCACCCCGGTTCTTTTTTTTTTTTTTTTTCTTTTTTTTTTACTTGCTGGTCCTCTCAAGAGACTCTTTTGGTTGCTATAGAGGTCAGTTAGCATGGCTAATGCTAAAGGAAGCCTGACACTTCCCTCTTTGATTTCTGACCGTTTTTACCATCCTGGCCTCCCAGGGCAAAGTTTATGGGTTTTTCCTTTTTTTTGTGTGATGTTTTCTTCTTTTTTTTTACTGGCATATTTGAGTCTTGTAAGGGACAGGGGGGTGAGAAGGATTTAGGGGGGCCCCCCGGGAAGAAATACCCACGATCTAGCCCAGACGGGCTATCGCTACCTAGGCTCCCATCACTTGTGAGGGGGAGCCTGTCTCGCCAACCTCCTCAGCACCTTATCGCTTGTATTCTTTTTTTTTGTTTTTTTCATTCTGTTTATAAAAGTTATTTATTCTTTTTGAATGCTCTGTCATAGGTTTTTGATGGACTCGAGACAGTCCTCAATTAATAGAGTTAGAGGGGCTGGGGCTGTGGTGGACCCAGTGCGCTGCTCCTAGCTCCCAAGAGAACTTTTGAGTCCCTTGGGATCTTAGTTGCACCCCTTGTCTTGGTGTGTTCCAGTTCAACTGGATACAAGGGAGGGACCGATCTTTCACTCCCTCCCTTAGGGTCGTTAGGGGTATGAGACCCCATCCCACTTTTTTTCAATCTACTGTGATAGGTATGATCTCATGGTTGTTTACATTGCAATATTCACAATTTTTTCTTCTTTTCCTTCTTTCTCTCTTCCATTTCATCTCTTTTTCCCACCCTTCTCCCTCTACTTGTCCATTCTCAATTGTAGGCTCTTCAGGAATTAAAGGAAACCTCTGGCTCATCTTCCCAGGTTTGAGCATTCCAGATGTTGCTGCAGCAGGCCCACGCATTACTCTGGAGTCTCCAGGAGACGGTAAGGCTCAGATACTCCAAATAGTACTCTCCCTTCTGGATTATGGCTAACACCTCAAAGCAAAATCATCCCCTTAGAATTTTCTCACATAACACGCAAGGTCTTAACTCTCAGGTTAAACGTAGAAAGATTTTCCAGACATACAAATCCATGCATGCTGATGTCCTTCTGCTCCAAGAAACACATTTCCCGGCTAGTTATAAACCCTCATTCATACACCAACATTACCCCCAATTTTTCCTAGCCTCCACTGAAAACAAAACCAAGGGGGTAGCGATATGCTTCGCTAAACATATAAATGTTTCTCAACCAGAAACGGTAGTTGATCTGCAGGGTCGCTTCCTGCTAGTCTCGGGCAACATAGATGGCGAACTCTACACTTTCATCTCCTAATATGCACCCAATAAGGGTCAAAGATATTTCTTTGATTCGATGCTCAAAAAACTTCATATCCACCTGAAAGGTACTGTGTTTATGGGAGGAGACTCAAATATAGCCTTTGACAGATTTGCAAATGGACATTCTAGACCTAAACGCCCTACTAAACAAAGCATGAGGATTGCAGCTCTACTGTTTGAGGAGGGTTTGATAGATGTATGGAGGGAAGCTAACCCACACAAAAAAGACTATACTCACTTTTCCGCCCCCCACAACTCATACGCCAGGATAAACCACATCTTTTCCGGCTCCTGTACGATCCCACTTATCATGAACTCTAAAATTTTGGATTCCCCTCTGTCAGACCACGCGATAGTCTCAGTAGTAACACAGAGAGTGGGACCCACAAAGGGACTTCCTCGATGGAGACTACAGGAATCACTCCTCAGTGATACTATAGTTCACGCAGAAACTGAAAAAGCTATTAAAGACTATTTCAACATAAACCAAAGTCTCCCCGACAAGCGTCTGGGCAGCACACAAAGCAGTCATTCGTGGACACTTCATTAGTTTATCTTCCCTCCTAAAAGCAGCTCACAAAGCGGGCGTCCTTAAACTAACAGCTGACTACCGTACTGCGGCAATGGAACACAAGCACCTTCTTACAGCGGAATCCCTGACCAAACTAGACCAATCCCGTACCCTCCTCAATCTTGCGCTGACTTCGGCGGCAGAAAAACACCTAAGATGGACTGGTGCCAGATTTTACCAACAATCGGATCGAATAGGGGCTAGACTAGCGACCAAACTTACCCCTAAACCACGCACGTTAGCTTTCCCTAAAATTAAGACTCTGGCAGGTGACTTGACTCAAAACCCGACGAAGATTATGGAGGCCTTTTTTTCAATTTTACACTAAGCTGTACAGAGCATCTGACCACACCCCACATCCACAACGTGACAGCTTTTTAGACAATCTTCCACTACCTAAACTATCTACAGAGCATAGGGAACTGATGGAAGACCCTTTTTCAGTGGAGGAAGTACTAGATACGATCCGATCCTTAAAGAAAGGTTCAGCCCCGGGACCGGACGGTTTTTCTACAGGCTATTATAAAAAATTTGCCCCATCACTAGCCCCCCATCTTACTAAATTTTTTAATTCCCTTAGGGATGGAGCCACCCTGGAACATGAGCTTAATACAGCATTTATAACGGTAATACCGAAGCCTGGGAAAGATCCTAGTGAAGTAGTCAACTACAGGCCTATATCACTTATTAATAATGATATTAAAATCTTTACGAAGATCTTAGCGAACAGGGTAGCAAGCTTTATCCCAACATATATTCATAAGGACCAGGTTGGCTTCATCCCGGGGAGACAGGGACCAGACCAAATCCGTAGAACAATTGACGTTATCTCCCTTCTCAAGTCAGGGTGGGACGGGGGACCCCATCAAAAGGGATTCCTCCTCTCCATCGATCTGCATAAAGCTTTTGACTCCGTTCACTGGACCTACATCACTGACTTACTTCGCAGATGGGGGTTTGGACCCTATTTTCTGAACATGTTTCAATCCCTGTACTCTACCCCCTCAGCCCAGATCAGGCTCTTAGGGAGATACTCAGAGAAATTTGCAATTGGGAGGGGGACTAGACAAGGCTGTCCACTATCTCCTCTCCTGTTCGCGATCGCCATTGAGACCTTGGCGATCGCGATAAGGACGAATCCAGATGTTAGAGGAGTGCGATGTGGAGATCAGGAGCATAAGTGTGCGCTTTACGCAGATGACCTCCTCCTCTATATCACTTCCCCCCTTACCTCCACACCTGTGATCTACAAAATATTACAGAATTTTGGAATGATCTCTGGCCTAAAGGTCAATTTATCTAAATCGATAGCCATAAATATTTCTGCTCCGCAAGACATTATAACTCAACTTTCCGCCAACTTTACTTTTGCTTGGGCTCAAACAGAGATTCTGTACCTAGGCATTAAGATAACATCAGATATATCCAACCTTTACAGCGCTAATTACCCCCCTCTGTTCCAAAAATGCAGAGGGGATCTGGAAAGATGGGCTAGATGTGGTCTGTCCTGGCTGGGTAGGATTCACGCGATAAAGATGACTCTTCTCCCGCGCCTCCTTTATCTATTTCGCTCCCTCCCTATCCTGATTAGGAAACAAACCCTCCACAGATTTCAATCTGAGATTCTCCGCTTTGTTTGGGGTTATAAGGGTTATAGATGTCCATCCAGCATTTTCTACCGCTTGAAGAGTCAAGGGGGGCTGGGACTTCCGGATTTATGGGGCTACTATCAAGCGGCTCAACTTTCGCAAATATCGGTCTTTACAAAAGGTCCAAAACCTAGCTGGGTGTCCATGGAACGTCAGGCCACCCCGATAAACACTATAGACTTCCTTCTTTGGTGTGACCCTAAAGTCAGACCAGCCATCATGTCCCCGACCCTCTCACATTCTATTGCCCTTGGCACAGGCCTTTTTAAAAATCACAATCTGATTTCTCCTATGAGACCGCTATCACATCTGTTCCACAATGCAGACTTTCCTCCTGGGATGGTCATTAGGGCGTTCAAATGGTGGACGGACAAAGGCCTCTATAGAATAGGACACTTTCTTTCACATAAGGGCCCGATCACTCTGTCCCAATGTAGAAAAGAATTAGAAATGCCAGACTCGGAGAGATTCAGATTCTCTCAAATATCCCACTATCTACAATTAATTTGGTCAAGTAATTCTGACTGCACCTCATTGACTCCGTATGAACAATGGTGTGCAAACACAATAATCCAGAGGGGAGGAATATCCCTAATCTACACAGCTCTAAAATCTAATGCCGAAAAACCTGCTTATGCTCGAGCCTGGGAGGAGGACACAGACTGCGTCCGCTCTCTAAAGGAATGGTCGATCGGATTCCTCAGATCTTATAAAGGTATTCTAAACATCTCCCTGATAGATGCTAGTGTCAAAGTTATAACCCGTTGGTATTATGTCCCTGCTCGCCTGTCAGTCATCTTCCCAGGGACCTCTCCTCTATGCTTCAGGGGATGCGAGCTACAGGGCACAATGATTCATACATGGTGGTCATGTCCGCGAATTAGATCATTCTGGCAGAAAGTGTTCCTGATCATTAGCACTGTATCAAAAAAAGTAATCACCCCAGGCCCCATTACTGCACTGCTTCACGGGAGGATTAAGGATATCTCTAAACTAACACAGAAACTGATACTCTTCATCCTCTTAGGGCAGTGGTTCTCAACTCCCGTCCTCAGGACCCACCAACAGGCCAGGTTTGCAAGATAACTGAAATACGGCACAGGTGATATCACTTGCTTCTCAGTGATTGCAGTATTCTAGTCTGCAACTCCCCAAGATAATACTTAAAATCTGGCCTGTTGGTGGGTCCCGAGGACTGGAGTTGAGAACCACGGTCTTAGGGGCTAAAGTAACTATCGCCAAATGTTGGAAAAAATCTAGAGTTTCGATACTTGGATTTAAGAGGAAGGTATCTTGCATTATGACGCAGGAACAAATTGTAGCCAAATTGAATGACAAAAGTAGCCTCTTTTTTGATATATGGGAACCTTGGGCCAGATACTGCGGGATCCCTTTGTTCCCAGGCATGTCTATGGAGCCTGGAACTGGAGAGACTACACAGTGAAGATGCTCTCCACCCCCCCCCCCTTTCCTCTTTTCTCACCTTTCTCTCTTTCTCTGTTGGAGACTCCCTTGTCTTCCATATTGGCGGGTATTAACCAGTTAGTACCATGCTGCCTACTGATACAAGAGGTACAGGTTTAGTGTTCCATTTCTCTGTTATTTTCCGAGATCAGTTTGGGTTTTGACTATTGCTACAAAACCTAATGCATGAATACCGAACCCTTGGTATTAGGTTTCTGCAGGTCTATGGAGGGGCAGTTTTCTTTTCTTTTCTGTATAAAAGAGGCCTCGGAGCCTCAACAGGAGGGAGATCCAATCAGACCGGTAGGCGCCTCCACAGATTGATCCCACAGGGGTGGAGTGTCACCGGCTGATTGAACCCCATTGGCCTCTTCATAATATGAATAGGGTGTTTTACATCCCGCTCCATTGGAGTAGGAGGTAACACTTCAAGATAACACCTAGATCTGCACAATGTTCTGAAAGGCTGAGCTTATAAGCCTCTAGTCAACTCGCTCTTCTCTGTCAATTTACATATAGTTAATGTTGAATTACTGTATTGGACTAATTGATCTATGTCATCATTTTTGCTATCTTTTTTATACTGTATCTGTATACCCTCTCTTTTCAAAATAAAAAATTTTTAAACGAAAAAAAAAAAAAAAAAATTAATAATCAAAATGCCATAAACTATCCCCTATTTTGTAGACGCTATAACTTTTGTGCAAACCAATCAATATACGTTTATTGCAATTTTTTTTACCAAAAATAGGTAGAATACATATATTCGTTTTTTATATATA
This sequence comes from Lithobates clamitans, assembly GCA_037952925.1. Taxonomy (NCBI): domain Eukaryota; kingdom Metazoa; phylum Chordata; class Amphibia; order Anura; family Ranidae; genus Lithobates; species Lithobates clamitans. The sequence goes on along the minus strand of JBBGZY010000212.1, from coordinate 728,699 downwards.
TTTTTGGGGGATATTTATTACAGCAAAAAGTAAAAAATATTGCATTTTTTTCAAAATTGTTGCTCTTTTTTTGTTTTATAGCGCAAAAAAAAAAAAGTGCAGTAGTGATCAAATACCACCAAAAGAAAGCTCTATTTGTGGGGAAAAAAGGACGTCAATTTTGTTTGGGTGCAACGTTGCACGACTGCGCAACTCTCAGTTAAAGCGATGCAGTGCCGAATTGCAAAAAGTGCTCCGGTCAGGAAGGGGGTAAACTCTTTCGTGGCTGAAGCGGTTAAGCAAAATAGGCCTGAACAAATGTATTTAACCTGCATCTCCCAAAAATTAAGTATTAGAGGTCAAATGAATGGTGTTTAATGTCCCGCGAACAATTCCTGTGTCCATGAACATAAAACTTGTCATTTTATACTGTACAACAGTCAAGAAAAGAACATGGACCAGCACGAAAGTAATAATAATAATAATAATAATAATAATAATAATAATAATAATAATAATAATAATAGGAACACACAATAAATACTTACTTTTTTGCAGCATCTTCCTGATCTTTCTATACTGATCTTCCTCTCTCAAATTAAGGTCTGACCAGCCTTTTCTCAACTGATACTTGGATCATCGTACCCCAAAATTTCTCTGCAGACTTCTCGCAACTTTAGCCATGATCTTGGCCTTTCTGGCATTTGGGTTTCTGTAAGGTCCATGATTCCCCTGATGATGATGTCCTCAATAAGATGTCCACCATCTCCACCATTTCTACAAAAGACATATTTGAGGCCTTATATCTCCTCCTGGATCTGGAACTGGCTTGCTCCATGCTTTCGCCGTTGTTGCTCTCAGCACACACCTACTTGCTTTCCGCCATTTGCTCTCCCACTGCCCCAAAAGAGATGAGGCGGGGAATACACTAGAAAGAAGGACAGATGTGGAGTTTGACGCATGCACAGTTTATATAAAGCATAACTCGCGGTCGATGTAACGGCCGTAGGAACGATCTGTGAGTGGAAGACATAAGATCGGAATTGCACAAAGGAACGTTCAAACGAAGGCACAATTGTAACTTGGGGCATTAGTGGTTAGTGGCCTATACTGCTTATAGATTGAGCTCATATTGGGACCAGATTATAAGAGTTTAGCCTGACATTAGGGTTTGTCTTGTGTTGTGTCTTGCAGGTAAAATGGTGGATAAATTTACAACTCCTGATTTTTGACCGGAATTTATCCAACAATACTGGGAGCTGCCATGTCTATGGCAAGTTAAAAGCAGGGATTTTTCAAACAAAATCGAGAGCAAGGCAGCGATGGATAAACTGTTGGAATTGGTGAAGCCTGTGTATCCCACGGCAGACATCAGTTATTTGAAGGCCAAAATTGGTAGCCTGTGGAGTACATATAATAGGGAGAGCAAGAAGGTCATGGATTCCCAGAGATCCGGAGCAACAGCAGGTGACATATATGTCCCCAGGCTATGGTTCAACAACAGCCTTTTTGTCAGACCAAACCGAACCACACCCATCACTCTCAACACTTCCTTCCACATCGGCTGAGGCTCCTGAGGTCCACCCTGGTCCTTCGACACAGGAAGAAGATGTGGAGGAGCCCAGCTTGACCCAGGTATAGCATTGTTGAACATATTTGTTGTCAAATATTGAATGATGTGAACTAGATGTTATTGATCCCAAATTTCTGCTTTAACAAAGTGGTTTCCATATCAATAGACAGTAGTGGCCAAAAAGGATTGTGACAAGAATGAAAAATGCAGAATGATAATCTTTTCTATTTGTTAACATTCAATTTCCAACAGTCATGAGCTCAAAATTGTGTGTGATTGATGACTAAAAACCTAAAAATAAGTCCCATTTTCATACACAGGAGTGTCTCAGCCAAGAGGAGGCCATGCCGAGCAGCCAGACTAAATCCCAGGTTCCTCCCCTCTGCCCTCCAACTAAAAGGGCTAGGAAGTCAAGAAACCTGGGTGATGCCACAGCTGCGTTCCTCAGGCATGCCACAAGTGCTATTAGCACAGCCCCTGATGCCCAGGAGGCTTTTGGCTATATGACGGGAAACAAATGAAAAGATATGGAGGAGGACCAGTGCAACATGTGCAAAGAGATGATCCTTTAGCTCCTCAATAAGGGGAGGAGGGACCAAATCACTCTGAAAATGCACATATGCAAAACTGACCATAATCCTCCACCACCTCCACCAACACCACAGCCACCCCACCCACCACAGCAGCATGGCGGACCATGGCCAATGCAGCCCCAACCCCCCAAAAAGGCTGCTGGGCTGGGAATTATCAGTATAATTTATACATTTATTTTTGTTTAATTTGATCTTTTTTGGTGCAGAGAATGCATTTTTGATTTAATCTATTTAATTTGTGTGGAAGGAAGTGTTGAGAGTGATGGCCTGGGTTTGGTCTGGTCTGGCAAAAAACCGCAGGCTGTTGTAAGACCACAGCCTGGGGACAAATATGTCATCTGCTGCTGCTCCCGATCTCTCGGAGACCAGGACCGTATTGTGCTCCCTATTAAATGGACTCCTCAGGTTACCTATTTTGAAATTCACATAATTGATGTCTGCCCTGGGGTACAAACGCTTCACCAATTCCAACTGTTTCTCCATTGTTGCCTTCCTTTTGATGTTTATATGACCTTGTGCTCCCTATTTAATATATATATTTTTTTGCCAAATACTTAGCTATGTGTTTTACTTAAAAAAGGACAGTTTGTTTGTGAGTAGGCAGGTACATTTCAAAAACACAATGTCAAATTAACAAGGGACACCAACATAGTTGTATCTTTGAGCTTCAAAAATACAAGATAATAATGGTGTTGTGGTAACTTGACACAAAAAGAACTAAAAAAAATATATTATTCTGGAGATCACTATAAAAAAAATTATTATTCTGGAGATCACTACAAAAAAAAACATTATTATTAAGGAGATCACTAGAAAAAAAAATATATTGAAATACATTTGTTAGAACTCTGTGAATATCACCATCAAAGCAGCTTCATTATTAGACCATTATAAAGAAGAAGAGAATGCTCTGCATTGAGAGATTTCATAATTTGCCACGTCACGAATGTGATATCTCCATTATGAACGCTAGTTTTACAAGACCGACCGCTTTCGGCTCGTCCTTGCTTCCGAGCATGTGTGTATGTACTTTGGACTTTTGTCCGACGGACTTACTTACTGTACACACGATCGGAAAATCCAACAACACACATTTGTCCGCGAAAATTTGAAAACCTTCTAACCCATATTTGTTGGTGGAAAGTCCGACAACAATTGTCCGATGGAGCATACACATGGTCAGATTTACCGCCAACAGCTTGACATTGAACATGTCCTGTCTGAAAATCTGATTGTGTGTACGAGGCTTTATAATTGATATAGTGAGAAAAGTAACACAGAAAACCAATGGACAGATTGGGGGAATGGGGAAGGGATGTGTACAGAAGGTAGAGAGGGAGGGGTTAAAAAAGGGGGAGGAGAGAAAGGAGGGGGAAAAAGGGGGGGGGAGAAGGGGAAGGGGATAAGGGAGAAAAAGGGAGGGGTTAAAGAAAGGGAAGGAGAAAAAAAGAAAGGAAAGGAAAAACAAAAGTAGAAACAGGGGGGAAGGGAAGAAAAAGGAGAGAAAAAAGGGGGGAAAAAGAAGGAACGGGGGAGGAAGGGGGGAAGGAGGGAGGAAAAATGTGAAGTTAACAAAGAGTAGAAGGAAGGAAAAAAGAGAAAAGGGAGTTGAGCCTAAAAAGTGGGGTGATGGTGAATCAAAATAAGCATCTAAAGAGATAAGCATAGTGTATACCTAGTTTTCAAATTACAATGAATGAAGGGTCCCGGGAGGAGTAATCCCACTGAAGGGGGATACCAGGAAATACAGATGAAGGGGGTACTCTGAAGAGAGGGTGGGGAATAGGGATGGGCTATCTGTTCGAGTCGAACATGAGTTCGACTCAAACATTGGCTGTTCGCCCGTTCGCTGAACAGCAAACAATTTGGGATGTTTGCGGGAAATTCGAAAAGCCACGGAACACCCTTTAAAATCCTATGGGAGAAATCTAAATTGCTAATTTGAAATGTTTATATGTAAGTTATGGTCCTGCCCCAGGGGACATGTATCAATGCAAAAAAAGTTTTAAAAACGACCGTTTTTACGGGAGCAGTGATTTTAATAATGCTTAAAGTGAAACAATAAAAGTGAAATATTCCTTTAAATTTTGTAACTGGAGGTTGTCTATAGTATGCCTGTAAATTAGCGCATGTTTCCCGTGTTTATAACAGTCCGAAAGCAAAATGACATTTCTAAAGGAAAAAAAGTCATTTAAAAGTGCTAGCACCGGCTATTAATGAATTGTCGGTCACGACAATACACATGAAAGTCATTAAAAGTCATATTGAAAAATAAAAAAAAAATGCGTGGGGGTCCCCCAAAATTCTATTACCAGGCCCTTCAGGTCTGGTATGGATATTAAGGGGAATTCCGCGCCAAAATTAAAAAAAATGGCATGGGGATCCCCCCAAAAATCCACAGGAGACGGCTTGGGACAAGTCCTTTATGAAAATAAAAAATAAAAAAGAGATTCCAGCGATGTAATCCAATAAATCCATGCTCCTACTCCAGTAATGTAATCCAATTCTCGATCTCCAGTGATGGATGATCTCCAGTGACTCCAGCGAGGAACACGCACAGGATCCTGCCTCCACCGGAGGCACCCAGCCAATGATGCAATGCTAAATTGACTGCTCTTATGTAGCTGAGGGCGGGGTCACGTGATGGGTCCCCCTCTGACAAGGGTAAATGCCGGGGTTTCCCAGTGATGTGTACGGGTGACCCCGCCCCCCCTGATGCAATGGGAATCCTGCATCAGAGTGAAACTTTTATTGTTTCACTTTAACCACTTCCAGACCGCAGCACGCCGATGTACGTCCAAACTTTGAAGGGGGAAATCATTGTTATGGCAGCAGCTAGCTGCCATAATCCCAGTATCCCCATTTTCGTGCGGCGGCCGCCTTTCTGATAAAAGTGGTCCCTGCGGCGGATTTACCACGAGATCACTTTTTATTGGTGGCGGGAGAGGGCCCCCCTCCCGCCGCGATCCGGTGCCCTCCGCTGCTTACCGCAGCCGTTGGTAGCTGCGGAGGCGATCGCGTCCTTCTCCGTACTGTGCCTGGAGACGAGTGAGGTTAAGATGGCGGCCACTCATCCCCATGACACTGCTGGGTGGAAGCAACGTCAAAATGTCACTTCCGCCCACGCCTCTTAAAGGCATATTTTTTCAATGTCATTTTTTTAAATGACTTTTTTTTTTAAATTGCATTTTAGTGTAAATATGAGATCTGAGGTCTTTTTGACCCCAGATCTCATATTTAAGAGGTCCTGTCATGCTTTTTTCTATTACAAGGTGTCAAGGACTAATACTCACCGAGGCCAAGATGCCGAGAGCGGCTCGCCCTTACGACCACGCGCACCCAGACCCCAGAAGTGGGTACAGAGAGCTGGGGGCATGCGGAGGCACGGGCTTCCAGTAGGCAAGAGATCTGAAGATTGGAAATGGGTGCTCTGGGATCTGTAGGAGGGACCAAAGATCAGGACTGAGGATAAGGCAGAGGAAAGTCTGTAGTGATAAGCAGGGGTCAGATGGGTAGCAGGCCGTTAGACAGTGGTAAGTCCGTTTATGCAGGCAGAGGTCAGGGTATCAGGTAATCAGGCAGAGACAAGTCCGTTATACAGGCAGAGGTCAGGGTATCAGGCAATCCAGCAGAGTAATGGTTAAACAGGCCAAGGGTTCAGTACACAGAGCAGGCAGGTAATAGGATAATCCAGCAGAGTAGTGGTTAAACAGGCCAAGGGTTCAGTACACAGAGCAGGCAGGTAATAGGATAATCCAGCAGAGTAGTGGTTAAACAGGCCAAGGGTTCAGTACACAGAGCAGGCAGATAATGGGACAATCCAGCAGAGTAGTGGTTAAACAGGCCAAGGATTCAGTACATAGAGCAGGCAGATAACAGGATACTTTCAGGCACAGGGAAACTGGGAGAGCTGACAACGAACCAGCAACCCGACTGGGCGCTGGAGCCGTCAGAAATAGTCTCCCTGCCCGGCGAGTGCGTCAGCGTGACGCGCTACCGGGCACCCGCACAGGCGACGGCGCGCACACGGGGACCGCCGTGCACCCGCGCGCGCCGCACCATCAGGCCACGGACGGGTGTGCCGCGAGGCGCCGGTCCACCGCGCATGCGCACCGGAGCCCGGCGAGCGGAGGCGCTCCCTGACTCCTGACCGTGCCCCCCTCCTAAGGGCGGACACTGGACACCTAGGCTAGCCATCAATTCTGGATGATCTTGGTGGAAAGTTTGGATTAACCGTGGAGCATGCAGGTTCCTAGCGGGTTCCCAAGAATTATCTTCAGGTGGGTAACCCTTCCATTGAATCAGATACTGAAGCTGCCTGCCCTTCTTTCTACAGCTCAGAATGGACTCCACTTCGAACTCATTTTCGCCATCGATTCTGTCTGGCGGGGGAGGAGGCTCCCTTCTTCCCGGAAAAGGGCTAGGCACCACAGGCTTTAACAATGACACGTGGAAAACAGTGTGAATCCGATATGTCTTGGGAAGTGCTAGCTCAACAGCCACAGGGTTAATGATTCTCTTGACTTGGAAAGGACTGATGAACTTGGGTCCAAGTTTTCGAGATGGCAATGGTAATCTAAGGTTAGTGGTGGACAACCAGACCTCTTCTCCTAAGTCAAACTTTGGGTTCGCCTTTCTGCCCCAATCGTACTGTTTCTTGTAGTCTTCCTGCGCCTTGTGTAACATATCTTGGATTTTCTGGAAGTTAGATTGCAACGAGGTTATCCTGTCCTGGGCTGCGGGGACTGTCATTTCGGTAATGTCGTTAGCAAAGGACGTGGGATGGAACCCACAATTTGCCCAGAAGGGTGTCTGGTTGGTAGAGGCATGAATTGAATTGTTGTATGCAAATTCAGCGTAGGGAAGAAGACTCGCCCAATCATCCTGAGAACCTGAGTAGAAGCAACGGAGGTATTGCTCTAACGTTTGGTTTGTCCTCTCCGTTTGGCCGTCGCTTTGGGGGTGATAAGCTGAAGAGAGACAGACGTTGATGTCCACGAACTTGCAGAGTTCCCTCCAGAATTTGGACGTAAATTGTACGCCCCTATCCAAAACAATGTTTCTTGGTATACCATGGAGCCTAACGACCTCTTTTAGGAAGACATTGGCTGTGTCTACGGCAGAGGGAGTGCCCCTCATGGGCAAGAAATGGGCCATCTTGGAGAGGCGGTCGACAACGACAAGAATGGTAGAAACATTTTCTGAGGTAGGTAGGTCGACAATAAAATCCATGGACACATCAGCTCATGGCCGCTCCGGGATGGGCAATGGTTTGAGAAGACCCCAGGACCTAGTGTTTTGGCCCTTGTTCCGCTGGCACAGAGAACAGGACGTCACATACTCTTTACAGTCCCGTCTCCATCCCAGCCACCAGAAAGAGCGAGAAAGTAGTTCAGACATCTTCCTAATCCCGAAGTGTCCTGCCATCTTATGGTCGTGACACATCTTAAGGGCTAAGGGCCGAGTCACTTGTGGTACGAATATTTTTCCTTTAATCCCAAAAAAATCCTCATATTTCCTCAAGGAGTGCACTACTGGTTCAGTGCACGAGCTAGATGAGGATCTAATGGATGACATTAAGTCTGCCTGAGTTAATCCAAGGAAGTTTTGTGGAGAGAGGATCGTGCTTGGTGCTGACGTTTGAGAGTCTGCGGAGAACATCCGAGAGAGGGCATCGGCCTTTCCGTTCTTTGCTCCAGGTCTGTAGGCTATATGAAAGTTGAAACGGGAAAAGAAGAGGGCCCAACGGGCTTGGCGGGGTTTTAGTCGTCTTGCTGTTCAGAGGTTCTCTAGATTCTTGTGATCCGTAAAGATCATGACCGGGTGTACTGCACCTTCCAGCAAATACCTCCACTCCTCTAAAGCAAACTTTATAGCCAGCAGCTCCCTGTCACCCACATTATAGTTGAGTTCCGGTGGACTGAGTTTCCTGGAGGCGAAAGCTACCGGATGTAGAATGGCCTTAGGTCCCTGTCTCTGGGAGAGAATTGCTCCAGTTGCAATCTCAGATGCGTCTACCTCTAATACGAAAGGTTGAGTCGGGTCAGGATGACAGAGAATCGGGGCGGAACTGAACAACTTCTTCAATTTTAGAAAAGCCTCTTGAGCGGCTGAGGACCACTGAAAAGAACTGTGCTGACGAGTCAATTGGGTGATAGGTGCCACAATGGCTGAGAATCCAACAATAAATTTTCGATAGAAGTTGGCGAACCCGATAAACCTCTGTACCCCTTTCTTGTTAGATGGAGCCGGCCGCTCCTGGATTGCCTGAATCTTCTGTGGGTTTATTGCGACCCCATTGGTTGAAAGGATGAATCCCAGAAACTGTATGGTCGACTTTTCAAATTCACACTTTTCAGCTTTCAGGTATAGCTTGTGCTGTTGAAGTATGGTAAGAACTTTCTTTACGTGTCTCTTGTGTATCTCTAGAGTGGGGGAGAAGATAAGAATATCGTCCAGGTATACAACAAGGAAGTCATCCAGGTATTCTCGAAATATGTCATTCACCAGGTGTTGAAAGGTGGCCGGGGCATTACAGAGTCCGAATGGCATCACTAAGTACTCAAAATGCCCGAATCTGGACCTAAAAGCCGTCTTCCACTCGTCCCCAGCCCTGATCCTGACGAGATTGTAGGCCCCCCGGAGATCAAGTTTAGAGAACACCTTAGCTGATCGGAACCTCTGAAATAGCTCGGGAATGAGTGGTAGCGGATACCGGTTCTTAATCGTGATGTTATTGAGCTGTCGATAATCTACACAGGGTCTTAAGGTACCGTCTTTTTTCCCAAAGAAAAAGATACCCGCTCCGGCGGGTGAAGATGAAGGATGGATGAAGCCTTTCTTGAGATTTTCATCTATATATTGTTTAAGAGCTTCTAGCTCAGTTTCTGAGAGAGGGAATATCCGGCCGAATGGAATCTCGGATCCGGGAAGGAGGTAGATCGGACAGTCATAGGACCGATGAGGTGGTAGGCGGTCAGCCATCTGTTTACTGAAGACCTCTGGAAACTCAAGGTACTCAGAGGGAACATGTTGGAGGTTGCCTGATGGCACAGCCATTGTAGCACAGATTTTGGGAGCCGGGAGCAAACAATGTTGAGAGCAATACTGAGAAGAGAAGGATACCGCCTTAGTGCTCCATTTAATCTGTGGGTCGTGAGCCTGTAACCAGGGCAAGCCTAGTATAACGGGGAAGATAGGTGAATGAATCAGGTCGAGCCGTAAAAACTCCCGGTGGCCGGAATCAGTGGTTACCGGAATAGGTTGGGTTTCCTGGGTGATGGGACCTGAGCGAGGAAGGGATCCGTTGGCCAGATGTACCCATAAATCTTGATCTTTAGTTTGCAGAGGAATATTCAAACTGTGCGCCAAGGCAGAGTCTATGAAGCAACTGCATGCTCCGGAATCAATGATGGCCTGCAAGTGGGTCTCCCCTTCCGGAAGCTGTATGGAGATAAACAACATCACATAAGTCTTGGGAATATTATTGTTTGAATAGTTCAACACATTTGGCTGAGGAGACTTACTGGGCCTGATCGGACAGCTGCGCAGGAAATGTCCGGTTCCTCCGCAGTAGAGACATAGGTTGGACTGTCGCCTGCGTTGCTTCTCTTCGGAGGGTAGCGGACCCCGAACCAGGCCGAGCTGCATTGGTTCGAACTCAGGGACCGGTGCAGCAGCAGCCGAAGTTGAGGTCGGGGTCTGTGCAGAGTGGGGTCTTCGTAACGCCCAGGTGGGGCTTGGGTCTTGGAAACGCTCTGAACGTGGCTCCCGCAGTCGCCTATCTAGTTTAGTGGCTGCTTGAATGAGTTCTTCCAAGGAAGCAGGGGTTTCCATCCTAGCTAATTCGTCCTTGAGTAACTCGGACAAGCCTTGGCGGTACTGATAGCGTAGGGCCGGCTCGTTCCAATTTGTATCGGCTGCCTACTTACGGAATTCCACAGTATAGTCCTCAATAGGTCTTCTTCCTTGGGACAGATGGTGCAGGATGGCCTCAGCTGTAGCCATAGCTGGGACATACTCTCAAAGAAGGCCTCGATTGTATTCAGAACAGGACTGCTCTGTTCCATCAAACCGTGGGCCCAAGCTTGGGGTTCTTTGGATAGTAGGGAAATCGCAAATCCCACCTTAACGATTTCTGAAGAAAAGGTTCTCGGCTGGAGAGCGAAGTAGAGGGAGCATGCATTCTTGAAAGCCCTAAACTTCTTACGGTCCCCCGAGAACCGTTCTGGTGTAGGAACCCTGGGTTCCGGAAGTGCCATGACGACGGTGGGGTTGGCGGAAGCCTGAGAGAGCGAACCCCCACTGCTGGGTGCGGAAGCTGCGGCTGCAGAGGGTAGTGACCCTGTGATCTGTACTGAGTCAGCAAGAGTAGATACCTGATGATAGATACCTGATGGCACAGGATCTCCAGAGCAGAGCTCTGTCGGCCTCGGACATCTGGCTGGTTCGTACTGTCAAGGACTAATACTCACTGAGGCCGAGATGCCGAGAGCGGCTCGCCCTTACGACCCAGCACACCCAGACCCCCGAAGTGGGTACAGAGAGCTGGGGGCACGCGGAGGCACGGGCTTCCGGTAGGGAAGAGATCTGAAGATTAGAAACGGGTGCTCTGGGATCTGTAGGAGGGACCAAAGATCAGGACTGAGGATAAGGCAGAGGCAAGTCTGTAGTGATAAGCAGGGGTCAGATGGGTAGCAGGCTGTTAGACAGTGGTAAGTCTGTTTATGCAGGCAGAGGTCACGGTATCAGGTAATCAGGCAGAGACAAGTCCGTTATACAGGCAGAGGTCAGGGTATCAGGCAATCCAGCAGAGTAATGGTTAAACAGGCCAAGGGTTCAGTACACAGAGCAGGCAGGTAATAGGATAATCCAGCAGAGTAGTGGTTAAACAGGCCAAGGGTTCAGTACACAGAACAGGCAGGTAATAGGATAATCCAGCAGAGTAGTGGTTAAACAGGCCAAGGGTTCAGTACACAGAGCAGGCAGATAATGGGACAATCCAGCAGAGTAGTGGTTAAACAGGTCAAGGATTCAGTACACAGAGCAGGCAGATAACAGGATACTTTCAGGCACAGGGAAACTGGGAGAGCTGACGACGAACCAGCAACCTGACTGGGCGCTGGAGCCATCAGAAATAGTCTCCCTGCCCGGCGAGCGCGTCAGCGTGACGCGCTACCGGACACCCGCACGGGCGACGGCGCGCACACGGGGACCACCGTACACCCGCGCGCACCGCACCATCAGACCGTGGACGGGTGTGCGGCGAAGCGCCAGTCCACCGCGCATGCGCACCGGAGCCCAGCGAGCGGAGACGCTCCCTGACTCCTGACACAAGGGATGTTTACATTCAAACATTAATTTTTTTTTAAACAGTGTAAAAATAAATAAAATAATGTAAAATAAATAATAAAAATTAAAAAAAAATGTTTAAAAACCCCCCGTCCCGACGAGCTCACACGCAGAAGCGAACGCATATGCGAGTAGCGCCCGCATATGAAAACGGTGGTCATACGATATATGTGAGGTATCGCTGCGACCGGTAGAGCGAGCGCAATAATTCTAGCCCTAGACTTCCTCTGTAACGCAAAACATGCAACCTGTAGAATTTTTTAAACGTTGCCTATGGAGATTTTTGAGGGTAAAAGTTTGACGCCATTCCACGAGCTAGTGCAATTTTGAAGCGTGACATGTTGGGTATCAATTTACTTGGCGTAACATTATATTTCACAATATAAAAAAAATTGGGCTAACTTTACTGTTGTCTTACTTTTTTATTCAAAAAAGTGATTTTTTTCCAAAAAAAGTGCGCTTATAAGACCGCTGCGCAAATACGGTGCAAAAAAAAGTATTGCAATGACCGCCATTTTATTCTCTAGGGTGTTCGAAAAAAAACATATATAATGTTTGGGGGTTCTAAGTAATTTTCTAGCAAAAAAAAACTGTTTTAAACATGTAAACACCTAAAATCCAAAACGAGGCTGGTCCTTAAGTGGTTAAGCACTATTAAAACCACTGCTCCCGAAAAAACGGTCGTTTTTAAAACTTTTTTTGCATTGATACATGTCCCCTGAGGCAGCACCCAGGTCCCCAAACACTTTTTATGACAATATAAAAACCTTCTTTAAAATTAGCACTTTTGATTTTTCATGTTCGTGTCCCATAGACTTTAACGTTGTTTGCGTGTTCGAACAAATTTTTTGCCTGTTCGCATGTTCTGGATGCGAACCGAACAGGGGGGTGTTCGGCCCATCCCTAGTGGGGAATGACAGCGCACAAGGCACAGACACACCACAATCCCACCCAAATGCCCTGTAAAGGGAGATAAAGTGCCCAAGGTAAATGAATGAGCCCGCTATAAATTTCCTTGAATGGAGAGGGCTATACAATAGCCATAATGGGCCTGTGGTTTAAAACACAAGGGTAAAGAACTTACAGTTTTAATTAGGCAGCAAAGCTTCTCCCGGGTACAAGATCCAGCCTATGGATGAGCAGGCTACTGCCTGCTACTTATAGTCCCCAACCCTGTGACGTTTCACTAACATCGGCCGTAGCCGCGAAGAAAAACATACCTGGGATGCCAGAGTGTCATTGTGTAGCGCAAGAGAGAGAGGAAAGGCAGCCACATATGATAACAATGTTGTACACAAGAGAATAAATAAATATAAAAACTGTAAAGTTAACATAGGCAAAAAAATAAACAATGTAATGAGATACATACAGTCGATATAGTGGGAATAGGTAAATCCCCATACAGGGCCAGAGCAACCAAAAGAGCACATAACGGACTTTGCCTTCTCTCTCACAACATTTTTCTGTTTATCTTTTTCCTCTTCTGTTTGGAAGCATTTCTCCCCCTGGATAAAATATGCTCAGCATACTGATACACATTACATGCTATTTGTCTCTAGAGGTTCTCTGTGACATATTTGCCCTGCTCCTTGGCCACTGTTCCTTATCATTTTTCCTGGGTGTGGATAGCCAGCGAGTCTGCTATAAGTTTTTAATATTACAGCAACGGTGGGTACATACATTTTTTATGTTAAATACCCCCGCTCTCTCAAGCTTTCTTACCTATTCTGGTCAGGTGGTGGGTTCCCCATTTTTCCTCCCCCCTCCTGCTTTTCCCTTCCCCCTTTCTCCCCCCCTTCCCCCTCCCCTCCCTTTCTTCCTCTCCCATCTCTTTCCCTTCCCTTCCTCTCCTCCTCTCCCCCCCCTTTTTCTTTCCTTCCTTTGTCTTTTACCTCCCTCTTTTCTTTTCTTTTTCCTCTCCTCCCCCTTCTTTCCTTCCCCCCCCATCGTTTGGTTCTCCTCCCCCCTTCCTCTGTTTCCCTTCTTGTCCATGTCCCTCGCCACCCTCTCCCCCATCTCCCTCCTTCCCTTCCTTTCCCCCCCACTCTCCAGCTCCCCTTCCCTTCCTCTTTCCTTTCTCCCCCCCTTCTTGTTTCCTTTCCCTCTTTCCCTCCTTCTCCCTTTCCTTTCCTTCCCTCCCCCTTCTTTCCCCTCCCCCTCTCCTTTACCGGTCCCTCACCACTTTCTACCCTTACCTGATACACATGGGTGGTTGCCTTTTTCAAAGAACCATGCCTTTATAGCTGTTTATACCTCATTTTTTATTTCTTACAATAGCATCATCCTTAAGTGCCCCCCTGGGAACGCCTCCATGTGGGCGTCTCACAGTGTCGCTCTAGCCCCTTTGTGGGCCTAGGTTGGTGGGTGCAATTTTAAACAAAGATTACCTTCTCCAATACAAATAGTGTATATGTATGTATACACATGTTGTTTACTGTAGATATGTTTCCCATTGTAGATATGTTTTGTAATGTTGATTTTGTACTTTTCTTACTTTGTAGAATATGTACTAAGACGCCTCCTGAAGAAGCGGCTTGACCGCGAAACTGTAGAGGTCACGTCTGCAAGTACTATATTATGTGCCTTCATTTTTTCTTGTGTGGGCACTACCAATATAACTTGTCTGTTAACATTGCTGTAAACAATTTTTTTGTGATTGTGTTATTATGTCATGGTTCATATGTTGTCCTTTGCTGGACTTTTTAATATCCTATTTTTGAATAAATTTATGAATTTTTATTATACCCTTGTGTATGTCCCCTTGGTACCGCAATAGTCCTAAATAATTTTGGAAAGAGGTAGGACCTAATTGGAGAGGCCCTCTTTTGTTTTCTCTTTCAACCCCACACTGCTCAAAGGGACATGAATCCTGAGGCTGGATTATATGCAAAAAAAGATTAAGAATATACATATGATACACGTACAGGCACAGATAGAACATTAAGAATAACAGACCGTGGGCATGGATGGATTGCATCGAATGGGGCAGGTGAACATAACTAAACGGTTACCAGTTATCATCACAAAAAAATGCATGGAGATGTAACTGTACAGTCAAGGTTAATGCAAGATCTGCGGGAACCCCAGAAAGAGAATATAGGAGACAACTGATTTACAAGAATGGTCTATAGGAGTTGACTTCATTTAGGCCAGGTGGAATGGTGGCATTAAGCCTCTCAAGCCAGAGGGTTTCCCTCTGCAAGAGTACTCTGTCACGGTCCCCCCCTCTGGCATCCAGGGGCACCACCTCCAAGGCTAAAAATTTAACAACTCAAGGATTGAATTTGTGGTGGAGGCCCATGTGTTGGCCGATGGTGATAAGTTTACCATTAATTGAGTGGTCTCCGATTCTCTGCCTGAGTTCCCTAAAAATTTATTGGATGATGGTACAACCCTTGTTTGGTCGTGTTTATTCATTAATATCGTTTGTAGAGGCTAATCATAATTTTCATGTGCAAAATCATGTGCAAAAACATTCATAAAAGTGCCTCTAAGTGTAACATGAGCAAAATAGAGATGCCATTTTTGTTTTGTACCTTAGGCCTGAGCAGAGACAAAACTATTAAAGTGTATATGTGGTTTTGCCTTATGAAAATATATGTAGCTTTAAATATACTTTAGCGTTTTCTTTTGAAATGTATTATGCTTTGGAAATAACTGAAAAAACAATTTCTATTGCTTTGTGTAAATGTGTAGTGTTTACTAAACTCTTAACCTCTTGAACTTCATTTAGATCTCAATTTGTCAAGGTGATACATGGGTTCATTTCAAGCTGTTGCTTTTTCCATTAAAAAGTCTTGATACAAGATGTGCCCTATCTGAACTCTTATAACTTACAATGCTAATAAAGCGCGGCAAGAATTTTTTTCTTGCATTTTTCTTCTGGTAGTTTTCTAATAGTAACAGTTCTGCTTCAAGAGTGCAGTACCTGGTCAGCTTTTCAACACATTGGGGCTGGTTTACTGAAACTGGAGAGTGTAAAATCTGGTGCAACTGTGCATGGTAGCCAATTGACTTCTAGCCTCAGCTAGTTCAATTAAGCTTTTACAATAAAACCTGGAAGCTAATTGGTTTCTATGAGGAGCTGGGCCAGATTTAGCACTCTCCAGTTTTGGTAAATCAACCCCATTGTCTCTATATACTGTATGTAAAAACTGTTTCACAACTTGCTCCATGATATTCTATCTGCAGATATGAGATAATAATTATCTAATCTAACTGCATTTCCCATATGACAACTTGCATCCAGAGCATAAGACAGTACTGTTTATAACCTCCCTCCACTGTCATAAATGCAGTGGAGGGAGGTTTTTTTGGGAGCGGTGATTTTAATAACGCTTAAAGTGAAACAATACAAATGAAATATTCCTTTATATATTGTGCCTGGGGGGTGTCCTTAGTATGCCTGTAAAGTAGAACATCTTTCCCTTGTTTATAACAGTACCACAGCAAAATGACATTTCTAAAGGAAAAATGTCATTTAAAACTGCTTGCAGCTGTAACGTATTGTTGGATCCTGGCAATATAGATAAAAATACCAAAAATACAAAAAAATTGGCGTGGATGTCCCCCCCCCAAAAAAAATCCATACCAGGCCCTTCAGGTCTGGTATGGATATTATGGGGAACCCCGCACCAAAATTTTTCAAAAAATGGTGTGGGGTTACCCCAGGCCCCCAGGCACTATATACTCTGAATAGCAGTATATATACTATACGGCCTGACCTATATACTCTGCAGAAAAACTGGGCCTTAGGTGTTGGTGGTACCAGAACATTGTAATCCCTCACAGTTACTATTGTTGGGGGCAGGAACAGGCCCTGCTGTGAAATATGATATCAAAATTTGTAATTACATGCCCTTGTTAAACAATAGCAGAAAAATTGGCCCTTTGGTTTTGGTGGAGCCAGCACACTGTAACCCCTCACAGTTAACTATTATTTTAAAAATTGTAATTGCATGGCCCTGTTAAACAGGGGAAGACAATTTGGGCCTTGGGTGGTGGAGCCCTAAACCAAAAATATTGTTGGAAGCTAGCATCTTCAAGATTGAGGAGGAATAGGATAGTCAGCATAGGCAGTCTTCAAGGGATCCCAGATCCATAGCAAATTCAATCAGTTACATCAGCGTCAGATGCTTGATAGCTGCTGATCCAAGACTGATTCATTTTAATGAATGTGAGCCTATAAATGGAGTCTGTGGACAAGTGCACTCTTTGATCTGTTACAAACCCTCCAGCAGAACTGAATGTGCATTCAGAAAGCATGTTGGATGCAGGACAGGCCAGTAGCTCAATTGCATATTGAGCAAGTTCTGGCCAGTGGTCCATCCTCAAGACCCAGTAACTCAGTGGATGCTCTGTTGGAAAGGTCTCCAAGTCTGCTCTTGCCCCTAGATATTTCTGTACCATATAATGCAGATGCTGATGATGGTTGCTTGAACTGATCAGACCTTGATGCAGAGGACTGAAAAATTGCTTAAAGGCATCAGTTAGCTGGCCACCTTCTCCACCGCTTTTCCTATGACTAAACGAAGCCTCAGCAACATGTCCAGCACCAGGAAATGGTAACCTACCAGGGTCTGGAAATGCGTTACACAAAGCTTTCTTCAAAGCCTCCTGAAGAGGTTTCATCCTCTGCTCCCTCTGTGAAGGCAGGATGAGTTCTGCAACTTTACCCTTGTAACGTGGATCAAGAAGGGTTGCCAGCCAGTAATGACCCCTCTACTTCATATCACGAATCCTAGGGTCCTTTCGCAGGCTTTGCAGAATCAGGGAGGCCATGAAGCATAAGTTTGCAGAGGCATTTGATTCTGAGTCCTCTCTCTGGGTCACTAAGGCTCACATAATCTGTACTTAACCCCCTCCCAGCCACATACAACTCCTTGGGTTTCTGGGGACTGAAAAGCATCCCTTAAAGACTGCTGCATGTTATCCTCTACATCAATGTTGACACAATCCTCCTCTTCTTCTTCTTCCTGTGTGTTTGATGGCCCCACAGGAATGCTATCTGGATAAAGGGGGCCTTGAGAGGAAAAGAAGTCCTCCTCTTCCTCCCGTTATTTGGCCTCAATTGCCCTGTCCATGAGTCCTCAAAGCGTGTGCTCCAGTAGGAAGACTAGAGGGACAGTGTCACTGATGCATGCTTTGTTGCTGCTCATCATCCTAGTGGCCTCCTTAAATGGCGACAGCACAGTGCAATGCATCCTTGATCAGCAGTAGGGATGAGCATCGTCTGTTTGATCGTATGCCAAATTGCGAACGATATGGGCCGCTCGCGCCAAATTCGAGTGGCGCGCCATAATTTACTGCGACATCGCAGTGCATTGCTGGCTGATGATTGGCCAAGCATGCACTATGATCCACATGCTTGGGCAATCACAGCGCCGTCTGTACAGAGAGCTGTAATTGGCCAAAGCCAGGGTGGCTTTGGCCAATTATGGCTCAGTGGGTTTAGTACACACCCCACACTGTATAAGGCCGCCTGCACGTCAGCACTGTGTAGTGTGTTCCGGCATTGAGAGACAGAGACAGAGAGACAGTGTCATTTGATTTAAGTTAGATAGATTAGGCAGGACAGTCAGTCAGTTAGCTGCACTTACAGTGTATTGTGTATATATATGCATCCCAGGTGTTGTATATATATATATATATACACTGTATTCAGTTTAGCTAGATCCGATCGTGTTATCATCTTCCTACTGACAGGCAGGTAGGTGTTGTTACAGTATTTGAAGAAAATTGCTGGTGTTCTTCTGATCCTATTAGTCCTATTAGCTACAGTATTTACAGTTAGTGTAGTGCGTCCTCTGCACAGTGTGCACCTAAAGCTACCTGTAGAAGATTGGTGGTGTTTTTCTGATCCTATCACTACCGCAGGTAGCTACATTATTTTTTAGTGTAGTGCGACCTCTGCACAGTGTTCAGCTAAAGCTACCAGTTAGTGTAGTGCGACCTCTGCACAGTGTTCAGCTAAAGCTACAAGTTAGTGTAGTTCGACCTCTGCACAGTGTTCAGCTAAAGCTACCTGTAGAAGGTTGGTGGTGTTTTCCTGATCCTATCACTACCGCAGGCAGCTACATTATTTACACGTTAGTGTAGTGCAACCTCTGCACAGTGTTCAGCTAAAGCTACCTGTAAAAGGTTGGTGGTGTTTTCCTTATCCTATCACTACTGCAGGCAGCTGCTTTATTTACACGTTAGTGTAGTGCAACCCCTGCACAGTGTTCAGCTAAAGCTACCTGTAGAAGGTTGGTGGTGTTTTCCTGATCCTATCATTATTGCAGGCAGCTACATTCTTTCAACGTTAGTGTAGTGCGTCCTCTGCACAGTGTTCAGCTAAAGCTACAAGTTAGTGTAGTGCAACCTCTGCACAGTGTTCAGCTAAAGCTACATGTTAGTGTAGTGCGACCTCTGCACAGTGTTCAGCTAAAGCTAAAAGTTAGTGTAGTGTGACCTTTGCACAGTATTCAGCTAAAGCTCCAAGTTAGTGTAGTGCGACCTCTGCACAGTGTTCAGCTAAAGCTCCAAGTTAGTGTAGTGCGACCTCTGCACAGTGTTCAACTAAAGCTCCAAGTTAGTGTAGTGCGACCTCTGCACAGTGTTCAGCTAAAGCTCCAAGTTAGTGTAGTGCGACCTCTGCACAGTGTTCAGCTAAAGCTCCAAGTTAGTGTAGTGCGACCTCTGCACAGTGTTCAGCTAAAGCTACAAGTAAGTGTAGTGCGACCTCTGCACAGTGTTCAGCTAAAGCTACCTGTAGAAGGTTGGTGGTGTTTTCCTGATCCTATCACTACCGCAGGCAGCTACATTATTTACACGTTAGTGTAGTGCGAACTCTGCACAGTGTTCAACTAAAGCTACCTGTAGAAGGTTGGTGGTGTTTTCCTGATGCTATCACTACCGCAGGCAGCTACATTATTTCAACGTTAGTGTAGTGCGTCCTCTACACAGTGTTCAGCTAAAGCTACATGTTAGTGTAGTGCGACCTCTGCACAGTGTTTAGCTAAAGCTACATGTTAGTGTAGTGCGACCTCTGCACAGTGTTCAGCTAAAGCTACAAGTTAGTGTAGTGCGACCTCTGCACAGTGTTCAGCTAAAGCTACAAGTTAGTGTAGTGCGACCTCTGCACAGTGTTCAGCTAAAGATACAAGTAAGTGTAGTGTGACCTCTGCACAGTGTTCAGCTAAAGCTACCTGTAGAAGGTTGGTGGTGTTTTCCTGATCCTATCACTACCGCAGGCAGCTACATTATTTACACGTTAGTGTATTGCGACCTCTGTACAATGTTCAGCTAAAGCTACCTGTAGAAGGTTGGTGGTGTTTTCCTGATCCTATCATTATTGCAGGCAGCTACATTATTTCAACGTTAGTGTAGTGCGTCCTCTACACAGTGTTCAGCTAAAGCTACATGTTAGTGTAGTGCGACCTCTGCACAGTGTTCAGCTAAAGCTTCAAGTTAGTGTAGTTCGACCTCTGCACAGTGTTCAGCTAAAGCTACAAGTTAGTGTAGTTCGACCTCTGCACAGTGTTCAGCTAAAGCTACCTGTAGAAGGTTGGTGGTGTTTTCCTGATCCTATCACTACCGCAGGCAGCTGCTTTATTTACACGTTAGTGTAGTGCAACCTCTGCACAGTGTTCAGCTAAAGCTACCTGTAGAAGGTTGGTGGTGTTTTCCTGATCCTATTATTACCGCAGGCAGCTACATTATTTCAACGTTAGTGTAGTGCGTCCTCTGCACAGTGTTCAGCTAAAGCTATAAGTTAGTGTAGTGCGACCTCTGCACAGTGTTCAGCTAAAGCTACAAGTTAGTGTAGTTCTACCTCTGCACAGTGTTCAGCTAAAGCTACAAGTTAGTGTAGTTCGACCTCTGCACAGTGTTCAGCTAAAACTACCTGTAGAAGGTTGGTGGTGTTTTCCTGATTCTATCACTACCGCAGGCAGCTACATTATTTACACGTTAGTGTAGTGCAACCTCTGCACAGTGTTCAGCTAAAGCTACCTGTAGAAGGTTGGTAATGTTTTCTTGATCCTATCACTACCGCAGGCAGCTACTTTATTTACATGTTAGTGTAGTGCAAGCTCTGCACAGTGTTCAGCTAAAGCTACCTGTAGAAGGTTGGCGGTGCTTTCCTGGTCCTATCACTACCGCAGGCAGCTGCTTTATTTACACGTTAGTGTAGTGCAACCTCTGCACAGTGTTCAGCTAAAGCTACCTGTAGAAGGTTGGTGGTGTTTTCCTGATCCTATCACTATCGTAGGCAAAAATATTATTTAAACGTTAGTGTAATGCGTCCTCTGCACAGTGTTCAGCTAAAGCTTAGAGTAATGCCCCGTACACACGGTCGGATTTTCCGATGGAAAATGTGTGATAGGACCTTGTTGTCGGAAATTCCGACCGTGTGTAGGCTCCATCACACATTTTCCATTGGATTTTCCGACACACAAAGTTTGAGAGCAGGATATAAAATTTTCCGACAACAAAATCCGTTGTCGGAAATTCCAATCGTGTGTACACAAATCCGACGAACAAAGTGCCAAGCATGCTCAGAATAAATAAAGAGATGAAAGCTATTGGCCACTGCCCTGTTTATAGTCCCGACATACGTGTTTTACGTCACCACGTTCAGAACGATCGGATTTTCTGACAACTTTGTGTGACCGTGTGTATGCAAGACAAGTTTGAGCCAACATCCGTCGGAAAAAATCCTAGGATTTTGTTGTCGGAATGTCCGAACAAAGTCCGACCGTGTGTACGGGGCATTAGAGTAGTGCGACTTCTGCACAGTGTTCAGCTAAAGCTATAAGTTAATGTAGTGCGACCTCTGCACAGTGTTCAGCTAAAGCTACAAGTTAGTGTAGTGTGACCTCTTCACAGTGTTAAGCTAAAGCTACCTGTAGAAGGTTGGTGGTGTTTTCCTGATCCTATCACTACCGCAGGCAGCTACATTATTTTATACGTTAGTGTATTGCGACCTCTGTACAGTGTTCAACTAAACCTACCTGTAGAAGGTTGGTGGTGTTTTCCTGATCCTATCACTACCGCAGGCAGCTACATTATTTACACGTTAGAGAAGTGCGACATCTGCACAGTGTTCAGCTAAAGCTACCTGTAGAAGGTTGGTGGTGTTTTCCAGATCCTATCACTATCGCAGGCAGCTACATTATTTCAACGTTAGTGTAGTGCGTCCTCTGCACAGTGTTCAGCTAAAGCTACAAGTTAGTGTAGTGCGACCTCTGCACAGTGTTCAGCTAAAGCTACATGTTAGTGTAGTGCGACCTCTGCACAGTGTTCAGCTAAAGCTACAAGTTAGTGTAGTGCGACCTCTGCACAGTGTTCAGCTAAAGCTACAAGTTAGTGTAGTTCGACCTCTGCACAGTGTTCAGCTAAAGCTACCTGTAGAAGGTTGGTGGTGTTTTCCTGGTCCTATCACTACCGCAGGCAGCTACATTATTTACACGTTAGTGTATTGCGACCTGTGTACAGTGTTCAACTAAAGCTACCTGTAGAAGGTTGGTGGTGTTTTCCTGATCCTAACACTACAGCAGGCAGCTACTTTATTTACACGTTAGTGTAGTGCAACCTCTGCACAGTGTTCAGCTAAAGCTACCTGTAGAAGGTTGGTGGTGTTTTCCTGATCCTATCACTACCGCAGGCAGCTACATTATTTCAACGTTTGTGTAGTGCGTCCTCTGCACAGTGTTCAGCTAAAGCTACAAGTTAGTGTAGTGCGACCTCTGCACAGTGTTCAGCTAAAGCTAATGGTTAGTGTAGTACGACCTCTGCACAGTGTTCAGCTAAAGCTAAAAGTTAGTGTAGTGCGACCTCTGCACAGTGTTCAGCTAAAGCTACAAGTTAGTGTAGTTCGACCTCTGCGCAGTGTTCAGCTAAAGCTACCTGTAGAAGGTTGGTGGTGTTTTCCTGATCCTAACACTACCGCAGGCAGCTGCTTTATTTACACGTTAGTGTAGTGCAACCTCTGCACAGTGTTCAGCTAAAGCTACCTGTAGAAGGTTGGTGGTGTTTTCCTGATCCTATCACTACCGCAGGCAGCTACATTATTTCAACGTTTGTGTAGTGCATCCTCTGCACAGTGTTCAGCTAAAGCTACAAGTTAGTGTAGTGCAACCTCTGCACAGTGTTCAGCTAAAGCTACATGTTAGTGTAGTGCGACCTCTGCACAGTGTTCAGCTAAAGCTAAAAGTTAGTGTAGTGCGACCTCTGCACAGTGTTCAGCTAAAGCTACAAGTTAGTGTAGTTCGACCTCTGCACAGTGTTCAGCTAAAGCTACCTGTAGAAGGTTGGTGGTGTTTTCCTTATCCTATCACTACCGCAGGCAGCTACTTTATTTACATGTTAGTGTAGTGCAAGCTCTGCACAGTGTTCAGCTAAAGCTACCTGTAGAAGGTTGGCGGTGCTTTCCTGGTCCTATCACTACCGCAGGCAGCTGCTTTATTTACACGTTAGTGTAGAGCAACCTCTGCACAGTGTTCAGCTAAAGCTACCTGTAGAAGGTTGGTGGTGTTTTCCTGATACTATCACTATCGTAGGCAAAAATATTATTTAAACGTTAGTGTAATGCGTTCTCTGCACAATGTTCAGCTAAAGCTTCAAGTTAGAGTAGTGCGACTTCTGCACAGTGTTCAGCTAAAGCTATAAGTTAGTGTAGTGCGACCTCTGCACAGTGTTCAGCTAAAGCTACAAGTTAGTGTAGTGTGACCTCTGCACAGTGTTCAGCTAAAGCTACCTGTAGAAGGTTGGTGGTGTTTTCCTGATCCTATCACTACCGCAGGCAGCTACATTATTTTATACGTTAGTATATTGCGACCTCTGTACAGTGTTCAACTAAACCTACCTGTAGAAGCTTGGTGGTGTTTTCCTGATCCTATCACTACCGCAGGCAGCTACATTATTTACACGTTAGAGAAGTGCGACATCTGCACAGTGTTCAGATAAAGCTACCTGTAGAAGGTTGGTGGTGTTTTCCTGATCCTATCACTATCGAAGGCAGCTACATTATTTCAATGTTAGTGTAGTGCGTCCTCTGCACAGTGTTCAGCTAAAGCTACATGTTAGTGTAGTGCGACCTCTGCACAGTGTTCAGCTAAAGCTACAAGTTAGTGTAGTGCAACCTCTGCACAGTGTTCAGCTAAAGCTACATGTTAGTTTAGTGCGACCTCTGCACAGTGTTCAGCTAAAGCTAAAAGTTAGTGTAGTGCGACCTCTGCACAGTGTTCAGCTAAAGCTACAAGTTAGTGTAGTGCAACCTCTGCACAGTGTTCAGCTAAAGCTACCTGTAGAAGGTTGGTGGTGTTTTCCTGATCCTATCACTACCGCAGGCAGCTGCTTTATTTACATGTTAGTGTAGTGCAACCTCTGCACAGTGTTCAGCTAAAGCTACCTGTAGAAGGTTGGTGGTGTTTTCCTGATCCTATCACTACCGCAGGCAGCTACATTATTTCAACGTTAGTGTAGTGCGTCCTCTGCACAGTGTTCAGCTAAAGCTACAAATTAGTGTTGTGCGACCTCTGCACAGTGTTCAGCTAAAGCTACATGTTAGTGTAGTGCGACCTCTGCACAGTGTTCAGCTAAAGCTAAAAGTTAGTGTAGTGCGACATCTGCACAGTGTTCAGCTAAAGCTACAAGTTAGTGTAGTTCGACCTCTGCACAGTGTTCAGCTAAAGCTACCTGTAGAAAGTTGGTGGTGTTTTCCTGATCCTATCACTACCGCAGGCAGCTACATTATTTACACGTTAGTGTAGTGCAACCTCTGCACAGTGTTCAGCTAAAGCTACCTGTAGAAGGTTGGTGGTGTTTTCCTGATCCTATCACTACCGCAGGCAGCTACTTTATTTACACATTAGTGTAGTGCAACCTCTGCACAGTGTTCAGCTAAAGCTACCTGTAGAAGGTTGGTGGTGTTTTCCTGGTCCTATCACTACCACAGGCAGCTACATTATTTACACGTTAGTGTAGTGCAACCTCTGCACAGTGTTCAGCTAAAGTTACCTGTAGAAGGTTGGTGGTGTTTTCCTGATCCTATCACTACCGCAGGCAGCTACTTTATTTACACATTAGTGTAGTGGAACCTCTGCACAGTGTTCAGCTAAAGCTACCTGTAGAAGGTTGGTGGTGTTTTCCTGGTCCTATCACTACCGCAGGCAGCTACATTATTTACACGTTAGTGTATTGCGACCTCTGTACAGTGTTCAACTAAAGCTACCTGTAGAAGGTTGATGGTGTTTTCCTGATCCTATCACTACCGCAGGCAGCTACATTATTTTAAGGTTAGTGTAGTGCGTCCTCTGCACAGTGTTCAGCTAAAGCTACAAGTTAGTGTAGTGGGACCTCTGCACAGTGTTCAGCTAAAGCTACATGTTAGTGTAGTGCGACCTCTGCACAGTGTTCAGCTAAAGCTACAAGTTAGTGTAGTGCGACCTCTGCACTGTGTTCAGCTAAAGCTACAAGTTAGTGTAGTTCGACCTCTGCACAGTGTTCAGCTAAAGCTACCTATAGAAGGTTGGTGGTGTTTTCCTAATCCTATCACTACCGCAGGCAGCTACATTATTTATACGTTAGTGTGGTGCAACCTCTGCACAGGGTTTAGCTAAAGCTACCTGTAGAAGGTTGGTGGTGTTTTCCTGATCCTATCACTACCACAGGCAGCTACTTTATTTACACGTTAGTGTAGTGCAACCTCTGCACAGTGTTCAGCTAAAGATACCTGTAGAAGGTTGGTGGTGTTTTCCTGGTCCTATCACTACCGCAGGCAGCTACATTATTTACACATTAGTGTAGTGCGACCTCTGCACAGTGTTCAGCTAAAGCTACAAGTTAGTGTAGTGCGACCTCTGCACAGTGTTCAGCTAAAGCTACAAGTTAGTGTAGTTCGACCTCTGCACAGTGTTCAGCTAAAGCTACCTGTAGAAGGTTGGTAGTGTTTTCCTGATCCTATCACTACTGCAGGCAGCTACTTTATTTACATGTTAGTGTAGTGCAAGCTCTGCACAGTGTTCAGCTAAAGCTACCTGTAGAAGGTTGGCGGTTCTTTCCTGGTCCTATCACTACCGCAGGCAGCTGCTTTATTTACACGTTAGTGTAGTGCAACCTCTGCACAGTGTTCAGCTAAAGCTACCTGTAGAAGGTTGGTGGTGTTTTCCTGATCCTATCACTATCGTAGGCAAAAATATTATTTAAACGTTAGTGTAATGCGTCCTCTGCACAGTGTTCAGCTAAAGCTTCAAGTTAGAGTAGTGCGACTTCTGCACAGTGTTCAGCTAAAGCTATGAGTTAGTGTAGTGCGACCTCTGCACAGTGTTCAGCTAAAGCTACAAGTTAGTGTAGTGTGACCTCTGCACAGTGTTCAGCTAAAGCTACCTGTAGAAGGTTGGTGGTGTTTTCCTGATCCTATCACTACCGCAGGCAGCTACATTATTTTATACGTTAGTGTATTGCGACCTCTGTACAGTGTTCAACTAAACCTACCTGTAGAAGGTTGGTGGTGTTTTCCTGATCCTATCACTACCGCAGGCAGCTACATTATTTACACGTTAGAGAAGTGCGACATCTGCACAGTGTTCAGCTAAAGCTACCTGTAGAAGGTTGGTAGTGTTTTCCTGATCCTATTACTACCGCAGGCAGCTACTTTATTTACATGTTAGTGTAGTGTAAGATCTGCACAGTGTTCAGCTAAAGCTACCTGTAGAAGGTTGGCGGTGCTTTCCTGGTCCTATCACTACCGCAGGCAGCTGCTTTATTTACACGTTAGTGTAGTGCAACCTCTGCACAGTGTTCCGCTAAAGCTACCTGTAGAAGGTTGGTGGTGTTTTCCTGATCCTATCACTATCGTAGGCAAAAATATTATTTAAACGTTAGTGTAATGCGTCCTCTGCACAGTGTTCAGCTAAAGCTTCAAGTTAGAGTAGTGCGACTTCTGCACAGTGTTCAGCTAAAGCTATAAGTTAGTGTAGTGTGACCTCTACACAGTGTTCAGCTAAAGCTACCTGTAGAAGGTTGGTGGTGTTTTCCTGATCCTATCACTACCGCAGGCAGCTACATTATTTTATACGTTAGTGTATTGCGACCTCTGTACAGTGTTCAACTAAACCTACCTGTAGAAGGTTGGTGGTGTTTTCCTGATCCTATCACTACCGCAGGCAGCTACATTATTTACACGTTAGAGAAGTGCGACATCTGCACAGTGTTCAGCTAAAGCTACCTGTAGAAGGTTGGTAGTGTTTTCCTGATCCTATTACTACCGCAGGCAGCTACTTTATTTACATGTTAGTGTAGTGTAAGATCTGCACAGTGTTCAGCTAAAGCTACCTGTAGAAGGTTGGCGGTGCTTTCCTGGTCCTATCACTACCGCAGGCAGCTGCTTTATTTACACGTTAGTGTAGTGCAACCTCTGCACAGTGTTCCGCTAAAGCTACCTGTAGAAGGTTGGTGGTGTTTTCCTGATCCTATCACTATCGTAGGCAAAAATATTATTTAAACGTTAGTGTAATGCGTCCTCTGCACAGTGTTCAGCTAAAGCTTCAAGTTAGAGTAGTGCGACTTCTGCACAGTGTTCAGCTAAAGCTATAAGTTAGTGTAGTGTGACCTCTACACAGTGTTCAGCTAAAGCTACCTGTAGAAGGTTGGTGGTGTTTTCCTGATCCTATCACTACCGCAGGCAGCTACATTATTTACACGTTTGAGAACTGCGACATCTGCACAGTGTTCAGCTAAAGCTACCTGTAGAAGGTTGGTGTTGTTTTCCTGATCCTATCACTATCGCAGGCAGCTACATTATTTCAACGTTATTGTAGTGCGTCCTCTGCACAGTGTTCAGCTAAAGCTACAAGTTAGTGTAGTGCGACCTCTGCACAGTGTTCAGCTAAAGCTACATTTTAGTGTAGTGCGACCTCTGCACAGTGTTCAGCTAAAGATACAAGTTAGTGTAGTGCGAACTCTGCACAGTGTTCAGCTAAAGCTACATGTTAGTTTAGTGCGACCTCTGCACAGTGTTCAGCTAAAGCTACCTGTAGAAGGTTGGTGGTGTTTTCCTGATCCTATCACTACCGCAGGCAGCTACATTATTTACACGTTAGTGTAGTGCAACCTCTGCACAATGTTCAGCTAAAGCTACCTGTAGAAGGTTGGTGGTGTTTTCCTGGTCCTATCACTACCGCAGGCAGCTACATTATTTACACGTTAGTGTATTGCGACCTCTGTACAGTGTTCAACTAAAGCTACCTGTAGAAGGTTGGTGGTGTTTTCCTGATCCTATCACTACCGCAGGCAGCTGCTTTATTTACACGTTAGTGTAGTGCAACCTCTGCACAGTGTTCAGCTAAAGCTACCTGTAGAAGGTTGGTGGTGTTTTCCTGATCCTATCACTACCGCAGGCAGCTACATTATTTCAACGTTAGTGTAGTGCGTCCTCTGCACAGTGTTCAGCTAAAGCTACAAATTAGTGTAGTGCGACCTCTGCACAGTGTTCAGCTAAAGCTACATGTTAGTGTAGTGCGACCTCTGCACAGTGTTCTGCTAAAGCTAAAAGTTAATGTAGTGCGACCTCTGCACAGTGTTCAGCTAAAGCTACAAGTTAGTGTAGTTCGACCTCTGCGCAGTGTTCAGCTAAAGCTACCTGTAGAAGGTTGGTGGTGTTTTCCTGATCCTATCACTACCGCAGGCAGCTACTTTATTTACACATTAGTGTAGTGCAACCTCTGCACAGTGTTCAGCTAAATCTACCTGTAAAAGGTTGGTGGTGTTTTCCTGGTCCTATCACTACCACAGGCAGCTACATTATTTACACGTTAGTGTAGTGCAACCTCTGCACAGTGTTCAGCTAAAGCTACCTGTAGAAGGTTGGTCATGTTTTCCTGATCCTATCACTACCGCAGGCAGCTACTTTATTTACACATTAGTGTAGTGCAACCTCTGCACAGTGTTCAGCTAAAGCTACCTGCAGAAGGTTGGTGGTGTTTTCCTGGTCCTATCACTACCGCAGGCAGCTACATTATTTACACGTTAGTGTATTGCGACCTCTGTATAGTGTTCAACTAAAGCTACCTGTAGTAGGTTGGTGGTGTTTTCCTGATCCTATCACTACCGCAGGCAGATGCTTTATTTACATGTTAGTGTAGTGCTATCTCTGCACAGTGTTTAGCTAAAGCTACCTGTAGAAGGTTGGTGGTGTTTTCCTTGTCCTATCACTCCCGCAGGCAGCTACATTATTTAAACGTTAGTGTAGTGCGTCCTTTGCACAGTGTTCAGCTAAAGCTACAAGTTAGTGTAGTGCGACCTCTGCACAGTGTTCAGCTAAAGCTACATGTTAGTGTAGTGCAACCTCTGCACAGTGTTCAGCTAAAGCTACAAGTTAGTGTAGTGCGACATCTGCACAGTGTTCAGCTAAAGCTACAAGTTAGTGTAGTTCGACCTCTGCACAGTGTTCAGCTAAAGCTACCTGTAGAAGGTTGGTGATGTTTTCCTGATCCTATCACTACCACAGGCAGCTACATTATTTACACATTAGTGTAGTGCGACCTCTGCACAGTGTTCAGCTAAAGCTACCTGTAGAAGGTTGGTTGTCTTTTCCTGATCTTATCACTACCGCAGGCAGCTACATTATTTACAGGTTAGTGTAGTGCGACCTCTGCACAGTGTTCAGCTAAAGCTACCTGTAGAAGGTTGGTGGTGTTTTCCTGATCCTATCACTACTGCAGGCAGCTACCTTATTTAAACATTAGTGTAGTGCGTCCACTGCACAGTGTTCAGCTAAAGCTACAAGTTAGTGTAGTGTGACCTCTGCACAGTGTTCAGCTAAAGCTGCAAGTTAGTGTAGTGCGACCTCTGCACAGTGTTCAGCTAAAGCTACAAGTTAGTGTAATGCGACCTCTGCACAGTGTTCAGCTAAAATTACCTGTAGAAGGTTGGTGGTGTTTTCCTGATCCTATCACTACCGCAGGCAGCTACATTATTTAAACGTTAGTGTAGTGCGTCCTCTACATAGTGTTTAGCTAAAACTACAAGTTAGTGTAGTGCAACCTCTGCACAGTGTTCAGCTAAAGCTACCTGTAGAAGATTGGTGGTGTTCTCATACTAATAATACTACAGGCAGGCAGTTGATTTTGCTAGCTGCAGTATCAGTATATATATATATATATATATATATATATATATATATATATATATATATATATATATATATATATATCCCAGCTTAGTGCAGCTACATCTCACTGCAGGCCATTAGTATGTCTGGAAGACCAACAAGGAGAGGTAGACAGTCACAAGCCAATAAAAGAGGGCAAGCAGGCTCTGTGTCTAGAGGCAACAGTGCTGGTCGTGGACATGGTTCTTCCTCATCAGCACGTGGCCGTGGGACACGCTTTCCCTTTTTTTCGGCAGCTGGCCCTGTTGAGCCGCAACATGTGGAAGACTTGGTCGAGTGGATGACCAAGCCATCATCATCCTCCTCATCCTCTCTCACCCATGCTCAGGAAACTTTGTCTGGCAAAGCAGCTGCCAACACGGCCTCTTCCCTCGGCTCAATGGCATCAGTATCTCCTTCCCTAGCCCCACCATGTCCTCCTGAGGAGTCCCTCGAACTGTTTGACCACAGTGTTGGGTATATGCTCCAGGAGGATGCCAGGGTTTAGAAGGCTCTGATGATTATACTGATCTTGATGAAGGCAGTAAAGTGAGCCCGGACAGAGCGGGTGCCCAAGAAGGACAGCAATCTAGCAGTCATGTTCCCTCTGCTGCAGCATACTGCCAGGTTTGCTCCAGTGATGAGGAGGGAGGAGATGATGAGGTCGCTGACTCAACATGGGTGCCTGATAGGAGAGAGGAGGAGGAGGCACATCACCAACGAGGCAGGATGCCCTCCAGGGGCCAGCCTAAGGGCAGCACACTGACTGCATCACACCTAAGAGCTCCGCATGTGCAAGGCGCTGCTGTCTCTGCGCATAATTCCAAAAGTTCTTTGGTGTGGGCCTTTTTTGAAACAAGTGCATCAGATGGCACCGCTGCTATTTGCAACATATGTCTCAAGTGTATCTTGCGTGGCCAAAACATCTCCCGCTTGGGCTCCACATGCTTGACCAGACATATGTTGACCTGCCATGCAGTTGGCGTACCTAAAAGACCCACACCAAAAAACAAAGAGGACCTCTCCTTACTCCTCATCAGCTGGGATCTCCAACCCCACTATACCTTCAGTCCTCTCTGAGACCTGCACTAAGAGGAATGAAGGTGTAGAATTTGGTGTGTCACAGCCAAGTACTTGTGGGCAATCTGCTATTGGTACACCGACATCAGATTGTACCAGGCAAATTTCCCTGCCCCAGCTGCTGCACCGCAAAAAGAAGT
The DNA here is from genome assembly GCA_037952925.1 of Lithobates clamitans. Classification (NCBI taxonomy): domain Eukaryota; kingdom Metazoa; phylum Chordata; class Amphibia; order Anura; family Ranidae; genus Lithobates; species Lithobates clamitans. The sequence continues at coordinate 697,850 of JBBGZY010000212.1, read as the reverse complement.
TTGCTCCCAGCCATCCACATGCCCAGCAGTTGAATGCTAGCTTGGCAAAATTGCTAGCACTTCAACTGCTACCTCTTCAGTTGGTAGACTCTGCCCCCTTCCGTGAGTTTGTGGAATGTGCGGTTCCTCAGTGGCAGGTTCCCAAACGCCACTTTTTCTCACAAAAGGCGATCCCGGCTCTCTACCGGCATGTGGAAGGCAACGTCCATGCCTCGCTGGACAGGGCGGTCAGCGGTAAAGTGCATACAGTACCTGACCGCGAGACTGTGTTTCCAGCGCGATACCATCGCGCTGGTTCTCGGCGACAGGGTACTGTGAATGTCGCGCTGGCTCGCTCATCGGGAAAGGAAAACTTTGTTTTCCTCCCGCGATGAGTGACAGGCAGCGCTGACAGCTGTCTAGTATGAATCCTGAGGCGGGAACACCGCGCCAAATTTTAAATGAAAAAACCGGCGTGGGTTCCCCCCTCGGAGGCATACCAGGCCCTTAGGTCTGGCATGGATTGTAAGGGGAACCCCCTATGCTGAAAAATCGGCGTGGGGGTCCCCCCCAAATCCATACCAGACCCTTATCCGAGCACGCAGCCCGGCCGGCCAGGAAGGGGGTGGGGACGAGCGAGCGCCCCCCCCTCCTGAGCCGTACCAGGCCGCATGCCCTCAACATGGGGGGGTGGGTGCCTTGGGGGAGGGGGGCACCCTGCGGCCCCCCCACCCCAAAGCACCTTGTCCCCATGTTGATGAGGACAAGGGCCTCTTCCCGACAACCCTGGCCGTTGGTTGTCGGGGTCTGCGGGCGGGGGGCTTATCGGAATCCGGGAGCCCCCCCTTAATAAGGGGGCCCCCAGATCCCGGCCCCCCACCCTGTGTGAATGAGTTTGGGGTACATGGTACCCCTACCCATTCACCTAGGCAAAAGTGTCAATATAAAAAAAAACACACTACACAGGTTTTAAGAATAATTTATTAGTCAGCTCCGGGATCTTCTTCCGACTTCGGGGGGTCTCCTTCCGACTTCTCCCGGTGTTCGGCCTCTTCTCCCGGGCCCCGCCGCTATCTTCTTCCAGCTCTATTGCCAGCGAGGGGCCCGGTCTGCTGCCGCTGTCTTGTCGCCGCTGTCTTGTCGCCGCTGTCTTGTCGCCGCTGTCTCGCCACCGCTGTCTCGCCGCCGCTGTCTCGCCGCTTCTTTTCTTCTTCCCAGCATGCGCAGGGACTCTGGGGCCACGCCTCCTTATGACGCCAGAGTCCCTGCGCATGCTGGGACCATGACGTCATAAGGGGGTGGGGTTACCGCCTATATAAATGGCTCCGCAGCTCGCACACAGCATTCGAGCCGGAGAGAGCATCGTGTCAACATCGGGGAAGAAGAAAAGAAGCGGCGAGACAGCGGCGGCGAGACAGCGGCGGCGAGACAGCAGCGACAAGACAGCGGCGACAAGACAGCGGCAGCAGACCGGGCCCCTCGCTGGCAATAGAGCTGGAAGAAGATAGCGGCGGGGCCCGGGAGAAGAGGCCGAACACTGGGAGAAGTCGGAAGGAGACCCCCCGAAGTCGGAAGAAGATCCCGGAGCTGACTAATAAATTATTCTTAAAACCTGTGTAGTGTGTTTTTTTTTATATTGACACTTTTGCCTAGGTGAATGGGTAGGGGTACCATGTACCCCAAACTCATTCACACAGGGTGGGGGGCCGGGATCTGGGGGCCCTCTTATTAAGGGGGGGCTCCCGGATTCCGATAAGCCCCCCGCCCGCAGACCCCGACAACCAACGGCCAGGGTTGTCGGGAAGAGGCCCTTGTCCTCATCAACATGGGGACAAGGTGCTTTGGGGTGGGGGGGCCGCAGGGCGCCCCCCTCCCCCAAGGCACCCACCCCCCCCATGTTGTGGGCATGCGGCCTGGTACGGCTCAGGAGGGGGGGGGCGCTCGCTCGTCCCCACCCCCTTCCTGGCCGGCCGGGCTGCGTGCTCGGATAAGGGTCTGGTATGGATTTGGGGGGGACCCCCACGCCGATTTTTCGGCATAGGGGGTTCCCCTTACAATCCATGCCAGACCTAAGGGCCTGGTATGCCTCCGAGGGGGGAACCCACGCCGGTTTTTTCATTTAAAATTTGGCGCGGTGTTCCCGCCTCAGGATTCATACTAGACAGCTGTCAGCGCTGCCTGTCACTCATCGCGGGAAGAAAACAAAGTTTTCCTTTCCCGAAGAGTGAGCCATCTCGGTGCTGGCTCCTGCGACGGGGCTCGTAGGTGTCAAATCTCGCCGAGAAGTGCGGCAAGATTGACACAATATCGCGGTCACCTACTGTATTACCGCAGACTCATGGTCCAGCAGGCATGGACAGGGACGTTACCTAAGTTTTGCGGCGCATTGGGTGACTCTTCTGGCAGCTGGGAAGGATGCAGGACAAGTTGCAGCAGTGTTGGAGGTTGTTCCACCACCAAGCCTCCAAAATGCCACTGCTAGTGATTCTCACATACCTCTCTCCTCCACCCTCTCCTCTTCTTCTTCCTCCATGGCCTTTTCCTGTGCTTTGTCTTCAGAACCAGTGGGGCTCTGTAGGGATTCAAGGGGCTACGCAAGTACACAGACCAAAAGATGACATGCGGTGCTTGAGCTGGTGTGCTTGGGGTACAGGAGCCACACTGGGGCAGAGGTTCTGTCAGCTCTGCAGGGGCAGGTTCAGAGGTGGTTAATGCCACGCCAACTTAAGGCAGGAATGGTGGTTTGCGACAATGGCACCAACCTCCTCTCCGCCCTCCGACAGGGACAACTGACCCATGTGCCCTGTTTGGCTCATGTCCTTAACTTGGTGGTGCAGCAGTTCTTGGGCAGGTACCCAGGCTTACAGGATGTCCTGAGGCAGGCCAGGAAAGTCTGTGTTCATTTCCGACAGTCATATAATGCCAGTGCTCGGCTGACAGACCTCCAAAAGGAATTTAACCTGCCCAAGAACCGCCTAATCTGTGACATGCCCACCAGGTGGAACTCAACGTTTGCCATGCTGCAGCGACTGCACATGCAACAGAGGGCCATCAATGAGTACCTGTGTGACTATTGCACAAGGACATATTCAGGGGAGCTTGTTTTTTTTTCCCCATGCCAGTGGGCCATGGGATGCATGCACTGTCCTGTCACCATTTGAGGAAGCCACGAGGATGGTGAGCAGTGACAGTGCATGCCTCAGTGACACTGTCCCCCTTGTCCACCTGTTGGAGCATACGCTGCGTGGAATAATGGACAGGGCACTTGAGGTAGAACAGAGGCAGGAAGAGGAGGACTTCTTTAGCTCTCAAGGCCCCCTTTTTCCAGACAGTGTTCCTGCGTGCCTGCCAATCACACAGGAAGAGGACAAGGAGGAGGATTGTGTCAGTATGGAGGTGAAGCCTGGCACTCAGCATCAGCAGCAGTCTTTAAGGGATCATTTACAGTCCCAAGAAACACAGGGACTTGTACGTGGCTGGGAGGAGGTCGCTGCAGGTCATGTCTTCCTTAGTGACCCAGAGGACTCCGGACCGAATACCTCAGCAAACCTACGCTGCATGGCCTCCCTGATCCTGCAAAGCCTGCGATAGGATCATCGTATTCGTGGTATCAAGGAGAAGGAACAATACTATCTGGCAACCCTCCTTGATCCACGTTACAAGGGTAAGGTTGCCGACTAGGCATGAGCTTCGTGTTCGAGTCGAACCCATGTTCGACTCGAACATCGGCTGTTCGTTCGTTCGCCGAATTATGAACGATATGGGTCGTTCGCGCCAAATTCATGTGGCGCATCACGGCCCATAATTCACTGCGGCATCGCAGTGCATTGCTTGCTGATGATTGGCCAAGCATGCACTATGACCCGCATGCTTGGCCAATCACAGCGCCGCCTGAACAGAGAGCCGTAATTGGCCAAAGCCAAGGAGGCTTTGGCCAATTATGGCTCAGGGGATTTAGTACACGCCCCACACTATATAAGGCCGCCTGCACGGCGGCCCTGTGCAGTGTGTTCCGGTTTGCTTAGAGAGAGAGAGAGACAGTGTCATTTCATTTGAGTTAGCTAGATTAGACAGGACAGTCAGTCAGTTAGCTGCACTTAAAGTGTATTGTGTATATATATGCATCCCAGGTGTTGCATATATATATATACACTGTATTCAGTTTAGCTAGATCCGTTCCTGTTATCTTCTAGACTATTTACATTTAGTGCAGTGTGTCCTGCTCACAGTGTTCAGCTAGATCCGTTCCTGTTATCTTCCTACTGACAGGCAGGCTTGTCTTGTTACAGTATTTACAGCTACCTAAAGAAAATTACTGGTGTTCTTTTGATCCTATTAGTACCACGGTCAGGCAGCTAGACTTTTTACATTTAGTACAGTGCGTCCTGCTCACAGCGTTCAGCTAGATTCGTTCCTGTTATCTTCCTACTGACAGGCAGGCTTGTCTTGTTACAGTATATAAAGCTACCTGAAGAAAATTACTGGTGTTCTTTTGATCCTATTAGTACCACGGTCAGGCAGCTAGACTATTTACATTTAGTGCAGTGCGTCCTGCTCACAGTGTTCAGCTAGATCTGTTCCTGTTATCTTCCTACTGACAGGCAGGCTTGTCTTGTTACAGTATATAAAGCTACCTGAAGAAAATTACTGGTGTTCTTTTGATCCTATTAGTACCACGGTCAGGCAGCTAGACTATTTACATTTAGTGCAGTGCGTCCTACTCACAGTGTTCAGCTAGATCCGTTCCTGTTATCTTCCTACTGACAGGCAGGCTTGTCTTGTTACAGTATTAACAGCTACCTAAAGAAAATTACTGGTGTTCTTTTGATCCTATTAGTACCACGGTCAGGCAGCTAGACTATTTACATTTAGTACAGTGCGTCCTGCTCACAGTGTTCAGCTAGATCCGTTCCTGTTATCTTCCTACTGACAGGCAGGCTTGTCTTGTTACAGTATATAAAGCTACCTGAAGAAAATTACTGGTGTTCTTTTGATCCTATTAGTACCACGGTCAGGCAGCTAGACTATTTACATTTAGTGCAGTGCGTCCTGCTCACAGTGTTCAGCTAGATCCGTTCCTGTTATCTTCCTACTGACAGGCAGGCTTGTCTTGTTAAAGTATTTACAGCTACCTAAAGAAAATTACTGCTGTTCTTTTGATCCTATTAGTACCACGGTCAGGCAGCTAGACTATTTACATTTAGTGCAGTGCATCCTGCTCACAGTGTTCAGCTAGATCCGTTCCTGTTATCTTCCTACTGACAGGCAGGCTTGTCTTGTTACAGTATATAAAGCTACCTGAAGAAAATTACTGGTGTTCTTTTGATCCTATTAGTACCACGGTCAGGCAGCTAGACTATTTACATTTAGTACAGTGCATCCTGCTCACAGTGTTCAGCTAGATCCGTTCCTGTTATCTTCCTACTGACAGGCAGGCTTGTCTTGTTACAGTATATAAAGCTACCTGAAGAAAATTACTGGTGTTCTTTTGATCCTATTAGTACCACGGTCAGGCAGCTAGACTATTTACATTTAGTGCAGTGCGTCCTGCTCACAGTGTTCAGCTAGATCCGTTCCTGTTATCTTCCTACTGACAGGCAGGCTTGTCTTGTTAAAGTATTTACAGCTACCTAAAGAAAATTACTGGTGTTCTTTTGATCCTATTAGTACCACGGTCAGGCAGCTAGACTATTTACATTTAGTGCAGTGCATCCTGCTCACAGTGTTCAGCTAGATCCGTTCCTGTTATCTTCCTACTGACAGGCAGGCTTGTCTTGTTACAGTATATAAAGCTACCTGAAGAAAATTACTGGTGTTCTTTTGATCCTATTAGTACCACGGTCAGGCAGCTAGACTATTTACATTTAGTACAGTGCGTCCTGCTCACAGTGTTCAGCTAGATCCGTTCCTGTTATCTTCCTACTGACAGGCAGGCTTGTCTTGTTACAGTATATAAAGCTACCTGAAGAAAATTGCTGGTGTTCTTTTGATCCTATTAGTACCACGGTCAGGCAGCTAGACTATTTACATTTAGTGCAGTGCGTCCTGCTCACAGTGTTCAGCTAGATCCGTTCCTGTTATCTTCCTACTGACAGGCAGGCTTGTCTTGTTAAAGTATTTACAGCTACCTAAAGAAAATTACTGGTGTTCTTTTGATCCTATTAGTACCACGGTCAGGCAGCTAGACTATTTACATTTAGTGCAGTGCATCCTGCTCACAGTGTTCAGCTAGATCCGTTCCTGTTATCTTCCTACTGGCAGGCAGGCTTGTCTTGTTACAGTATATAAAGCTACCTGAAGAAAATTACTGGTGTTCTTTTGATCCTATTAGTACCACGGTCAGGCAGCTAGACTATTTACATTTAGTACAGTGCGTCCTGCTCACAGTGTTCAGCTAGATCCGTTCCTGTTATCTTCCTACTGACAGGCAGGCTTGTCTTGTTACAGTATATAAAGCTACCTGAAGAAAATTACTGGTGTTCTTTTGATCCTATTAGTACCACGGTCAGGCAGCTAGACTATTTACATTTAGTGCAGTGCGTCCTGCTCACAGTGTTCAGCTAGATCCGTTCCTGTTATCTTCCTACTGACAGGCAGGCTTGTCTTGTTAAAGTATTTACAGCTACCTAAAGAAAATTACTGGTGTTCTTTTGATCCTATTAGTACCACGGTCAGGCAGCTAGACTATTTACATTTAGTACAGTGCGTCCTGCTCACAGTGTTCAGCTAGATCCGTTCCTGTTATCTTACTACTGACAGGCAGGCTTGTCTTGTTACAGTATATAAAACTACCTGAAGAAAATTACTGGTGTTCTTTTGATCCTATTAGTACCACGGTCAGGCAGCTAGACTATTTACAGTTAGTGCAGTGCGTCCTGCTCACAGTGTTCAGCTAGATCCGTTCCTGTTATCTTCCTACTGACAGGCAGGCTTGTCTTGTTACAGTATATAAAGCTACCTGAAGAAAATTACTGGTGTTCTTTTGATCCTATTAGTACCACGGTCAGGCAGCTAGACTATTTACAGTTAGTGCAGTGCGTCCTGCTCACAGTGTTCAGCTAAACCTACAAGTTAGTGGGGTGCATCCACCTCACAGTGTTCAGCTAAAGCTACCTGTAGAAGGTTGGTGGTGTTCTCATACTACAGGCAGGCAGTTGATTTTGCTAGTTGCAGTATATATATATATATATATATATATATATATATATATATATATATATCCCAGCTTAGTGCAGCTACAGGCCATTAGTATGTCTGGAAGGCCAAGAAGGAGAGGCAGACAGTCACAAGCCAATAAGAGAGGGCAAGCAGGCTCTGTGTCTAGTGCTGGTCGTGGAGACGGTGCATCCTCCTCAGCACGTGGCAATGGGACACGCTTGGCCTTTTTTTCGGCAGCTTGCCGTGTTGAGCCGCAACATGCGGAAGACTTGGTCGAGTGGATGACCAAGCCGTCCTCATCCTCCTCATCCTCTCTCACCCATGCCCAGGGTGGTTTATCTGGCAAAGCAGCGGCCTCTTCCCTCGGCTCAATGTCATCAGTGACTCCTTCCCTAGCTCCACCATGTCCTCCTGAGGAGTCCCTCGAACTGTTTGACCACAGTGTTGGGTACATGCTCCAGGAGGATGCCCAGCGTTTGGAAGGCTCTGATGATGATACTGAGCTCGATGAAGGCAGTAACATGAGCACGGACAGAGGGGGTGCCCAAGAAGGACAGCAATCTGACAGTCATGCTCCCCCTGCTGCAGCATACTGCCAGGTTTGCTCCAGTGATGAGGAGGGAGGGGATGATGAGGTCACTGACTCAATGTGGGTGCCTGATAGGAGAGAGGAGGAGGAGGAGGAGGAGGAGGCGGCACATCACCAATGAGGCAGGATGCCCTCCAGGGGCCAGCCTAAGGGCAGCACATTGACTGCATCACATGTGCAGGGCGCTGCAGTCTCTGCGCGTTATTCAAAAAGTTCTTTGGTGTGGGCCTTTTTTGAGATGAGTGCATCAGATCGCACCGCTGCTATTTGCAACATATGTCTCAAGCGTATCTCACGTGGCCAAAACATCTCCCGCTTGGGTACCACATGCTTGACCAGACATATGTTGACCTGCCATGCAGTTCGTTGGCAAGCGCATCTAAAAGACCCACACCAAAGAACAAAGAGGACCTCTCCTTGCTCCTCATCAGCTGAGATTTCCAACCCCACTAGACCTTCAGTCCTCTCTGAGACCTGCACTGAGAGGAATGAAGGTGTAGAATTAAGTGTGTCACAGCCAAGTACTTGTGGGCAATCTGCTTTTGGTACACCAACGTCAGATTGTACCAGGCAAATTTCCCTGCCCCAGCTGCTGCACCACCGAAAGAAGTTTGCTCCCAGCCATCCACATGCCCAGCGGTTGAATGCTAGCTTGGCAAAATTGCTAGCACTTCAACTGCTGCCTTTTCAGTTGGTAGACTCTGCCCCCTGAGTTTGTGGAATGTGCAGTTCCTCAGTGGCAGGTACCCAAACGCCGCTTTTTCTCACGGAAGGCGATTCCGGCTCTCTACCGGCATGTGGAAGGCAATGTCCATGCCTCGCTGGACAGGGCGGTCAGCGGTAAGGTGCATATTACCGCTGACTCATGGTCCAGCAGGCATGGACAGGGACGTTACCTAAGTTTCACGGCGCATTGGGTGACTCTGCTGGCAGCTGGGAAGGATGCAGGACAAGGTGCAGTAGTGTTGGAGGTTGTTCCGCCACCACGCCTCCAAAATGCTAATGATTGTGACACACCTCTCTCCTCCACCCCCTCCTCTTCTTCTTCCTCCATGGCCTCTTCCTCGGAACCAGCGGTGCTCCGTAGTCGTTCAAGGGGCTACGCAAGTACGCAGGCCAAAAGATGCCATGCGGTGCTTGAGCTGGTGTGCTTGGGGGACAGGAGCCACACTGGGGCAGAGGTTCTGTCAGCTCTGCAGGGGCAGGTTCAGAGGTGGTTGACGCCACGCCAACTTAAGGCAGGAATGGTGGTTTGCGACAATGGCACCAACCTCCTCTCTGCCCTCCGACAGGGACAAATGACCCATGTGCCCTGTTTGGCTCACGTCCTTAACTTGGTGGTGCAGCGGTTCTTGGGCAGGTACCCGGGCTTACAGGATGTCCTGAGGCAGGCCAGGAAAGTCTGTGTGCATTTCCACTGGTCATATAATGCCAGTGCTCGGCTGATGGACCTCCAAAAGGAGTTTAACCTGCCCAAGAACCGCCTAATCTGTGACATGCCCACCAGGTGGAACTCAACGTTGGCCATGCTGCAGCGGCTGCACACGCAGCAGAGGGCCATCAATGAGTACCTGTGCGACTATGGCACCAGGACAGGGTCAGGGGAGCTTGTTTTTTTTCCCCACGCCAGTGGGCCATGATCAGGGATGCATGCATTGTCCTGTCACCATTTGAGGAGGCCACGAGGATGGTGAGCAGTGACAATGCATGCATCAGTGACATTGTCTCCCTTGTCCACCTGTTGGAGCACACGCTGCGTGGAATAATGGACAGGGCACTTGAGGCAGAACAGAGGCAGGAAGAGGAGGACTTCCTTAGCTCTCAAGGCCCCCTTTATCCAGACAGTGTTCCTGCGTGCCCGCCGATCACACAGGAAGAGGACGAGGAGGAGGAGGAGGAGGAGGAGGAAGATTGTGTCAGTATGGAGGTGGAGCCTGGCACTCAGCATCAGCAGCAGTCTTTAATGGATCAGTCCCAAGAAACACATGGACTTGTACGTGGCTGGGAGGAGGTGTCTGCGGACCATGTCGTCCTTAGTGACCCAGAGGACTCCGGACCGAATGCCTCAGCAAACCTACGCTGCATGGCCTCCCTGATCCTGCAAAGCCTGCGTAAGGATCCTCGTATTCGTGGTATCAAGGAGAAGGACCAATACTGGCTGGCAACCCTCCTTGATCCACGTTACAAGGGTAAGGTTGCGGACCTTATCTTGCCATCGCAGAGGGAGCAGAGGATGAAACATCTTCGGGAGGCCTTGCAGAAAGGTCTGTGCAACGCGTTCCCAGAGACTGGGAGGTTACAAACTCCTGTTTCTGGACAACGTTTTGCTGAGGCTTCGGTCAGTCAAAGAAGGAGTGGTGGAGAAGGTGGCCGTCTGACCGATGCGTTCAGACAATTTTTTGGTCCACAACCCAAAGGTATGATTGGTTCCAGCAACCATCGCCAGCGTCTGTTTTACATGGAGCAGGAATACCTAGGGGCAAGATCAGACTTGGACACCTTTGACACCGAAAATCCTCTGGGTTACTGGGTCTTGAGGATGGATCACTGGCCAGAGCTTGCACAGTATGCAATTGAGCTACTGGCCTGTCCTGCATCCAGCGTTCTTTCGGAACGCACATTCAGTGCTGCTGGAGGCATGGTAACCGATCACAGGGTGCGTCTGTCCACCGACTCGGTCGATCGACTGACCTTCATAAAAATGAATCAGTCTTGGATCACCACCAGCTACCAAGCCCCTGATGCTGATGTAACCAAATAATTTTTTTTGAAATCTCAGATCCCTTCAAAGACTGCCTATGCTGATGCTGAGTGACTATCCCTGAGTAATTATCCTCTTCCTCCTCAATCATCACGCTGATAGCTTGTAAGAACATTTTTGGTTCTGGGCGCCACCACCAGTGCCTAAGGCACAATTTTTCAGCCCCTGTTTAACAGGGGCGTGTAATTACAATTTTTGATGTAATACTTTGCAGCAGGGCTCGTTCCTGCATTCCAACTAGAGTGTCTGTGAGGGGTTGCAGTGTTGTGGCACCAGCACCAGTGCCCAAGGCCCAATTTTTCTGCTCCTGTCTAACAGGGGCGTGTAATTACAATTTTTGATGCAATACTTTGCAGCAGGGCTCGTTCCTGCGTTCCAACTAGAGTGTCTGTGAGGGGTTGCAGTGTTGTGACACCAACACCAGTGCCTAAGGCCTAATTTTTCAGCTCCTGTTCAACAGGGGCATGTAATTACAATTCTTGATCTAATATTTCACAGCAGGGTCCTGTGAGGGCTTACAGTGTTGTGGCCACAGCAACACCTAAGGCCCAAATTTCTGCTGAGTATATAGGGCAGGACCCTACTTTCAAACATCTAACTTACAAACGACTCCTACTTGCAAACGGAAGGAGACAACAGGAAGTGAGATGAAATCTACCCCTAGGAAGGGAAATTCTCTCCTGTAAGAGTTAATATGGGAAAAAAATTCTCCTTTCCACTGATGCTTTCCAATCCTTGTTCCACAAAAAAACCAAAATTTTCAAAAAACATTTTTCATTGGGACAAAAAGTGAGGTGAAATCTTCTGAAGAGGAGGAAAGACAGCAAAACAAATGTCATAGGGGTGATAACCCTTCCCTATGTTTTCCAAAAAGCTTAAAAAAGATTTTTTGCCTGGAGCTAAACACGTTAAAAATGTACCCGTTCAAAATTACAAACAGATTCTACTTAACAACAAACCTACAGTCCCTGTCTTGTTTGCACCGCCTGTATACTGCTGTTCAGAGTATATAGGGCCTGGTGGCCCCACACCTTTCCTTATTTTAATTTGGGTGCGGGGTTCCCCTTAATATCCATACAAGACCCAAAGGGCCTGGTAATGGACTGGAGGGTACCCATGCCGTTTATCTCACTGATTTTCATCCATATTGCCATGACCCGACATTACATTAAACCCGCAAGCAGTTTTAAATGAGATTTTTTTCTTTAAAAATGACACATGGTGCAGGGACTGTTCTAAACATGGGAAACACGCGTCACTTTACAGGCATACTATAGACACCCCCCAGGTACGATATTTAAAGGAATATTTCACTTTTTTTTTTTTTACTTTAAGCATCATTAAAATCACTGCTCCTGAAAAAACGTCCGTTTTTGAAAGTTTTTTTTGCATTGATACTTGTCCCCTGGGGTAGGACCCGGGTCCCCAAACCCTTTTTAGGACAATACCATGCAAATTAGCCTTTAAAATGAGCACTTTTGATTTCGAACGTTCGAGTCCCATAGACATCAATGGGGTTCTAATGGAGTTCTGCGAACTTTCGGTCCGTCCGCAGGTTCTGGTGCGAACCGAACCGGGGGGTGTTTGGCTCATCCCTATTGCCGACCTTATCTTGCCATCGCAGAGAGAGCAGAGGATGAAACATCTTCGGGAGGCCTTGCAGAAAGGTCTGTGCAACGCGTTCCCAGAGACTGGGAGGTTACAAACTCCTGTTTCTGGACAACGTGTTGCTGAGGCTTCGGTCAGTCAAAGAAGGAGCGGTGGAGAAGGTGGCCGTCTGACCGATGCGTTCAGACAATTTTTTAGTCCGCAGCCCCAAGGTATGATCAGTTCCAGCAACCATCGCCAGCCTCTGTTTTACATGGTGCAGGAATATCTAGGGGCAAGATCTGACTTGGACACCTTTCCCACCGAAAATCCTCTGGGTTACTGGGTCTTGAGGATGGATCACTGGCCAGAGCTTGCACAGTATGCAATTGAGCTACTGGCCTGTCCTGCATCCAGCGTTCTTTTGGAACGCACATTCAGTGCTGCTGGAGGCTTTGTAACCGATCACAGGGTGCGTCTGTCCACCGACTCAGTCGATCGACTGACCTTCATAAAAATGAATCAGTCTTGGATCACCACCAGCTACCAAGCACCTGATGCTGATGTAACCAAATATTTTTTTTTGAAATGTCAGATCCCTTCAAAGACTGCCTATGCTGATGCTGAGTGACTATCCTGTTATGCTGAGTAATTATCCTCTTCCTCCTCAATGATCATGCTGATAGCTTGTAAGAACATTTTTTGTTCTGGGTGCCGCCAACAGTGCCTAAGGCCCAATTTTTCAGCCCCTGTTTAACAGTGGCGTGTAATTACAATTTTTGATGCAATTCTTTGCAGCAGGGCTAGTTCCTGCACTCTAACTAGAGTATCTGTGAGGGGTTGCAGTGTTGTGGCACCAGCACCAATGCCTAAGGCCCAATTTTTCAGCCCCTGTTTAACAGGGGCATGTAATTACAATTTTTGATGCAATTCTTTGCAGCAGGGCTAGTTCCTGCGCTCCAACTACAGTATCTGTGAGGGGTTCCAGTGTTGTGGCACCAGCACCAGTGCCTAAGGCCCAATTTTTCAGCCCCTGTTTAACAGTGGCGTGTAATTACAATTTTTGATGCAATTCTTTGCAGCAGGGCTAGTTCCTGCACTCTAACTAGAGTATCTGTGAGGGGTTGCAGTGTTGTGGCACCAGCACCAGTGCCTAAGGCCCAATTTTTCAGCCCCTGTTTAACAGTGGCGTGTAATTACAATTTTTGATGCAATTCTTTGCAGCAGGGCTAGTTCCTGCACTCTAACTAGAGTATCTGTGAGGGGTTCCAGTGTTGTGGCACCAGCACCAGTGCCTAAGGCCCAATTTTTCAGCCCCTGTTTAACAGTGGCGTGTAATTACAATTTTTGATGCAATTCTTTGCAGCAGGGCTAGTTCCTGCACTCTAACTAGAGTATCTGTGAGGGGTTGCAGTGTTGTGGCACCAGCACCAGTGCCTAAGGCCCAATTTTTCAGCCCCTGTTTAACAGGGGTGTGTAATTACAATTTTTGATGCAATTCTTTGCAGCAGGGCTAGTTCCTGTGCTCCAACTACAGTATCTGTGAGGGGTTCCAGTGTTGTGGCACCAGCACCAGTGCCTAAGGCCCAATTTTTCAGCCCCTGTTTAACAGGGGCATGTAATTACAATTTTTGATGCAATTCTTTGCAGCAGGACTAGTTCCTGCACTAAACTAGAGTATCTGTGAGGGGTTCCAGTGTTGTGGCACCAGCACCAGTGCCTAAGGCCCAATTTTTTAGCCCCTGTTCAACAGGGGCATGTAATTAGAATTCTTGATCTAATATTTCACAGCAGGGCCCGTTTCTGCGCCCACCAAGATTAACTGTGAGGACATACAGTGTTGTGGCACCAGCACTACCACCACCACCAAAGGCCCAATTTTTCTGCCCCTGTTTAACAGGGGCATGTAATTACAATTCTTGGTCTAATATTTCACAGCAGGGCCCTTTGAGGGCTTACAGTGTTGTGGCCACAACAACACCTAAGGCCAAAATTTCTGCTGAGTATATAGGGCAGGCCCCTACTTTCAAACATCCAACCTACAAACGACTCCTACTTGCAAACGGAAGGAGACAACAGGAAGTGAGATGAAATCTACCCCTAGGAAGGGAAATTATTTCCTGTAAGAGTTATTATGGGAAAAACTTTTCTCCTTTACACTGATGCTTTATCACCAATCCTTGTTTCATTAAAAACCCCAAATCTTCAAAAAACATTTGTCATTGGGACAAAAAGTGAGGTGAATTCTTCTGGAGAGGAGCACAGACAGCAAAACAAATGTCACAGGGGTGATAACCCTTCCTTATTTTTTCCAAAAATCTTAAAATAGATTTTTTGGCTGGAGCTAAACACGTTAAAAATGTACCAGTTCAAAATTACAAACAGATTCTACTTAACAAAAAACCTACAGTCTCTGTCTTGTTTGCACTGCCTGTATACTGCTGTTCAGAGTATATAGGGCCTGGGGGCCCCACACCTTTCCTTTTTTAATTTGGGTGCGGGGTTCCCCTTAATATCCATACAAGACCCAAAGGGCCTGGTAATGGACTGGGGGGTACCCATGCCATTTGTCTCACTGATTTTCACCCATATTGCCAGGACCCGACATTACATTAAAGCCGCAAGCAGTTTTAGATTACTCTTATTCCTTTAAAAATGTCATTTTGTGCAGGGACTGTTCTAAGCACGGGAAACACGCGCCACTTTACAGGCATACTATAGACACCCCCCAGGTACGATATTTAAAGAAATATTTCACTTTTTTTTTACTGTAAGCATCATTAAAATCACTGCTGCCGAAAAAACAGCCGTTTTTAAAACTTTTTTTGCATTGATACATGTCCCCTGGGGCAGGACCCGGGGTCCCCAAACCCTTTTTAGGACAATACCACGCAAATTAGTCTTTAAAATGAGCACTTTTGATTTTGAACGTTCGAGTCCCATAGACGTCAATAGGGTTCTAACTTTCGTGCAAATTTTCGGTCCGTTCGCAGGTTCTGGTGCGAACCAACCCGGGGGGTGTTCGGCTCATCCCTAATCAGCAGCCACTGGCGTGGCGAAAAGAAGCCAAGCTCCTCTGACCCTGTCCTGGTGCCATACTCGCACAGGTACTCATTGATGGCCCTCTGCTGTGTGTAGCCACTGCAGCATTTCCAATGTTGAGTTCCACCTGGTGGGCATGTCACAAATGAGGCGGTTGGTGTACAGGTTGCATTCCCTTTGAATGTCAGTCAGCCGAGCACTGGCATTGTATGATCGGCGAAAATGACCACAGACTTTTCTGGCCTGCATCAGGAGATCTTGTAAGCCTGGGTACCTGGTCAAGAAATGCTGCACCACCAAATTCAGGACGTGTGCCAAACATGGAACATAGGTCAAGTGTCCCTGTCGGGTGGAGAGAAGGTTGGTGCCATTGTCGCATACAACCATTCCTGGCTAAGGCTGGCATGGCATAAACCACCTCTGAGCCTGCCCTGCAGAGCTGACAGAATCTCTGCCCCAGTGTGGTTCCTTTACCCTAGGCAGACCAACTCAAGCACCACATGGCATCTTTTAGCCTGACTGCTTGTGTAGCCCCTTGAATGCTTACAGAGCACTGCTGGTTCAGAGGACAATTCTGTAGAAGAGGCCATAGAGGAAGAAGAAGAGGAGGTTGTGGAGCAGAGAGCTGTGGCAGAATCATCACTAGCATTTTGGAGGCATGCATCCTTCCCAGCTGCCAGCAGAGCTACGTAGTGCGCCATGAAGGAAAGGTAACGACCCTGCCAATGTCTGCTGGACCATGAGTCAGCGGTAATATGAACCTTACTGCTGACCGCCCTGTCCAGCGAGGCCAAAATATTGCCTTCCACATGCCGGTAGAGAGGCAGAATAGCCTTCCATGAAAAGAAATGGCATTTTGGAACCTGCCACTGAGGTACAGCACATTCCACAAATTCACAAAAAGGGCCAGAGTCTACCAGATGAAAAGTTAGCAGTTGCAGTGCTAGCAATTTGACCAAGCTAGCATATAGACGCTGAGCATGTGGATGGCTGGGACTGAATTTCTTTTTGTGGTTCAGCACCTGGGGTAGGGGAATTTGCCTTATAAAATCACTTGGTGGTGTACTGCTAGCAGATTGGCTGCAAGTACTTGGGACACCTATTGCTATATCTTCATTCCTCTCAGTGCAGGTTTTTGAGAGGACTGGAGGTATAGTAGGGTTGGAGATCCCAGATGAGGAGCAAGGAGCAATCCACCTTTTTCTTTGATATGGGTCTTTCAAGTGCTGTTGCCAATGGACTGCATGGCAGGTCATCATATGTCTGGTCAAGCATGTGGTGCACAAGCCGCTGCTGTTCTGGCCATGATTGATCTGCTTCAGACATAGGTTGCAAACAGCAATGGTGTGATCTGCTGTACACGTGTCGAAAAAGGCCCACACCAAGGAACTTCTAAAAGTCAGCGGGGAGTCAGCGGCGCCCTTCACCTGTGGATCGCTGCAATGTGATGCAATAGGGTGGCTGCCCTTAAGCTGCCCCCTGGAGGACATCCTGCTTTATTGGAGTTGTGCCTCCTCCTCCTCCTCTTCTCTTCTCTCAGGCACCCAAATACAGGCGGTGACCTCGTCATCCCCTCCCTCCTCATCACTGGAGCAACCTTGGCAGTATGCTGTAGCTGGGGGAACATGACTGCCATTCTTGTCCTTCTGTGGCACCCCCTCTCTCTAGGCTCACGTTACTCTCTTCCTCAACCTGGGAGCCAACATCGGAGCCTTCAAATCGCTGCGCATCCTCCAGCAGCATGGAAGGAGTGACTGTGGACAAGGAGCCAGAGGAATAGGCTGCTTTGGCAGCTGCGTTGGAAGGCAAACTAATCTGAGCCTGGGTGACAGAGGATGAGGAGTATGAGAACGGCTTTATTATCCCTCCACCAGCTCTTCTGCATGTTGTGGCTCAATAACATGGCCAGCAGCAGAAAAAAAGGACAAGCCAGCCCCACACGGCCACCTGCAGAGGATGCACCATGTCCACAACCACCACTGTTGACTGTAGACACAGAGGCTGCTTGCCTTCTTTTAGTGGCCTGTAGGCATCTGCCTCTCCTTGGTGGCCTTCCGGACATGATGTATTTTTTTTTCAACAGCACACTACACTGTGTACACCACCTGGCGTGTATTAGAAACTGTACACACTGTATTAGATACTGTGTACACCGCCTGAAGTGTATTAGAAACTGTACACATTGTATTAGAAACTGTACAATGGCTGCACTGTATTGTATACTGTGTACACCACCAGAAGTGTGGTAGAAACTGTACATACTGTATTACATACTGTGTACACCGCCTGCACTGTATTAGAAACTGTACTACGGCTGCACTGTATTGTGTACTGTGTACACCACTAGAAGTGTATCAGAAACTGTACACACTGTATTAGATACTGTGTATGCCACCTGAATGCCACCTGAAGTGTATAAGAAACTATACACACTGTTCTAGATACTGTGTACACCACCTGAAGTGTATTATAAACTGTACACACTGTGTTAGATACTGTGTACACCACCAGAAAAGTAGTGGAAACTGTACACACTGTATTAGATACTGTGTACACTGCCTGAAGTGTATTAAAAACTGTACACACTGTATTAGATACTGTGTACAGCACAAAAAAAGTAGTAGAAACTGCACACACTGTATTAGATACTGTGTACACCACCAGAAAAGTAGCAGAAACTGTACACACTGTATTAGATACTGTGTACACCGCCTGCACGGTATTAGAAACTGTACTATGGCTGTCCTGTATTTTATACTGTGTACACCACATGAAGTGTAATAGAAACTGTACAACCTGTATTAGATACTGTGTACACTGCCTAAAGTGTATTTTAAACAGCACTCCACCGAATGCACTGTAAATATAGGCTACAAAGAATGCAGAGTATATATATATATATTTATACAAGACTCTATATATATTAATACACCGCCTGAAGTGTATTAGAAATAATACATCACCGAATGCACTGTAGATATAAGCTACACTGGATGCAAAGTTCATCCATATGTGTCCCATGCGGTATATATCCTTATTGTTTGACTGTCACCACACCTCGTGCGTTATCACCCCTATGGTAGTGAACTCACCAGATAAACAATGGGTAAAAACCTGTATAATCATCCATTCATGGAGCAGCAAAGTCAGTCTTTCCATGTCACTCATGACAAAGAGATGCATATACATAGCATATACATAGCGCATCCAACATATACACACGTACGGGCAAGGGAATTTAACCCATCGTCCGTTGAACGGCACAATACATCCTTAACTCGAAAAACTCATCAAAGATGTATACGTACAGACGGGAACTCAACCCATCTTACATCACATAACACTATACATTATTCTGGCTGTGGAGGAACGTATGCTTGCACATATCCCAAACATCATAACCATATATTACACATTACATTGATCGCCCACAATAGCGCATCGGCCACATTGCACTCCTCCTGATATTGATCGATTGCAACATATATGTTCATTTAATAATGATACCTCAATTAAATTAATTCAATTCCAATTACATATCATCTGCTATAGAATAAGCAGCATCAGTGCCTCCACCTATAGCACAAAAGATTATATATGGACAAATCAGGGAGCAATTAAGATACACGTTTTTTGTTCATGCTTAAATCTAAAAAAAAAAAATAAATTCATACATTCATTTAAAATTGATATTAATATTTTAGCAATGTCAAACTACCTTTGATAAAATTACAGCATTAGAACAGCCAGCACCCCAAGGTTAAAAAATATTAATAAATAATTCATAAAATTTAGTAATTGTATCGCTTAACCGCTTCAATACAGGGCATTTTTCACCCCCTTCCTACCCAGACCAATTTTTAGTTTTCAGCACTGTTGCACTTTGAATGACAATTGCGCGGTCATGCAACACTGTACCCAAATGATGTTTTTATTTTTTGCGCTATAAACAAAAGAAGAGCGACAATTTTGAAAAAAACACAATATTTTTTTACTTTTTGCTATAATAAATATCCCAATTTTTTTTAAAAAAAAGCAAATTTTTCCTCAATTTAGGCCGATATGTATTCTACATATTTTTGGAAAAAAATTGCAATAAGCGTATATTGATTGGTTTGCGCAAAAGTTATGGCATCTACAAAATACTGGATAGATTTATGGCATTTTTATTTATTTATTTATTTTTTACTAGCGACGATCTGCAATTTTTTTCATGACCCTGACATTGCAACGGACATATCGGACACTTTTGACACATTTTTGGGACCATTCACATTTATACAGCGATCATTGCTATAAAATTGCACTGATTACTATGTAAATGTGGCTGGCAGGAAAGGGGTTAACACTAGGGGGTGATCAATGGGTTAATTATGTTTCCTAGGGAGTTATTCTAACTGTAGGGGGCGGGGACTCACAAGGGGAGGAGACCGATCGGTGTTCCTCTGTACTTGGAACACACCATCGGTCTCCTCTCACCTGACAGGACATCGATCTGTGGGTTTACACACATAGGTCCACAGTCCTGCTGTGTTCCCGGGCCATCCCTATAGATGGCCGGGAAGCCCAGTAATTCATATTACTATATCCGAGTAATGAAGTGGTTAATACATCTGTATAGAATCTGTATTAATAATTCATCTAAAAGTGAGCAATTCATAAAACATACTTCATTCATAAAAAAACTAATAATCACTAATAAAACAGTTTAGATCGAGTTCTACATTCAATACATACATTCATAAAATTGAGTATATTGGATTGTACAATATTTTTTATTTTATTTATTTACTGTTTTTAAGGTTGAACTGGATAGACTTGTGTCTTTTTTCAACTTGACTAACTATGTAACTATCACCTTAGGGTATAAAGCATCTGTAAGATATATCCATTTAGTTTCACACTTAGATAAGTCTCTAACTCTATTCGCTCCCCTCCACATGGATTTAGTTATTTCTATGCCCCAAAACTTTAGACCTGAGGGGTATCTATTGTGTTTACAGCGAAAGTGCATGCACACACTATAATCCTTATAACCTATTTTAATATTGTTGATGTGTTCAGATACTCTGTTTCCCACTGTGTTTTGTACGTCCTATATACATCAGGCCGCATGGGCACTGTAATACATAAACCACATGGGTCGAGTTACATGTGATGAGATCTTTGATCTTAAAAGTTTTGCCATTGGCAGTTGAACAAAATTTGGTCATACCTCTTACATATGAGTTCACCTGCCTACATGATAAACATCTGCGGCAGGGATAAAAACCCGCTCTATCCCAGAACATCAAGGGTTTGGTTGGAGGATCTAATATTTTTTTCACTATTTTGTCACCAAATGAGGGTCCTTTCCGATAAATAAACTTTGGGTCTTTAGGTACTAATTTCCTTAAAATTTTATCCATACCTAAAATTGACCAGTACTTTCTAAAAATAGTTTTTACTGCATTGTATTGTGAATGATAATTACTAATGAAGCCCAATTCATCACCATCATCATTAGATTTAACCCTATTTGTCAAACACATAGCTTGTGTGAAGTGTCTCATCTCATGCAGGACTCTATCTAGTTGTCCCGAGTTATAGCCCTTTTCTACAAAGCATTCCTTTATAATTTGTGATTGTTTATTTGTTCCCTACTCCTACTGTATGACACTCTAGTTTTATGTTATTATTGTTTTGGTTGAGACTTTCAACAAATTCCGTCAGAAATGATTCTGTTCCAGCTCAACTAAAGAACAGGTCATCTATAAACCTTTTATAAAATAAAAGTTCACTCCTCCATTGGCCATAAACATATCGGTCTTCCCATTCACTCATAAAAAGCCAAGCTTGGTGCAAATTTAGCGCCCATCGCTACGCCCCTCTTCTGATTATAACATTTTCCAGAAAACCAAAAAAAATTGTGAGACAAACAAAATGCTAAAGCCACGCCTAAAAACTTTTTCTGTATATATGGCAAATCATCCCTCTGACTGAATGCCCAATTTAGTGACAGAAGGGCATCATCATGCTGAGAATGAGCATGAGCAACCTTGAGCATGAATGAGCATGAGCAACCTTAAATTCCCTGGGGTTTATGGGGATACCCTGAATATCAGGGTTGGCTCTTATTCTGTTGAGGAGGGGTTCAAGAGACAGGACAAAAATTAGGGGGGACAGAGGGCATCCCTGACGGGTACCGTTGCTGATACGGAAGGCGTTCGACAGGAGGCCATTTGCTTTAACTCTTGCTGTTGGAGTAGTATATAGGGCACTAATGTGTGCAAACATGCGTGGTAGGAGGCCAATCCCTTTGAGTACCTCTTGCATATAGTCCCAGGCCACCCTGTCGAACGCCTTCTCAGCATCCAGGGATAAAAAAAATCCCTTGGTATTGGATGTATTGAGCCAGTGGTGTAGGTTTAGGGTGCGAATGGTATTGTCTCTTGCCTCTCTGCCCGGGATAAAGCCTACTTGATCGGGCAAAATTAGGTCTGGAATCAGGGGTAGTAGTCTATTGGCTATAATTTTGGCATACAATTTAATGTCTACATTGAGCAGCGATATGGGTCTATAATTAGAAACTATCATTGGGTCTTTGTCTGCTTTGGGTATCACTGCTATCTGGGCTTCTAACATGTGTCCAGATGTGGCGAGTGGGTTTGAAAGAAAGTTAAAGGCCGACAACATTTTGGGTGCTAGTGTCTCTAGGAAAGTTTTGTAGTACATGAGGGGTAGGCCATCAGGGCCTGGGCTTTTACCCGCCTTCATTTGTTTAATGGCTAGATTGAGTTCTTCTCTGGTCATGGGGAGCTCTAATTCCTTAGCTTTTTGTGTTGATATAGGCTTGGGGCAATATTGGGTCAAGAACTCTTGAATTTGTGAGGACCTGTCATGTGCGGAAGGAGAGTCTGGTGGATTTTGAGGTAAATTGTACAACTTAGAGTAAAACTCCTCGAAATGTTTGGCTATTTCCTCATTTTTGGAGAGAAGTGTGCCTTTTGCCGTGCGGAGGTGGTGTATAGTTGAGGATATTTTAGTTGCCTGGATTATGCGGGCGAGAAGTCTCCCGCTCTTGTTGCCGTGTTCGTAAAACACTTTTTGACCTAGGATGTATCTTCGTCTAGTGCGCTTCCCCAGTTCGTCTAGCAAAGATGCTCTTGCCTGTGAGAGAGCTTGTAGTGTGGATTGAGAGATGGACTTTTTATGGGTTGTTTCGAGTTTGTGGATTGTTGCGATAAGGACTTTAATCTGCTCTTGGTGTCTCTTTTTTTCCGTCGTGGCTAGGGCTATAAGTTTGCCTCTTAAAACGCACTTGTGTGCTTCCCACAGCGTCACCGGAGTGACATCTGGGGTTGAATTTTCCTGGAAGTACAATTGGATTTGGGCGTTCAGTTGCCGGATTGTTTCAGGATCTTTTAGGAGAGAAGGGTTCAATCTCCAAGTTTTGGTGGTCTTTCGCGATTCTGGGAATGAAAGGGTTATCGTAATGGGGTGGTGGTCAGATAGGAACATGTTTTCTATTGTAGCTTGTGAGAGATATGAAAGGTCTGGTTGGGATAGGAATAGATAATCAATTCTAGAATATTTCTGATGTGGGGGAGAGAAGTACGTGTAATCTCTATCTGTCGGATATAGAGTGCGCCATGAGTCGTGTAGGGTGAGGTTTTGTAATTGGAGTTTCATTTGTTTTAAGGCTCAAAATGGGAGTGTGGAGGTGCCAGTCGAGGTGTCTAGGCAAGGGTTCAGTGGAACATTGAAATCACCTCCCAGTATCAGAATGCCTGTTTGAAAAGATGAGAGCAAGTCACAGATTTTCCGGAGGAAAGAGACTTGATGGTCGTTTGGGCAGTATATATTCGCTATTGTGATGGGTTTGGACGCATACATGCCTTTGATGAAAATGTATCTTCCTTCCTGGTCTATCAGTGTGTCAGATAAGTGAAAGTCTGCATGTTTGGAGATAAGTATAGAAACTCCTTTTGTCTTGGAAGATGGATTTGTAGAGTGTAAGGCCTGTTTGTATACATGGTTCATCATTTTAGGTATGGCTTTAGTTCGGAAATGTGTCTCTTGCAGTAACAGGAAGTGAGCTTTGTGTTTCGTGAGTTCTGAGAGAACTTGAGATCTCTTTTCCGGGAGGTTTAGGCCTCTTACATTAAGTGACAGGCATTTGAGTGAGAGTTGATAGTTGCTGGTGGCACTCTTCTTCATTGTGTTAGTGTTGCGGGTGATGAGAAAAGTTTAAATGAATGTTAGCCTGTCCTCCAGTATTGTTTGCCTGATCGGGGGAGCCCAAGGATCGACGACGGGGAGCAGGGCAGAGGGGCGGCCCCCTGAGAAAATAAACAAGAAAAGAGTAGGTATGGAATGAGAGAGAGGAAAAGAGAAGAGAAGGGAAAAAGAAAAAGGGCTGGGGTGAGGTGTTTGGATGGGGGTAGTATGAAACGAGGGGGGAGGGAGAAAGGGGAGTAGACCAGAAGAAGCAGAGGGGAAAAGGGAGGGAGACGGGAAAAGACACCAGTTAGTGAACTGGGCGAGTCAGTTACCGGAGGCGGTCGTAGGCGTGCCTAACCACCTAGTAATAATTCCGGGTTGGTAGCTCAAGTCCGTACGGACAGCTATGTGGGGTACGTAGGGTTGAGCAGGCACGAGATCTGTTGCACTAGTGAGGACGAGTGGAGAGGTATTTCTTGGCTGGGTGGGGTGTACAAAAATTATGGTAGTCTAAGTTTCAGGAGACTAAAGGGGCTACTTGTACCAAAATGAACTGATAGAAAGCGAAAACATGAACATAGATATAAACCTAGCAATAACAGTAACTGTAACCTTAACAGTAACAATAACAATCCGGGCAGCACAATGTAGACTCCTTCTCCAGCCTGTCTAAATTACGTTATGGATGTATGGGTAGCGTACATCAGCACCGCACTAAAACATTATATGAGGCATTTTATGAGACATTTTATGAGTGTACCCCAGGACTCCATTATAGTTATTCTTTGAGAAGAAGAACAGACTGGTTTGACTATGGGATTAGCTTTATGTTAACCCAATAGAGGTTATGTTATCGCTACAAGGTTTTAATTGGTTCCTAGAGCAAAAGACAGGTTGCTTTGAGAGTAGGTCTTTCAGGCTCGTGAGTAAGGTGGACCAGTTAGCTAGGTTTATCTGTAAGCGGGTGTCCTAGGGTACACCTGGTCAGGGTTAGTGAAATACAAAGTAGATGGGATTGGTTTGGTAATCCTCTATGGCCCTATGGGTTCTCCACAGAAGTGGATATCCACGTTCCAAGAGGGTGGCCAAAGTGAGATAGTGGAGTTATCTCCATCAGCATGTGTATGTGTGCTGGTAAACAATACCTGGAAATAGGATGAATAGGTTACCTAAACATAAGTCTATGTGAGGCTTCTTCTTCTTTCCTGTAGAAGGTAAAAGGTGAAAAGTCCCCGTAAGCTTCGACGTTCTTCATTGGCATCTGTGGGGTGCGTTACCTGAAAGCCAGTTTCTATGAAATAAGGCTAGATCGGTGCTGGGAAAAAATAAAGAAAGTTAGTGCTGCCCGTATATGCGTGGATAGAGTGTTCAGGCGGTTATCATGCCAACGGAAGATTCCGACGCGGGGTGTCATGTCGCCCAGGGCTGTGTACAGGCATGTCTCGGCGTGATATGCGGTCTCCAGGGGAGGTAGGATCCAACCTGCGGCGTCTCGAGTGATGCCTTTGAGCTTTGGGGGAAGAATTAGTGGATACTGGCTTCCACGGCTCCGTGGGGAAATAAAATGAGTGCCAGTCAGGGATGTCCACCAGTGGGATGTCCAGCTGCTCGCAAAAATTGGCTAGGTTTTCCGGGGTTCTTAACAAGGCTGTGCGGCCTCTGGTTGATGCGGAAAGACAGAAGGGGAATTTCCATCTATATTGGATGTTGCGAGAGCGAAGCACATCCAGTAGAGGGCGTAGGGTGCGTCTATTCTGCAATGTGATTTGTGATAAGTCCTGAAATAATTTCACCTCAGTTCCATTAAAGGTAATGCATCCTTTTTCTCTCGCCTTCCTGAGGATTTCCTCTTTAAGGGGAAAATTAACGATGCAGCAGATAATGTCTCTGGGTGGTTCATTGTCTCGGGGTGGGGGACGCAGGGCTCGGTGTATACGCTCCATTTCTATGGGGGAGTCTGCCGGGCGGTCGAGCAAGTCATTAAAAATGGTGCTGACTGTTTGGGGAAGTGCGGCCTGGTCAAACCCTTCCGGGACCCCCCTCACCCGAATGTTATGTCTGCATCCCCTGTTGTCTAAGTCTTCCACCTGTCTGTGTAGCTCAAACATGTGAGGCAAGTGCAGATCGTACGTTTTTTGTACTTGCCTGATGGCTGAGGCCTGCAGTCTGGCGTTCTCCTCCACATCATTTATCCGGTGGGTTATAGCATGAATATCTTCTTTGAGATCCGAGATTGCTGACATCATGGTGTGTTTGATATCCAGAGCAACCTTCTGGAGGTCTCTTTGGAGGTCTAGCAGGCTTGGGTGCGGATCGATGTGATCGCCGCCGTCCATTAGCGTGTCCGTGGCGCTCCTAATCGAGTCCGGGGATGCGGCCTGTATAGAGCGCGCGGCCTGTGATGAGGCCTGTGACGCCTCTAGCAGTGCGGACTGGCGGGTCCGGAAAATGTCCGGAATACTACCACTGAGTTGCGGTGTGGGGTCTTTCTGTGTGCGGGGTGTGGAGGTGCTCCTATTTGACTTTCCCATCGTGGGACAAGTCTCAAACACCCCTGTTTCGGCTTCTTTTCGTCCTCACTGTGCGGGAGCTTTCTCCTCAAGCAGCCATCTCGGGTCCTGTCCAGGCCACGCCCCCTTTTCACAGCTCTTACTGTGAAGAAACCTTCTGTATTTGGAGATGAAATCTCTTTTCCTCTAGACATAAAGAGTGCCCCTGTGTCCTCTGTGTTGACCGTAAAGAGAATAACTCAACACCAATCTCTCTATATGAACCCCTTATATATTTGAACATGTTGATCATATCCCTCTTATTCTCCTCTTCTCAAGAGTGAATAAATTCAGTTCCTCTAATCTTTCCTCATAGCTGAGCTCCTCCATGCCTCTTATCAGTTTGGTTGCCCTTCTCTGCACTTTCTCCAGTTCCCCAATATCCTTTTTGGGAACTGGTACCCAAAACTGAACTGCATATTCCAGATGAGGTCTTACTAATGATTTGAACAGGGCCAAAATTATATTTCTCTCTCTGGAGTCCATACCTCTCTTAATACAAGAAAGGACTTTGCTCGCTTTGCAAACCGCAGCTTGGCATTGCATGCTATTATTGAGCTTATAATCTATCAAAACACCCAGATCCTTCTCCACCACAGATTCCCCCAGTTGTACTCCCCCTAGCATGTATGATGTATGCATATTCTTAGCCCCCAAGCGCATAACTTTACATTTCTCAACATTAAACCTCATCTGCCACATAGTCGCCCAATTAGACAGTGCATTGAGGTCGGCTTGTAAATTGGAGACATCCTGTAAGGACGTTATTCCACTGCATAGCTTGGTGTCATCTGCAAAGACAGAAATGTTACTTTTGATCCCAGGCCCGATATCATTTATAAAGTTATTAAAAAGTAAGGGTCCCAGCTAGGGATGAGCCGAACACCCCCCTGTTCGGTTCGCACCAGAACTTGCGAACAGGCAAAAAATTTGTTCGAACATGCGAACACTGTTAAAGTTTTAAAAACGGCCGTTTATTCGGGAGCAGTGATTTTAATAATGCTTAAAGTGAAGCAATAAAAGTGTAATATTCCTTTAAATTTCGTACCTGGGGGGTGTCTATAGTATGACTGTAAAGGGGCGCATGTTTCCCGTGTTTAGAACAGTCTGATAGCAAAATGACATTTCAAAGGAAAAAAAGTCATTTAAAACTACTTGCGGCTATTAACGAATTGTCGGTCCGACAATACACATAAAAGTTCATTGATAAAAATGGCATGGGAATTCCCCACAGGGGAACCCCAAACCAAAATTTTAAAAAAAAATGACATGGGGGTCCCCCTAAATTCCATACCAGGCCCTTAAGGTCTGGTATGGATATTAAGGGGAACCCCGGCCAAATTTTTTTTTAAAAATGGCGTGGGGTCCCCCCAAAAATCCATACCAGACCCTTATCCGAGCACGCAACCTGGCAGGCCGCAGGAAAAGAGGAGGGGACGAGAGACAGCGCCCCCCCTCCTGAACCGTACCAGGCCACATGCCGTCAACATTGCTAGGGTGCTTTGGGATAGCCCCCCAAAACACCTTGTCCCCATGTTAATGAGGACAAGGGCCTCATCCCCACAACCCTTGTCTGGTGGTTGTGGGGGTCAGCGGGTGGGGAACTTATCGGAATCTGGAAGCCCCCTTTAAAAAGGGGA
Source organism: Lithobates clamitans (assembly GCA_037952925.1). Taxonomy (NCBI): domain Eukaryota; kingdom Metazoa; phylum Chordata; class Amphibia; order Anura; family Ranidae; genus Lithobates; species Lithobates clamitans. Next base: position 670,343 of record JBBGZY010000212.1, on the reverse strand, counting down.
CCCCCAGATCCCGGCCCTCCCCCCTGTGTGAAATGGTAAAGGGGTACAAAAGTACCCCTACCATTTCACAAAAAACCTGTCAAAAATGTTAAAAATGACAAGAGACAGTTTTTTAAAATTCCTTTGTTTAAATGCTTCTTCTTTCTTCTATCTTCTTTCTTCCATCTTCTATCTTCTTTCGGTTTCTTCCTCCATCTTCTTCTTCTTCTGGTTCAGAAGGGGGCGGGGTTACATAACGGGTGACCCCACCCCCTCTGACGTCACGGGGAATGCCACAGGGAAGTCCCCGTCAAGTCCCTGTGCATCAGAGGGGGGCGGGGTCACCAGGTGGCCCTGCCCCCATTATTTAAGAACCGTCAGAAGAGGAGAAGCGTCACACAGCCGAAGCCTCCCATCATGCCATCATGTATGCGGAGCGGCCCGAGGAGAAGAAGGGAGAAGACGCCACCATGGAGGAAGATGCCGGACGAGAACACCGGAGGAAGAACCAGAAGAAAAAGAAGAAGATGGAGAAAGAAACCGAAGGAAGATAGAGTATAGAAGATAGAAGAAAGAAGATAGAAGAAAGAAGAAGCATTTTAATAATGGAATTATCAAAAACTGTCTCTTGTCATTTTTAACATTTTTGACAGTTTTTTTGTGAAATGGTAGGGGTACTTTTGTACCCCTTACCATTTCACACAGGGGGAGGGCTGGGAGGGGGACATGGGGACAAGGTGTTTTGGGGGGCTACCCCAAAGCACCCTCCCAATGTTGAGGGAATGTGGCCTGGTACGGTTCAGGAGGGGGGGCGCTCCCTCTAAACCCCCCTCTTTTCCTGTGGCCTGCCAGGTTGCATGCTCGGATAAGGGTCTGGTATGGATTTTTGGGGGGACCCCACGCCATTTTTAAAAAAAATTTTGCCACGGGGTTCCCTTTAAAATCCATACCAGACCTGAAGGGCCTGGTATGGAATTTAGAGGGACCGCCCACATCATATTTTTTTAAATTTTGGTTCGGGATTCCCCTGTGGGGAATTCCCATGCCATTTTTATCAATGAACGTTTATGTGTATTGTCGGACCGGCAATTCATTAATAGCCGCGAGTAGTTTTAAAGGACTTTTTTTCCTTTGAAATGTCATTTTGCTGTCAGACTGTTCTAAACATGGGAAACATGCGCCCCTTTACAGGCATACTATAGACACCCCCCAGGTACAAATGTAAAGGAATATTACACTTTTATTGTTTTACTTTAAGCATTATTAAAATCACGGCCATTTTTAAAACTTTTTTTGCATTGATCCATGTCCCCTGGGGCAGGACCCAGGTCCCCAAACACTTTTTATGACAATACCATGCATATAAGCCTTTAAAATTAGCACTTTTGATTTCTCCCATAGACTTTTAAGGGGTGTTCCGCGGCTTTCGAATTTGCCGCAAACACCTCAAATTGTTCGCTGTTCGGCGAACTGGCGAACAGCCAATATTTAAGTCGAACATGAGTTTGAATCGAACTCAAAGCTCATCCCTAGTCCCAGAACTGAACCTTGGGGTACACCACTGATAACCTTAGACCATTCAGAGTAAGAATCATTAACCACTACTCTCTGAATTCTGTCTTTTAGCCAGTCTTCTATTCATTTACAAACTGATATTTCCAAGCCTGTAGACTTTACCTTACACATGAGCTGTGTGTGGGGAACTGTGTTGAACGCTTTTGCAAAATCCAAGTATACCACGTCCACAGCCACCCCTATGTCCAAGGTTTCACTTACCTCTTCATAAAAAGAAATCAGGTTTGTCTGACAACTTCTGTCCTTCATGAATCCATGCTGTCTGTTGCTTAAAATGTTTTTTTCCAGCAAGAACTCGTCTCTGTGGTCTTTTGTTAAATGCTCCAGTATCTCCCCGACTATAGAAGTTAAACTAACAGATCTATAGTTACTTGGTAAAGACTTTGATCCCTTTTTTAATATAGGCACCACGTTCGCCCTGCGCCAAACCAGTGGTACTATTCCCGTCATTAAGCCCTAAAAATTAGATACAATGGCTTTGAAATTACAGAGCTCAATTCTTCTAGGATCCGTAGGTGGATGCCATCAGGTCCAGGTGCTTTATCCACCTTTGTTCTGTCTGACTGTAGAACTCAATCTAAACTTGTTTAATAAGTGATTATTAGGGATGGGCCGAACACACCCCGGTTCGATTCGCACAAGAACTTGCCAAACAGGCAAGACATTTGTCAGAACACACGAACACCGTTAAAGTGTATGGGACATGAAAAATCAAAAGATGTAGCAAAAGTCCAGATGCTTGAAATAAACAGGTTGGTGACCACCGCTCCAGGTAACTGGGTTTGAATTTCCCGTCCTCCGCTGGGTGAATTGTGAGAGCTCCAGGTGCTGGCGATTGCTATTCCAATGGTATAGGTGCAATGAAAAATCTGGACTGCCGCACTCCGGATTGGAATAATAAAGGTAAAATCTTCTTTCCTGACAGGCTCCATGGCAGCATACGTGTGGGTTGACCCCGCCTCCATAACTACCCAATAGAACCCCTCCCTATAAATTTCAGCTGTGGGCTCTCAGCCGTGTTCATTTTTTGTCCTCCTCCGTAGGACCTTATGTTTGGTTCTCCTACCTGAAGACGATGTCCCGCGATCGTATCGGCTGACTGATGTGATGTCTCATCCCTCCAATAAGCCTTGACTGTTAGCAGGGTATGGAGTGTATTGCAGAGTAAGCGCTGAAGAGCTGGAGTCATTTTTGAATGAAAAGTGCGCACAGGCCGATTGCCTAGCAGTATGTAGGTGGCCATTATCTGCCAAAAGCCCGGTGTGTGTATGGATGTTCCGGCCGAGTCGATCGTAGGTGGTGGTGAGCATATATCGCCTTCATGGCAGCAGTGTATATATTTGTTGTTGTTGTTTTTTCTCTCTGCATGCTCTTTGTCAAATTTCCATATGCAGCGGCTGGTTCCCTGTGCGTTCCAGCCGCCGCTCCCTCTACTTCCGGGTTCTGTCTGCGTTCTGCGCAGGCGCAGTTCCGGAATGAAAGCGAGGCCTGGTTTCGCGCATGCGCACGACGACCGTGGGCCTGGCGCGGCCGTGACGTCACGCGGCGCCAATTTTAAAAGCCTGGGGGAGCTTGCAGAGCTCGGGAATGATCGTGGGCATAGCGGCGACTTCCCTGAGCATCTGCAGAGCCTTCCCCAGGTAAGTGCAGTACAGATGGGTCTGTGCTTGCTGTTTTGCTTTCTGGTGTATCTGATTTACTCTGTGATCACCTGCAATGATTCCCAGCATCAGCCATGGACTCTTCACTGCCTCCTGGTGGCCAGTCCTCTCGCAGCAGGTAGGATTTGAAAGTATATTTCTTTACTTACCTGCTGGGGGGAAGAGAGCGGAGTGTAGGGCATCATTCTGACTTGTGCCTTTCTCTCTCTCTCTATTCCTGTCTTCCTTCTTTCCTTAGCCCTTCTAGGTCTGATCAAAGACAAAGTAGTTCCCGCAGAAGGAGCGGGTCATCTAAATCACACCACCGGCATTCCTCCTCTGGCTCTAGACACCATGGTTCATCCTCTAAGTCTAAAGACCACAGTAGAGGCTCTGCTCACCCCCCCTCATCTCATAGGGGACCGGAGAAAATATGTTGGGGATGCAGGGCCCCAGTTCCTGCCAGCAAGTCTCTCTGTGACCGCTGTTTTTCTAAAGCAGCTAATGAGAGGGAAGGTGCAGACCAACACCTGGAAACTCTAATCAAGCGAGTTGTGAAAGAATCGCTGCAGGAGAGAGACGCTGCAAAGCCTCGTGATTCTCCTCAAGATCCACTGTTTCCCCTGTCAGAAGAGGGTCCAGTCCCTGAGACGTGGGAGTCTTCTCAACCTAGCCACCAGTCTGCCCCCCCTTCAGATAGTGGGTCAGAAGCAGATGATCCTGGGATGGGCTTTGAATATGCCCTGGTTCCTTCTCTGGTGAAAGCGGTTAAAAACGCTCTGGTTTGGGAAGAACCAGTTATTTCTCCTGCTAAACAGAGAAAGTTTTTCAAACAGCTCAGCAAGGAGCGTCATTATTTTCCTTTCCTCACGGAAGTGGGAGCTATAATTTTTGAAGAATGGGGCAAGATAGATAAAAAAAGCTCTATGCAATCCAAAGTCGCAAAACTATACCCTTTCAAGGAAGAAGAGGTTAAACACCTTGAGTCAGCTCCCTTGGTAGATGCTGCATTAATGAGGCTTGTGAGATATGTGACTCTGCCTCTTGAAGATACAGTCTCATTTAAAGATCCGCTAGAGAGACGGATTGATGCCGACCTAAAAAGGATTTATCTGACAGCAGGCACAGTGTGCAAACCAGCTCTGGCCTTAGCAGCAGTCTCTAAAGTTTTGGAGGCATGGTCAGACAATGTGAATGATTCTCTTAGAGGTATCTCTGAAGAAGCGGCTTCCTATTCAGGAAATCAGGCTTGCCTTTCTGGGGGAGGTCTCTATTGACATTGTTCGCCTAGTAGCTCGGGTGATGTTGTCGTCGGTCACCGCCCGTCAGGCCTTGTGGCTGCGACCTTGGTTGGCAGATCCAGCCTCTAAACAGGCTTGGTGCCGTATTCCATTTGAGGGTTCATCCCTCTTCGGCAACAAGCTGGATAGCGCCATTACCCGGGCTACGGGTGGTAAATCGGGGTTCCTCCCTCAAGACAGGCATTTACAGAATCAAAAACGCACCTTTTCAAGATCGCAGAACACCGACCGTGCAAGGGAAGCACGTAGCTATAGGCCTGGTTGGGAATTTTCTACATCCTGGAAATCCAGGCAGTCCTCTTTTAAAAAGCCCACAAAAGGGGCTTCTACCAGTAACCAGGACTCCACTAAGTCCTTTTGAAATTGGGCCCGCTCAAACATGTCAGGTGGGGGCTCATCTGCTCCACTTCCGGCATGTTTGGGCGGCCTCAATTCGGGATTTCTGGACTGTCAAGACAGTGTCCTCAGGCCACACCTGGGTTTTCAACAGCACTCCCAGACTAAGATTTATACCAACAAATCTTCCAAGTTCAGAAGAGAAGAAACAAGTTCTTTTAGCTTACATAAGCTCTTTATTAGCTCAAAACGCAGCCATTCCTGTTCCAGATGGCGAACGAGGAGAAGGCATGTATTCTCCTCTGTTTCTGGTACAGAAGAAGAACGGCACATGGAGGCCTGTTATAGACCTGACTCATCTCAACCGGTTTATCCGAAAGGAAAAATTCAAGATGGAGTCACTATTAACGATTCAACAATCGGTTCATCTAGGAGATTGGCTGGTGTCAATAGACTTGAAAGACGCCTACTTTCATGTCCCAGTGGTGGCAGACTTCCAAAAGTTCCTTCGCTTTGCTGTAGGCGATCAACACTTACAGTTTACCTGCCTTCCATTTGGTCTCACAACATCACCTCGGGTGTTTTCCAAGGTTCTGCTGGCTGTTGTTGCTCTGCTCCGAGTCAAAGGAGTTCGCCTTCACCACTATCTCGACGACCTCCTCCTTCTTGGTCAGGACAAGGGTCAGCTTCTAAAGCACAGGAGTCTAGTAATTTCCACTCTCCAAGAGTTTGGGTGGCTCCTGAATTTGGAGAAAAGTCACCTGATTCCATCTCAGTCTCTCATGTTTCTAGGTGCCCATTTCAACACACTAGAGGGCACCATCTCGCTACTAGAGGAGAAGATCGTGGTGATCCGGGACAGGATCCGTTCGACTCTGGCTTCATCTCACCTTTCCGCTCTTCAATGTCTGAAGGTGATCGGCACAATGGCAGCTACCATTCCCATGGTGAAGTGGGCTCAATGGCGCACTCGCCCATTCCAGAAAGGGTTTCTCCAACAGTGGGATTCTCCCAGCAAGAATCAGCGCATCCTTCTCACTCCATCCATGAGAGAGTCTCTCCTTTGGTGGCTCCAAGGGAAAAATCTCCGCAATTGCCATTCGATTCTTCCCATCACATGGGTCACAGTGACCTCAGATGCCAGCAATCGGGGCTGGGGTGCTCATTGCCTGTCAGAAGTGGCTCAGGGCAGATGGATATCGCCATCTCAGAAGACTGTATCCAACATTTTGGAACTTCGAGCGGTCTTTCAGGCGCTCAGATCCTTCTACCATCTGATAAAGAACTCCTCAGTGATGCTCCGGTTGGACAACACAACCGCGGTGGCCTATATAAGGAAACAAGGTGGGACTCGCAGCTGGTCCCTCCTAAGGGAAGTGGAGCCAATCATGAACTGGGCTCAGAAGAATCTGTCCAACATTTCGGCGGTCTACATTCCGGGGGTCCAGAATGTTCAGGCGGACTTTCTGTCCCGTGTTCAAATGGACAACAACGAGTGGTCCCTGCACAAAGAGGTGTTCAAGTGGCTCCTGACACTGGGAGTGTCTCCAGAAGTGGATCTGTTTGCATCCCCATGCAACTACAAACTCACCAAGTATTACTCGAGGTTCTGGGATCCCCAAGCATATGGGGTAGATGCCCTCACGGATCGGTGGAGGTTCAACAAGGCGTATGCCTTCCCTCCGGTACCTGTGATACTCCAGTTTCTCCGCAGGCTCAGAACAGAGGAAGTGGAAGTCATGGCAGTGATACCATTTTGGCCCAACAGGCCATGGTTTCCCCTCTTAACTCTCCTCAGTTATCGGGAGTCAATCCCTCTGCCTCTCAGGGCGGATCTTCTGTCCCAAGGTTCTATCCTGCATCCATGCCCTGCTCATCTACATCTCAGGGTTTGGTTTTTGAGAGGGGAAGGCTTGAAGCCTTAGGTTGTCCAGAAGAAGCCATCCCGACGCTTCTGAATGCCAGACGGAAGAGCACTAATAGAGTGTATGAACGTATCTGGTCCAAGTTCACAGAGCACATGGCCTCTAGACCTAATCCTTGTAGTTCTCCAAAAGTCCAGGATATCCTCAGCTTTCTGCAAACAGGGTTGGATTTGCCTCTAGCAGTAAGTTCCCTTCGTGTGCAAATATCAGCCATCTCGGCATTCACAGGAATTTCATGGGCTAACCATGCCCTGGTTCGCCAATTCTTCAAGGGTGCTATCAGGCTAAGACCTCAAAGGAAACCGAGATTCCCCAAATGGGATCTTCCCCTTGTTCTAGATTTCCTTTCCACGCTTGGAACAGATCCTGAAAATCCTCTATCAGTTAAAGACCTCACACTCAAGACCGTCTTCCTGGTGGCAGTAACTTCAGCCAAGAGAGTGTCTGAAATCAGGAACTTAGGTTCCAAAGAGCCTTTCCTGACCTTTCTCCCGGATAGAGCAGTATTAATTCCCATGTTGGGCTCAAACCCTAAAGTGACATCTATTTTTCACGAAAATCAGGAAATTGTATTGCCTACCTTTAATACAACAGAAGGTCAAGAAGTTCATTCCCTTGATGTGGGACATACTTTGAGTCAATACCTGGAAGCCACGGAATCATTTAGACAGACGGACTTCCTTTTCATTCTTCTGCAAGGGAAAAATAGAGGAAAACGGGCCTCAATCAGATCCATCTCTGCTTGGATAGTACAGACCATTCAAAGGGCTTATAAAGCGAAGGGCTTGGCTCCTCCAGAGGCAGTGACTGCACACTCAACTCGGAGTATCTCAACCTCGTGGGCGGCTTCTCTTCATGTCGCACCCGAAGTTATATGTAGAGCGGCTTCCTGGTCATCTATCAATACGTTTGTTTCTCACTATTGTGTTGAACCTGCCGCTTTGTCATCCATTAATTTTGGTTTGAAAGTGCTGTCAGTGGACAGTGTTAAATAAATTTATTTTCTCGCTCAGCATTGTGCCCACCCGGGTGTGTTTGGCGAGTTATTTCCCACACCTATGCTGCCATGGAGCCTGTCAGGAAAACGGAAAATTTATATCAAATACTTACCGTAATTTTCCTTTCCTGATAGGCTCCATGGCAGCAGGAGTCCCTCCCAATGCTTGGAGTAGGCTAGTTACGAAACACGGCTGAGAGCCCACAGTTGAAATTTATAGGGAGGGGTCCTATTGGGTAGTTATGGAGGCGGGGTCAACCCACACGTATGCTGCCATGGAGCCTATCAGGAAAGGAAAATTACGGTAAGTATTTGATATAAATTTTAAAATGGTATAAAATGCGTACATTGCTCTGCTGAAGTGATACAGCTAGCGGAGTGCGGCAGTCCAGATTTTTCATTGCACCTATACCATGAAAAATCAAAAGTGCTCAATTTAAAGGCTTATATGCAAGTTATTGTCAAAAAAAGTGTTTGGGGACCTGGGTCCTGCCACAGGGGACATGTATCAATGCAAACATTTTTTTTTTAAATGCCCATTTTTTTGGGAGCAGTGATTTTTTTTAATGCTTAAAGTGAAACAATAAAAATGAAATATTCCTTTAAATATTGTTCCTTGGGGGTGTCTATAGAATTTTCGGGTCTCGGCAATATAATTAAAACCAATTGAACAAAAGAGCATGGGATCCCCCCCAGTCCATTACCAGGCCCTTTGGGTCTGGTATGAATATTAAGGGGAACCCCGAACCAAAATTTAAAAAAAAATGCGTGGGGTCCCCCTAAAATCCATATCAGGCCCTTCTGGGCTGATATGGAAATTAAGGGGAACTCTGCGCCAAATTTTTTTAAAAAATGGCATAGGGCCGCCCAAAATCCATACCAGACCCTTATCAAAGCACGCAACCTGGCAGGCCGCAGGAAAAGAGGGGGGGTGAGAGAGCTACCCCCCTCCTGAAGCATACCAGGCCACATGCCCTCAACATGGGGAGGGTGCTTTGGGGTAGCCCCCCCAAAGCACCTTGCCCCTATGTTGATGGGGACAAGGGCCTCATCCCCACAAACCTTGCCCGGTGGTTGTGGGGGTCTGCGGGCGGGGGTTTTATCGGTATCTGGAAGCCCCCTTTAACAAGGGAACCCCCAGATCCCAGGCTCCCCCCTGTGTGAAATGGTAACGGGGTACAAGTACCCCTACCATTTCACAAAAAAAGTGTAAAAATGTTAAAAACAACAAGATACAGCTTGGGGACAAATCCTTTATTAAAAAATAAAAATGTTTTTATTTTTTTTATTTTTTTTAAATTGTTTATTTAACATTTATACATGACAAATATAATAACATTGGTGTCACATTCGGGATGAAAAGAAAAAAGAAAGCTTCAACACTGTCAATCAAGGGTGCATGAGCTTAAAACGTTGTACATAAAAGAGAAAATAAAAATGTTTCACAATGTCAATTCATCTTCTTCTTCATGCCGCGACAGACCGAAAAAGAAAAAAAAAAATCCGCAACCGATCCTCCTCTATGGGAGGCTCCCGACATTTGACGCTTCTTTGCTGATCACAGTTCTTATATAACTGAGGGTGGGCAACCCAGTGACGTACCCAGGTGACCCCGCCCCCCTGTGACACACGGGTACTTCCCCATGGCTTCCTCATGGCGTCAGAGGGGGCGGGGTCACCCGTTTACCAGACCTTAAGGGTCTGGTATGGATTTTGGGGGGACCCCTATGCCATTTTTAAAAAAAAATTGGAGCAGGGTTCCCCTTAATTTCCATATCAGACCCGAAGGGCCTGGTATGGATATTAGGCGGACCTCCACGCAATTTTTTTTAAATTTTGGTTCGGGGTTCCCCTTAATATTCATACCAGACCCAAAGGGCCTGGCAATGGATTGGGGGGATTCCATGCTCTTTTTTTCAATGTGTTTTATCTATATTGCCGAGACCCAACAATTCATTACAGCCGCGATCAGTTTTAAATGACAATTTTTCCTTTAGAAATACCATTTTGCTGTGGTACTGTTCTGTTAATTCTATTATAGTAGCTGCTAGAAAAATATATTTCTTGGAATTTTTTACCATAAGCGCTGGGAGTGGGTTGGTTTGCTTAATTCGGTATACTTACTTTTCCACAAATTTTCTTTGAATATATACTAGACTGACTGTATATATGTATCAAATATACTGCCACTAACTGAATAACCTGCCTGCTTAATCTAACTCAAGCTATCTCTCTGTCCATGCCAACAACACTACACTGGCTTCCTCAGCAGAGCATGCTGTGATTGGCCAAAGCATGCAGGTCAGGTGCATGCTTTGGTCAATCATCATACAGCAATGCACTGCGATCTCACACTGCATTATGGGGCGTTCCACGGAGCTCAAATTTCCATGAACACCCCATAATGTTCGCTGTTCTGTGAATGAGCCAACATCCGATGTTCGAGTCGAATTTATGTTAAAAATTATCTCACGACATCTCCATATTTGTGAATAGTTTGTGTTTATTTTAAGTTTACTATTAACCACTTACCGACCGCCTAACGCAGAAATACTACGGCAGAATGGCACGGGCAGGCAAAATCACGTACCCTGGTGCCCGAGGCAGTCGGCATCGTTAGGGGAGCGATCCGTGCTGAGGGGAGGACACTCATTTGTGGCCACCCCTCGCGATTGCTCCCAACGAATGAAAATCTTCCTCTGCTACTGTAATGTAAACAGCGGCAGAGGAAGTGATGTCATCTCTCCTTGCGTCGGTCTTTTCGTTCCGGCGCCGAGGAGAGAAGACATCCAAGTAAGTGCACCAACACTACACATTACAGTAGAACACTCTAGGCACACATTTCACCCCCCAGTCACCCCCCGATCAACCCCCTGCACCCCCTGTCACAGTGACACCAATAGCAGTTTTTTTTTCTGATTATTGCATTGGTGTCATTTGTGACAGTTATAAGTGGTAGGGGAGTCAGTGTTAGGCTCCTTTAGGTCTAGGGTACCACCCAAACCCCCCCTAATAAAGTTTTAACCCCTTGATCACCCCTCTTTTTTTGATCGCTACATCAATGTCACAGGTAACGCTATTTAGGGAGGTAAGTATTTAGGTTCACCGTCAGTGTTTTATAGCGTCAGGGACCCCCATATACTACCTAATAAAAGGTTTTAACCCCCTGATTACCCCCTAGTTAACCCTTTCACCAGTGACCACCGTATAACTATTACAGGTTGGTGGTTAGTTTATTTTTTATAGTGTCAGGGCACCCGCCGTTTATTACCTAATAAAGGTTTAACCCTCTGATCACCCGGCGGGTGATACAAGTTAGGTTTTAGGGTCAGATAGGGTCTGCTTCACCCCAGGCAGTGTCAGGTTAGTGCTAGTACCGGTAACACCCACGCATGCAGCATACACCTCCATTAGTGGTATAGTATCTGAACGGATCAATATCTGATCAGATCTATACTAGCGTCCCCAGCAGTTTAGGGTTCCCAAAAACGCAGTGTTAGTGGGATCAGCCCAGATACCTAATAGCACCTGCGTTTTGCCCCTCTGCCTGGCCTAGCCCACCCAAGTGCAGTATCGATTGATCACTGTCACTTACAAAACACTAAACACTTAACTGCAGTGTTCGCAGAGTCAGGCCTGATCCCTGCGATCGCTAACAGTTTTTTTGGTAGCATTTGAATCAGTCGCTAACAGTCAGGAGCTTTTTTACCTGTGAGTCTCACTACTGTACCACTAAATTTAGAGCCCAAAATGGCAAATCAAAGGTACAGTAGTGAAGAGGCCTACACATTTCTGAGCATGACAGATAGTGAAGAGGAAGTCACTCATCTGTCAGATTCAGGCTCAGAATACGATCCTGTAGATGACAGCGGCTCCATGACAGACAGCTCTGACGACGGAGTTGTGGTCCCCGCCAAGGTCAGGCGTACCTGACCTCAATCTTCTTCTGCTGTTGTTGAGGTGCAGGAACCGCAGGTTCCTCATATGGAGTAGAGCAGAGCAGTACTAGCGCCTTCTGGTGAACTGGCAAGCACCAGCAGCCTAGTACACCCCAGTCGTAGTCAAACCAGCACTGCAGTAACACTTGGTGACGTGGCGAGTCCCATAAGTGCAGTTCAAGGTGGTGAGGTGGCAAGCACAAGTAGTGTCCCGCTGCCACCAAGAAGAAGACAAACACAGGCCCGTCGTGCCCATAGTGCCCTTCCTGCTGCATTCGCCAATCCTAATTGGGAACCCACCACTTTTGCAGCACCCGTACTTCCCCTATTCACATCCCCAACCAAATGCAGTCGGCTACATGAGAGGCATTTTCTTTATGTCCTCCCGAGTACCCCTACCCAACGAACCCCCCCAAAAAAGATGTTGTGTCTGCAGAAAGCACGGATATAGGCGTGACACCCGCTTTTATTGTCCCTCCTGTCCTGACAATCCTGGTCTTTGCATTGGTGAATGTTTTGAACACTACCATACACTAGTTGAGTATTAGCATAGGGTACAGCATTGCACAGACTAGGCACACTTTCACAAGGTCTCCCAAGATGCCATCACATTTTGAGAGACCCGAACCTGGAACCGGTCACAGTTATAAAAGTTACAGTTACAAAAAAAGTGTAAAAAAATATATAATAAAAAAACAAAAATAGTTGTTGTTTTGTTGTTATTCTATTCTCTCTCTATTGTTCTGCTCTTTTTTACTGTATTCTATTCTGCAATGTTATTATGTTTTATCACGTTTGCTTTTCAGGTATGCAATTTTTTATATTTTACTGTTTACTGTGTTTTATTGTTAACCATTTTTTTGTTTTGAGGTACACCATTCAGCTGCAGCGCAAATTTATTTTTCTTGACAGCAACAGCATTTGCTCCTATGAGACATAAAGCCGTGACTCCAGCGCTGTTGGAGGTGATATATGCCGAAGCATGGGGGCAGCAGGGGCGGAGGAGCGATTTGCTCCTAACTTTTGGAGCGAATGCCCCCCTGCTTCAGCATATATAAATGGTGCATGTATGCCCATCATTAGAAGTGTGTGGATGAAGAGATGTATTCTAATGGTGGGCTGCATAAAAAAAAGATTACAATATATGCCCAACAAGGACCAGCAACGTACTGGTATGTTGCTGGACTTCGAGTGGTTATACCAGAATGATGCCTGCAGGTTTAGGTATCATCTTGGTATCATTCACGCATTCATTGCGCACACGTTTGTGCGCAATTTTAAAGCATGTCATGTTTGGTATCCATGTACTCGACCTAAGATCATCTTTTTTATTCTATCAAACATTTGGGCAATTTAGTGTGTTTTAGGGAATTAAAATAAAAAAAAGTGTGTTTTTTCCCCAAAAAATGCGTTTGAAAAATCGCTGCGCAAATACTGTGTGAAAAAAAAAATGGAACACCCACCATTTTAATTTGTAGGGCCTTTGCTTTAAAAAAATATATAATGTTTTGGGGTTCAAAGTAATTTTCTTGCAAAAAAAAATATTTTTTCATGTAAACAAATAGTATCAGAAAGGGCTTTGTCTTCAAGTGGTTAGAAAAGTGGGTGATGTGTGACATAAGCTTCTAAATGTTGTGCATAAAATGCCAGGACAGTTCAACCCCCCCCCCCAAATGACCCCATTTTGGAAAGTAGACACCCCAAGCTATTTTCTGAGAGGCATGTCGAGTCCATGGAATATTTTATATTGTGACACAAGTTGCGGGAAAAAGACACATTTTTGTTGTCACTAAATGATATATTGCTCAAACATGCCATGGGCATATGTGGAATTACACCCCAAAATACATTCTGTTGCTTCTCCTGAGTATGGGGATACCAAGCACCGCCTTCAGGCTTTCTAAGGGTGTAAATTTTTGATTTCACTCCTCACTGCCTATCACAGTTTCGGAGGCCATGGAATGCCCAGATGGCACAAACCCCCCACAAATGACCCCATTTTGGAAAGTAGACACCCCAAGCTATTTGCTGAGAGGTATATTTGCTGAGAGGTATGGTGAGTATTTTGCAGACCTCGCTTTTTGTCACAAAGTTTTGAAAATTTTAAAAAGAAAAAAAAAAAAATTTTTCTTTTCTTTCTTAAATTTCAAAAACAAATGAGAGCTACAAAATACTCACCATGCCTCTCAGCAAATAGCTTGGGGTGTCTACTTTCCAAAATGTGGTGATTTGGGGGGGGTTTGTGGCCTTCGAAACTGTACTAGGTAGTGAGGAGTGAAATCAAAAATGTATGCCCTTAGAAATCCTGAAGGCGGTGATTGGATTTCGGGGCCCCGTACACAGTTAGGCTCCTGAAAAGTCCCACAAATGTGGTATCCCCGTACTCAGGAAAATCAGCAGAATGTATTTTGGGGTGCAATTCCACATATGCCCATGGCCTGTGTGAGCAATATATCACTTAGTGACAACTTTTTGTAATTTTTTTTTTTTTGCCATTATTCAATCACTTGGGACAAAAACAATTAATATTCAATGAGCTCAACATGCCTCTCAGAAATTTCCTTGGGGTGTCTACTTTCCAAAATGGGGTCATTTGGGGGGTTTTGTACTGCCCTGCCATTTTAGCACCTCAAAAAATGAGATAGGCCGTCATAAACTAAAAGCTGTGTAAATTCCAGAAAATGTACCCTAGTTTGTAGACGCTATAACTTTTGCGCAAACCAATAAATATACACTTGACATTTTTTTTACCAAAGACATGTGGCTGAATACATTTTGGACTAAATGTATGACTAAAATTGAGTTTATTGGATTTTTTTTATAACAAAAACTAGAAAATATAATTTTTTTTGAAAATTTTCGGTCTTTTTCTGTTTATAGAGCAAATAATAAAAACTGCAGAGGTGATCAAATACCATGAAAAAAAGCTCTATTTATGGGAACAAAAGGACGCAAGTTTCGCTTGGGTACAGCATTGCATGACCGCGCAATTAGCAGTTTAAGCGACGCAGTGCCAAATTGTAAAAAGTGCTCTGGTCAGGAAGGGGGTAAAACCTTTCGGGGCTGAAGTGGTTAATTACACTGCTCAAATATGTAGTGGTGATTTTTTGTGTCAATAAATTGCAACGTTTTATAATATAAATAACTGAGTCCCGATTTGTTTTATGATAATCAAAAATATATTTTTGTTTGTCATTACTTATACCAATTGACATCAGAAATTATTGAGCACAAGGAACCATTGCTTACATGTAAGTAAGGCTCCCTCGTGATTCTTTTCCATTATGCTCAAGCTTAATCAATTTTGAACAAGCTAGAAATACATAAATAATGGGAAGATGTAAATTTCCATTGATAGTTTTCGATTTTACTAATATTTTCTTGTTAATAAACTTCTAAATGGGAGCAAGTGTCTGGGCAGACCTACAAAATTATTATTATTATTATTATTATACAGGATTTATATAGCGCCAACAGTTTACGCAGTGCTTTACAATATAAAAGGGAGACAATACAGTTATAATACAATAAAATACAAGAGGATTAAGAGGGCTCTGCTCAGAAGAGCTTACAATCTAATAGGGTGGGGCAGGTGGTACAAAAGTTTGTAACTGTGGGGAATCAGCTGTTGGAAGTGGTAGGAGATTTGTTGGAGACGTGATAGGCTTTCCTGAAGAGATGTGTTTTCAGGGATCGCCTGAAGGTAGCAAGAGTAGGGGATAGCCGGATAGATGGAGATAGCGAGTTCCAGAGGATGGGAGAGGCTCTGGCGAAATCCTGGAGACGAGCATGGGAGGAGGAGATGATAGAGCTTGAAAGCAGGAGGTCTTGAGAAGAGCGGAGAGGTCAATTTTGGGTGATATTTGGAGACAAGATTGGTAATTGAGCTCGGGGCAGAGTTGTGAATGGCTTTGTATGTTGTGGTTAGTATTTTGAATTTAATTCGCTGGGTGATTGGGAGCCAGTGTAGGGATTGGAGTAGAGGGTTGGCAGACACTGAGCGGTTGATAAGGTGGATAAGTCTGGCAGCAGCATTCATGATAGACTGAAGAGGGGATAGCCTATGGAGAGGTAGGCCAATGAGAAGGAAGTTGCAATAGTCAAGGCGAGAGAAAACAAGGGAGTGAATGAGGAGCTTGGTGGTTTCATTTGTTAAAAAGGGGCGAATTTTAGAGATGTTACAGAGGTGAATTCTACAAACTTTTGACAACGATTGGATTTGAGGCTGAAATGACAAGTCAGAGTCTAGGATTACACCTAGTACCCTGGCATGAGGGGAGGGACTGATGGTTGCATTGTTGATTTTGATGGAAAAGTCATGGAGGGGGGCACGGGCGGGGGGGAATATTAATAGCTCAGTTTTAGAGAGATTTAGTTTAAGGAAGTGGTGCGACATCCATGCTGATATGTCAGTTAGTAAGTTAGTAATGCGAGAGGAGACTGAAGGAGTGAGGTGAGGAGTAGACAGATAGATTTGGGTGTCATCAGCGTATAAGTGGTATTGGAAGCCGTGGGCGGTTATTAAGTGACCAAGGGAGGAGGTGCAGATAGAGAAGAGAAGGGGTCCAAGAATAGTGCCTTGGGGGACCCCCACCGAAAGGGGCAATGGAGAGGAGGAGACAGAGTTGTAGGTGACACTGAAGGAGCTCTGTGATAAATAGGCAAAGAACCAGGATAGAGCAAAATCCCGGAGGCCAAGGGAATGTAGTTTATTGAGAAGAAGCGGGTGATTAACAGTATCAAAGGCCGCAGAGAGGTCAAGTATTAGGAGTATTGAGTACTGGCTGTTGGTTTTAGCAGTTAGTAAATCGTTAAATCGTGAATTTTAGCAAGGCAGTTTCCGTGGAGTGCTGCGAGCGAAAGCCAGACTGTAAGGGGTCAAGAAGGTTATTTTCATTGAGGTAGGAGCTAAGACGGTTGTAGACAAAGCGTTCTAGAAGTTTAGAGGTGAATGGGAGCAATGAGATGGGTCTTAAGTTGTTCAGGTTGGTAGGGTCCAGTGAGGGCTTTTTAAGAATGGGAGTGATCTGCGCATGTTTTACAGGGGAGGGGAAGATGCCACTAGAGAGGGAGAGATTGAAGATGTGGGTGAGGGAGCATAGGATAGAAGAGGAGGGTGACCAGAGTAGTTGTGAGGGAACAGGATCCAAAGGACAATTGGTTAGGTAGGCATCCGAGAAAAATGTTGTAATCTCTTCAGTATTAGCCAATTCAAAAGAGGAGAGTGTTGAATGTGCTGCTAGGCAAGGTATGTGGGGAAGACATATGCACAGTGGAGGTGTCCTCACGAATTGCATCGATCTTGTCTTTGAAGTGATTGGCAATATTTTGGGCAGTGAGTGAGTTAGTGGGTAGAGGGGGTGGGGGACGAAGCAGAGAGTTAAAGGTTGAGAAGAGTCGATGGGGACTGGATGACAAGGAATTAATAAGAGAGACAAAGTAGGCTTGTTTGGCAGCACGGAGGCATGAATTGCATTTTAGAAGGACAGATTTATATAGGGTGAAGTCTTGCAGGCATTTGGTTTTACGCCACAGTCGTTCAAGAGCACGGCAATGTCTCTTGAGATTTCTAGTGCTGTCAGTTTGCCAGGGTTGTAATGGTCAGGGCCTGATTCTGCGTGTGGTTAGAGTAGCAAGTGCATCTAGTGATGATGAGAGTGAACTGTTGTAGACAGAGGTGGCCAGGTCAGGACAGGACGGGGGAGAGATTATATCATATAGGTGGTCAGTAGCAGAATAGAGAAGAGAAGGGATAAAGTGGCGAAGGTTTCTACAAGTAATTGTTTACTGCTTGGAGGGATGGGTGGTTGGAGGTAGGAATACAGTGAAAGTAATGAGGTTGAGATCAGAGAGAGGAAAGGGGATGTTGGTGAGGTTGCCAGGGTTGCAGTGATGGGAGAATACAATGTCAAGGGTATTACCATTGGAGTGAGGTGAAGTATGTGTCCACTGGGTTAGGTCAAAAGATGAGGTTAAGTTGAGAAGTTTAGCTGTAGTTGGGCTGTTAACATTGACAGGAATGTTGAAGTCACCAAGAATAATGGTGGGTATTTCAGAGGAGAGAAAGTAGTGTAGCCAGGCAGCAAAGCCATCAAGAAAGCGCGATACTGGTCCTGGAGGCCGATAAATTGCTGCAATCCTCAGAGAAATGGGAGAAAACAGACGAATACAGTGCATCTCGAAAGAAGAGAGGGATAGAGAGGGAGGGACAGGAAGGACTTGGAAGGTGCTTTGTGGAGATAGAAGGAAGCCAACTCCACCTCCTTTCTGTCTGTTGGGTCTAGGGGAGTGAGTCCAATGGAGACCACCATGGGAGAGGGCAACAGGAGAAGCTGAGTCACAATTTTGAAGCCAGGTTTCTGTTATGGCGAGTATGTTAAAGCCATGAGAGATAAAGAGGTCATGTACAGATGTTAGCTTGTTACAGATGAAGCGGGCGTTCCAAAGGGTGCATGAGATTGGTGGGCTGCTTTGAGGAAGCAGGGGGATAGAAATTAAACTGAGTGGATTGCGGTGGTTGCCAGTGGGGGAGGGGTAGAGATGTACAGATGGATAGGAGACAATTGCCAAAAATGTTACAGCAAAGTCAATTCAGTAGAGATGTACAGATGGATAGGAGACAATTACCTGTAAAAGAGCAGAGAAGACATGATCAGAAATGATAACTGAGTCGGTGAAACTGCGCATCACTCGTGACAGAGCCACTCAGGACAGAGCCATGATGTCTGTGCCTTGCCCCTGTCTGTGCCACCCCATAAGCTGCTTTAAATTTATAGGGAGACTAAGCAGGGATGCATTTCTCAGTTGGTCATTATTGGGTCTGATGTGAGACACCTGAATATGGAGAGGAGATGGCCAATACCAGACCAGCTACAGACACAGGCTAGGCTCGTTAAGCTAATTACCTCTCTTGATCACTCAAGCCACATGGAGTTGAGAATCAATCACCAGCAAAGTTAGTTCAGTAGAGATGTACAGATGGATAGGAGACAATTACCAAAAATGTTACAGCAAAGTCAGTTCAGTAGAGATGTAGAGATGGATAGGAGACAATTACCAAAAATGTTACAGCAAAGTCAGTTCAGTAGAGATGTACAAATGGATAGGAGACAATTACCAAAAATGTTACAGCAAAGTTAGTTCAGTAGAGATGTACAGATGGATAGGAGACAATTACCAAAAATGTTACAGCAAAGTTAGTTCAGTAGAGATGTACAGATGGATAGGAGACAATTTGTCAGGTCCCACACTTACCAGACAGGTGAGTCCGCTTGGGCAGAGGGTAGGCTCCCTTACGTATCTGATTCGGGGCCCCTGATAGAGTAGACAGGAAGCCTGCGAATGCGGAGTGGTATGAGGGCCTGATGTTTGGATCCTGGAGAAAGGTGGTCTATCAAGCAACAGGTAGAACTTCATGAACACTGGAACTGATGCTGAGCAGGAGCTTATCAGGCTGGTCACACACAGGCAGAGGTCGGCAACGGGCTGGCAGCAACTGTACAAAGGGAGCAGGCAGAAACAAGGTCAAACAAGCCGGGGTCGGGTTCAGGCAGCAATCAAGGAGGTCCAAAAGGCAAGCCGGGTCACAACGGGTCAAACTTCAGAGATACAGGAACACAGAGAGGATCACGGAACTAGACACAAAGCTGTTGATCAGGCAGCACCGAACAGGGTTAGAGCCAGACTTAAATAGGCTGATTGGCGCCAAAACGCTGCGCTCGTGCACGCGCCGATTCGCCAAAGTGTCCCGCGCCCGAGCGTGCCCCCGACACCGGCGTGCACGCCAACACTACTGGGCACGCTCGCGGTAACGCCAATAGGCGAACGCGTGCCAGCGCGGACGCGCGTCAGCGTGAACGCACGCACGCCCGGACGCCACCCTGCACGCTACGGCCGGCCAGACCAGACACGCCAGTGCCCCCAGGGACACGAGCCCCAGCATGCACAGGAACACGAGCACCAACGCGCCCCGGCGCGCACCGGCGCCCAACCAGGTAACCTCTCTGACAGTGCCCCCTCCTCAAGGGCAGACTCCGGATGCCCAGCTGGGCCATTTTTGAGGCATGAGAAGCTTTAAATGACTGTAGGAGTTCCTTGGCATGCAAGTTGCTCTCTGGCTCCCAAGAATTATCTTCGGGCCCATAGCCCTTCCATTTTACAAGGTATTGAACTTGATTGCGTCTTCTTCTGCAATCTAAAATTGCTTCCACCTCGAACTCCTCTTTGCCATTCACTAAGATAGGCTTGGGTGGGCCAATACTATGGCCAACAAAGGAATTGGGGCTTCAAGAGGGACACATGGAAGACTGGGTGTATCCTCAGGGTGTTAGGAAGATCCAGTTCATATGCCACATCGTTAATTTTTCTTCTAACCGAAAAAGGACCCAAGTATTTAGGGCCTAGTTTTCTGGACGGACAGGCCAACTTAAGGTTAGTGGTAGATAACCAGACAGAATTGCCTGGTTCCAGAGTAAGTTCTCCACGTCTCTTCCTGTCAAAAATTCTTTTGTAATCCTCTTGAGCTTTGGTCATGGTATCCTGCAGTAATTTGTTATTATTTGAGAAAAAGTCCAAGGTCTCGGATACTGCAGGGACAGGGCACTTGGGAATAGATCCAGGCAAGAAGGATGGATGGAAACCATAGTTAGCATAGAATGGTGTCTGATTGGTAGCTGAGTGTAGTGAGTTGTTATAAGAGAACTCCGCGATGGGGAGCAGGGAAGCCCAGTCATCCTGGGAGAATGCAGAGAAACAGCGGAGGTATTGCTCCAAGGTCTGGTTCGTCCTCTCGGTTTGTCCATTTGACTGGGGGTGATAGGCCGAAGAAAATGATAATTTGATCTCTAGGGCGCCACAGAGGGCTTTCCAGAATCTGGAGGTAAACTGGACTCCCCTGTCGGAAACTATGTTGGTTGGTACTCCATGCAGTCTGATGATCTCTTTGATAAAGATGGTAGAGGTTTCTATAGCCGAAGGGGTGCCCTTCATGGGGAGGAAGTGGGCCATTTTAGACAGCCTGTCTACCACAACAAAAATGGAAGAGAAACCTTCTGATGGGGGGAGTTCAACAATAAAGTCCATTGAAATCATGGCCCACGGTCTCTCTGGGAATGGTAATGGTCTCAACAGACCCCATGCTCTTGCCCGGCTACTCTTGCTTCTGGCGCAAGTATTACTAGACTCAACATATTCCTTGCAGTCTTTAGTAAGGTGAGGCCAACAAAAGGTGCGTTGGACGAGATCAATTGTCTTTCGTGTGCCGAAGTGACCGGCCAATTTGTGATCATGGCACAAGTTTAACACCCGTACTTTTAGCTCCTCAGGGACCACAATTTTGTTTTTGTACCAGAACAGTCCATCTTTGGTACAAGCTTCAGCAGGTGGTGACATTCCCATAGAGGACCGTCTGATCTGAGAGATTAGATCCTCCTGTAGGATCAGGAAATTCCCAGAGGGGAGGATGGTGTCTGGAGACAGGGTCTTCTCTGAATCAAGGAACATTCGGGAAAGGGCGTCGGGTTTGATATTCTTGGATCCGGGTCTGTAGGTAATATGAAAAATAAATCGGGAAAAAAAAAGTGCCCATCTGGCTTGCCGGGGTTTTAGTCTCTTAGCCGTCCTTAGATATTCTAAATTTTTATGGTCTGTGTAGACCAAAATGGGGTGAGCTGCACCCTCCAGGAGATAACGCCATTCCTCCAGAGCTGCCTTAATGGCTAGAAGTTCCCGATCTCCCACGTCATAGTTCCTCTCGGAAGAGGAGAGCTTGCGTGAAAGAATCCCACAGGGTACAGGAGTGCTTTGGCACCTTGTCTTTGTGAGAGCACGGCTCCAACCGCGACTTCGGAAGCATCCACTTCTAAGACGAAAGGCAAGGCAGGGTTGGGATGTCTGAGGATAGTGGCTGACGTAAACAGAGCTTTGAGTTTTTCAAAGGCCACTTGCGCCTTAGGGGTCCAGCAGAATCGGATTCCCTGTTTGATGAGTTCCGTAATGGGAGTTATTATTGACGAGAATCCTTTAATGAATTTCTTATAAAAATTGGCAAAACCAATAAAGCGCTGTACTCCTTTTTTGTCAATAGGTGCAGGCCAATCCAAGATAGCGGATACCTTTTGCGGGTCCATTTTGATACCGTCAGGAGAAATGACCAAGCCTAGGAACTGGATGGATTGGAGCTCGAACTCGCATTTTTCGAGCTTGGCATAAAGCCCATATTGTCTGAGCCGGGTAAGTACGTTTCGCACGTGTTTGCGGTGGTCAGCCAGGGAAGCAGAGAAAACCAGGATATCGTCCAGATAAACGATGACATATAGGTCCAGAAAGTCACGAAAGACATCGTTGACGAAGTGCTGGAATGTGGCTGGTGCATTGCACAGGCCAAAGGGCATGACAAGGTACTCGTAGTGCCCAAATTGAGTATGAAAGGCCGTCTTCCATTCGTCCCCCTCTCTTATGCGGATCAAATTGTAGGCTCCGCGGAGGTCCAGCTTGATGAAGACGGTAGCAGATCCTAATCTCTGAAATAATTCGAGCACTAGAGGTAGTGGGTATCTGTTCTTTATTGTAATTTTATTGAGTTCCCGGTAATCGATGCAGGGACGTAAGGAGTGATCTTTCTTCTCTACGAAAAAGATGCCTGCACCTGCTGGAGATACCTTGGAGGGACGAATGAATCCTTTCTTTAGGTTTTCGTCAATATAGACTTTCAAGGTGCCTGTCTCCTGCTCAGTTAAGGGAAAAATCCTCCCGAAGGGAACTTCAGTTCCGGGTAAAAGTTCTATCGGGCAATCGTAGGGTCTATGTACCGGAAGAGTTTCTGCCCCCTTTTTGCTGAACACATCCAGGAAATCCCGGTAGGGTTCGGGAAAATTTTGATAAGACTTGGATACTGAGTCTAGGCAAAGGCATTGAGAGGATGTCAAGGGGGTCCCCTGTAAACAGTGTTGTTTGCAATATTCAGATGAAAACTGGATCTTTCCCGTGGACCAGTTGATACTGGGATTGTGAGCCTGTAGCCAAGGCATTCCTAAGATAATTGGGAAGAGGGGAGAGGAGATGACATCCAGGCGTAAAAGTTCCTGGTGTTCCGGGCCAATAGTGGCCAGTAGAGGAACAGTTTCCTGGGTAACAGGACCGGAGCTGAGGGTGGAGCCATCCGCTAAGAAAACTGCCAGTCCCTGGGCCTTGGGTTGGGTAGGAATATGGTGATTTTCAATGAAGGTCCGGTCAATGAATCCGCTACATGCTCCCGAATCAAAGATGACCGGTACTGGGATGTTCCTTCCAGGTAACTGTAATATAACAGAAAGAGTTAAGTGGTAACCGGATCTGGGTGAAACAGGTGCACACAAAGAGGAGGACGGCAGGCACTTACGTCTCTTGTTGGGGCATGCCCTTGCAAAGTGTCCAGACTCTCCACAGTACAGGCACAGATTGAGTGTGAGTCTGCGCGTTTTCTCTTCTGGGGTCAAGGAGGGACGGAGCAGTCCTAGCTGCATGGGTTCAGGAGCTTCCTGGGTTGGAATAGACAGGACAGGAGGAGCTTGGTTTGGGGCACTAGGAGCCCTGGGCAGCATCCAAGTGAGGCGTGGATGGCCAATGGACCTCTCAGAACGTCTCTCTCTAAGGCGGCGGTCAATCTGGATTGACAGGTTTATGAGCTGATCCAGTGTCTGAGGTACCCCTACCCGTGCCAATTCGTCTTTAAGAGGGTCCGACAACCCCAGCCGGTATTGGTGATGCAAGGCCGCGTCATTCCACTCCGTATCAGAGCTCCAATGCCTGAACTCCACAGCGTAATCTTCGGCCGCTCTGCGGCCTTGTTGTAAGGAGTGCAAGGCGGCTTCTGCCATGGCTGTTAGCTGGGGGTCCTCGTATAACTGAGACATTGCTATGAAGAGGTCATTCAAGGAATCCAGAGATCTGGCCTTTTGCTCCAGCAGGTGATGGGCCCAGGTCTGAGGCTCGCCGGTCAACAGAGATATGACGAACCCCACTTTGGTGGCCTCCAAGGAAAACGTACGGGGTTGTAAGGCAAAATAAAGTTTGCATGCATTGGGGAACGCCCGGAACTTGCAACGTTCTCCGGAGAATTTTTCAGGTGTAGGCACCCTGGGCTCTGGTGGGAGCATTACTACAGAGGGCGCTGAGGCAGGATTAGCAGGTGCTGCTCCCGGAGGTGATGCTGAGAGGGCCTGGACCTGTCCTTCCAGTCTTGTATAGCCCTCCTGTAAGCTTTTAACTGCTTGGGTGAGGTCGCTAGGTGCCTGCAAAGTTCGTCCATGGGGGAGGCCCCCTGCCCAGGCTCTGTCATGGCTGCCTGATACTGTCAGGTCCCACACTTACCAGACAGGTGAGTCCACTTGGGCAGAGGGTAGGCTCCCTTACGTATCCGATTCTGGGCCCCTGATAGAGTAGACAGGAAGCACGCGAATGCGGAGTGGTATGAGGGCCTGATGTTTGGATCCTGGAGAAAGGTGGTCTATTAAGCAACAGGTAGAACTTCAGGAACACTGGAACTGATGCTGAGCAGGAGCTTATCAGACGGGTCACACACAGGCAGAGGTCGGCAACGGGCTGGCAGCAACTGTACAAAGGGAGCAGGCAGAAACAAGGTCAAACAAGCCGGGGTCGGGTTCAGGCAGCAATCAAGGAGGTCCAAAAGGCAAGCCGGGTCACAACGGGTCAAACTTCAGAGATACAGGAACACAGAGAGGATCACGGAACTAGACACAAAGCTGTTAATCAGGCAGCACCGAACAGGGTTAGAGGCAGACTTAAATAGGCTGATTGGCGCCAAAACGCTGCGCTCGTGCACGCGCCGATTCGCCAAAGCGCCCCGCGCCCCCGCACGCGCCCGAGCGCGCCCCCAACACCGGCGTGCATGCCAACACTACCGGGCACGCTCGCGGTAATGCCCATAGGCACGCACGCCTGGACTCCACCCTGCACGCCACAGCCGGCTGGACCAGACACGCCAGTGCCCCCAGGGACACGCGCCCCAGCACGCACAGGAACACGAGCACCAACGCGCCCCGGCGCACACCGGCGCCCAACCAGGTAACCTCTCTGACACAATTACCAAAAATGTTACAGCAAAGTCAGTTCAGTAGAGATGTACAGATGGATAGGAGACAATTACCAAAAATGTTACAGCAAAGTCAGTTCAGTAGAGATGTACAAATGGATAGGAGACAATTACCAAAAATGTTACAGCAAAGTCAGTTCAGTAGAGATGTACAGATGGATAGGAGACAATTACCAAAAATGTTACAGCAAATTCAGTTCAGTAGAGATGTACAGATGGATAGGAGACAATTACCAAAAATGTTACCAAAAATCACTCATGATAGAGTCACTCAGGACAGAGCCATGATGTCTGCGCCTTGCTCCTGTCTGCGCCACCCCATAAGCTGCTTTAAATTTATAGGAAGACTAAGCAGGGATGCATTTCTCAGTTGGTCATTATTGGGTCTGATGTGAGACACCTGAATATGGGGAGGAGATGGCCAGTACCAGACCAGCTACAGACACAGGCTAGGGTCGTAAAGCTAATTACTGCTCTTGATCACTTAAGCCACATGGAGTTAAGAATCAATCACCAGTAATATTGCTATTGCAGTGTGTTTGTTATAGAGCTAGCATTAAATATAGAAGTTTAAAGATATGGCAGCAGGAGACAATTACCAAAAATGTTACAGCAAAGTCAGTTCAGTAGAGATGTACAGATGGATAAGAGACAATTACCAAAAATGTTACAGCAAAGTCAGTTCAGTAGAGATGTACAGATGGATAGGAGACAATTACCAAAAATGTTACAGCAAAGTCAGTTCAGTAGAGATGTACAGATGGATAGGAGACAATTACCTGTAAAAGAGCAGAGAAGACATGATCAGAATTGATAACTGCGTCGGTGAAACTGCGCATCACTCGTGACAGAGCCACTCAGAACAGAGCCATGATGTCTGCGCCTTGCCCCCCCCAAAATGTTGAAATAGCAATATGTGTAAAGTGAGTCTGTATTATTTAACCCAAATTTTCAGTATTCAAATTTGATCCACATTTTTAAATTCCAATCAAATATCATGGTGGTTGAAATTTTCACTGACCCACAGGTGTTGCTTTACTAGAACTGGAGTGCAAAACCTAGTGGAGCTTCTAACTTCAGCTTGTTCAATTAAGCTTTGACAAAAAAAAAAACTGGAAGCTAATTGCTTTCTATGCAGAGCTGAACCAGATTTGGCACTCTCCAGATGTAGTAAATTAACCCCATAATGTCTTGCACGCAGGAATGTAAAGGAAAATAACTGTTCCATGCAGTATTCTTATCATGTATATAAAGCATTTCCTGTCTGTGGCTTCAGGTGTACACTTGTTAACACACACATGAGTTGCATTATGTTAAGCTCTTAAATTATAATTGTTAGTCAGCTTCAAGGGGAACTGTAAAGGCCATGCCTTCATTCATAATATTGGGAAAATGTACATAGAACAAAAAATAAATACACTCAAAATAACCTAAGTAATATTAAACAGTGGCTAATGTGGGCTTTCCATGATATTTTGGTAACAATAAGGCCTCAGTCAGATGGACGCTGGCACCCATACATCATGCATGAGGTAACTGTTTTCACAACTGCATGCATGTAGGCAGCCTATATAAGTGGAGGCAGAAGCAAAATCTGACAGATGTGCCGAATTAGGCAGACAGTGTGCATTCAGGGCCACACACCCACTCCTGCACATCTCTCAAATTTTGACATGTAGCTGTGTCTGTGCAGCCGCTTTGTCTGCATCCAATCACAGTACAGGTGCCACAGCCTGTCTGAATGAAATCTAATTGTTACCAAAATGGCATGGGAAATCCCACCAGCCTGCTGAATATTATTTAATTTGCTTTAGGTATTTTTTGGTTGTTTGTTAATTATCCCAAAGTTATGAATGAAATTAGAGCCACTAAAGTTCCTTGTGATGATGACTTACATTACAATGAAGTCTTAAGAACTAAACATAACGCAAAGCATTTGCATTTAAGCACCTGCACGCCTGTCAAATTATGACATGAATCTGCGTTCACTCAACCACCAAATCTGAATCCACATCCATTGGCTGTCTACACACAGCTCAGGACAGATGCAGTCCCAAAAAATCAGTACGGGTGCCAGAGCACGTTTAAATGAGCCTCTCCAAAAGGCCAAAGGTAGACCTAGGAAAAGGTCTCTAATTGCCTTCAATGCAATTCAAGGACAAAATTCAAATTTGGCATTTTGAATTTGGGTTGAAATCTAATTCGCCAAAGCATCCAGAAAGCCCCTGAGCTTCCTGTGTAAATACCAACTATCTCAAAGGCATGTCTAGTTTCTTAAGCATCCAGACTTCTCCCCCCCCCCCAAATCCAGATTGGTTTACTATAGAAAAACTCAACAAGGAGTTTTGCGCTACCCTTTGTATGCCTTGATATTGATTAGAGAAGCAAATACAAGAGCATATAGTACATTTAAATCTGCAGCCAGTTGCACAGATGGTATAAACCAGAACAAATAATAGACAGTAATTGGAGGTCACTCAGTAATTTTTTATCTGAAATAAATATAAAAAATGGTATATGATGTTTTGGAGAAACCATTACCCTTTTGTCAACATACCTGCCTATTTGGTCAGTGAGGTCATCTGTCACAAAAATGGGCCATTAGTAGTGCTTATAGGGTGGGGAGTAGTGGAGCCAAACACTTTTTTTCTATGAAAAGATATTAGATAGTACAGTTAAAATAACAGAAGTTTTGTTTTAAAAAAACATTTCTCTTACACTACCTTTTTAGGTTGATTTTTTTTTACTGCAGATACATGTTATTTCTTCTGTATAGAAAAATATAGAGACATACATATGAATACATATCAGTGCTAAATCAACGGAAAAGTATTTCCTGCTCTAGCTAGAGTGTGATACATTCTGCAAAACGTTTATTGTAAATGTGATGTTGTTATGGTAATTAATCAGCATGGATGCGGAGTACACTATCTGACATACTAATATAGGTGACCTGAGATGCCTTCAAATTTACACATACAAATTTGTTTTTTAGGTCACTGTAACATTACAAAAACAAAATGAATACTTAGAAAATCATATCACCCATCTTTAATACATATAGCAAATAATACACGTATGGTTATTAACACAGATGAATGTAACTGGAAAGATATAGAACAATGAGCAACAAATTTTACATGCAACAACTATGTGCCTCCCTAACACAAGATATAATGAGACTCAAATATATGTGTTAGCTTAGTGTGTGAAAAATGAAGGTCAATTTTCTTGATTCGCGTTACGGAAAAGAAATGTTCTCGCAAATTATAGCGAAGAATAGAACTTCTTTTTTTTATCTTAAAGACAATCATAATGCAGCCAATTAAGTCAATTTTGATTACTTCTACTGATGTTCTCTAAACATAACCGTATATTCTTTTATTCAGCTTTGCTTCAAAGCATGTTGTTCGTGGTAATCTTTATAAATAAAATGTGCTCTGCTGGAGTCAGTTTGGATCTTGAAAATCTCATTAAATATCACAAATGATATTTTGTAAACTTAAACATGTATGCATTTAATTTAAAAATCCTGCTAGATCTTGACATATATTTGTGAAATCCATTACATAAGGATGTTTCAACAGTCTATATATGCAGTCATAAATTTAGTGCTGGTTCACACCAGCGCAGCTTCAAAGTTGCGCAACTTCTGCGCGACTTCATCGCAGCTTGGATACAACTTCTTAAACAGAAGCCAATGCAAGTCATTTTGAAATTGCCCCAAAGTAGTGCAGGAACCTTTTTCTAAGTCAGAGTGTCTTGAGTCCGACACCAATTAGAATGATTCAATTGCCGTTAATGGGGTGCGGCTTGTTATGCGGCAGTGTGAACCGAGGCTTAATGTGTCATTAGATATTAGTGAAATGCAGTGCCGTTCTATTTGCTTTTAGTATAATGTGGCAACCTTCTTGTATGGGATGGTGTGTGTGTTTTGAAAAATGAAGACTAATCATTTTCTATCAATATGTAAATGCTGATTCTTTTTTCATGAATTAACCCTCCACATTATCTTTAGCAGTTGGTTGTATACACACTCCTTCCTCCCCTCCACAGTTTGTATGTTGCTACTTCTCCCTGGTCATTTCATGTGTCCTCCCACACAAGGCGAGGACAAAACACTACTGATTTTTTTGGCTCTGGTAGGGTCTGCCTTGGTGTGTACTTTATGGCTTTGTGCATACAGAGTATGAGCAGATCAGTGAGTGGGAGGAAACCAGGACCATACATTTACAGATGTTGGTTTATTTAGTTTATGTCTATACTCCTTCAAATACATGACAACAATTATTTGTATATATTTTTTTACACCCCTATAAATCATGGTGTATAGTGTAGCACTTTTCCCAGTTTGCTATATTTTAGGCAAAATAGGGTGTGGGAAGAAAGTGGAGGTAAATAGGTCCTCTAATTGGTGTCAGTGCCAGTAATAGTAGCCCATCCCCAGTGCTTGTGGTTAGGGACAAACTGTAATAAACCCCGCCAGCATGGGTAGTCAGTGGCAAGCTGTAATAATAAATCCATCAGCTTTGATGGTCTGTGGCAGAATGTAATATGAAACCCCATCACATTGGTGGTCAGTGGTAGAACAGCCCCCCGCCCCCCTAGCACTGGCTTAATAAACCTTCCCTGGCATGGTTGGAACACACAGGGTACTTGGCACCTCACTGTTACTCTGCAAAGCCAGCACCCTCCAGGTGATAGAGCCCCGTGGAAACTGCCCCCAGCCCTTCCTTAGGTATGTCAATGTACTTAAGTACCTCTTTTATCATTCAAGTGGAGATTATTGTCAAAAAATTCAGAAAATACCTATATTCTTCAATTTGGTGTTCACATTAATCTACGAAATACACTCTCCTTCTCCTCTGGGTCAGTTCTCTATTTTCTTCCATCATTCCCTTGTCTAGCCACTTTCTAGTCTCTGCTTTCTTGCTCTCCTGTGCTCATTTCCTTGCCTACACTCTCCTCTGGGCTCACTCTCTGGTATCCACTAAGGATGGATTGATGGTTCAGTCCAAAACTAGGTTTATATTTTTCCCATTCTTTGCCCTGTTCGGCAGGAGTTGAGTATCAAATATAGAAGCCGTATTTTTACCGCTTCTATATATAAAAGCTCCCCACTATCAATGGTTCCTAAAGAAGCAGTGGATGCTGGATCCTGCTGTATCCTTAGCAACTGCCACAGTCTCCAGCACATTGCATAACATGGCTGGGAATCCCTAGCCCGGGAGCAAAAGGGGTGGCATAGAAGTGACGGCACTGCCCATACGGCCATATTAGATCTATAATGTCACTACTTTCCCCGCCCTCTCCCTTATATAGCTAATGACAGCTCAGGGAGCTGTCATTCAGTGAGCAGTACCACTGGGATCAGTCATGTGCACTGGGTTTATTGAGTTTTTATATGGCAAGCCGCGGGTGGTGAGCATCATGATTGACAATGGATATTTTTTTTTACTAAAAAACTTGTCAGAGATTGGGTGTTTTTATTTCCAGGTTACCTTTTTTTAAATAAGTGTGGGTACTATGTACTCCTTACCCATTTACAAGAGGAAGCAGTATCTGGGGGTCCCGCATTTGTAAAGAGGTTTTTGCAGATTCCAGAAAGACCCTTGCCCTCAGACTCCAAAAACAACCGAGCCAGAATTGTAGGCAAGAGACCCTTGTCCTAATCAATGTGGGACCCAATCAGTGTTATTAACCATCAATATTTTTATCTGCAGCCAGTAAAAAATTAGCACTTTTCTCCTGCCAGTAAATGCCAGTGACAGGAAAAGGTTACCAGTAAAAAATATGGCTGTGGCTCCTGGCTCAGAACTGCGCCTGTTCTGGTCTTGAGCCGGCCGAGACCATCCGAGTGCCTGCCACAGTGTGTTCGGGTGGCACCGGCGAGGGGTCTGGTGAGGGTGGAGCCTGAGCTTGTAGTTTGATCTCATTCTGCAAGGGAGCCAAGCAAAGCAGAGCTACCAGACATCTGTGGGATGAGAGCAAGGGAAGTGTTATTAACCATCAATATTTTTATCTGCAGCCAGTAAAAAATTAGCACTTTTCTCCTGCCAGTAAATGCCAGTGACAGGAAAAGGTTACCAGTAAAAAATATGGCTGTGGCTCCTGGCTCAGAACTGCGCCTGTTCTGGTCTTGAGCCGGCCGAGACCATCCGAGTGCCTGCCACAGTGTGTTCGGGTGGCACCGGCGAGGGGTCTGGTGAGGGTGGAGCCTGAGCTTGTAGTTTGATCTCATTCTGCAAGGGAGCCAAGCAAAGCAGAGCTACCAGACATCTGTGGGATGAGAGCAAGGCAAGTGTTATTAACCATCAATATTTTTATCTGCAGCCAGTAAAAAATTAGCACTTTTCTCCTGCCAGGAAATGCCAGTGACAGGAAAAGGTTACCAGTAAAAAATATGGCTGTGGCTCCTGCCTCAGAACTGCGCCTGTTCTGGTCTTGAGCCGGTCGAGACCATCCGAGTGCCTGCCACAGTGTGTTCGGGTGGCACCGGCGAGGGGTCTGGTGAGGGTGGAGCCTGAGCTTGTAGTTTGATCTCATTCTGCAAGGGAGCCAAGCAAAGCAGAGCTACCAGACATCTGCGGGATGAGAGCAAGGCAAGCCAGGAGCAGGACTGTCAGTGCTGTTTAGACTGGAGTGGACTGAAGGGACCACCTGGCTTGGAGAAAGACTGTCACTGTGACTCAGGGGGGAATGTGTCATGTCAGTGAGGTGTCATCATCATCTGTGCTGCTGCACACTGTTGTCAGTGTCACTGTGAGAGTCAATTTCATGTGTGTGTCTGCCTTTCTAATTTCTTGCCCTCCTGAGTTTTGTCCATGAGCTACTTACTGTATGGAAAAAAAATAAGAAATATGTTTTTTGCCTTAATATCTATATTAAATCACGTTGCTATTTGCAGATTGTATATGTTTGTAGCCTAAACACTGAAAACAGCAATAAAAACTGTAATTTTGTAGCTTTTGGATATGCCAGTAAATTTTGGGTGTCGCGTCAGTAAATTTCAATCTGGTAGGTTGGTAAAACTGGACCCAATGCTTTTCCAGTGGGCTAACCCTGGCAGGGCACCCCATCCCAAGTTGAAGGCATATGAACTGATATGGTTCAGTAACTTTTTTTTTTGGCCTATTGGTATGCATTGCATTGTGTGCTATTGGTACGCATTTTGGAGGGAAATCAATTTACAATACACAATTGTTATTCATTGATGTTGTAGGATGTGCTACAGTAAAATTGGCATTTATAAAGAAAAACAGAGTTATTTTAGTATTAGTATTTTATTAGTATATGACAGGGATATGCAATTAGCGGACCTCCAGCTGTTGCAAAACTACAAGTCCCATCATGCCTCTGCCTCTGGGTGTTATGCTTGTGGCTGTCAGAGTCTTGCTATGCCTCATGGGAATTGTAGTTCTGCAACAGCTGGAGGTCCGCTAATTGCATATCCCTGGTATATGACATCCAAAGTTTGCCAAATCCTGCTTAAACCAAAAACAGAGCAGTATCCACCATAGAGAAGTTACTCCTTCTCCATATCCTCTTTCTGACCCATTATCCTGCTCTTTTTGCCTCTGTGACCATCCTCACGTACTCTGATTTTCACCCTTATGCCCTGTACACACGGTCAGATTTTCCGACGGAAAAAGTGCGATCGGATTGTGTTGTCGGAAATTCCAATCGTGTGTGGGCTCCATCGGACTTTTTTCATCAGAATTTCTGACACACAAAGTTTGAGAGCAGGCTATAAAATTTTCCTACAACAAAATCCGATCGGTTAAATTCCAATCATGTGTACACAAATCCGACACACAATGTGCCACGCATGCTCAGAATAAATTAAGAGATGAAAGCTATTGGCTACTGCCCTGTTTATAGCCCCGACGTACTTGTTTTATGTCACTGCGTTCAGAAGATCGGATTTTCTGACAACTTTGTGCGACCGTGTGTATGCAAGACAAGTTTGAGCCAACATCCGTCAGAAAAAATCCATGGATTTTGTTGTCTGAATGTCCGATCAATGTCCGATCGTGTGTACACGCATTACTGTGTCAGATATCTGTTGTACAGTTTTCCAGCCTTTGCTCTCCTCCTCTGTTCTGGTTTTCTTACCTCTGATCTCAGCCCTTCACTTTTATGTGCTGAAGATTTATTTGTCAAAATGACTTGAGAGTCAATAGATAGTAACGTTAGGGAGGGTTCTACAAGCATCTAACCAATAGGTATGAGTGGAACTGTCCTGGTTTTGGTTTCGGCATTGTTAGGTAAACTCCAAAGAAATTCAGATGTTGAATCCCGGATTTCGATGCTCGGTATAAGACCTCTGTGAGTGGCCCAGATACCACGTGATCGCTATGCTATCACTTGTCACGTAGTAAATGTCATAAAATGAAACCCATTTATGACATCATTGCTTACTACTGTGTGTCATCTGTGTGTCATCTGTGATTGATCATCAGTGATCACATGGTACCTGGGCCAATCAAAGCATCCTGTATCATGTGATAGCTGTGGCCAATCACAGCATCACATTAGTAAACAATGAGTCATGAATTAAAGCAGTTCACGACAGTTCAAATGATCATCACTGTAACAAGCAGTCACAGTGCAAAAAAAAATCCATGATCACTTCCCAAATTAGTACAGCCGGACTATGACAGTATGTAAAAAAAATGTGAAAAAATGGACAAAGAAGTAAAAAAAAAGTAATGGTGACGCTGTACTGCACTGGTGACATGATGCAAGTGAAGGAGAAAAATATTTTTTTTCCAAATTTACGGTCTTTTTTTGTTTGTTTAGGAAAAAATAAAAAACCCAGTGGTGATTAAATACCACCAAAACAAAGATCTATTTGTGTGAAAAAAATTATACAAATTTCATATGGGTACAGTGTTGCATGACTGCTCAATTGTCATTCACAGTGTGACAGTGCTGAGGGGGTAGAAATGCCCAACAGACAAGTGGTTAAAGTTAAAAATTAAAAATACCCCATTCCGTTAGGAAACATGCCTTGGGGAATGGGGGGGGGGGGGTCGGGGGCTTAATTCTGCTCCTGACTGTGAAGGAGGTCATCTCTGTGATATGCAGAAAGTGCTTCTGCAAAATACTTACTAGACCTTTTGAGGGTCATGCAGAAAACGTTACAAAACGCACAAGGCCATTCAGGAGAGTCTCAAATAGAATTTAGGGGGATCATCATGCAAAAGAAAACCAGGTGTAAAGTCCTCCTAAAAATCCATACAAGATGGTTAATTTAAGAATGAAGCCTGAGTGGCCAGGAAAGAAGGGGCAAGTGTGCACTGCCTCTCCTAAATCATACTAGACCACATTCCCTCAACATATGGGGTAACTTGTACCTGCGTTAATGAGGACAAGAGCCACTTCCCCACAACCTTGTCAGTGGTTGTGGGGATTTGCAGTTGGCAGGCTTATCGGAATATGAAAGCCCCCTTTAATAAGAACTTAGAAATAAAGATACTCAAACATATAACAAATCTTTCATTAAAAAATAAATAAAAATCCCCCCCAATAATAACTTGTAAATCCATAGTAAATCACCATCCCACTGACTCACCAAATAAGAAACTCTTATGGCCCGTCACATGACCAATACTGATGGTACCCTTAGCCAAATAACAACTCCCTATGCTGTTATCAGCTATATAAGGAAAGTGGAGGGGATAGTAGTGACATTATTGCTCAAATATAGCACATTTGGACAGTAATTTCACTGCTGTTCCTGCCCCTTTGCTTACTGTACTAGACATGTGCATGATGAAAAAAATGTGTTTAGTTTTGTTTCGATTCGTTAATCTAGTTATTTAGTTTCGTTAAATTTGGTTGATTTGTTCAATTTGTATTCGAATTCGTATTTGGAATTCGTATTAAGAATTTGTTTATGACTTTTATGAATTTTCTTCAAATTAACCGTTTGTTTTTTCGATTTGAAACATTCGAATCGATACATTTTGAATCCGTCAAACTGAAAACTTTGGATTTTTTTTTACATTTTTTTGATTAAAATGTGGCAAAATGAACAAACAAAAGAAAAATCTTCAACAAATGATTACAATGGCTCATTAATTGACCTTTGGCTTAACAAAAAAAGCATTATTTCAAAATGGTACTCTAAGAACACACACTGGGGTTGGTTTACTAAGAAACACGGGAATTAATGGTCGTTCTACATTTAGTTACTCCCATTTAAGCCAACTAATGCCGCGTACACATGAACGGACTTTACGGCAGACTTTGCCCGGCGGACGGGATTTCGTTGGACAATTCGATCGTGTGTGGGCTCCAGCGGACTTTGTTTGCTCAAAAGTTGGACAGACTTAGATTTGAAACATGTTTTAAATCTATCCGTCAAACTCGAGTCCGGTCGAAAAGTCCGCTCGTCTGTATGCTAGTTCGACGGGCAAAAATGCCACGCTAGGGAAGCTATTGGCTACTGGCTATGAACTTCCTTATTTTAGTCCGGTCGTACGTCATCACATACGAATTCGACAGACTTTGGTGGATTGTGTGTAGGCAAGTCCATTCATTCAGAACCTTGTAAAGTACGTTAAAAAGTCCGCCGGGCAAAGTCTGCCGTAAAGTCCGACCGTGTGTACGCGGCATAAGACTTCAACTAGGACAGTAAACTTCAAACTACGACCCTCCAACTGTTGCGGAACTACACATTCCACGAGGCATTGTAAAACTCTGACATTTACAAACATGACTAGGCATGATGAGAATTGTAGTTCCAGAACAACTGGAGGGCCGTAGTTTGAAGACCCCTGAACTAGGGGAACATGTGAATGAAAAAGCAGGCTATTACCCACGAACATGCCTTTGTAAATACCAAATCGGCAAATCCGCGAATTTACAAGTGGCAATTACAAACGAGTGTACAATATGGAACTGCACTGCAGCCATGATCATATGTATGTGAATAAAACATTTTTATGTGAGATGTGCTCTACCTCATGTGCATCTATTTATGTATATACCAATTATTGTTCCTAGTTTGTTTCCTTATTTTGCTAACGAATGCAGTTATGAATGAGTGTTACAGAGTAATGTTGTCTGCTATTCTATAAAGTTACATGTCTTGAATAGAGATGAGCCGAACACCCCCCGGTTGGGTTCGCACCAGAACCTGCGGACGGAACGAAAATTTGCACGAATGTTAGAACCCCATTGACGTCTATGGGACTCGATTGTTCGAAATCAAAAGTGCTCATTTTAAAGGCAAATGTGCATGGTATTGTCCTAAAAAGGGTTTGGGGACCCGGGTCCTGCCCCAGGGGACATGTATCAATGCAAAAAAAACTTTTAAAAACGGCCGTTTTTTCAGGAGCAGTGATTTTAATGATGCTTAAAGTAAAAAAAAAGTGAAATATTTCATATTTAAATATCGTACCTGGGGGGTGTCTATAGTATGCCTGTAAAGTGGCGCGTGTTCCTGTGCTTAGAACAGTCCCAGCACAAAATGTCATTTTTAAAGGAAAAAAAGTCATTTAAAGTCATTTAAAACTGCTTGCGGCTTTAATGTAATGTCGGGTCCTGGCAATATGGATGCAAATCAGTGAGACAAACGGCATGGGTACCCCCCCAGTCCATTACCAGGCCCTTTGGGTCTTGTATGGATAGTAAGGGGAACCCCGCACCCAAATTAAAAAAGGAAACAGCAGTAAACAGGCTCTGTACTCTGAACAGCAGTATACAAGCGGTGCAAACAAGACAGGGACTTGTTGTTAGGTTTGTTGTTAAGTAGAATCTGTTCGTAATTTTGAATTGGTACATTTTTAACGTGTTTAGCTCCAGCCAAAAAATCTATTTTAAGCTTTTTGAAAAACATAGGGAAGGGTTATCACCCCTGTGACATTTGTTTTGCTGTCTGTGCTTCTCTTCAGAAAATTTCACCTCACTTTTTGTCCCAATGACAAATGTTTTTTGAAAATGTGGGTTTTT
Source organism: Lithobates clamitans (assembly GCA_037952925.1). NCBI lineage: Eukaryota > Metazoa > Chordata > Amphibia > Anura > Ranidae > Lithobates > Lithobates clamitans. The sequence goes on along the minus strand of JBBGZY010000212.1, from coordinate 633,601 downwards.
TAGTGAAACAAGGATAATTGATAAAGCATCAGTGGAAAGGAGAAATGTTTTTCCCATATTAACTCTTACAGGAGAGAATTTCCCTTCCTAGAGGTAGATTTCATCTCACTTCCTGTTGTGTCCTTCTGTTTGCAAGTAGGAGTCGTTTGTAAGTTGGATGTTTGAAAGTAGGGGCCTGCCCTATATACTCAGCAGAAATTTGGGCCTTAGGTGTTGTTGTGGCCAAAACACTGTAAGCCCTCACAGGGCCCTGCTGTGAAATATTAGATCAAGAATTGTAATTACATGCCCCTGTTGAACAGGGGCAGAAAAATTGGGCCTTTGGTGGTGGTGCTGGTGGCACAACACTGTAAGTCCTCACTCGCTCTTGGTGGGTGCAGAAACGGGCCCTGCTGTGAAATATTAGATCAAGAATTGTAATTACATGCCCCTGTTGAACAGGGGCTGAAAAATTGGGCCTTAGGCACTGGTGCTTTTGCCACAACACTGCAACCCCTCACAGATACTCTAGTTGGAACACAGGAACGAGCCCTGCTGCAAAGTATTGTATCAATAATTGTAATTAAATGCCCCTGTTAAACAGGGGCTGAAAAATTGGGCCTTAGGCACTGGTGCTGGTGCCACAACACTGCAACCCCTTACAGATACTTTAGTTGGAACGCAGAAACGAGCCCTGCTGCAAAGTATTGCATCAAAAATTGTAATTACACGCCCCTGTTAAACAGGGGCTGAAAAATTAGGCCTTAGGCACTGGTGCCACAACACTGCAACACCTCACAGGTACTCTAGTTGGAACGCAGAAACGAGCCCTGTTGCAAAGTATTGCATCAAAAATTGTAATTACACGCCTCTGTTAAACAGGGGCTGAAAAATTGGGCCTTAGGCACTGGTGCTGGTGCCACAACACTGCAACCCCTCACAGATACTTTAGTTGGAACGCAGAAACGAGCCTTGCTGCAAAGTATTGCATCAAAAATTGTAATTACACGCCCCTGTTAAACAGGGGCTGAAAAATTAGGCCTTAGGCACTGGTGCCACAACACTGCAACCCCTCACAGATACTCTAGTTGGAACGCAGAAACGAGCCATGTTGCAAAGTATTGCATCAAAAATTGTAATTACACACCCCTGTTAAAATGGAGCTGAAAAATTGGGCCTTAGGCACTGGTGCTGGTGCCACAACACTGCAACCCCTCACAGATACTCTAGTTGGAACACAGAAACGAGCCCTGTTGCAAAGTATTGCATCCAAAATTGTAATTACACGCCCCTGTTAAACAGGGGCTGAAAAATTGGGCCTTAGGCACTGGTGCTGGTGCCACAACACTGCAACCCCTCACAGATAATCTTGTTGGAATGAAGGAACGAGCCCTGCTGCAAAGTATTGCATCAAAAATTTTAATTACAAGCCCCTGTTAAACAGGGGCTGAAAAATTGGGCCTTAGGCACTGGTGGCGGCACCCAGAACCAAAAATGTTCTTACAAGTTATCAGTGTGATCATTGAGCAGGAAGAGGATAATTACTCAGGATAGTCACTCAGCATCAGCATAGGCAGTCTTTGAAGGGATCTGAGATTTCAAAAAAAATTATTCGGTTACATCAGCATCAGGTGCTTAGTAGCTGGTGGTGATCCAAGACTGATTCATTTTTATGAAGGTCAGTCGATCGACCAAGTCGGTGGACAAACGCACCCTGTGATCGGTTACAAAGCCTCCAGCAGCACTGAATGCGTTCCAAAAGAACGCTGGATGCAGGACAGGCCAGTAGCTCAATTGCATACTGTGCAAGTTCTGGCCAGTGATCCATCCTCAAGACCCAGTAACCCAGAGGATTTTCGGTGGGAAAGGTATCCAAGCCAGATCTTGCCCCTAGGTATTCCTGCACCATGTAAAACAGATGCTGCCGATGGTTGCTGGAACCGATCATACCTTGGGACTGTGGACTAAAAAATTGTCTGAACGCATCGGTCAGACGGCCACCTTCTCCACCGCTTCTTCTTTGACTGACCGAAGCCTCAGCAACACGTTGTCCAGAAACAGGAGTTTGTAACCTCCAAGTCTCTGGGAACGCATTGCACAGACCTTTCTGCAAGGCCTCCCGAAGATGTTTCATCCTCAGCTCCCTCTGCGACGGCAAGATAAGGTCCACAACCTTACCCTTGTAACGTGGATCAAGGAGGGTTGCCAGCCAGTATTGGTCCTTCTCCTTGATACCACGAATACGAGGATCCTTCCGCAGGCTTTGCAGGATCAGGGAGGCCATGCAGCGTATGTTTGCTGAGGCATTCGGTCCGGAGTCCTCTGGGTTACTAAGGATGACATGGTCCGCAGCCACCTCCTCCCAGCCACGTACAAGTCGATGTGTTTCTTGGGACTGATCCCTTAAAGACTGCTGCTGATGCTGAGTGCCAGGCTCCACCTCCATACTGACACAATCCTCCTCCTCCTCCTTGTCCTCTTCCTGTGTGATCGGCAGGAACACTGTCTGGATTAAGGGGGCCTTGAGAGCTAAGGAAGTTCTCCTCTTCCTGCCTCTGTTCTGCCTCAAGTGCCCTGTCCATTATTTCACGCAGCGTGTGATCCAACAGGTGGACAAGGGGGACAGTGTCACTGATGCATGCACTGTCACTGCTCACCATCCTCGTGGCCTCCTCAAATGGTGACAGGACAGTGCATGCATCCCTGATCATGGCCCTCTGGCATGGGGAAAAAAAAACAAGCTCCCCTGACCCTGTCCTGGTGCCATAGTCACACAGGTACTCATTGATGGCCCTCTGCTGCATGTGCAGCCGCTGCAGCATGGCCAACGTTGAGTTCCACCTGGTGGGCATGTCACAGATTAGGCAGTTCTTGGGCAGGTTAATCTCCTTTTGGAGATCTGCCAGCCGAGCAATGGCATTATATGACCGGCGGAAATGCACACAGACTTTCCTGGCCTGCCTCAGGACATCCTGTAAGCCTGGGCATCTGCCCAAGAACCACTGCACCACCAAGTTAAGGAGGTGAGCCAAACAGGACACATGGGTCATTTGTCCCTGTCGGAGGGCAGAGAGGAGGTTGGTGCATTGTCGCAAATCACCATTCCTGCCTTAAGTTGGCGTGGGTCAACCACTTCTGAACCTGCCCCTGCAGAGCTGACAGAATCTCTGCCCCAGTGTGGCTCCTGTCCCTCAAGCACACCAGCTCAAGCACCGCATGGCATCTTTTGGCCTGCTTACTTGTGTAGCCCCTTGAATGGCTACGGAGCACCGCTGGTTCTGAGGACAAAGCACAGGAAGAGGCCATGGAGGAAGAAGAAGAGGAGGGGTGGAGGAGAGAGGTGTGTCACAATCATTAGTAGAGGCATTTTGGAGGTGTGGTGGCGGAACAACCTCCAACAATACTGCACCTTGTCCTGCATCCTTCCCAGCTGTCAGCAGAGTCACCCAATGCGCGGTGAAACTTAGGTAACGTCCCTGTCCATGTCTGCTGGACCACGAGTCAGCGGTAATATGCACCTTACCACTGACCGCCCTGTCCAGCGAGGCATGGACATTGCCTTCCACATGCTGGTAGAGAGCCGGAATCACCTTCCGTGAGAAAAAAGTGGTGTTTGGGTACCTGCCACTGAGGAACCGCACATTCCACAAACTCACGGAAGGGGGCAGAGTCTACCAACTGAAAAGGCAGCTGTTGAAGTGCTAGCAATTTTGCCAAGCTAGCATTCAACCGCTGGGCATGTGGATGGCTGGGAGCGAACTTCTTTTGGCGGTGCAGCAGCTGGGGCAGGGAAATTTGCCTGGTACAATCTGACGTTGGTGTACCGAAAGCAGATTGCCCACAAGTACTTGTCTGTGACACACCTAATTCTACACCTTCATTCCTCTCAGTGCAGGTCTCAGAGAGGACTGAAGGTATAGTGGGGTTGGAGATCTCAGCTGATGAGGAGCAAGGAGAGGTTCTCTTTGTTCTTTGGTGTGGGTCTTTTAGATACGCTTGCCAACGAACTGCATGGCAGGTCAACATATGTCTGGTCAAGCATGTGGTGTCCAAGCGGGAGATGTTTTGGCCACGAGAGATACGCTTGAGACATATGTTGCAAATAACAGCGGTGCGATCTGATGCACTCGTCTCAAAAAAGGCCCACACCAAAGAACTTTTGGAATAACGCGCAGAGACAGCAGCGCCCTGCACATGCGGAGCTTTGGGGTGTGATTCAGTCAGTGTGCTACCCTTAGGCTTGCCCCTGGAGGGCATCCTGCCTCGTTGGTGATGTGCCTCCTCCTCCTCCTCTCTCCTATCAGGCACCCACATTGAGTCAGTGACCTCATCATCCCATCCCTCCTCATCACTGGAGCAAACCTGGCAGTATGCTGCAGCAGGGGGAGCATGACTGCCAGATTGCTGTCCTTCTTGGGCACCCCCTCTAACCATGCTCACGTTACTACCTTCATCTAGCTCAGTATCATCATCAGAGCCTTCTAAATGCTGGGCATCCTCCTGGAGCATGTACCCAACACTGTGATCAAACAGTTCGAGGGACTCCTCAGGAGGACATGGTGGGGCTAGGGAAGGAGTCACTGATGCCATTGAGCCGAGGGAAGAGGCGGCTTTGGCAGCTGCTTTGCCAGACAAAGTACCCTGAGCATGGGTGAGAGAGGATGAGGAGGATGAGGACGGCTTGGTCAACCACTCGACCAAGTCTTCCGCATGTTGCGGCTCAACACGGCCAGCTGCCGAAAAAAAGGCCAAGCGTGTCCCACGGCCACGTGCTGATGAGGATGCACCGTCTCCATGACCAGCACTGTTGCCTCTAGACACAGAGCCTGCTTGCCCCCTTTTTTTGGCTTGTGACTGTCTGCCTCTCCTTGTTGGCCTTCCAGACATGCTAATGGCCTGTAGCTGCACTAAGCTGGTATCTATCTATCTATCTATCTATCTATCTATCTATCTATCTATCTATCTATCTATCTATCTATCTATCTATCTATCTATCTATCTATCTATACTGATACTGCAGCTAGCAAAATCAACTGCCTGCCTGTAGTATGAGAACACCACCAACCTTCTACAGGTAGCTTTAGCTGAACACTGTGCAGAGCTCACAAAAAAACTAACTTGTAGCTTATTTAGCTGCCTGCGGTAGTGATAGGATCAGGAAAACACCACCAACCTTCTACAGGTAGCTTTAGCTGAATACTGTGCAGAGCTCACACTGCTCTTACTTTTAGTTTTAGCTGAACACTGTGCAGAGCTTGCAAAAAACTAACTTGTAGCTTATTTAGCTGCCTGCGGTAGTGATAGGATCAGGCAAACACCACCAACCTTCTACAGGTAGCTTTAGGTGAACACTGTGAACACTGTGCAGAGCTCGCAAAAAAATAACTTGTAGCTTATTTAGCTGCCTGCGCTAGTGATAGGATCAGGAAAACACCACCAACCTTCTACAGGTAGCTTTAGGTGAACACTGTGCAGAGCTCGCAAAAAAACTAACTTGTAGCTTATTTAGCTGCCTGTCTCTATATATACTGATACTGCAGCTAGCAAAATCAACTGCCTGCCTGTAGTATGAGAACACCACCAACCTTCTACAGGTAGCTTTAGCTGAACACTGTGCAGAGCTCACAAAAAAACTAACTTGTAGCTTATTTAGCTGCCTGCGGTAGTGATAGGATCAGGAAAACACCACCAACCTTCTACAAGTAGCTTTAGCTGAATACTGTGCAGAGCTCACACTGCTCTTACTTTTAGTTTTAGCTGAACACTGTGCAGAGCTTGCAAAAAACTAACTTGTAGCTTATTTAGCTGCCTGCGGTAGTGATAGGATCAGGAAAACACCACCAACCTTCTACAGGTAGCTTTAGGTGAACACTGTGAACACTGTGCAGAGCTCGCAAAAAAATAACTTGTAGCTTATTTAGCTGCCTGCGCTAGTGATAGGATCAGGAAAACACCACCAACCTTCTACAGGTAGCTTTAGGTGAACACTGTGCAGAGCTCGCAAAAAAATAACTTGTAGCTTATTTAGCTGCCTGCGGTAGTGATAGGATCAGGAAAACACCACCAACCCTCTACAGGTGAACACTGTGCAAAGCTTTAAAAAAACTAACTTGTAGCTTATTTAGCTGCCTGCGGTAGTGATAGGATCAGGAAAACACCACCAACCTTCTACAGGTCGCTTTAGCTGAACACTGTGCAGAGCTCGCACTACACTAACTTGTAGTTTTAGCTGAACACTGTGAGGAGGACGCACTACACTAACTTGTAAATAGTCTAGCTGCCTGACTGTGGTACTAATAGGATCAAAAGAACACCAGCAATTTTCTTCAGGGAGCTGTAAATACTGTAACAAGACAAGCCTGCCTGTCAGTAGGAAGATAACAGGAACGGATCCAACTAAACCGAATACAGTGTGTGTATATGTATATATATATATATATATATATATATATATATATATATATATATATATATATATATACAACACCTGGGATGCATATATATATATATACAATACACTGTAAGTGCAGCTAACTGACTGACTGTCCTGCCTAATCTATCTAACTTAAATCAAATGACACTGTCTCTCTGTCTATCTCTTTCAACGCCGGAACACACACTACACAGGGCCGCCGTGCAGGCGGCCTTATATAGTGTGGGGCATGTACTAAATCCCCTGAGCCATAATTGGCCAAAGCCTCCTTGGCTTTGGCCAATTACGGCTCTCTGTTCAGATGGCGCTGTGATTGGCTAAGCATGTGGGTCATAGTGCATGCTTGGCCAATCATCAGCCAGCAATGCACTGCGATGCCGCAGTGAATTATGGGCCGTAACGCGCCACCCAAATTTGGCGCGAACGGCCCATATCGTTCGCAATTCGGCGAACGGGCAAACAGACGATGTTCGAGTCAAACATGGGTTCGACTCGAACACGCACGAAGCTCATCCCTAGTCTTGAACATTTAAGTTACATATCTGTTATATGTTTGTTTTTTTCAAGTTAATTTTGGTTTTTATGAGACTAGAAAGCAGTAATTATTTATGTTCATTCTTTAAACATACTACACTTTTATGCTGGTCTCAGTGTATTTAGCACAATGATTTTGTGGTTTGCACTGATGTCTACAAAGCACTCATGTTATGAGTTCAAATCCCAGTCAACCTATCTATCATCCACCTAAGGTAGCTGTTTTGCTTTTTCCAGTCCACATGCAAATTAAAACCAAAAAATGTAAACTAACACCCTGCGCGTTAACTAGTGTGTGATTTTTGGAATTCCACACCATAATATTATTAAATACTTACATACCATTGCATGCATTTGAAGAGTTAATATGATGGAATCAACCAAACTGATGTGGCATTGGCTATTAGGCATTCGCCTATTTTCAGCATATGCTGCAGAATAAAATTAAAGCTTTAAGTAGGTGATACCCTCTGTGGGATTTGGACCCATGACCCAAGTCTTTGAAGACAGGAGTGCATACCACTAGGCCAGTGACTGCAAGCCTTGGCACCCCAGATGATTTGGAACTATGTTTCCCATGATGCTCATACACTCTGCTTTGTAGTTCATGGAAAATGTAGTTCCAAAACATCTGGGGTGCCAACGGTCGCCATCACTGCACTAGGCTATTGAGCTAAACACAATCATACTTAGAAAATACATTTACTAGTGTTTGGGTAAAATTATGATCATTTGGAAATACTAAACAACACAGAAAATTGTGATTCATTTAAAATTTGCATCAGCAATGGTATGGTTTGTGGTTTGTGAAGACACCTGTGGGAGTTTTGATAAAGATTTTTGTGAGATGGACAGCAACAAGTGTATTTTTATTTAAACATTCAAAGTTTATTGAACATCAACAGCAGTATAGAGTTGATTACAAACTTAGGTTGAAGATACATGTAATTATCAATAGTATTTCTGTTGCAGTAAATAGTGATGGGTGATGGTTCAATTGTCAATGGTTGTATACATTAGTATAGTACATCAGGCCTTCACTGCTCAAAATTCTGGTGTCCAGTATCTATATGTCGGTTCTAAGCAGTTTAACTTAAGTTATAACATCGTGTGAACTATGAACTTGTTCACAAACATGAATTGTATAATGTAGGTAGATCTATACCAGTATAAACAGTTGACCAAAGTAAAGAGTATAGAGAGATGAGAGAGAAAATAGATTAGGAATTAGGTTTAAGAGGGGGGACAGGGTAGGGATACACCATTATTATGAGAAGATGCTGTGTGAGGTTACATGCTCCTCACATGTGTAAGGATTGACTCATTTAGGTTCCGTGCAGTTCTTTATATGCATCAGAGTAGCGGAATGTAAACCAAGGTGACCATGTTTTATGAAGTTTGTCAACTTTATCCGAGGCCTGAGCCAGGGTGTCCTCCATTTTGCAGATCTCTGAAACCTTTGTCAACCAATGTGAGATGGTGGGTACCCGTGTGGTTTTCCAGCAAGCTGGGATCAACGTCTTGGCTGCCTTAAGAAGATGTTTAGTTAGTGAGTTCTTGTACCATTTTAGTGGAAATGAGGAGATGTGTAGGAGACAACAGGCAGCATCTAGCTCTATTTTTGTTTCCGTTATTCGTTTTATCAAATCTCTGACCTGGTGCCAGAATGCGGTCAGAAGAGGGCATTGCCACCAAATGTGTACAAGCGTGCCTGTATCGCCACCACATCTCCAACAGATTTTGGGGGTTTGAGCATACCAGGAATGTAGTTTAGCAGGTGTGATATACCAGTCTGTAAGTAATTTATATGATGTTTCCTGCATCTTGGTGCTTATTGAGCACTTATGTGCCAGGATGAAAGCTTTTGTCCACTGTTTGTCAGTGATCGTTTGACTGAGCACGGAGGACCAGCGTTTCCTAAATCTATCTTGTCCTTCGGGAGTGGAATTTTGAAGCCATTTATATGCAATGGACGTAGCTTTTTGTAGTTGCTCACCTTGTGCACAAATTGTCTCTAAATCTGTCATTGGTCTGGAGAAGTGACTTTGTCTAGCTGTGCCATTCACATAGCTACGTATCTGGAAGTACGTCCAGATAGGCATATTGTGTATCCCACTATCCCTTTTCAGGGTCATGTAGTCTGAGATTCTCCCTTTTTGGAAACAATCACCAGCTTGTAAAGCTTTATTTGTGTAGGGTCGTCTCAGTAGTCATCTTTTCAGTCCTGGAATGAATTCTGGGTTGTCTGACAGGGGGGTGAGAGGGCTGAGTGGGGAGGTCAGTGTGGAATGTTTGGTCACTTTTGTACAGGTAGTCAGAGTGTTTTCCATTAATGGTTGTTATTTCAGTATATTATTTTTTCATAACCCTGGGTTCCATAGGGAAAAGAGGAGGGGGTATGGGCTCAAACCTTCTTCCAGTGCTACCCAGTCCTTGGCCCTCCTGTGTCAATGCCAGTCTATCACCCTTGTGAGATGTGCAGCTTGATAATATTTCTTGAAATCCGGCAGCCCCATCCCTCCTGATTCCTAAGATCTGGTCAGGAGTGCAAATTTAATCCTGACTTTTTTGTGTGCCCAAAGGAAAGCCAGCAAGGCGGTTTGCAATTTTTTGAAAAATATCTGGGGTAATTTGACCAGCAGTGCCCCAAGGAGATAAAGAAGTCTGGGCAACATTACCATTTTTAGGATGGCGGCCCTCCCAAACCACGAAAAACAGCCTGCGTGCCATAGTTTTAAGTATTGTTCTTTCTTTTGGAGTAAGGGAAGGAAATTTGCCTCATATATCCTTGATAGTTTAGGAGTCATCCATATCCCCAGATATTTCGGAGCTTTCCCTTGCCATTTAAAGGGGCAGTTGGCTTGTGTTCGGACTAGGTCATTAGGGGACATATTGACATTCATAGCCTCTGATTTTGTTAGGTTTATTTTAAGGTTAGAAAGGAAACCATAATGTGTAAAGGCTTTCATAAGATTGGGGAGAGTGATATGTGCATTTGTTACAAAGAATAAGAGGTCATCGGCATACGCTGCCGTTTTGTATACCTTATCTGTGATGTATACCTTTTATTGCATCTTCTTTATTAATCATTCGGATAAATGTTCTAGTGAAAGAATAAATAATAGCGGGCATAGGGGGCATCCCTGTCTTGTACCATTCAGTATCTCTACTTTTTCTGACAATGACCCATTAACCCTTATCCTAGCTGAGGGTTGTTGGTATAACGACTTGATCCACGCCATCATGCATGTGTTTAGGCCTATGTGTGTGCAAGTCACGAACATAAAGTACCAAGCTACCCTGTCGAAAGCCTTCTCCACGTCTGTAGACAGGAGAAGGCTTTCAATGTGCAGGGAGTGTGATGCTTGTGTGAGTAGTAATGCTTTAATTACAGTGGGGCAAAAAAGTATTTAGTCAGCCACCAATTGTGCAAGTTCTCCCACTTAAAAAGATGAGAGAGGCCTGTAATTGTCTCATAGGTATACCTCAACTATGAGAGACAAAATGTGGAAACAAATCCAGACAATCACATTGTCTGATTTTTGAACAAATTTATTTGCAAATTATGGTGGAAAATAAGTATTTGGTCAATATCAAAAGTTCCTCTCAATACTTTGTTATATATCCTTTGTTGGCAATGACAGAGGTCAAACGTTTTCTGTAAGTTTTCACAAGGTTGTCACACACTGTTGCTGGTATATTGGCCCATTCCTCCATGCAGAGCAGTTATGTTTTGGGGCTGTCGCTAGGTAAGACAGACTTTCAACTCCCTCCAAAGGTTTTCTATGGGGTTGAGATCTGGAGACTGGCTAGGCCACTCCAGGACCTTGAAATGCTTCTTACGAAGCCACTCCTTCGTTGTCTGGGCGGTGTGTTTGGAATCATTGTCATGCTGAAAGACCCAGCCACGTTTCATCTTCAATGCCCTTGCTGATATGAGGAGGTTTGCACTCAAAATCTCACGATACATGGCCCCATTCATTCTTTCATGTACACAGATCAGTCTTCCTGTTCCCTTTGCAGAGAAACAGCCCCAAAGCATGATGTTGCCACCCCATGCTTCACAGTAGGTATGGTGTTCTTTGGTTGCAACTCAGCATTCTCTCTCCTCCAAACATGACGAGTTGTGTTTCTACCAAACAGTTCTACTTTGGTTCATCTGACCATATGACATTCTCCCAATACTCTTCTGGATCATCCAAATGCTCTCTAGCAAACCTCAGATGGGCCCGGACATTTACTGGCTTAAGCAGGGGGACACGTCTGGCACTGCAGGAGTCCCTGGCGGTGTAGTGTGTTACTGATGGTAGCCTTTGTTACGTTGGTCCCAGCTCTCTGCAGGTCATTCACTAGGTCCCCCTGTGTGGTTCTGGGATTTTTGCTCACTGTTCTTGTGATCATTTTGACCCCATGGGTTGAGGTTCTTGCGTGGAGCCCCAGATCGGGGGAGGTTATCAGTGGTCTTGTATGTCCTACATTTTCTAATCATTGCTCCCACAGTTGATTTCTTCACACCAAGCTGCTTGCCTATTGCAGATTCAGTCTTCCCAGCCTGGTGCAGGTCTACAATTTTGTTTCTGGTGTCCTTCAACAGCTCTTTGGTCTTCCCCATAGTGGAGTTTGGAGTGTGACTGTTTGAGGTTGTGGACAGGTGTCTTTTATATTGATAACAAGTTCAAACAGGTGCCATTAATACAGGTAATGTGTGGAGGACAGAGGAGCCTCTTAAAGAAGAAGATACAGGTCTGTGAGAGCCAGCAATCTTGCTTGTTTGTAGGTGACCAAATACTTATTTTCCACCATAATTTGAAAATAAATTCTTTCAAAAATCAGACAATGTGATTAACTGGATTTGTTTCCACTTTTGTCTCTCATAGTTGAGGTATACCTATGATGACAATTGCAGGCCTCTCTCATCTATTTAAGAGAACTTGCACAATTGGTGGCTGACTAAATACTTTTTTGCCCCACTGTATATTGTCCTTGGCCTCTCGGCCCGGCATAAAGCCTACTTGTTCAGGTCCTATTACTTTAGCTAATAGTGGTCTGAGTCTGTTCGCCAGTATTATGGCCAGTAGCTTTATGTCTATATTCAATAAAGAAATAGGCCTGTAGCTCGATCAGTCTGTGGTGTCTTTGTCAGGTTTGGGGATAACTGTTAACAGTATGTCCAGTGGTATGGTTCTGGCATCTGTCAGGGAGTTAAAGGCTTTTTGCAGGGGTTCTGTCAGTATGTCCGTAAATGTTTTGTAATAAATGGATGTAAACCCATCTGGTCCTGGGCTCTTTCCTGGTTTTAAGGCTTTAATGGCTTGTTGTATTTCTGCTAGGGTAATTTGTTCTTCTAGTTGGGTCACGTCTTCCTCTAGTTGGGGTAACCCACTCTGTGTCAAGTATTCCTGTATTGCCTGTGCTCTGTCTCCTGTAATTCCAGGTGGTCTGTGCTGTGCTGGTAAGTTACATAGCTTTGAGTAAAATATGTTAAGGTGTTTCACTATATCCTCTGTTTTACCACCTAGGGATCCACCTGCACCTCTGATGCCCATTATATGTTTAGAGGTGTTGCGTTCTCGTAGGGCCCTAGCCATTAGTTTACCAGACTTGTCTCCAGCCTCATAGTATATATTTTTTTTTAAAACAGGAGGCATTTTGTTTTAATGTCTAGGATCTGTTGTAGATTTTTCCTCACCTCCAAGAGAGCTATGGCTGAGGATTCCGACAAGGACTGTTTGTGTGCAGTCTCTAATTGAGTAATCAGTTTTGTCAGTCTGTTAGTTTCAGCCTCCTATAGCCTTTTGCGTTGTGCCCCCATGCCTATCAGATCTCCTCTAATTGCGCATTTATTGGCTCCCCAGATCATAAGGCGATCTGCTCCTGGGGTCTCAGTGAGATTGAAAAATTCCTTGAGCTTAGTTGTGATTTTGGGTAGTAGTTCAATGTCCGTCAGGAGTGACGCGTTTAGTCTCCAGGAGGCTGTATTGGAAATGGGTGTGTTTCCTGTTATTGTCATAGATGTGGGTGCATGGCCTGATATGGACTTGATTCCAATTTTTGCCTCTGTTACACTGGATAGATCCCCCTGTTGTATGGGATAGAATGATGCATATAGTCCTTATCAGTTGGGTGGAGAAATCGCCATATGTCAATTAAGTGTAAGGAGTGTAGTAACAGTTTGATTTTTTTGAGTATCTTATAGGTGATGCAAGTCTTTCCTGTGGAGGTGTCCATTAGAGGGTTAAGTGGAATATTAAAATCCCCACCTAGTATTAAGCATCCAGATGTAAAGCCCGTCAGAGCACGTACCATGTGCTGACAAAAGTTTACATGTGCTGAGTTGGGGAAATAGATGTTCGCAAGGGTAATGGGGGACCCCGCATATATGTACCTCTCAGAAAGACATACCTTCCTTCCGGATCTACTAGTTCGTCCATTAAATTGAAAGATGCATCTTTGCTGATCAGAATTGTGACCCCCTTTGATTTGGCTTCATTGTTAGTGGCGTGTATAGCCTCTGTAAAATATAGGCTGGTCAGTTTCGGTACGTGATTGGTTTGGAAATGTTTCTCTTGCAAGAAGGCAAAATGAGGCCTACCTTTCTTGAGTTCTCTTAATAGCGTGGATCTTTTTTCTGGTATGTTCAACCCCCTTACATTATGGGAGATGACAGTGGGGCTGTGCCCCAATGATGGGTAAGCCATCTGGAAAACCCACAAGCTCGGTTCGTCTTGGTAAATCTGTAAACAAAACTTCAAGCTGGTCAGAAATTAGTTTACAATAATACAATGGTATATAGGATAGGGAAGGGGAGGAGGTATTAGAAAAAGGGGTGGGAGGAGTTGGAAGGTAGTAAAGAAAGATAAAAAAGGAAAAAGAAATTGGTGGTGTGTGTGTCTGGTGATGAGTAGATACGGCACCTCATCCCAGCAATGATATTAAACAAAAATGAAGGGCCGAGTGTAAGGAATTATTACGGTGCCAGAATACAACAATACAATAGTATAAAAATAATTAAGTTTATTACAAAAAGTTAAAATTACAGTTCATAAAGGGTAAAAAATGGAGCATAGGCAGATCATTACAACCAGTTGATGGAAATAGTTGAAATATCCCTACTAGTTTCGCCAAAACATTGGCTTCCTCAGGGGATATGATAGGTGGTAGTTCTACAGAAAGAAAAGATCTTTTATTAATATAACAAAATATAAATAACAGATAACACTGTGCATATCACTGAGGGACTGTGCAAAAAGATTAGACAAGTGTGGTCTCCCCCAAACAATTAATCCCAACCAAAAGGGTGGAAAGCTGTCCCAGGAACATAACATCAATCAAGCATCATCATAACCTACCCAAGTAGCCCAGCCAGGCATGATGGACAACATCCAATGTGAGGAGAATGGTCGTCCTTCACTGCCTATATTGTGGCTGCAGGGGGCTTGATAAAATAAACTTTGGTATATAGCTGTAAAAATACATAAGTGTAAAGCTATAAACAGCTCAACTATCTAAAATAAAAAAAGGAACAATTCCTAAATACTCACCAAATACAAGGTATACTAACAAGTAACCGGGACGCTGAAAAGATCAATAATAATTGATCATATCGAATAATTGAGTTGGTACATAAACTAGCTTCACTGTATAAAAAAAATAGAAAAAGAATTGTAGTTTACCAAAGATTGAGCCCTTGGGTGTCCATACAGCCATGGGCTGTGACTGGGCAAACCAACCCAAGACATCAGGGGAAGCCAGAAGCCCCAAGGGGACCAGGGCAGGTAGAAGGATGGCAATGAGATGGCAGTGGCAGGAAAAAAGGGGAGGGGGAGGACCGGACAGGGAAAGACCAGGCAGTTCAATCAGCTGCACAGTCGCCGAGTGGTAAAGTGCACAGTGCTTAAAGTCAAATCATAATACACATTGATGCAAAAACAAGAATGACAAGAAAAAGGACAACAAAAATATAGACTATACCACCATTATATGCAGACATAATTGACCACAGGGACTTCTATCACTATGCCTATTCACTGGGGTTTTTTTGTTTGTGTCCAACAGGCTCATGCACTGTAACTAGTGTGGATACTATGTGCATCTACCCTATTTTTTGTTTGAACTTGCACTTACTATACTACCTCTGGTCATTATTATACTGCTGGGCTTGTCTCCTAATTCCCTCATAGAGGTAGGATTCTTTAACCAAGCTTACTGTATAATTCCTCTCGCATAACAAAAATCATTTTAATCTTTGGTAAACTACAATTCTTTCTCTATTTTTTAATTCAGTGAAGCTAGTCTAAGTACCAACTTAATTGTTTGATATGATCAATTATTATTGATCTTTTCAGCGTCCCGGTTACTTGTTAGTATACCTTGTATTTGGTGAGTATTTAAGAATTGTTCCTTTTTTTATTATAGATAGTTGAGCTGTTTATAGCCTTACACTTATGTATTTTTACAGCTATATACCAAAGTTTGTTTTATCAAGGCCCCTGAAGCCACAATATAGGCAGTGAAGGACGACCATTCTCCTCATATTGGATGTTGTCCATCATGCCCGGCTGGGCTCCTTGGGTAGGTTATTGTTCTGCCCATATTGTTCATAGTAATATGTGCTATGTGCTGTTACAGTTTATACTGTAATGTTAGTTTATGTTGTTGCCATCTAGTGGTCAGAGATGGTATTACTGTGCCAAAACTTGACAGGATGTAGGATTCTCCTCATAGTAAAAGGCAGTAACCTTTAACCTGGAACTGTATTTCCTTCATTTCATTACTGCTCCTGTATCTAATACACTGCATGTAGAAGAGCCCTTAAACCATTCCTGGACTAATGATGGAATTGTCTGTGAGTACTCTTACTGATAGAGTGAGGCTGCTGTATAATATTTAATGTACTGACACATATGTTTTGTTTATGCTTATGTTGTAGTTTTACAAAGTTATTCGGGATAAAGAATACATACAGATCTGATGTCTCACGTTTCTTGACTTCTGAATTATTGTTAAGCTGTCTGACTAGTGTTATACAACAGTTCAATAACGCGAAGCAGAACAGTAAAAAGACATCCACGTGGCAGTCTGGAATAATCTGAGAAGCCATTACTGCAGCATGAGTCTCAGATCAGGAACAAAGTACCAGGCTGATGACATGCTACCGCCGACACAGCAAGGCAGGGAGAACATTCCCAGCGCCCAGCAAGACGATGCACATTCGCATGTGTCCAGATCTTCACGGGCTAGCAAGATGTCCTCAGCAGTTAAAGCTCGTGCCGAGGCAGAAGCCGCCCGCATCCAGCTACAGTATGCAGAAAAAAAGCCATGATGATGCAGGAGTTAGTAGCAAAGAAAACTGCCATCGCACGAGAAGAAGCGGAATTAGAATCAAAATTGCTCATCCTGCAGCGACAGATTGCTGCTGCAGCAGCTGAAGCAGAGGCCGCTGCCTACATGGGAACAAGTCGTTCTGGAAGTGAAAAATCATATAAAGACTCAGAGGTTCAAGGAAAACCTCTATTCTCTGCAGATCGTACAAGTGAGTACATCCAGAACCTTACTACTGCGCATGCAAAGGAACAGTCTCTTAAACCTGATGCAAAGGAATTAAGGCCGAAATCAACAAGCCCCCTGAGCAGGCCCAATCAACCACATGAGGTCAGCGGCTGCCAGCAAATCAAGAATGAAGCACCAGAAACCCCTAAGAACAAAAAACAAGTGTTCCCTTCACCTCAACCTATAGATTACATGTGCGAACAACAATGTGCAGTGGATGTCACCAAATATCTCATCCGCAAAGAAATGGTAAGCTCAGGCTTTCTCCAATTTGATGACTGTCCTGAAAACTATTGGGCATGGAAATCTTCCTTTCTGAATGCCACTGAAGGTCTGAACTTTTCACCAGCAGAAATGCTTAATTTAATGATAAAATGGCTTGGTACCGAGTCAGCAGAGCATGCTAAGAGGATGAGAAGAGCAAACCTGTTCAACCCTGCAGCAGGACTCAACATGACCTGGAAAAGACTAAAAGAAACGTATGGATCCCCAGAGGTAATAGAAGGAGCACTGTTGAAAAAACTTGAAGTCTTTCCCAAGGTGGGCTACAGAGACAACGTGCGGTTACAAGAACTAAGTGATCTTCTACTAGAGATAGAATATGCCAAAGAGGATGGCTACTTGCCAGGACTTTCATACCTAGATACAGCTAGAGGCACTAATCCCATAGTAGAGAAACTACCCTCAAATCTGCAAGACAAGTGGATGTCTGTGGGAGGTAAATTCAAAGAAGATCATGGAGTTGCTTTCCCCCCTTTCTCTGTGTTTTCAAAGTTTGTCCGTCAGCAAGCGAAAATCCGAAGTAATCCCAGTTTTGCCTTCACCACCAGTGGCAATCAATTGCACAGACCTGTGAAACCTCACAGACCTCACGGTAAGACCTCTGTATCCACACACAAAACAGCTGTACCTTCAGAAGTCACAGACTATCAAAGCACCCACAAAGTACACACCATAGAAAACCCTGATAGACATTGCCCAATACACAAAAAACCACATCCACTAAAGAACTGCAAAGGTTTTAGAAGCAAACCTATTGCAGAGCGGATGTCCTTCCTTAAACAGAATGGCATCTGTTTCAAGTGTTGCAGATCTACTTATCACGTTGCTAAAGACTGCAAAATACCAATAGAATGTGCAGAATGTGGCAGTGAAAGACATATTGCAGCTTTGCACCCATGCCCTGCTCCTGCCCCACTAGAGACTGTAGAACCCAGGAAAAATCAGGGCAGGGAGCAACAAGAGACCCCACTCTCCTCAGTAATGTCTAATTGCACTGAAGTATGTGGACAAGGCAAGAGTGCACGTTCATGCTCCAAAATCTGTTTAGTGACTGTGTATCCCACTGGAAAGAGAGAAAGGGCAGTGAAAATGTATGCAGTGCTAGATGAACAGAGCAACAGATCCCTTGCAAAGTCAGACTTCTTTGATATCTTTAATCTTAAGGCAAGTGCAGTTCCATACACTCTAAGGACATGTGCGGGGACAATTGAAACCACAGGGAGAAGAGCTTCTGACTTTACCATTGAATCCTTCAATAAGAAAGTGCAGTTTCCACTTCCTACCCTAATAGAATGCGGCATGATACCTGACGACAAAACTGAGATTCCCTCTCCAGAAGTAGCCCATCACCACCCTCACCTCCGCTCAATTACTCACCTTATCCCAGCTGTTGAGCCAGATGTTTCTATCCTTCTACTTCTTGGGAGAGACATCCTTCAGGTACACAAGGTGCACCAGCAAATCAATGGACCTTATAATGTCCCCTATGCACAGAGACTGGACCTGGGGTGGGTCATTGTAGGAGAAGTTTGCCTGGGGACAGTGCACCAGCCTGACAATATTACCACTTTGAAGACATCTGTGTTAACAAATGGACGCACATCCCTTCTCAGTCCTTGTCACAACAGCTTCATTGTCAAGGAAAGCTTTGGCAGGTCAACACAACACTGTGACTCCTCTACTCTATATGGTAAATAAGAAGTCAATTCCAACTTTGAGACAGACAATCTAGGGATTACAGTGTTCCAGAAAACTAAAGATGATGATAAACAAGCCCTCTCTATAGAGGATCAGACCTTCTTGCAGATTATGGATAGAGAGACTTACCAAGATGACAATCACAGTTGGGTGGCCCCTCTTCCCTTTCGCACACCCAGACGTGTTTTGCCTAGTAACAGGGAGCAAGCCATGAAGCGTTTGCATTCACTCAGCAAAACTCTGCAGAGGAAGCCAGAAGTTAAAAGGGATTTCACTGAATTCATTAAAGGGATGCTAGACAATGGTCACGCTGAAGTTGCAGGACCACTTGAAACAGACAGGGAACACTGGTATCTACCAATGTTCGGTGTTTACCATCCACACAAACTTGACCAAATCAGAATAATGTTTGATTCCAGCGCAGAGTATAAAGGAGTCTCTTTAAATGACATACTGTTGAGTGGCCCTGACCTAAACAATACCTTGCTAGGTGTCCTCATGCGCTTCAGAAAAGAGCCCATTGCTTTCACAGCAGATGTGCGCCAAATGTTTTATTGCTTTCTCGTCAGAGAAGACCACAGAGACTTTTTACGTTTTCTCTGGTACAAAGACAATGACATAGACAAAGAAATTGTCGAGTACAGAATGAAAGTGCATGTATTTGGTAATAGCCCCTCTCCTGCTGTCGCTATATACTGCATGCAAAAGGCTGCCCAGAAAAATGCAGAGTGCTATGGACAAGAAGCCAAACACTTCGTATTAAGGCATTTTTATGTAGATGATGGACTCGCTTCTGCTAGCACACCCGAAGAGGCAATTTCCATCCTCACTAAAGCAAAGCAAATGCTGGCAGAATCCAACCTGTGTCTTCATAAAATCGCTTCCAACAGGCAAAAAGTAATGGAAGCCTTCCCTGTAGCAGACAGAGCTAAGGACCTTAAATATCTTTGCCTAGGTACAGACACCCTTCCCCTGCAAAAAAGCCTAGGCCTAAGTTGGGATCTAGAAACAGATAGTTTTGTCATCAGAGTTTCCTCAAGGGAAAAGCCTTTTACACGCAGAGGCATTCTATCTGCCGTAAGTAGCCTCTATGACCCCCTAGGGTTTGTATCACCTGTGACAATAAAAGGCAAGGTCTTAGTTCGAGAACTGTCATCTGGGAAAAGTGAATGGGATGGATTGCTTCCACAGGAGAGACTAAGCGAGTGGGCTCAAGCCTTGCAAGCCTTAGAGCACCTAAAGATAGACAGATGCTATGTGCCCTTATTTCTATCATCATCTTGCAGGAAAGAACTGTGCATCTTCTCAGATGCATCCACCACAGCTATAGGTGCGGTAGCTTACTTAAAAGTAACTGATGCAGAAAATGTGTGTCATGTTGGATTTGTGATGGGAAAGTTTCCATGAACAGGTCAATCTAGTAGAACTTGATCAAGCAAAGTCTGTTATAATTTCTTCTGTTCAAAACAAACATTTCCAGAAGGAAATTGACTGCATCAAAAAACAAAAGACATTCCCAAAACAAAGCCGTCTTAGGAGGCTTAGCCCCTTTTTAGACAAGAATGGGTTGTTAAGAGTAGGAGGACGTTTGTCTCTTGCTGAACTTTCAGAAGAAGAGAAACAGACTGTCATTATACCTTATGATCACCACGTTGCGACACTGCTTGTTAGGTACTATCATGAACAAGTAGTTCACCAAGGGCGACACATCACAGAAGGTGCAATTAGATCCGCAGGTCTCTGGATTCTTGGTGGCAAACGCTTGGTATCGGCTGTTATACACAAATGTGTCATCTGTCGCAAACTACGAGGAAGATTACAAAGTCAAAAGATGGCAGAGCTACCAGAGGACAGAGTAATTGCTCAACCACCTTTCACCAATGTGGGCCTAGATGTATTTGGTCCATGGTCTGTTTTAACCCGTCGCACTAGAGGAGGCAGCGCGGACAGTAAACGATGGGCAGTCCTTTTCACTTGTTTGTCCACCCGAGCTGTACACATAGAGCTACTTGAAGCCATGTCAACATCAAGCTTTATTAATGCCTTGAGGAGATTCTTCTCAATTCGTGGCCCAGCAAAACTGCTCCGTTCTGACAGAGGGACAAACTTTGTGGGAGCCTGCAAAGAACTTAACATTTGTGACAGCGAATCACAATTGCAAGACTTTCTCCAAGACAGAGGATGTACATGGGTCTTTAATCCTCCACACTCCTCACATATGGGTGGTGTCTGGGAGAGACTTATAGGTATTGTCAGGCGAATCTTGGACGCTATGTTGCTACAAACCAAACCTGCTCACTTGACCCATGAGACTTTAAGCACCTTTATGGCAGAGGTTACGGCTATTATGAATGCCAGGCCTTTAGTTCCTGTGTCCTCAGACCCAGATACACCTATGGTCCTTACCCCAGCAATGTTGTTGACTCAAAAGATGAACTCTTTGTCTGCTCCATCTGGGACCATAAGTACAACACGAGTTCATGCAAAACAATGGAAGCAAGTACAATGCTTGGCGGACACCTTTTGGAAAAGATGGAAGAGAGAGTATCTGTCAAATCTGCAACGCCGTAGGAAATGGACTGAGGATCGCCCAAACATAAAAGTGGGTGATGTTGTTCTGTTGAAAGACAGCCAAGAGGGCAGGAACGAGTGGCCCGTAGGACTTATTGTCAATGCTCTACCAAGCAGGGATGGCAAGGTTAGAAAGGTGGAGGTCAAAACTGTAAAAAATGAGACCGCCAGAATTTATCTCAGACCTATAACTGACATTATAGTTTTGATCTCGGACTAGCTAGGATTCAATTTTCCTGTTTATATGTTTTTTTCCGCATAGCAGTAGTTATTTAGGTAATGACATAATAAATTATGCCAGACAGGGAATGTTCTGCCCATATTGTTCATAGTAATATGTGCTATGTGCTGTTACAGTTTATACTGTAATTTTAGTTTATGTTGTTGCCATCTAGTGGTCAGAGATGGTATTACTTTGCCAAAACTTGACAGGATGTAGGATTCTCCTCATAGTAAAAGGCAGTAACCTTTAATCTGGAACTGTATTTCCTTCATTTCATTACTGCTCCTGTATCTAATACACTGCATGTAGAAGAGCCCTTAAACCATTGCTGGACTAATGATGGAATTGTCTGTGAGTACTCTTACTGATAGAGTGAGGCTGCTGTATAATATTTAATGTACTGACACATATGTTTGTTGTAGTTTTACAAAGTTATTCGGGATAAAGAATACATACAGATCTGATGTCTCACGTTTCTTGACTTCTGAATTATTGTTAAGCTGTCTGACTAGTGTTATACAACAGTTCAATAACGCAAAGCAGAACAGTTATGATGATGCTTGATTGATGTTATGTCCCTGGGACAGCTTTCCACCCTTTTGGTTGGGATTAATTGTTTGGGGGAGACCGCACTTGTCTAATCCTTTTGCACAGTCGCTCAGTGATATGCACAGTGTTATCTGTTATTTATATTTTGTTATATTAATAAAAGATCTTTTCTTTCTGTAGAACTACAACCTATCATATCCCCTGAGGAAGCCAATGTTTTGGCGAAACTAGTAGGGATATTTCAACTATTTCCATCAACTGGTTGTAATGATCTGCCTATGCTCCATTTTGTACCCTTTATGAACTGTCATTTTAACTTTTTGTAATAAACTGAATTATTTTTATAATATTGTATTGTTGTATTCTGACACCGTAATAATCCCTTACACTCGGCCCTTCATTTTTGTTTAATAGTAAAGAAAGATAAAGAATAGAGAGATATATCTATACACTTCAGAGTGTATCTGCTGCTCTGAAGTAATTAATTACTGGATCTGTGGACAAGAAAAAAATATCCTGTTCACCAGCTCCACTCTGTGGGAGCGTGGTAGGGTTGCTTTCTAGCAATTAAGGTAGAGATTATTACCTATATCGCTCCACCAGTCAGCATCTATTGTGGATAGAGCGATACAGAAGCAACAACCTAGTTTCAAAAATATAAAATGCAGCCAGAAAAAGGGAAGGAACTCGGCCTATAAAAACCTTAAAGATCCAGCCTGCATACAGTGTATGCATATTGGTTGGAGTGTACACAATAGAACCCTGTAAAAATACTTACTGGAATTTAGTGTGCAGAAAAACATCTGTTACAGGTAGTGACTCTGAGACCTTTCTAGTCAGCACGTTTCATTGGAGCATAGTCTTGTAGTGTTTCAAGTTGTTCTGTGTACATAGTTCCAAGGGGTTACATAGGGGGGAAGTGAGGTGGGAGAACCTGGATGTCTTTTGTCCATCCCCTGTTAGTTTTATTGTTTCAGATCTGATTAACTAGTCCTTGCCTTCTAGGTAGATGGGAAGGGCTCTCCCAACAACAGTCCTTAGACGATAATCAAGGAGGGGGGGTAAAAGTTCCTTCTCATCATAATTGGTCTGTAATAAAGGCATTATAAGATCCTCACTCTTGTTGTAGGTTCAGATGCAGTTTCAGTATCATATCCCCAGATACCGAGTCTAAGTTAGATCGGTACGGCGTTGAACAGTTGTTTACCAGGTATGCAATTCACCCTGATCTTCTTCCGGGGCCTTGGAGGTGGACTGTCTGGATTTAGGAGTACCACCATGAGAGCTAGGGCCCAAGTTTTGTTTAATTTTTTTGGATAATCTTTTATCTGGAGAAGAAAATGGGGTCCCTCCATCCGCTCGTGGGAGGAGAAATTCCTGATACCAGTCTGGAAGTGCGATAGGCTCCATTTGCAGGGACCCAAAGAAGTCAGGCAGATCTGTAGGAGTGTGCAATACATGTTATTTGCCTGCCTGTGTCACGGTGAGGGCAAAGGGGAAGCGCCATGTGTATTTTAAGTCATTTGGCCTTAATTTGTCAAGTAAGGGTCGCAGAGCCCTGCGATTCTTTAGGGTTATTTGTGACAGATCATGAAATAACATGATCGTCTCGCCGTTGAACACTATGCTGTCATTTCTCCTGGCTTTATTTATTATGGCTTCTTTAAGCGGGAAGTTTGCAGGCAGCAGATTATATCCCTGGGAGGTGCGGTGTCAGGGCCTTTAGGTCTGAGGGCTCTATGAGCTCGTACAAAGTCAATTGCTGTGTCCTGTTGCCTTTCTAGGAGGCTATTAAAGACCCTCTGCAGGGCTGGTATTATCTGTGCTGTATCCACTGATTCAGGGATCCCTCTCACCATAATATGGCATCGTCTGCCCTGTTGTCCAGGTCCTTGAGATGTCTATCTCAATAAGGTGAGAGGAATGGGTCAGTGCCACGTTTTCAAGTCTATGCAATCTTTTGTCCCTCTGTTTCCCAGTCGTTTCTACAGCAGCCAGTTTTTCAGTCAGGACAAGCAAATTAGATTTAAGATCCGTTACAGCAGCTGAGAAAGTGGATTTTTTATCCGCTGTGAAGCCTGACATGTCCGCATAGGTTAGGGGTTGATTTGTTTGGATATAGCCCCTACCTGAGTCTCCTGCTGTGGATAGTGAATCCTCACTGGAGTCTTCCTGCTCCCGCTGCGTCTGCGCCATTTTGTTCCCCGCCATGCTGCCGCTGGATATCGCCCAGTTTTTGAAGAGATCGGTGATATTCCTGGCAGATGTGATTGTGGTGGTGCGTTTAGGTCGGGTCTGTGGGGTCTGGAGAAGCTCTCTGCCCATAGCTGGATCACTGGAAGCAGGGTATCATGCTGCAGGCTGGGTTTCCTCACGGAGCTCTGCTAGTGTGCATCCGTCGCCATCAAGCACCAAGCCACACCCCCACGAGTGCATTTTTTTTGGGAAGTAACAATTGTATCATAATAATCAATGGTTAAAACTTGCATTTGGCTATATAACTCTCATTTTCACATTCGCAAGCGCTTTTTAGCCGAGCGCTAATTTGGGAATTTACTATAGCTCTTAGTAAAAAATGAATGGGAGCTAAAATGAGAGTATTTTGCATGTCTGAGCATGCTCACTTGTGCTGGTACATAGTTGTAGAAAGAGGGGAAAATGTATCTCTTCTCAGACTTTCAATGATATTTCAGTTTATATATCACTTTTTTTTTTTTTTAGCAGTTTAAAAGCAGACTATCTTTAAACAATATACCACATATTTAAGTACCATTTATCATATCATGCTCAAAACATGATTCCCATGTGCAATTCCTGTGTTTATAGTATGAGTAATGTTTAGGTCTCTGTTGTCTGGGAGCTATAGTGAAATTGATTTTGGGACTATTTTTTCCCGGGCGCTATAGGGAATTCATTTTAGAGCTATTTAGCCCGTTTTGGCTGTTTTGAGAGTATTTATTCTCCAATTCTCCTATTAGCACTTTAGTAAATAAATCCCACAGTCTTTGATTACAGCAATATTTCTAGGGACGGGGCGTTTGTAAGTACCTGCTGATTTCTTAAGAACCAGTGACAACAGGAAGCTGTCATATATAGAAGCAGTATAAATACTGGGTGTTTAATGAATCAAACGCAGAACTTCCTCTAGTGGTCAATCTATAACCACAGAACCATTTAAAAATCAAAAGCAAAGTGACTCTGTTCCCAAAGCCCCTCAAATTTCTATCAAAGCCAGCCCTGACCATTTAGCTTGTCTCCACTCAAGTCTAGCAATAAACAAACATGGTAACTGCACACCGATCTTAGCTAGATTTTCCCTTATTGGAATGGATTTAGCTTAGTTATAGGATTTCTATGACTAGATAGATAGATAGATAGATAGATAGATAGATAGATAGATAGATAGATAGATAGATAGATAGATAGATAGATAGATAGATAGATAGATAGATAGATAGATAGATAGATAGATAGATAGATAGATAGATAGATAGATAGATAGATAGATAGATAGATAGATAGATAGATAGATAGATAGATTTACCAGGATGCAAAATATAAAACATTTCAGGTTATTCTTTGCAAAATAAAAGCAAACATGTTGAACAACCATTCAAGCTCAGAGTGAATACACAGATGTAATTAAAAGGAAAAACATACTTTTCATTGCCAACGTGGTATCACTTGTAACTTTTGAATGCTTTAAAGTTGCACAGATCTTTACTGTTAAAGAATGGAGGGGAAACGAAAAATATGCTTTGTGTGAAAGTCATGCAGAATTAGAAAGATCTGTGAGATACTGCTCTAGGGAGTCTGGGATAGGAGCTGTCAGTTGTAGAATTTATTAAATCTGACTTGAGTATAATTTCAAGAAGGCTTCACATTATTCCAATACGCAGGTGACCATGACTGAAGCATCAATGGAATTCCAATTGCTCTTTAGGCTGTGTCCAGTTTGCTACATGGTCAAACAGTACCCTTGTGAACCTGAATACAGTATTCAATTTCTGAGACTAAAACTACTGTCAACTTTTCCTGTGCCAGTATGATTAGAACAGATTTTATGTGTATCTTCTCTTATTCAAGATTTTTTATCAGAAAAATTAATAGGGTACAATATGAAGAGGGTACAATATATATAAATGGAAAAATTTGCATGGTAATATATATGATTTTTGTATATATATATATATATTCCCATAGACACTCTCCTAAAGCTGCAAAGGGTAGGCCAACTCAATATTGAATCCCACGGACTTATGCCCCGTACACACGGTCAGATTATCAGATGGAAAATGTCCGATCGGAGCGTGTTGTCGGACATTCCGACCGTGTGTGTGCTCCATCGGACTTTTTCCATCAAATTTTCCGACACACAAAGTTTGAGAGCAGGCTATAAAATTTTCCGACAACAAAATCCGATCGCGTCATTTCCGACCGTGTGTTGCCAGTTCCGACGCACAAAGTGCCACGCATGATCTGAAGAAATTCTGAGATGGAACAGCTCGGTCTGGTAAAATTAGCGTTCGGAATGGATACAGCACTTTCATCAGGCTGCAATGTTTGAAATAGTTTAATACAGCGCACTCTTTTCTTCTTTATAATGTGAGAAGAATGAAGTAGTTTTGCTGCTCATATTCACACAGACTTCTCACAAACTTCTTTATTTATTATTTATTGTGATTCCCTCAATATATTTAGATTTTTTACATCTGACCAAATTTTTTTTTTGTTGTTTTTTAATTTTTTTTTTTTTTTTGGTCAAGGCATTTTTTTTGTGTGTTTGTATTTTTTACAAGGCTGATGTTTTTTTGTTTGTTTTTTTTTGTGTTTTACTCCATAATATTTTTGTGTGTGTTTTGTGTGTCAAGTTACCACAACACCATTATTATCTTGTATTATTGAATCTCAAGGAGATTGTTTGGTGTTGGTGTCCCTTGTTAATTTCACATTGTATTTTTGAAATGTACCTACCTCCTCACAAACAAACTGTCCTTTTTGAAGGAAAACACACATAGGCGAGTATAATTGAAAACAAAAATCCTTTATTAAGGGCTCAGAACCAAACAAAGAGGGAAACAACGCTGGAGAAACAGCAGAAATTGGCGAAGCCTTTGACCCCCAGGGCACACATCAATTCTATTACAGCAAAATTGGTGGCCTGAGGAGTCCATATCTAAGGGAGTGCAGTCTGGTCCAGAAGTCCTTGAGATCTGGAAAGCAGCAGATGACATCTGTGTCCCCAGGCTGTGGTACTACAAGAGACTGCATATTTTGCCAGACCAGACTGAACCCAAGCCATCACTCTCTGGTCTTCCTTAGACACTTCCTTCCACACTGTGGCTCTGGTGTTGGAGATGTGGCAGGAGGAGGAGTAGGACCTGGAGGAGGAGAAGGAGTAGGACCTGGAGGAGGAGGAGGACTATGTGTGATGTCACAAATGTGGGTAGCACATGTTATTTGGCCCCTCAATCCCTTATTGAGAGCTTCCAAAATTAGGAACTCACACAGGAGTCATTGGCCCTCCTCCATGTGCATCATTTTGCAGGCATTTATGCCAGCAAAGTCCTCCTCCACAGTGTGGGGGGTTTGCAGGGCCTCTGTAGCCTTCCAAAAGAGGCCTATGGCAGCCTCCTCCAGGTTACTCCTCTTCCTGGCACTTTGTCTTTGAAGGTGGAGGGGAGGGACCTGGATATCAGGCAGCCTGCTTGGCCCGGCCACCTCCTGGCTGAGACTTCCCTGTGTATGAAAAAGGGACATGGTTTTAGTTTTTGCTTCATCAATCACAATCAGAAATTAGTACTTCAAACTAACATCTAGTTAACATCATTGATTGGAC
This sequence comes from Lithobates clamitans, assembly GCA_037952925.1. NCBI lineage: Eukaryota > Metazoa > Chordata > Amphibia > Anura > Ranidae > Lithobates > Lithobates clamitans. The sequence continues at coordinate 605,944 of JBBGZY010000212.1, read as the reverse complement.
AACCATAAATATTTAGAGGAATGCTATACCTGGCTCAAGCTGGGCTCGTCCACATGTTGCTACCTGGAAGGCCCAGGTTGGGCATCAGAAGCCTCAGCTGGGGGGGAAGGAAGCGTGAGAGGAAGACTGGAGAGTGCTGGCCTGGGTTCAGTCTGACCTGCCAGAAAATGCAGCCTGTCATAGTACCACAGCCTGGGGACATAGATGTCATCTGCAGCTCCGGATCTCTGGGAATTCTGGACCTTCTTGCGCTCCCTTAGATAAGTGCTCCTCAGGCCACCAATTAGGATCTATAAATAGATGATGTCTGCTGTGGGGATCACCGACTTCACAAATTGCATCAACTTATCCTCTTTGTTTGGTTCTATTATTCCGGGTGGTTTATCTGCCATAGACAAGGCAGCTCCCTGAAAATATCAATGAATATGGGCATAAATTCCTCATCTTTAAATAGATCCATTTTCACTGCAAGACACAACACAAGACAAACCCTAATGTCAGCCTAAAGTATACTAAACTTGTGCAAATACAGGCCTCAATCTATAAGCAGTATAGGCCCAATGTTAAATCTTACCTTCGCTATTACGATCGGCATCTCCGTTACTCCTTCCTCCGCTCACAGATCGTACGTACTACGCATGCGTGTTACGCTTTATAGACACTGCACATGTGTGAAACTCCGCCCGCCCCTGACGTTCTTTCTAGTCTATTCCCTGCCCCTTCTCGTTCGCCACAGTGGGGGAAGAGCACATGGCGGAGCCAGAGCAGGTGTCTGATAATTACACCAACGAGGATGGGGAGGAGGAAAGCCCGGAGCCTGAAACATCCCGATCCAGAAAGAAACGATATAAGGCACCAAATATGTCCTTTGGGGAGATGTTGGAGATGGTCGACATAATGAAGAGGGCCGACTATGATGGGAAGTATGGGCCTTACCCCAACCTCAATGTCCGAAAGGCCAAGATCATGGCGAAAGTGGTCAAGAGTCTGCACCAGAATTTCGGGGTACGACGATCGAAAGATCAGCTCAGGAAACGGTGGTCGGACCTCAAATTAAGAGAGCATGAGCAGTACAGAAAGATCTGGAGAGTGCTGCAAAAAAGTAAGTCGTTGTGCTGTGTTCCGCTTCTTTAGGTTTATTACGTTCGTGCTGCTCCATGTGCTTTTCTTAACTGTTATCCAGTTTAAAATGTCAACTTTTATGTTCATGGGCACATTATTTGTTCGTATCAAAAATTGTTCGTTCGGCCTAGAAAACACCATTGTTTTGGCCATATGCATTTCACCACATTTTTTAGGACCTACTTGTCTGAAACTAATTTGGTTGTGTAGATGGGTTGGTTACTAGAATGAAATGCTAACTAGATTCTGTGTAAGGAGAGGACACTCAGCAGCTGGTTACACATCTGGACACTGGAGCACTAGTGTGGGACACAAGAACACCCTTTTTATTAGGGGGTCCCACACAGGTGCTCCAGTGTATACAATAGGGGGGTCTCCATCTGTGAAGCTTGTACAAGACAGGTAAAGTATTCAAGCTTGACAAAGGACAAGACAAATGCAACATCTTTGAACTCTGCCAAAACAGACAATTGTACCCCATTTCCAAACAATGTTTCATATTCCTATTTCTGCCATCAAATATCTGTGTGCTAAGTATACCTATTTTTCTTGTACATAGGGGATAAAAGACTTGGAGGACACCCCTCATCCGAGGAGACCACAGACCCCCCACCTCTGGAAGAAGGGGAAATCCACCTAAGACCAGCAGAGCAGGAAGAGGAAGATGTGTTGGAAATTGGCACCACAACAGGTGAGTGTCTGCGACCACAGGCTCAGGTAAGAGATGGATGCCACCATATTTATAATACATGGTGTTTTTTTGTTTTGATCTTTTTAGGGGATGTTGTGGATCCAGATCCTTTCACCACGGAAAGTGCCCAGATCCTGATCGGGGAGATCATGGGGTGTAATAGGGACTTGGAAAACATCGTGAAAGCCATCAATGATGTTCAGCAAAAAATTAAGAACATCATTGATGTTTTAGGGAGAGTTTAAAACCCCGAAAAATCCCTTGGATTTTTGTTGTGCCAAAATTTTTTGTATTTTTTTTTTTTCACATTTAAGAGTTTTATTGAAAGATAGAGAAAATTACAAAATGCATTTTTCCGTGTATCACAAATACAACCGCACAAGCATTTTCAGTACAGCTTACATATGCATAAGGTGAACTTAAAATTCTATTCTAAATAAGTGCAACTGTGTGTTTGAAAGTTACATTAAGTGTAGGTGGTCTCTAAAATCAAAAAGGAAACCTCAAGTTTAAACAAATGAGAGAATCATTAGACCTCTGTGTCGTGAGTTGACTTTGTTTATCCTCATAAAAAAAAAAAGAAACTGAGGATGTGTAGGGGCGTCATATATCATGCATTCTTATCATTTGATAAAATATTTTTATAGTAAATAAACAGATAAAGAAAGAACAGAGGGAAAAAAGAGGAAAAATAGAAAGGATTCAAAGGAGTGGTGCGTGAGTCTTAGGTAAATCACGGTTGGTTCATTATTTCTTCATAAGTCTTAGAATATTTGAAGGCTAGCCATGGCTGCCATGTCTTATTAAATCTATCTACAGTACCCCTGTCCTGGGCCACGGTGTCCTCTATCTCGTATACCTCTCTTATTTTATTCAACCATTCTGATATAGAGGGCACCCTGGTGGAATTCCAGTGTAGAGGGATCAGCGATTTGGCTGCGTTAAGTAGGTGTTTGGTTAAAGAATGCTTATATCTTTTGATTGAGAAATCTGATACATGTAGTAAGCAGCATGCCGCATTTAAATTTAATGTGGTTTCTGTAATGGATTTAATTAAATTCTGGACTTCAGTCCAATAGCCTGTAATCAATTTACAGCTCCACCATACATGCATCAAAATACCCACTTCCTGTTTGCACCTTCAACATATCTCAGATTTTTGATTGTTCCATTTATGAAGTCTATCAGGTGTGTGGTACCAATGCATCAATAGTTTGTAACTCGTTTCCTGTTGGCTTGTGTTCATAGAGCATTTATGTGCCAATATGCATGCATACCTCCATTGTTTCGCTAATATATCCTCATTTAGGTCATCCGACCACCTCCTCCTGTGCGTGTCCTCCTCCATGATTTTCGGATATTGCAACCAGGTGTAAGCGACTGAGGTGGCCCTATCAAGTGTGGATTTGCTATGGCAAATTGACTCCAGGTCTGTTAGGGGTCTATTTATGTCGCCGGTATTCCTAAATTTGCCTAGGTAGCTTCGTATTTGGAAGTATGTCCATTGGCGCAAGTGGGGTAGGTTCTTATCCACTTTAATAGATATCCAGTCTTTAAATTTATCTCCCTGAAAACAGTCTCTTGAAAGTAGAGGGTTCTCGTCCTTTATGGATTGTAATGTCGTGTTTCGGTCGCCCGGCATAAAGTCAGGGTTGTCTTTTAGTGGTGTTAAAGGGCTGGGGATTGTGGTGACATCTTTTTTCTTGGCTACATTATGGAGTATCTCTAATGTGGTACCTGTGATGGGATGTTTTTTTAGATCGCCTGGGTGTTTGTTCCTCGGGATCCATGGTGAAAACGTGAGTGGCATTGGGCTTAGTTCCGCTTCTAACGCCACCCAGTCCTTTGCATGTGCATGGCAGTGCCAGTCAATCACCCTTGCTATGTGTGCTGCATAATAATAATGCTTGAAATTCAGGAGTCCAATCCCTCCTAGTTCCTTAGGTTGTGTCAATTAAGGTAAGGTGCGCATAAGGTATAGGAGTCTATGTAATATCACCATCTTGATAATTGCTGCCCTTCCAAACCACGAGAAGCAGCCTAGGTTCCAGCTACTGAGGTTCCTCCCGCAGCTCCGGAGTAGGGGAGTATAGTTCCTCTCAAAGACAGACTGTAGTTGTGGCGTTAACATTGTCCCTAAATATTTGAGAGCTGACGGTTCCCAACAAAATGTGGAATTGAGTTTAGTCTGTTCCAGGATCTTGTCTGGGAGAGAGATATTCAATGCCTCAGATTTTGAATAATCGATCTTTAAATTTGAGAGATATCCATAGTGCAAGAATTCTTTCAGTAAGTTAGAGATGGATATTAATGGATCTGTCAAAAAAAATAAAAGGTCATTGGCGTATGCCGCGACTTTAAACTCCCTGTCCTTCACCATAAATCCATGAACAGCATCATTTGTTTGAACCCCTCTAATAAAGGGTTCCAGCGATAAAATGAACAGCAGGGGTGACAGCGGGTATCCCTGTCTTGTCCCGTTTGTAATATGTACTTTCTTTGATAACGTGCCGTTGATTTTTAGCTGTGCAGTCGGGCTTTGATATAGCGCAGAGATCCAGGACATCATATGTGTGCCCATGCCTACGTGCCTACATACTGCCATCATGTAATCTCATGCTACTCTATCGAAGGCCTTCTCTGCGTCCGTGGAGAGGAGAAGACCCTCGATATTTCGCATTTTTGCTGCGTGAATCAGGAGTAGGGATTTAGAAACATTGTCTTTAGCCTCTCTGCCCGGTACAAACCCAACCTGCTCTAGGCCTATTAGTCCTGGAAGCAGGGGGCCCAATCTCATGGCAAGGACCTTTGCAAATAGTTTGACATCTATATTTAGTAGGGAGATTGGTCTGTAACTAGCACAATCTCCTGGCTCCTTGCCTTCCTTCGGTATTATCGCAATGTGTGCTGCAAGGAAGTCAGGGGTTACTTCTTTCTGTGAGGACAGGGAGTTCAAAGCATCTCTAAGCGGGTTCGTTATGATGTCGGTGAAGGTTTTGTAGTAGATTGGGGAAAAGACATCCGGCCCTGGGCTCTTATCTGTTTTGAGTTTATTAATGGCTTGCATAATTTCTTGGGATGTCAGGGGGTCCTCCAGTAAGTGTGAGTCAGATTCTGTAAGGGTGGGTAGCCCGCTCTGGATTAGGTAGTCCTGGATAATGTGCGCCCTATCACCTGTCATGTGTGATTGTTTGTGTTGTTTGGGTAGGTTGTAAAGTTTAGTGTAGAATTTGTGGAAATGTTCCGCAATCGCCTCTGAAGTCACATCAAGCTTCCCATTCCTATTCTTGATACCAGTAATGTGGTTGTTAGCATTTTGTGTCCGCAACGCCCTTGCAAGGAGTTTGCCTGCCCTGTTCCCAGACTCGTAATATATATTTTTTTTAAAGAATAGCATACGTTTGGTTCTGTGATCTAAAATCTGTTGTAGTTCTTTCCTAGCTTCTAGGAGTTTGGTGGCGGAGTCAATGGAGAGAGATTGTTTATGTAAGCTTTGTAACGTGTTAATCTGCATAACGAGCTTTTTAATATTAGCTTCTCTCTCTTTTTTTCTCCTGGAGCCCATTGCAATCAGAATTCCTCTAATGGTACATTTGTGGGCTTCCCACACCATCAAAGGGTCAGCTCCTGGTGTGGCATTGTTTTTAAAAAATTCTGTTAGGTTCGCAGTCAGCTCTGTAAGGAGTGATGGATCTGTCAGTAACGATGCGTTCAGTCTCCAGGTCGGCTGTCTTTGTGCATGGTTCAGTAAATTCACAGACATGGATAAAGGGACATGATCCGAGATCGTCTGGACGCCCACTTGGGAGCCTGTCACTCGGGAAAGATCTCTTTGTGAGATAAAAAGATAATCTAGCCGAGCATACCTTGAATGAGGGATGGAAAAGTGTGTGAAGTCCTTCCCGTCCGGGTTCAAGAAACGCCATGTGTCTATCAGCTGTAGGTACTGTAGAAGGGATTTGATTTATTTAAGAATTTTGTATGAAAGACATGTCTTTCTGTTGGACGTGTCGGAGAGAGGGTTCAGTGGGACATTAAAATCTCCTCCCAGTATTATACATCCCGACGCAAACCCCGCGAGCTTCCTGATAATGCGTTGGCAAAATGGGACGTGTCCCCTATTGGGGAAATAGACGTTAGCTAGGGTTATCGGGGTTCCTCCATAGGATCCCCTGAGAAAAACAAACCTACCCTCCGGGTCACATAGTTGTTCAGCTAGTTCGAAAAGGGCCTCCCTGCTAATCAGGATAGAGACTCCCTTTGATTTCATATCTGGGTTTGTAGCATGAAATGCTCTAGTAAAGTGTGAGTTGGTAAGAGTGGATGCATGATTTGTTTTAAAGTGGGTCTCCTGAAGGTAGATAAAATGTGGCTTACCCTTCTTGAGTTCTCGTAAGATGGTGGAGCGACGTTCTGGAGTGTTGAGGCCTCTAATGTTGTGGGATATCACCAGTGGGTGGTCTCCCAGAGATGAGTAGGCCATGCAGGAGGTTAGGAGGAGGTGCTCGGATCTCCCAGCTGTGAAGAGAACATAACTTCGATACTGAAATTAGTGTTTGATTCAGGTACTAAAAATTACAATCTTACAGTATTGCTAGCTAGCACCAAATATAAGTTTGTGAAAGAAAAGAGAAAGATATAGAATTGGAAGGAGAAGATATAGGAAGAAATGAGTAGCACAAAGATATAGGGGGTCATTTACTATAACTCCAGGAAGTACTGGGCACTATGGCAAATAATAGAGCCAATTTTAGCCAAATGGAAACAAAACGGCGAATTTGCGCATGAAAATCAGCGATAGAAGTGGAGAACAAACGTTTGAAAGTTCTAAATTGCCGCTAATTAGCGCTTCCGCGTATATACGAATGCTAATTCTTATCAAGTTGTTATATAGCAGTGTACTGTAGCCATGATCCATGTATGTGAAAGAAACATTTTTATGTGAGATGTGCTCTACCTCGTGTGCATCTATTGATGTATGTTGCAAGTAGTATTCCTATTTCTTTCCTTCTTTTGCTAACTAATGCAGTTATGAATGATTATTACATAGTAATGTCTGCTATTCTGTAAAGTTACATGTATTAAACATTTAGGTTACCTATTTGTTGTATGTTGTTTTTTTTTTTTTTAATTTAGGTGACTATAAAGCGGTAATTATTTATATTCATTCTTTAATCATACTACACTATTATGCAGGTCTCATACTTAGCACAATGGCTTAGTAGTCTGCTCAGATGTCTCCACAGCACTCACGGTACAAGTTCAAATACCAGCCAACCTACCATCCCCCAGCTGTGTTTATTTTTTCAGTGCACAAGCGAATTAAAATGAACAAACAAAAAAATGTAATCTGCCCATTAGTTAGTGAGTGGTGTTTGGAATTTCACACCATAATAGTATTGAATACTTACATATCATTGCATGCATTTGAAGAGTTAATATAATCAGCCAAATTTAAAGTGCATTGGCTAATTGGCATTCACCTATTTGCAGCATATGCTGCTTTGGCTAATTGGCTAATAGTCATTTGCTTTTTTTTCACCAATTCAATCTTTTAGTATTTCTCTGTGGGATTTGAACCCATGAGTTCTTCAAGGTAGAAGTGCTGACTGCTAGCCTATTGGGTGTAGCACAGTCATACATAGAAAATACATTCACTAGTGTTTGATGTTTCTTCTCCCCAAGCTGTCTCTCCTGCTGCCACCATCTTCCCCCGCTGATGTGTTCTTCAGCGCAGCCGGTTACCCACTAATAAAAAAAAAAGCCGCTCTTCTTGTGGCGGTCTTCTGTGGCCATCCGATAATGTCACCCGGAGAGTCCGCTCCATGGCTATGTAAGAGACGCCACACAGCGGGTGACAACACAGCAGAGGAAGACCACCATGGAAAAAGAGCAGCTTTTTTTTTATTAGCGGGTAACCAGCGGTGCGGAAGAAGACAGCAGATGGAGAACATGGCAGCGGCAGGAGAGACGGCTCTGGGAGAATACAGCTCGGGGAGAAGATGGAGGAGGGAGAGACAGCGTCTGGAGAAGATGGCCAAGGGAAGAAGACAGCTCGGAGCTATTTTACAATAAAGGACTTGTCAAAAACCGGCTATTGATTTTTTTTACATTTCACTGCTTTTTTTGGTGAATGGGTAGGGGTAAAATGTACCCTATACCTATTCACATAGGGGGCAGGATCTGGGAGCCGACTTTTTAAAGGGGGCTTCCAGATTCTGATAAACCCCCTGCCTGCAGACCGACAACCACCGACCAGGGTTGTCGGGAAGAGGCCCTTGTCCCCATCAACATGGGGAAAAGGTGCTTTGGGGCATGTGGCCTGGTAAGGTTCAGAAGGGGAGGGTGCTCACTCGTCCCCCCCTATCCTGACCTCCAGGCTGCATGCTCGGATAAGGGTCTGGTATGGATTTTGGGGGGCCCCACATCAAATTTATTTTACAATTTGGTGTGGGGTTCCCCTTAAAGTCCATACCGAAGGGCCTGGTATGTACTGGGGGGACCCTAAGACATTTTTTTCCTTGAATTTTGGAATTCCATACCATAATATTATTGAATAAGTACATACCATTGCATGCATTTGAAGAGTTAAAATATGGAATAAAGCAAGCTGATGTGCTTTGGCTAATTATGCTTCTGAGTACAATGCACACTTCTAGGAGGTAATGCTGTCAGTGGGATTTGAATTCCCACTGGCTTGAACTTTTGGGGGCAGCAGGGTATACCGCTATGCTACAGAGCTGAGCACTTACCTACAGAGAAAATACATTTACTAATGTTTGATTCAATACAATAATGTTTTGCATTTCAGGCATTAATATTATAGTAACAACCATGCTCATGCCGATGTGCCGATGTGGCATTGGCTAATAGGCGTTCGCCTCTTTTCAGCATACGCTGCTGAGTACAATGCAAGCTTTTAGTAGGTGATACCATCTGTGTGATTTTCAGCCATTTGAGCACAATTATATTGAGAACATATGTTTACTAGTGTTTGATGGTGGGACTACTTTATATTCTAGGTATAAAATAGTACTCAGCACAGTGACTTAGGCACCTTTCATACTTGTGCGACCTGAAAGTTGCGAGATTTTAATGCGACTTTAAGCAATGCCTGTGTAATCTTGAGGTCTATGGACGCAGGAGTCGCAGGGAAAGACACGCAACTTTCCCACGATTTTGCATCAGCAATTTTGCCGCAATTCCAGGGAATGCCTGTGTAAACTTGAGGTCTATGGACCTCAACTCGCATCAAAGTCAGACCAAAGTAGTACAGGGACTACGTTGAAGTCAGTGTTACTTGAAGTCGCACAGATATGAATGGTACACATTGAAAATCATGGGGTATGACTTGTCATACGACTCTGATGTCCAAAGTTGCACAAGTGTGACTCAGCCCGACTTTGTCAGCGATTTCAGAGACATCAGTGCACTTTCCTGCACAAATGTCTAGTGAAATCACATAGGTCCCAACTGTTCTCCTTTAAGAAGGTGTCCTATGCCTACCTACTTTTGCTAATAGGTGTCCCTTATACCCATCTCAAAAAGTTGGGAGGTAAGAAATCGCCCCCTGAAGTCGCCCAAAGTAGTGCAGTACTTTTGGGAATTGTTGTGGCGTCGCACCAATTTGGACAGTTCCATTACCATCAATAGGCGCCGATTTTGCCTACAATTTGACATGTCAATTCAGACCTATGTGAACATGGGTGAAGTTGCATAGATATTAGAGCTGCACGGTTCTGGCCAAAATGAGAATCACAATTTTTTTGCTTAGAATAAAAAGATCACGATTCTCGTGACATAAAATCTTTCACATTATCCCACAAGAAATTGGGCTAACTTTTCTTTTTTTTTTTTAAATCATTAAAGTAATTTTTTCCAAAAAAAATTGCATTTGAAAGGCGCAAATACAGTGTGACATAAAATATTGTAACAACCACTATTTTATTCTCTAGGGTCTCTACTAAAAATATATATATAATGTTGGGGGGTTTTAAGTAATTTTCTAGCAAAAAAAAAATGATTTTAACCTGAAACCAACAAATGTCAGAAAAATGTTTAGTGTTTAAGTGGTTAAACTTTCCTCACTTACACAGAATTCTATTTAATTGACAAATTGTTACAAGGTTTCTAGTCAAGTTCACTGATAAAGAATGTTCTAATTCTTGGCAGACTTCCTGGTTTTTCGGCTGTGGCTTCAGAAGAGCAGAGAGAGTTCTTTGCAATAGCAAGAATCGTGAAACGCTTTTTTCAAGATCGTAAAGGGGAAAAAAATTACGATGACGATTAATCGTGCAGCTCTAATAAATATTAATGGAAATCAAGGGGGACAACTTTTCATGTGACTCTGAGGTCCAAAGCTCCATGAAAAGTCACCCAAGTGTGAAAGTAACCTAATGTGATTAATTGATAACACCTTTGAATAAGGCCCCATTTGCACTTGTGCGACCTTAAAATTGCACAGCTTTGTCATGACTTGAAGCAATGTCTGTGTAATCTTGTGGTGTATGGACCTCAAATTGCATCAGTCAAACCAAGGTAGTGCAGGGACGAATTTGCTACACTTTCAGGATGCACAAGTGACAATAGGGCCAAATTCAAAGGTGATATCCTTGAATCTCATTCACACTGCTGCGACCTGAAAGTCACACTATTTTGCTGCCACTTTGCCGCTGCAACTTGGCCCCAACTTCTGGGAATGCCTGTGTAATATTGTACCCGATATACCTCAAGTCACACCAAAGTAGTACAGGGACTACTTTGAAGTTGGTGCGACTTAGTAGCACAGATATGAATGGTTGTCATTGAGAATCATGGGGTACAACTTGCCATGCAACTCAGAGGTCCAAATTTGCTGAAAAATTCGCCCAGCTGTGAAACAAGTCATATATATTTTAATAAAATGATCTCTCATTTATACTTGCATAGTCCTTACTGATTTACATCAGCAGAACAAATGCAGGAATTGATGTGTGCACATGGGACGGAAGCAAATGTGTGGTGATGCCAAACAAATCAATGAACCCCACCCACACCAAATCTAACTATGACATCCACCCCTGCATTGATTAAGTACAAGTACATATCCTACACTTACCCGGCCAATGAGCAGCGCCTCCTCTCTGCTAAAGAGACCTCGCCATGTCCACCTAGATTGAGATCCTGACCAGCACAAGAACTTCCGGGTGCATACAATGACTAATTTCCAGGTCAGAAGGTGAAACCACACTTTTGATTGCAGCTGCGAATATTTGATCTCAACCATGATTAGTATTTTTTTATTTTCAGATATACAAATCTGTATTTCTACATATATTTGAAGGTAAACTTAAGGGAGTTTGCTAAGAAATGGTGTCCCTAGGTTAGCAGCAGGTGAATTACAAAGGCAAAAGGCCCAGTTTGAGCCCTGATTCACACTGACAGCAGGAGGAAAGCGTGCAGCTGAACTCCCACAATTTCATTCCTGCATGTCAGTCCCGACTGTGGGGGCAACATCAGAGACATCGTTGCAGGTTTCTGCACCAATATCAATACAAATCGCACTAATTAGAACAGTGCAATTGCCACAGATTTGACATGTCAAATCACACCAATGTGAACCAGAGCTGACACATTCAAACACTGCCTATCCACCAGCTGAATTAATTACCTGCAATTCTCCACAGCTGTTAATGATAAAGGTGGAATCTTTATATATAACTTGCAGTTGTGCAGAAGCCTAGGTTTACATTGGAGCGATTGGTCATGCGATTTCAGAGATCAAATCGCGTGACTCTTGGCAATGGCACTGGCACTGTTCCAATTGATGCAACATTTTTTTTGTGGCACCGCATCAATTTGCTAAAGTAGTTCCTGCACTACTTTTGCCGATTTCAGGTGCGACTTCAATAGACATTTGTGTATGAAGCCACCTGAAATCACGCTGACCTTGCTACTTTGAAATCATGCTACTTCAAGTGAAGTAGCACAATTTCAAAGTAGCATGTGAACCAGGGCAAAGAGATTAGTTTTTTGGTGCACAAATACATATTGAAATAAAATATAAAAGAGATATTGCACTTTCCCAAAACCACCACCCACAAAAACTAAAGAAAGAAAAGTAGAAGGAAAAAAAAAAACCCCACACACCACAACAAGAGCTCAATGTACTTTATTTTACCAGCAGAAAAAAAATAAATTTACATTTACTAGCTTCAAAAAAATTTGGACAGGATATATCGTACTACATTTAGCAACGGAATTTTAAGGGCCCTGCTCATAGGAGTTTACAATCTAAAATTAGACAAAACCTTAGAGTGGACACAGCTTTAATTTCAGTGTATAACGGGCAACACATCACATTATTATCTGAAAGATTATAGAAACATACTTAACAGTCATTCTTACAAAGCATTCCAACATAATATTGCAAAAGACTTATTCAAAACACCCACCACCAGCCCACAATCCACACATACATACATTGGTGACCATGTTCTACTGGAAGCTGCATTTCGGTGTACACAATTAAACGAGATCAAAAACAGTAGGTCAGCAGATGCTTCCAAACGATGTTTGCATGATCAGACAGGAACAATACACACACAACATTGACAGCATGGCCACATAAACCCACTTTTGATTGAAAAAATGCACAAGAATTTCATCAAATCTCCCAATATCATTCCTTCTCCATCACAACAAAAAACCTGACCTTCTCAGACCAAACGAACCCCCCTACTGCAGGCCTTTATATAAGAGAGGTTGTATTGTTAGCACACTGACACACCCAATAGAAGTACACGCCCACCAGTATCTTTCAATCTGTCTCTTCATGTATGTCTAAAGTGATTGCACCTGATGAGCAGGAACACATAATAGGATTTGCAACTGTGTTAGCCTTGGCTATGTGCATCAAATCTCCAACTACAGGACAAAGATCAAAGTCCATTTGCATCCACATAAACAAAGCAACAGTTTTCTAAGCATATGTACCTGTGCAGTGTAAACCCTAAAATTTGAAATGTCCAAGTCCCTGGGCATGATTAGTGCTAATAAACATTAACATCAGTCCCTGGCTGCAATGAGCTTCCAATATAAAGTCCAAAATTAACTTTCTTACATTAGAACCTATTTCGACAGGAGACAAATAAGATGCCAGCATGTCTTTAGATTGTGGTGAGAAACCCACACAGGGAGAACATATAAACTTCAACACAAGCATTAGCATGTTGGTGGAGGTGAACCAACATCCCAGGTGCTGCTAGACAGAACTGCTACCCACTTAGCCACCAGGGCAGATCCACACATGTTCTCTGCATCTCTGTGGTGTGAACTAGCCCTAAGTCCATAGCCATGCTCAGTGTCACAAGCAATATACAGTATATTGGCCTAAGTATTGGGATGCCTGCCTTTAAACACACATGAACTGTAATGGCATCCCAGTATTAGTATTGGGTTCAAAACTTATTTGGCCCACCCTTTGCAGCTATAACAGCTTCAACTCTTCTTGTCCACAAGGTTTAGGAGTGTGTCTATGGGAATGTTTGACCATTCTTCCAAGTGCATTTGTGAGGTCAGGCACTGAAGTTGGACAAGAAGGCCTGACCTACAGTCTCCTCTCTAATTTATCCCCAAGGTGTTCTGTTGTGTTGATGTCAGGACTCTGTGCAGGCCAGTCAAGTTCCTCCACCCCAAAATCACTCATCCATGTCTTTATGGACCTTGCTTTGTGCACTGGTCCAAATGATTTGGTGGAGGGGGATTATGGTGCGGGGTTGTTTTTCAGGGGTTGGGCTTGGCCTCTTAGTTTCAGATAAGGGAACTCTTAAGGCATCAGCATACCAAGACAATTTGGAGAATTTCATGCTCCCAACTTTGTGGGGACAGTTTGGGGAAAGCCCCTTCCTGTTCCAACATGACTGCACACCAGTACACAAAGCAAGGTCCATAAAGACATGGATGAGCAAGTTTGGGGTGGAGAAACTTGACTGGCCTGCACAGAGTCCTGGCCTCAACCCGATAGAACACCCTTTGGCTGAATTAGAGTAGAGACTGCAAGCCAGGCCTTCTCATCCAACATCAGTGCCTGGCCTCACAAATGCACTTCTGGAAGAATGATCAAACATTCCCATAGGCAGACTAAACCTTGTGGACAGCCTTCCCAGAAGCTGTTCTAGCTGCAAAGGGTGGGCCAAATCAAATTTTAACCCTACGGACTAAGACTGGGCTGCCATTAAAGTTCATGTGTGTGTAAAGGCAGGCGTCCCAATACTTTTGGCTATATAGTGTATCTGGAAAAGACTTACAATGGTGGTGGAACCCTCCTACAATTAGACATAGTTATAGGACCTGGGAAATGAGACAACTTCTCTACATGAAGTAACATGGTTGGGATTTGAACCCAGACCCTCAGAGATACTAAGCAGAAGTTCTAACCTCTAAGCCACAGAGCTGCCACGTGTGAGACCCTCCTACACATAAATACACATAAAAACACATAAATACTGCATTTCTATGGACATACAGGTGATGGAATTACATTACTCAAGAGTTATTCTTCTTGATTTATTCTGTGATATTTGGTGTTTTTTTGTGGGTGAGAGTAGAATATTACCCTCAAATTTTTGGGAATTACATTTTGATTACTGATGTTTGTACACATATCACATTTTTGGGCTCAAATTATGAATATTTGCAAATAATACAAAGCACAAAAAATTGTGATTCATTTTAAATTTTCATCAGCAATGGTATTGTTTGTGGATTATAAAGACACCTGTGTGAGTTTGGGGTAAAGATGGTTGTGAGATGAAGAAAAACAAGTGAAAGTGACAGAGAAAAATATATTTTACCAAAACATCAAAACATTCCACATTGTAGCATTCCTAAAATCAAAATATTTTAAGTAGAAGCAACAATGTTGCAAAGGAAAATGTATTTCACAGAAAGATACATTTCATCTCAACATTAAAAGGTTTTTTTTGTGAAAGTTAGAATTGTTCCATTAGAATCAGTGACTGAAACTTCATTTGGACTAAATTAGAGCAGATTTTAACTCCCAAAAAATGCTCTCTAATTAGCTCTCATTTTGGTATTTACTATACCTCCAGGTAAAAAAGACACTTGAGTTAAAATGAGAGTTATTTTCAGGTCTGAGCATGCTCAGTTGTGTTGGCACCTAGTTGTCCAAAACGGGGAATTTTTCACTTTTCAGACTTTTAAAGATATTTCAGTGTAGAAATCACTTTTTCACACAGTTTAAAAGCAGATAATCTTTAAATAATATACCGCATATTTCAGTACCATTTAGGCAATTATATCATGCTCTAAACATTATTTCCATGTGCAATTCTCTAGGTTTTAGCAGAGTAAGGGTTTGGGCTCTATTTAGTTTCAGGGAGCTATAGTAAATTCGATTTTGGGAGAATTTTCTCACCAGCGCTATAGTGAATACCGTTTTCGCGCGAATTACCGCTATTAGCTCTAATTCGCGCTAAATTGCCGCGAACTAGCGCTAAATTGCCGTGAATTCGCGCTAATTCGCGGCAATTTGCGCGAATTAGCGCCATAGCGCTATAGTAAATGACCCCCATAGCGTTGGAAGGCTGTCACCTGGGACGGCTATATGCTCTGTTCCCTGGTGGAGCCGACCAACTTTTTTTAAGTGTATTCTGCGCTCCTATCAGGAGTTGCAAGATACTCTGTGGGGTTAGTGGGAGGTGCTAACAACCAGGTGTCAGCTCACTATTGAAAAATCTAAAATATTAAAAACTAGGAAACAATCGTGTGAACGGAGATATGGACTGAAAAAGAAAAACAAAGAAGATTGTCCAAATTGCCGCACACACGGCCATAACTGGTATAATTAAACTTAAGGCACTAATACACAGATCACACCCGACCAAGGTGTGTGTAGTAGAATGGCATTAATTAGGGGATAGTGTCATCCAGCACTAATTATTGACCAGTGTGGATGAACTATTAATACCTCTTCACTTATGGATAATTTAGTTTATAAAATACACCGTTGGATAGATAGTCCTCAAATGCTTATGTCATATATGAGATAAGTACAGTTTTGGTGTTCATGCGATAGGATCCATGTGGCTTTAGGCGAATTTCTGTATTTTCCCGCATCTCTGACTATGGATAGTCCTTCAGCTTGGATGATCTCAGGGATCAGCAAGTATTTATTCTTTTAGCTTTCAGGTATACAGTTCGGATGGTTAGGCAGAAAATCAGGACTACTTGGCTGTATGATCTCAGAAGTGTCCAGGATTTTGCAATTCCTGTTGGAGGACTGTGTTCTTGTTTTAAGGTCTCAAAGACCTGTGTGAAAGAGGTGAGGTGAATCTCATGGAATGACGATATTTTGGACAGTAGTCCAACTTGAAGTTAAGCCTGGGAGGGCAGGTATTGTAGCAGTTCAGTGAAGAGGTATCTCCCTTACAGCGACATCACATAACAGCATGGAACGTTGTACATTACTAGTCTTCTGGGTCATTGGCAGCATCATTTGACTGTTTAGATGTTTCTGCTTTGAAGCTGCTGCCTCGGTTGTATCTGGGTTTCTTGGACTGTCTCTTGTCTGGTGAGGCAAAAGGTGAGGATGGCGGAGTTCTTTCCAGTGTCGGCATACCACTCTGGCAAGTTGACTTGGTCTAAATCCAGGGCTTCGCAGAAATCCGGAAGATCTGCTGGCGTACGAAAAATTTACTGGTGTCCATTGTGGGTGACCGTGAGTGCGAATGGAAAGCGCCATGTATATCTTAAGTCTTTTTCCCTCAATTTCTCCAGTAGGGGGCGCAAAACGCGTCTATTTCTCAGCGTGATCTGAGATAAGTCCTGGAAAAGCATCAGTGTTGCTCCATTAAAAATAATGCTATCATTTCTCCTGGCTTTGCGCATTATTTCTTCCTTTAGACCAAAGCTTTGCAAGCAACAAATTACATCTCTCGGAGGTGCTGTATCAGGTCCTTTTGGTCTGAGCTCTCTGTGTGCTCTTACAAAATCAATGTCTATGTCTTCCTGCCTTTCCAGGAGGCTATTAAAAACTCTCCTCAATGCTGGGATAATTTGAGCAGCTTCCACTGATTCAGGGATTCCCCCTTACTCTGATATTACACCTTCGCCCTCGGTTGTCGAGGTCCTCGATATGTCTATTCATTTCAATGAAGTGCTGTGCTTGTGTGACTGTATTTCTCTCTAATTTATGGATAGCCCGGTCTCTGCGTTTCACCTCAGCTTCTGTCTCTGCCATTTTCTCATTAAGGACAATCATGCTAGTTTTCAAGTCCGTAACCGCTGCTGAGAAAGAGGCTTTGATGTCAGCGGCGAACATTTTCATATCAGAGAACATCAGGGGGTGATCCGGTCTGGACTTATTCCTATCTGTGCTCTCTGGGGCCGATTGGGAGTCCTCACTGCCCTCATCATCTCGATATGTCGGCGCCATCTTAGGCCTAGTCACACTGCGTCGTGTTGCCGCCTTAGACAGAAAGATGTCCGCAATGTTTTGGTTCGCCAGTGACACCGAGTTGCGACGAGGACGAGCTTGTGGTGTTGGGTGTAGCTTTTTACCTGGCATCTGGGCACTGTAGGTCGGGTCGAGTGTCTTTCACGGCCGCGTGTGCAGAGGAGCTCCTTCACTGTGCTGCCATTCTCATTGCGTGCCAAGCCATGCCCCCAATTTTTTGTATTTTTTATGTCAATTTGTAGCAAAGCCAAATTTGGAAGAGGCACTCAGTGTGTCAACATGTGCTATCTGCCATCACGGGAGATCATTGACGCGTTTTGGGGGTGCAACCCCTTCCTCAATAATAAAGTAGCTGTGAGAAAGGGGTTGCACCCCCAAAACACGTCTCTTGATCCCCCGTGATGGCAGCTAGCACATGTTGACATTTGGAAATTTGTGTGCTTCTTCCAAATTTGGGTTTTCTAGTGGTGACTTCACCCCATCTGCAATATCAAACACAGTTTGTAAATACTCATGTCTGATATTGCCTTCAAGTTCTACCAAATGTGAATGTATACGTGCAGGAAAAGATCTGGACAGCTGCACTCAGGAATACAAATGGAGTCTTCTTTATTCAAAAATGTGGCATAAAATTAGTACATGACACCGCTGGAGCAATACAGATTTAACCGCATATGAGTAAGCGCTCTGTCAGAGCGTGAAACGCGTTAGCAGCTAAATCTGTATTGCTCCAGCTGTGTCATGTACTAATTTTATGCCACATTTTTGAATAAAGAATATTCCATTTGTATTTCTAAGTGCGGCTGTCCAGATCTTTTCCTGCACGTATACAATTGCATTAGCAATTGCCAGCACCTGGAGCTCTCACCTTTTTACACAGTGGAGGACAGGAGACTTGAGCCTGAATAGCCTGGAGCGGTGGTAAAGACTTTTTGTTTCATTCTATGTATCTGGACTTTGGCTCTACCAAATGTGAACTTTGTAAGTTCTAAATTTGTGTCTTTCTTTTGGGTTTTACACATGCCTGTTTTATCTTAAATGGACATTTCTACTTTTTCTAATGTGACCCCAAAAATTGTTAAACAACAAACATGTCGGTTTGTTTTAAAAACCTTTTGGAAATGCACATGTGATTGTGCTGTTATTAAAAAGATTGTTAATCAAGATTGTGTGGATTATTGTCTCAATGCTCCCAAATGTTTGTGGTGCTCTAATTGGTGTTTTCTGTGACAATGGGGGTTATTTCCTAAGGGAAAATACACTTTGCACTACAAGTGCAGTTTCAGTGCAGTTTCAAGTGCACTTGTAGTGTAAAGTGTCTTTGCCTTTAGTAAATAACAGCCAACAGTACTTTGTAAGGTTACACAATCACGTCATTTTCACGACTCACCACATTTCTGTCAGGGTCAGCTAAAAAAAACACAAGCAGTAAATGTCACCAAAGATTTGAGTTCTTTTTTTTTTTTTTAATTTTAAAAAGGTTTTACACATTGTCTGGCATATTGATAGCCCCCCTACCCGCAAAGAATACAAGGTATCTTAGCTGGACATCACGGGTGCTCAGGGGGGGGCAAGCCAGGATGGCCACTTTCAAGCGCCGTCAGGGTTGATTCATGTTGAACTCCGGCCTCAGGCCCAACTGAGCCACCATAGTTGGCAGAATGTTGCCATAAAAAGTTGTGTAGAACACAGCACGCCAGGATGATGTGATTCAGTTTCTACGCCGCCATATGTATGGGTGTAAGAAATAGGCGGAACTGGCTGGCCATGATTCCAAACGTGTTCTCCACCACTCTTCTGGCTCTGGCCAGCTGGTAATTAAAAACCCTCTGGTCCGGGGTGAGGGTCCTCATCGGGAATGGCCGCATAAGATGGTCCCCCAGCGCAAACGCTTCATCCGCAACGAAGACGAATGGGAGTCCTTCCACATTGTCTTCTGGAGGTGGAAAGTCCAAGCTGCCATTCTGGAGATGCCTGTAGAACTCAGTCTGGGCGATGACTCCACCATCGGACATCCAGCCATTCTTCCCCACGTCCACATACAGAAATTCATAAGTAGCCGACACCACCGCCAACATCACAATACTATTGAACCCCTTATAATTATAATAGAACGACCCGAGTTGGGTGATGGGATGATGTGGACGTGTTTCCCATCAATTGCCCCTCCGCAGTTAGGAAAGTCCCACTGCTGGGCAAAGTGGGAGGCCACAGTCTGCCATTCCTGTGGTGTGCAAGCAAACTGTGTAGTCAAAAACAAAATAAAAAATTAGTCTTTGTGCACATAAACGGGGAAAGCATATTAGACACAAACATTGTTGGCCAACATGAAGATAACATTTATTAGAGGAAATTTTTTAAAATTTATATTAAAAAATTTAAATTTTTAATTTTAAAGTTTTTTATTTTAAATTTAAAATTTTAATTTAAAACAAAGTATAGGGTCCAACTATCAGATTCCCCCTCCCCCTCTCCTGGGCCATTTCTAACATTATAGGGGGGGGGAACTCTGGGACAGGTAATCCTCTCCACTTCATTGAGAGATGAATGCCTAAATAATGGGTATTACTTTGAACAGCCCCTCCTTAGTTACACTATTGACAGCCCACTGGACAGGTAAGAAGTGTTATATTACAAAGAGATAAATACACACTGTACACATTTGAGCACATTTGGACATTCTGCTATTACCTATCAAGATAATAATAGTATACAAAAAACTTGAAACAGTACCATGTGAAAGTATACAGGCAGGCCCTTGCACTACATGCTTTGGGAAATTCATCCATACATCTGACCACAAAAGAGATGGGTATAGTGTGTATGGGTTTGGCAAAGTCAGCAGATAGATGATTGAGGATAGCTAGAGAATTGGTATCAGCTGACTTAGCAGTTGGGGGGAGGGAGGGTTCCAAATGATTTGGGGACCCCCCAAAAAAGTCTCTGGAACTCTGCATGAATTTTAAGCACCAATCACATGTCCTAACATTTTAGGGGTGTTTGGGGTAAAGCACTACTATGGAGCTGCTAAAATACATTATTAAGTGACTACATGAGGTGAATATAGGGCCAGGAGAACATGCTGGGGAGGTAAGTGAAGGCAAATATGTATGAAGGAGCAAAAAATACTTACATAAAAATCCAGTATGCATGAGAACAAAGTGGACATTCACAGCATATTCCAATCATGGTAATTAGGGAATGAGGAAAGAAATACAATATATTATCAAACATTAAATACAATAAAATGTGATATTAAAGGATAAAAATCTTACCTTAATATACTCATTCTGCAGGACCTGGATGATGGCAGAACAGATCTCTGGGATAATGATCCCCAGAGCCCGGGGAGAGATGCCTGTCGAGAACTTGAGGTCCTGCAGGCTTTTTCCCGTCGCCAAGTACCGCAGGGTGGTGACGAGCCTCTGCTCCGGAGTGATGGCTTGCCTCATGCAGGTATCCTGCCTGCTAATATAAGGGGTCAGCAAAGCCAACAAACTGTGAAATACGGGGTCCGTCATCCTGAGAAAGTTCCTGAAATCATCAGGATTATTCTCACGGATCTCACGGAGCAAAGGCATGTGACAGATCTGGTCATGCTGAAGCAACCAATTCTTGGTCCATGAACTCCTCCCCACCCTGTTCATGGACTGGACTTGTGTCAAGGTAAGGAC